>VLTN01000003.1:0-600000 GCA_008330645.1 Cafeteria roenbergensis | reverse complement strand
GAGCTTCGCGTCCCCCGCCCTGCCCGCCGCATGCGTCTCTCGCTCCCGCGCTGCCCGCCTCGCAGGTGGCACTGCTTCGTCGGGCGCAAGTTCAGCTGCTACGTGTCGTACGAGGACGGCAAATTCATCTACTTCTACCTGGGCCAGATGGGGGTGGTGGTGTTCGCGTCGTGACGAGCGGCCGCCGCGCCTCGCTGCGTGTGTCTGTGTTCGTGTGTCTGCGTGCGAGTGCATGGCAGTCGCGGGCGCTGCGAGCCAACGCGCCGACGAGCCGAGAGAGGCCGCCCCGCTTCACGCGATGCTCCGGTGGCGCCGTGGTGCACTCCGCTTGGTGTGAGCCGTGCTGGTGGGTGGGCTAGCCCGCGCGCAGAGGCAGCGGGGCCGGCCATGGCAGAGGAGTTTGCACATTCTGAAGCGAAAGCAATTGTCACACGAACCCGACGACAGGCGCCCTCCAGCAGGGCCGCATCCCACCCCGAGAGAGCGGGCCGGCTCGCTGGTCGGGCTTGCGCCGCGGCGGGGATGGAGGCCGATGCGCGCTCAAGCCGCCGGGGCGGGAGCGGGCGCTGCGGCCGGGGCGGCAGCCGGGGCCTTGGTGTTGCCCTCCACGGTGGAGGTGCTCTCGGTGGTGGTGGAGGTGGTCACAGTGGTGGCCGCGGGCTCAGTGGGGGGAGCCACGGGCTCCGGCGCCTCCTCGCGCTTGCACGACGGGTTGGCCTCGCACTCGAGCTTGCAGGTGGGGCGCGGGCAATCCACAGGGCGGTGGCACTGCCAGTCGCAGGTGGGGGCCTCGCACACGCTCTCGCAGGTGGGGGAGGGGTTGCTGCAGACGGTGTGGCACACCGGCTTGCGGCACACGGTGGTGCACTCCGGGCAGCTTCCCTTCTCGCACTTGTTGGTGGGGCAGCGGACCTCGCAGTCGGGCTTGCCGCACTTGATCTCGCACTTGGAGCAGGAGAGCTCCTCGCAGCGGGTGGTGCAGCGCGGGGCCTCGCAGACGGGCTCGCACACCTGGTTGCAAACGGGGGAATCGCACTTCCACTGGCACTTGGGGTGGCAGTCATCCTGCGGAAGGACGACACGGAAAGAGTGGATCAAGGCCCGCCGGGATTGCTTTCACTCGCTCGGCGCTCGGGCAAGGGCGCGGCCGCACGCGGACGGAGCCGAAAGCTGCCCCCGAGCCAGCCAGGCTGCCAAGGACTCACGCCCTCCTCCGTGGCGGCGGGGGCAGCATCAGGAGCGGCATCCTGGGCAGCGTCGCCGGCGGGGGCCTGGACATCCGCGGCGGGAGTCTCGGCCTGGGGCGCGGGAGGGGCGGGGGCCTGCGGCGGTCGAACAGATGGGAAAAAAATGGCGAGGCGGCGTGGACAGCAAGCAACCGGGGCGCCGGCGGCGATCACTCGGCCGCTCGCGCGGTGGGGCTCCCGGACAGGGCGCTTCCCGGAGCGTGAACGCGCCCTGTGGCCACGCGGCTGCGGCTGCGGCGGCCCGGCGTGGCGCTGCGAGAGGGGTGCGGCCGCGGCCGCTCTGCGTTTTGCTGCCGCCCCCCGCGAGCTCGCCCCGCGTCGCGACCTCGGCGCAGTCGGGCGCGGGCTCACATCCTGAGCCACGGCCATTGCCAGAGTGGCGGCCAGGACGAAGAGGACAGCACGCATGGCTGCGCTGCGGCTCGGCTCAGCGGTGGTGTTGCGGCGCGGCCTCGGCCTGCGGCAGACGTCTCCTCTGCCGCGCGTTGCTCAGGATCCGACTCTGCCGGGCCGCTGGAAGGTCTCCCAGAGGTTGCAGCGCCGGAAATCGCATCAACGCCCGCTGCCGCCCACCCCTGAAGGCGAGGGTGAGCGACCTGCGCCGCCTGCCCGCGCTTGCGCGCTCGCTGCCGCGCGCGCCAGGAGCCGGGGCTGCAGGCGGACCCCGGCGAGTGCGCGGGGCAGCTCCACTCTGCGAGTCCCGGGCTTGCGCAGCCACACCCTTGGCAACGCCCCCTCCCCACCCTCCCTCTCCCCGGGGGGCGGCACCGTGCCGTTGGGCCCAGCGGTGCAGCTGCCCCAGTCGTCGCCCCGCTGCTACCGTGCTTGCTCGCCGCCTGCGCCGCCCTGTGACGACGCGCAGGCCTCAAGCAGTCGGGTTCAAGCTCGCGAATGGCAGCTGCGTCCACCGGCGCAGGCCGCATTACGGCTGTTGAGGACAGCGGGGGCGGGTCGTTTGACGCCAAGTACCACACCAAGGTCACTGTCCTGGGCTCGGCTGCCGTGGGAAAGACCTGCCTGGTGCGCCAGCTTTGCTTCAAGAAGTACCAGGAGACGTACAAGGTCACTCTCGGCGCCGACTTTGGGGCGTGCCTCGCCCACCTCGACGGAACGGTGTGCCACGTTCAGATCTGGGACACTGCCGGGCATGAGCGGTTCAACTCCATGGGCCCCGCCTTCTACCGCGGCTCCCAGGCTTGCATCCTTGTGTACGACGTGACATCGCCCAAGAGCTTCGAGGACCTCCGCGAGTGGAAGGAGAGCTTCGAGGAGCAGGCGGACATTGCCGAGGACGAGGACTTCCCGTTCATTGTGGTCGGCAACAAGTGCGACTTGCCCAAGGAGGACCAGCTGGTGCCGGAGGCCAAGGCCGCTCGCTGGGCGCGCGAGAACGGCTGCGCCGCGCACTTCCTTTGCAGTGCCAAGGAGATGACCAACGTCCATGCCATGCTCCTCGACGTGGTGCGGCTGGTGCTCAAGCGGCTCAAGGCTCGCGAGGCAGCGGTGGACACGGCTGACATGTTCAAGGACGGCGGCATCAAGATCGACGAGACCGTGGACAAGTCCGACGGCTGCGCCTGCTGAGCGAGGGCCGCGACAGCCCGGCCACCCCGGGCGTCGGCTCGTCAGTTTTGCGGCGAGCAGGCTTGTGGAGGGCGAGCCCCCGCCAGGAGCGCAAATCCAGCGCGGGCGGACTTGGGCTCGGGCTCCGAGGCA
Organism: Cafeteria roenbergensis; assembly: GCA_008330645.1. NCBI lineage: Eukaryota > Bigyra > Bicosoecida > Cafeteriaceae > Cafeteria > Cafeteria roenbergensis. Next base: position 597,037 of record VLTN01000003.1, on the reverse strand, counting down.
AAGGGGGAGGGGGGAGGAGAGAGAGCTCGTGGCGGCATCGCCCTCCCACCGTCCCGAACTCCCAAGAGCAGCGTTCCCGCGCCTGCTTCGCCGTGTTTCAATGCGTCATGAGTGGCAGGCCGCATGCCCGAACTAGGGAGTGCAGAGCCGAGAGCAAAGCACACAGCCAAACCGTCTCCGTTTGCCCCCGAGCACAGCGCGCGCTGGCCTGGAAAGGCAGGCATGGCGGCCCCGAGGGTGTTTGCGGTGCTCGACTCGGCGTCGCTGTCCGTGGTGCTGGAGTGCCTGGGCCCGCGCGAGGCGGTCAAGCTGTCGTCGCTGAGCGTCCGCACCCGCAACGCCTTGGTCGCACGGGCCGCGTGGCGCCGCAAGTGGCGCTCCTGGTGCGAAGCACGGTGGGGCGCGCGCGTGTCTCTGGCGGCAGATGCCGCGCTGACGCACGAGGAGGCGACGCGTAGCGGAGAGGACGGGCACAGCAGCAGCGCGACAAACTCGCCGCGCGCTGCTGCCGCAGGTCGCTGCTTTTGGGAGGAATATTACGCCAAGAGGAGCTCGACGTGGATTCCCATGGTCAGCCCCATGAAGATGTTCCAAGAGACGTGAGCCCTGGTCGCTGTGCACAGTGACGAACGTGAGCTTGCTGGCTCACTGGGCGACTGGCACGCGACGACGGGAGCTCTCTGCGAATCGTGCCCGAGCTGCCTTGCAGGTATGGATACGATCCGTGGAAACTTCTCTCTGGGTGCGTGCTGAGCTCGCGAACGTCAGGTGGTGACCGCGTCTGGGGTCCGATTCGCGCGTTCTTCGAGCGCTTCCCCACGCCCACAGCCGTGCTTGACGAGGCGGAAGCCAACGGGCTGGCGGGAATGGAAGAGATGCTCAAACCCCTGGGCCTCAACAGGGAGCGCACCATCACTCGCGCTGCCGAGGGCTTCCTCAGGGTGTGGGACCGGCCGTCGGAGCTGTACGGCTGCGGCAAGTTCGCGGAAGACTCCTGGCTGGCCTTTTGTCACGGGGAGGTTCGCAGGGTCGCCAAGGACCCGCGGGCGGATCGCAACGTTCGCGCGTACGCAGCGTGGGCTGTCAAAGCGCTGCGAGGCGGCGGAGCAGCTGCCGCTGCAGCGGCGTCGCAGGCCGAAGCCGAGGAAGACGAGGACTCTGGGGAGAGTGACGAGGACGAGGACGAGGACGATGAGGAGGGGAACGAAATTCTCGTCCAAGTCCTCGCGGATGCGGTGGCGAGGAAGGCCAGGGCTGCCGCTCAGGCTTCGGACAGAGCCGCGCGCATGGCGCGACGGCGGGCAGCGTCGGCCTCTCGAGTGGGCGGCCCTTCGCCCAGTGACGCAGGGCAAGACGAAGCTGCTCCGGCGCCTCGTGCAGGCCGCGCGCCGAAGCGCGGAGCAAGCACCAAGGCCGCCAGCGGCTCGAAGCGGGCGCGGGGTGGCCGCGGGTGAGCGCCGTTGCCCCTGCAGCGATCGGATTTTGTGCGTGTTGCGTGCGAGCATGCTCGAGCGGCGCGCCAGGTGAGCGAGATCGGCATTGCAACGAGCTATCACTCGAGAGACTTGGTCTTGCTAATCGAGCTTGTGAGCCTGCTGACTCTCTATGAATGTGGCGGGGGGAAGAAAATCGACTGTGCTTCCGCACCTGGCAGCTCCAGGTTGGCCAATGGCCGCTTGAAGTGGAGCACCAACAAGGTGGCGGTGGGCAGGGGAGCAAAAGACAGACTAGCTGGAGGAGGGAGGCAGGGACCACGTCCCTATTCCGTGCTCCTCCGCATCAATCGGAGGGGGGGGCTGCGACTCAAAGGCGACCTCCAGTTCGAATATTGGGCGGCGCGGGGTGCGGGGCCCAGCGACGCAGGGACCAGGGCCGCGCCGAGACCTGCGTGGGCGTGCCCCGCTTCCCACAAGGTCGCAGTCCGCGCGCGATCGTCCCTGCATTGCGCCGCCTCTGGAGGGCGTGGCGGGGGCAAAAACGGGTCGAACTTCGGCAGCACGAGCCTCGCAGCTGCTGGCATGCTCGGCACAGGGCTGCATCAAGGGGTTAGCACTCTGCGGCAGTCAGGCGACCGCCGCAGGCCCTGACGCCGGAGTTGGCAGCAGCAGCGCTGCTTCGGAGTGGAGCAAGCAGCTCGGTGAGTCCGCCGGCCGCGCCGGCTGCTTGGGGGGCGGGGCCGTCTGGACCGTGGCTGGCCTCGCAGGGACGAAGGGCGGATCGCAGTCGTCGTCGTCGTTGTCCATGCGGCCGCCGATCGACCTCCTGACCAGAGTGATGGCAGAGACATCGCTCACGCTGAGCGACTCCAACACGCAGTCGGCGTTGGGAGTTCCCTGGAACGGGCCAGAGTGCAGCTGGCGCAGGTCGAGCGCCGTCCACCACACGACGCGGCAGGAGTGCGGGCCGGCGCCGACCGTGGGAATGACCGCCACCACCGTGCTGCCGTTCACCCGCTGCAAGCGTGCCCCTCCGGTGCTGCCTGCACCAGAGCTGGCGCCCGGCGCGTCGAGCGGCACCGAAGCCACCAAAACAGCAACGCGCCCGCCTGACGACGTGGGTGTCACAACTGCTCCAGCCGGAGCTGCAGGCGAAGGGCTGCGCGATGGGGCAGCAGGTCCAGTTGCAGCGCGGGCGGGCGTCGACGCCGGGCTGTGGGCGCCGAGCGCCCTGGCGGCAGCGCAGACCATGGCATCGAGCGCCAGCCGCATGCGGCCCGCCGCGCGGGGGTCGGCTCCACCAGGTGCCAGCGCCGTGGGAGCTGACCCGAGGCCTGCAGACACGACCCCGCGGGGCTCTGTCCAGAGCACGGGGAGCTGGGGCGGCTTGTCCGATGCCAGCGCGGCCTCGACCGCGGCTGCATCGCATGCCGTGGCCGCTACGAGCTGCACGCGCTCCGCTGCCGGGAGCGGGAAGGGGAGTGGGGTGATGCTCTGCACAATGAGAGCGGCTCCGCCAAGCACGGGCGCGTCGCTCACGGCTACCGACGCCAGCGTGGTGACGGCGTCGCGCGTGCCCGGGTGGCCAGACGCCATGCTTCGGAGCACGGCCGCCGCCGCCTGCGAGGCGGGAAGGCCCACAGTCCTGCAGTCTACGCGCCATTGAAGCGCGCCGGCATCGGTGTCGCGGTCCGCAGGCGGTGGGGGCGGCGGGCCGAATGGCCACGGCTTCGCCGCCGATTCGCGAGCCACTGCTCCAGAAGAGCGCTTCGAGCCCGGGGCGGGACCCGGAACCGAGCCTTCCAGCGGCTCGGCGCTGGGAGAGGGGGCGGCCTTGCTGTCGGGCTTGGAGTCCTCTTGCGCGGAGTGCCACGCTGAGCAGGGGCCGCGAGGCAGCATCAGCGGGGCAGGCCGTCCGGCGGCACCGAAGCCGTGCACGCGAGACACAGGGCCCGGTGGCGCGTGGTTGCGATGTCCGTGGAGCCGGGGCGGGGCAATGACATCCCGCGCAGCAGCAGCAGCAGCAGCAGCAGCAGCAGGCCTAGCCAGGTCCGTCTGCCGCTCTCTGGAGCTGCCCTTGTGCGCGGCGCCGTCCACAGCAGCAGCAGGTCTCTCAATGCTGGTTCCGTCATCGGAATCAGCTTCACAATCGTCACGGACATCACTGTCGCCGTCATCGACATCACCGTCCTCCTCATCCTCATCCTCCTCATCGTCATCTTCATCGTCGTCGTCGTTGCTTGCGCTGCCGGTGCTGTCCACCTCTGACCCGCATCCCCAGGCACCGGCGCCGCAGCCGAGGAAGGACGCGGGCACTCTCGTTGCGGCACGCACCACTGCCGCGCTCGCTGCTCCGAGCCACCTGCCGCCGTCAAGCTTGCCGCCGTAGCCCACGAATCTGCGGACGCCGAGCGGCGACCACAGCAAGGACAGCGGCCCTCCGGTCGCGGGCGGGAGGCGGCCGGCCCAGCCGTCCGCGTCGCGCACCGCCGCCAGAGCCCGCCTCAACGCGCCGTTCAGGGCATCCGGGGCTAGGCCGAGCGCAGAGAGGCCTGCCGAGCGGCAAACTGCCAGCGTGGCCAGGTCTGGCTCCGGGGCCGCGCTGTCGCAGCCGCTGCGGGCAGGGTACCGGGGCCCCTCGCGGCTCGGCGCGTCCTCGAGCCGCCCGCTGTACACTGGCAGCGCCCCTGCACCGACCAGGCGCACGCGCGAAGCGAAGCTACCAGCACAAGGCAGCCAGCTGTCACATGCTCCGCCTGGCTCCTCTTCGGAGCAACGCGCCGGCTCGCGGCGGGCCGGGCCACGGCCTTGGCACGACAAGGGGGTGGAGCCGCGGCCAACGGAGCGGCCCGAGTCCGCTTGCTCGCGAGTCGGCAACAGGCGCGTCGCCGGTGCGGCGTCGCCGAGGACGCCTGGGTCCGGCCCACGGCTGGTGGCGGGACTGGCGCCTTGCTCCGCAGGGCCACGCGCGGCTCCAGAAGGAGCGCGCGGAGACGCCAACGACCGCAGCCGAATGCACCCCGGGCGATGGCGGATGCCGCGCGTGAACAGCAGGACGGAGGCCAAGCCGGAGGCGCGAGCTGCAGCAGCGTCTCCGAGCAGCCCCGCCACGGAGGCGCACGGGGACGGCTCGCTTGCTCCTGGCCGCGGCTGGCGAGCGGAAACGACTGCCATTCGCGCAGCCATGGTCCACTCCGCCCGGATTGAAGCGCCGGCCTTTCGAAGCGCGGCCGCCGTGGGCAGCATTCCGAAGCTCTGTTCCACGAACGCGCCGGTCCGCCGGAAGCCAGCAGCGTCATCCTCAGCAGGGCCGTCCTCGGCCTCAAAGTCGTCAGCCGAGCTGTCGTCCTCTGCGGCCGAGTTGGCGCCTTCACCGTCGCTCAGCCGGCTTTCGGGAATGCGCAAGTCCGGGCTGTGCGCTCCGCTTCGGTCGCTGCCCCACGGCGCCGCAGCACGCCCGCTCGCGGACGGGGCCACGACGAGTCCGTCAAGCCCGAGGGCTTGCAACCGCCGACCAGGTGGCGATGCGGGCGGGTGCGGTGCACCAGGCCCGCCCAACCTGGCAAATGATGGCGACTCGCATCGAGTCGAGGCACCGTTTTTGCCATCCTCGAGTCGCAGACTCTTGTCAATTGCCCCCGATGCGCCCGGAGCCGCGGTTGCCCCCTCCTGGGCCGCGAGCTTGGGCGGTTCGTGCGCGTTTCGGGGGCGGTGTGGGCAGCGCTCCTCCTCGGTTGCCACGGACGCGCTCGCGTGGGCTTGCCTGGCCCCTGTGGGGCGCCTCCGAACAACTCCAGGCCGCCGTAGCACCCTGACTCGGGATGCCAATGCCGCGGATGCCCAGCGCGACCCGCCCATAACCCAGCAAGGCTGCAGCACCTCCTGCACTTCGCCAGCAGAACGAGCAAATCGTGCCCGCGTCACATTGCTGCTTGCGACAGCCACCGGCGATGCGGGCCCATGGCCGCCCGCGTGACCTGCGAAGTCCTTTTCGAGCAAAGGTGTGCGCCGACGAGGCAAGGCAGGCTCGCAAGCGCGCTTCGCAGGGCGCTCCCCGAAGTCGCGCCCTGTCTCGGGGCCGACGTCGGCTGCCGCGATGCCGGCTGCGGCCTCCCAAGCTTGACCCTCAGCAGCCGCAAAAGGATGCGCCGCATGCGCCTCCTCCCTGGTTCGTTTGCCTCGCCCGAGCGGCTCGCCCCGGGAGCCCCCCCAAGCCGGCTGGAATACTTGATCCATTGCCTGGGAAACGGCTGGCGGGCCTTGATCGTATTGCGAATGCGCAACAAAGCCAGGCGGGGGAGCCAGGAAGCCTTGGTGGAACGCCGGGGTGGGTGGCTGGGACCCATACGCGCCAAAGACGTACGGGCCTGGAGCCTGGTGGTGGGCATGGCTGAGCTGGGCAAGGGTGTGCGACCCGGGGAACTGAGGCAAGGGGTTTGCTCCAGCCGGGACCGCCGGGTGAAAGGGGAACCCCGTGGGGGAGGCCCACGCACCCATGGGAGCAAACTGGGCAGTCGCAGGTCGGTGGGAGGGCAGGCCCGGCGGTCTGGCGCAATCCGGCGCCGCATCACAAGAGACGGCTGGCGTCGAAGCATGCACGCCGAACCCCGGCCCGAAGTGGCCGTACGTGGCCGGCGCAGCCAGGCCCCATTGCCCGGGCACGGGGAAGCTGTAGCCATTTGCGTACTGCGGGGGCGGAGCGGGACCAGGGCGTGCGGGAAGCGGCAGCGGGGAGGCACGCGCCGTCAGTAGTACGCAAGCGTGTCCTTCCTCGCGGAGCTGCGCCGAGCTGCCGCACAGCGCTGCGAGCCACCAGCCGCGAATCCGCCGCCTTCGGAAGCAGCCGCTCCACTGCAGCCAGCTGGCCGTCAGTTAGGGGGCGCCTGCTGCGGCCGCAGGCCGCTGCGCTCGGCCGGTCGCGCGTCAGCCTGGGAGTCTCGCCGTTCCCGAGTCGGACGCTCGGTCCCAGCTGACGCCGGTTTTTGCCACGGCCCTCACCGTGCTTCGGGGCTCCCTTGCCGGCAAGCGCGAATCCGCCTGCGGGGGAGGCGAGGGCCATCGCTCGGCGCACCGGCCTGCTTGGCGGAGGGGAAGCTGCAATGCGCGAGGTTGCAGCGGGCGGTCGCGCCAAGCAAGGCTCACCGCGCGCGGCTCCATGCGGGCCGGAAGGCGATGCGCAGCGCCCGAAGCCAGAGGAAGGGCTGCCAAGAGGCCCGGGCAGCGCTCCGCAAGAGCCGCGGCCTGCGCGCCTGCGTGGGGGCGGGTGCTCGCGACATTGCTCGCGCGCCGGAGCGAGCACGGCCCTGCGGGGGGAGCGCGGACTCGTCGCTCACGAGATGGAGCCGACAGCGTCAAGCAGAGTCGTGCTGGCCAGAAGCGACTGGCAGCCCCCTCTCTGCCTCTTGCCGGCCAGATCACGGCAGCGGTCGCTGGCACACCAGCTCGCCTCGGCGCGGCGCGCCGGCCTGCCGGCGCTCGGGCACCCCGGGTCCAGGCAGCAAGGCGCAAAGCGCTCCTGGGCGGGCTCGCCGCGGTTTCCGGGGCAGCGGGCAATGCGAGTTGCCGGGTCAGCCGCGTCCCGAGGACTGCGCGCAGGGCTGGCGCCGCCGACGGCGAAAGCGCGAGCCATCGGGCGCAGGCCTCGGACTCACCGCGCGGCGGCGCCTGCTGCGTCATGCGCACGGGCCGCGGAGGCAGCCGTCCCCGCGCTCAGGGGCGCCTGCGCGGCAGGCGCGCGGGGGCGGCCGCCGGCCTCGCCCAGCCAGCGCATCGCGGCCGCGGTCGAATCCATCGCGCCCCGTGAGCAGGCCGTCGTGGCTGCCGCGCTGGAGCGGGCGCACGTGATTGTCTGCGCGGGGGCCGAGCAAGCCATGGCCGCGCAGGGGCAGCACGCCAGCGCGGCCGCCGTGCGCCGCTACGCCGACGCCTGGGCCGCGGCGTACGACTCGGGCACTGCCGGTCCAGCCCGCAGCGGCGGCGCAAGGCTGGCGCTGCAGCGTGCGCGCAGCGGTGCGCTCGGCGAGCTTCCGGCTGTCAGTTCCCGGCCCGGCGGCGGGACCCGGGGCTTCAGCTCCTCGAGCGCCGCCTCGAGGAGGTTCCGCGTCTTCTCGGACGTGCTCAAGCGGCGCGCGCCCTCCATGGGGCCCAACGCGGTGCAGGGCAAGGCCAAGCGCATCGAGCAGGAGCTTGCGGACCAGGCGGGCAAGAACAAAGTCTGGCAAGTCGACAGCGCCCCCGCCGAGCCCTCAGAGACTGTGAAGCGGCTGCGCTTCGTGCTCGGCAACTTGGGGTACTTTTGCACCTTGCTGGGCTACACCATGGAGGACATGCTTTGGCTGCGGGCGCTGATGATGTGTTCCGGCGTGCTCACCATCGGCTTCGCCGCGCTGCACTCGCCGCCAATCTGGATTCCCATTTTCTGGTGCTGCGTCTTCTTCACGATCAACTTCATGTACATCATGCGCCTGCTGGCGGACCGCAAGGAGGTGGAGTTCTCCGGCCTGGCCCTCGACGCGTACGAGTCGGCCTTCCAGGCCCACGGCTTTACGCCCCGCCAGTTCCAGCGCCTGATGCAGGAGGGAAAGGGCGCCTTCCTCGAGGTCTTCGAGGGCGACGCGCTCGTGCTGCAGGGCGACCCTCTCCGGAAGGTGGTCTTCCTCGTGAGCGGGGAAGCCGATTTGGTGATCGGCGGCCGCCGCGTGGCCGCCATCAAGGGGGGCAACTTCGCCACATCGCTGCAGTGCCTGCTGGAGGCATCGGACGCGGCCGCGGCAAAGGAGGTTGCCAAGCGAGTCGCAGAGCGGCAGGCCGAGGAGCAGGACGAGGACGACGAAGAGGACGTCGGCCACAACGGCGCTGGCGGCGGCGGCGGCGCAGCAGCAGCAGCAGCAGCCGTGGATCTGGGGCCGAATCCGTCCGAGGGTGGGGCCGCCCGTCAAGCGGGGGCTGGTGCGGCAAACCCTGGCGGATCCCGCGACGGCAGCGGGGCCGCCCCAGCCCGCCGCGGGAAGCGCCGCCTGCGGCAGGAGGCCTGGATGGCCGCGGCTGTGGGCGACGAGACGGCAGGCCCGGACCAGACCGGTACAGGCAGCGGCGCACCCGGGCCAGAGGGTGCGGCGCCCGGCCCCGACACCGTTGACCAACACCTTCTGCAGCCTGTGGCAGCGAGCCTCGCGGCGGGGCGGCGCTTCAACCGGCGTGCCAGCCGCCGCGTGCTCGCTGAGGAGAACGACGACTGGGTGGGGGGGGACTCTGCACCCAAGCCTGCAGCCGCGGCCTCGGCGAGGGGGGCGATGGACGACGACCTCGAGGCGGGCGAGCCTGAGAAGCTCGGCGACTTGCTGCGGGAGGCGGGGCACGCCTTCGTGGAGGCAGGGCAGGCAGTCGGCGTGCTCATCTCGGAGGCCGTTAAGGAGCGGTTCCAGCCCTCCGACGACGAGGACGACGACGAGGACGACGACGAGGAGGACGAGGACGACGCGGCTGCGAGCGAAAAGCACGAGGCCGGAGCGGGGGCAGCGTCCGCCGGAGGCGAAGGGGCTCCAGGCGCAGTCGCTGCGGCACCCGCCCGCGGACCGAGCGCATCAGCGCCGACGTTGGCTCGGAGGGGCCGGACCGCCTCGGCGGGCCAGACCGCAGAGCAAGGTGGCGAGGCAGGAAGCAGCGCCGATGGGCCCGCGAGCGCCGTTCCAGCCTCCAGGGGCGGTGCAGACGGCGCGGCAGGCAGGGCCGCGAGCGATGCGGCTGGCTCCGCGGCAGGCGGCCCGGACAAGCCGCGGAAGCGCAAGGCCAGGCGTCGCCGCCGCGAGGACGTCGTGGAAGACGAGACCGGGGGCGAGCTGGGGCAGGACCCCGAGGAGCTTGCCGCCACCGCGCGCGCGCGGCAGCGCGAGCGGCGGTGGGAGCAGCGGCGGGAGGACGAGCAGCAGCGCGCGCGCAAGCGCCTGATGGGCAAGCGGGCAGGATCCTCGTCGCAAATGGCGCTCTTCGTGCGCGAGACGGTGCACGACGCGGTCGAGGAGGAGCTCGAGGAGCTGGAGGAGGTGCAGGGCGAGCTGGCGCGCCGGACCGAGGCGGAGCAGCGGCACACGAAGGCCGCAGCACCGGAGCCCGACTCGCAGGCCGCTTCTGGGCAGCCGGAGGGTGCCGCTGCCCAAGCCGGGGCCAAGGCCGAGGGCGACGCTGGCCAGGAGGCTGCCAGAGGCACCGCAGGCCCGGCCGCCGCCGGCCAAGGGCGCAGCCCGGGACCGACTTCGGCCGGCGGAGCGGGGGGTGCCCAGGCAAACGCTGCCGCGGGGGCTGCGGTCGCCGGCTCTGACGGCGCGGTGCGGTCTCGCCACCGGAGGCGAAGGCGGCACGTGGAGGCCGGCGCGGCGGACGGCGAGGACGCGGAGGTCAGCTTCCAGTCGGCCACGGCCTTCGTCGAGGCTGCAGAGGGGCGGGGCGAGCGCACACGGCGCAAGGCGCTTGAGCGGCGCCGCGGTGCTGCGGCGGGCCAGCAGCGGCAGGCAGCTCATGCGGCCGCGGGCCCGTCGGCAGGGAGCGGCGCCGCGGAGGAGGCGGGGGCGCCGGCGACGCCAGCGGCCGCTGCTGCGCCGTCCCCGCCCCCGCCCGCCGGCCAGGGCGCCGAGCGGCCGGCAACCGGCGCGTCCGTCGAGGGCAGCGCCGGGGCAAAGCCGGCTGCCCCGCCTCTGCCCGCCGGGGCCCACAACCGCACGTCTGCCCACCGCGCCACGGCGTCGGTGCTGGTGGCGTCGCCCGAGGCCACTGTGATCGTGTGGGACCTTGACGCAATGCGCGCCGTGATCGAGCGCGAGAAGCCGATGCGCTTCCCCGCCATGTCCATGGTGGCCTCGGAAATGGCCTCCCGGCTGCTGCTCACCACCCGCTCGATCGAGCGCACCTACCAGTACCGCAAGGAGCTGCAGCGCCGCATCCACGCCGGATCGGGCATGCTCCGCGACGCCGACCGCCAGGCGCTGCAGGCCTGGCAGGTCGCGAACCACGTCACTCGGGAGGAGCACGAGGAGGCGCTGGAGGCCGTCGGGTGGACGCCATCGGACTTCCAAGCCGGATGGTCCGCTTCGACCGCCAAGGTGGCTGCTGCAAAGCTGCGGCAGCGCACCGGGCAGGGCGTGCGCGCCTCCATGGACTGGTTCACCTCGCGCATCTCCGGCATCATCCACCAGGACGCGAGCAGCCCGGCTGCCAACGTTCGGCTCGGCACGCCCAAGCCGGAAAACGCGCCGCCTGAACACCGAGCCTAGCCGAGCGGGGGGGGGGGAACAAGGCAGCTTGCGCGACTCGCCGAGCCTGGGGGCGCGCTGGGTGGGGGCCACGCTCTCTGGCAGCATGACACTGCGATTCGCGATTTTGTGTGTGGCGGCGACGCTGGGCCACTGTCTCTCTGTCACGGAAGCAGGCCAATGCGGCGGCCGAAGGCGCGGGTGTCCCAGCATGCGCAGCGTGGCACGGCCCACGCACGGTCACAACAGCTCGAACCTCACCGTGCCCTGCAGCGCAGCGATGAGTGCCGCTGCGTCTCCCGGCCTCGCTTCCGGTCTCGCCTCGAGAGTGGATGCAAGCACCGTCGCAACCCTCGCCACCTGGGCCTGTGTCTCGGGCGTTGCGGGCGTGGCAACGCCCTGCAGCGCGGGGCTCGCGGCTCGCAGGGCCTGCTCCAGAGCTGGCGCCAGCACGTCAAAGGCTGCCCGAGGGTGCCGAAGCGGGGCCGCCCTGCTGGCTCGCACAGAGGGCTTGGTCGGCGGGCCTGGGGCCACAAACGGCTCTCTTCCGGTCAGGCAGTGGAGCAGCACTGCTGTGGCGGCGTACACGTCGGCAGAGGCGTCCATCAGCACGAGGGGCCATTTTGCAGGGTCGGGGAACTGCTCCAGCGCCATGTGGCCCCACGAGCCGCCCCTGGCAGGGCCGGCGTACGACGGCCGTGCCTGCCCCGCCACGGCAGCCAAGCGCTGCGCTGAGCCGAGATCCACGAGAGACACGGTAGGAGAGGGCGCCGCCCCGGCGCGTGCAGCGCACCCTCCTGCAGGCGAGCCTGCCGCCCCCGCACCCCACCCGAACAGGCCCGGGACGCTGAGGTCTGCGCTTGCTGGCCGGCCGGCGGGCTCCCGCTGGTCAGGGGCGACGCCCGGGGGAGGCGACGATGGCGTCTCTCCCGCCGCTGCGGAGCTGAGGATGTTGCCGGGGTGGACGTCGGCGAACATCCACGCCTTGCTGTGCAGGCTGGCGAGCCGGGCAATAATTCCCCCGAAAACGCGAAACGCAAGAGCCGGCTCGAGCGCGCCAGCGCGCAGCATGTCGGCGAGCGGCGCACCGTGGCAGCGGCTCATGAGAATCGCGCACTGAGGCCTTGGCGGCGCGTCGGGGCGTGCGGAGTTCGTCAAGGCCCGCGCCACAGACAGCAGCTGCGGGAAGCCAGCGCAACCCGCTGCCGCCTGCAGCGCTGACACCTCACCGTCGGTGCGGGCGTCCCATACCTGCGACTTCAGCACGCACTCTGCGGTGGAAGGCTCGCCGGCTCCGGCAGGGCAGGGCGGCCGGGGCGCAGCCGGGCCTCGGGGGCGCGCCGCCTCCGCGGCCTCGGCGGGGTCCTCTTCCGAGGCCGCCCGGGGGGCGCTGGCGACGGTGGCGGCGGCGCACTCTGCGTCCGCCGCGGCCTGCAGCGTGGACGCATCGCCCGTGGCGAGGCCCGGCGGCAGACGGACGAGGAGGGCCGTCGCTCGATTCCCGCGCCCCAGCTCAGAGACCACCTCGAGACGGAGCGGCTGCCACGCCACGGGTGCCAGAGGCGGACTGCCCGCCACCTCACCGCCATGAGCAGAGGTGGCGGACGAGCTGCCGCAATCAGTCGAGCCGGCAGCAGCGCCGCCAGACCCAGCATCGCCGGCGCTGGCCCCGGAAGGCGAGGCTAGCAGCAGGGCGGAGGCCAAGTCTCGAACGACAGGGCGGAGCCTCCAGCCACGCAGCGCCGCTCCAGCCCCTGGAGCAGCTGGGCCGGAGCTGGCTGCTGCAGCCTCGGCATCCGGCAACTCGCTCGGCCGGGGCGCTGCGGCCGCCGCCTCCTGGATGCTGAGCTCAACGACCCCCGTCCCCATGCGAAGCGAGTCCCACAACACCCCAACCCCGCGCCCCGTGCCCTGGCCGCTCAGCTGCACCCGGCACGCGTCTCCAGTCGGCGCGGAGCCAGCCGGCTCGATGACCTTGCCGTCGCTAGAGAGCAGCCCAGCACGCCCAGCGCCCGCCGCGGCCGCACACGAGTCACTCTTGCTGGGCAGCGGTGCCACGCGGAACCAGAAGCATCTCGGGCGCGCGTCCCCAGCAGCGGCGGCCAGAGTCCGAGCGCACAGCTGGGGGCCGTCCGGAGTCGTCTCCAAGCACAGCCACCGCTCGCATCCAGCAGCCGGATCACCTCCCGGCCGAGCCTCGGGCCCCGCGACAAGCTGAAATGCATGGCCCAGCGGGCCTGCAGCAGCCTCGGGAGCAGGCAGCGCCGGCGCGGCAGGTGCCGCCGCGCCTGCTTGCGGAGGAAGAGGTGCCCGGCCCGCGTCCCCAGGCATGTCCACAGGCCGGGGGCGCTTTCGCCGCATCGCGGCGATCGGGGGGTCCATCCCGCCGCTTCCGCCGTGTGCGCCAGCGGTTTGGCTTGGGCAGGTGCGCGCGAGCATTCGTTGTTGTGACGCGTGCAAGCATGTGCCCCTGCTGCTGTTGTGTGAGGGCATCTGACATCACTCCTGCGCGTCGGACTTTGCCGGGCACGCGCGCCCACGCCCGAATCGGCGTCGCAATTTAATTGTCCGTGCCGCAATGGAAGGCATCTGGCTGGCGCTGGGCCTGGGAGATTCTCCGAGCGGGAGCGGGCCGACGTTGCTGGTGTGGCTTGTCATCGGATCAGCCACGCTGCTTGCCGCGCACCTCGTGAGCGTGCTTCTGCAGCAGCTTCGCATTGGCCGCATCCGCGACAAGCGCTCCAAGCTCAGCGCGGCTGCGGCGGCGTGGGGGGACTCGGACCGCATCCCCGTCACGATCGTGACAGGCTTCCTGGGAGCCGGAAAGACAACGCTGCTCAACGCCTTGCTGCGCTGCAAGGATTCTCGAATCTGTGTGATTGAGAATGAGGTTGGGTCCGTGGGGCTCGACCACGACCTGCTGCGGGGGGCAACCGAGGGCTTTGCCAAGGACGTGTTCGTGCTGGCGAACGGCTGCGTGTGCTGCTCTGCTGGCAGCGGGGGCACGGGGGGGGAGCTCGAGAGGGTGCTGGACCTCGTTCTTGACATCGCTTTGGCCACGCGCGAGGCGGGCGAGCCCCCTGTCGACCACGTCGTGATCGAGACGTCAGGCCTGGCCGACCCGGCGCCGCTCGTCGAACTCTTCTTCACCGCCGGCGGGGCTGACGACTCCTCTGCCTCCCCGAGCCGCGCCTTTGAGCTGCGGGGCGTGGTCACCGTGGCGGACGCCAAAAACATCCTGCGCCACCTCCCCGGGGACGTCGCAGCAGCCGCTGGCCGCCGAACCGACCCCGCCGACTCTGAGCTGTCCTCAGCCTGGCTCGCCGGCTCGGGCGCCGCGGTGGAAGCAGGCCGGCAAGTCGCGTTTGCTGACCGCATCTGGCTGAACAAGGTTGACCTGGTGGGCGCAGAGGCCGTGGCCGAGGCCGAGCGCGCCATCGCCCGGGTCAACCCGATGGCGGAGCTCACCAGGTGCGTGCAGGCAGTCCCACTGGGCGAGACCAGGGAGAAGGACGGCCCGCCCACGCGGGGCCAGGTCGCCCTGCTGTCGGCTGCGAGGAGCGCCTGGACCGCCCCGCCGGCCGCTGCCCGGCTGGCGGCATGCGGTCACTCGCACGGCAGCGCCAAGGAGGCTGCCGGGTGCGAGCAGTGCGCCGGGGAGGCGGCCCCTCACAGCCACAGCGCCACCGAGGCCAGGACGCTGCGTGCACGCGGCGCCGTGCTCCGGCCGGCGCTGGAGGCGTGGCTGGCTCGCCTCGTGTCTGACGGAGACCGCTGGCACAGGCTCTACCGCATCAAGGGGGCCGTGAGACTCCTCGAGAGCGACGCAGCACCAGGGGACGACCCCGCGTGGGCCGTGATCCAGGGCGTGCACTCGGAGGTGCACGTGGAGCCGTGGCCAGAAGGGGCCGCCCCGCCGGACGACGGTGCCGGCAGCGGCTTCGTCGTCCTCATTGGCCGGAGGATCAGCGACGCGGAGCTCGCGGGCCTGCAAGAGGGGCTGGACGCGTGCATGGCCGGCTTGTGAGCGCCAGCAATGCGCTCGCCAGCCGCGCGTGGGGTCGCTTCCCTCTCCTTCTCTAGCTGTGCGTGCTGACTATGACTGTGGCGACCGTGTCCAACCTCTGAGCAACGCTTCGCGAGTGTGGGCGGCGTCATGCCACGCAACGCGCCGCAATCTATTCAAGCAACGGGTCTATCAGTCTGGCTGCCTGCGGGCCAATGCCCGCGGTGAGGGTTGTTCACGTCTTCAAGCGTCCGCGAGCGGTTTCGCCTCTATGCTGAGCAGAGGCTTCCAGTGTGGCTTGATTGCCGGAACGCGAGCGAGGATGCCTGCGGCGATGACGATTGTGGCGAGCAGTCCGAGAGGGGACCACTCGAGCATTCGGGTGGCGACCCCGACGTCGAGCGGCCCGGTCGAGCCCTCCAGGACGAGGGAGGCGGCAAGCGCCATGCTGTTCTGGAAGGTTAGTGCCAAGATCTCGAGGACGACCAGCTTGTTGCCCTCGCTGGAGAAGAAGGGCGGCACGCAAATGGCCACGGCGAGCTGGACGAGGCTTCCAGACACGAGCACGATGGCGAACGTCGTTGGCTGCGTGGTGAGCAGCACCGAGGAGACGGACAAGGTCACCCTGATGAAGACGAGGCACACCTGGTACACGGAGGAGGCCTCGGAGAGCAGCTGCTGGGCCGGCTCGGGGCTGCGGTCGTCGCCGCTCCAGTCGTCGCACAGGCCAGAGAGCTCGATGCGCTCAAGCTGGCCCTTGGCGAGCAGCAGCCGCACCGAGAACACCACAAACACGCAGGCAACGACAGCGACCGCCACCATGATAGCAATGTGCTGCGCCGACTCGAAGCACGTCTCTCCCACGCCGCGAAGCCAGTCCGACTTTGGAGATGCGTCGCACACGACCACGGACGCCAGCGTCTTCCAGATTGGAATCTGCGCCACCGAGACGATGAGGGTCACATAGATGCGGCTCGCCGTCCAGAGGATGCGCCAGCAGGCGCTGTCCGGGCGGGTAAATTTCAGCCCTTCGATGCGCTCCGAAGTGCAGAGGACCACAGCCAGCAGCGCCAGCGCCAGGGCCACCACGAGCAGCGGCATGGACGGGTGGAGGCTTGGCAGGCCGAGGCTTTGCGCTGTTTCCAGGGTGGACTGGGTCTCCTCGAGCGACGGGGGAGCCGCCGGCTTGAGGGAGAACAAGAGCAGCTGGAAGAACAGGACCAGGCGGAGCAGCAGCATCGCCGAGACAACGACGCAGGGCAAGAGCACGGTGCGGCGCTGAGCCAGGGCCGGAAGGACGCGGTGCGCGGCCTCGATGGCGCTCCTTGGAGGCGCAGGGGAGCCTCCATCGGAGTCGCCGAGCTTTGCTGCGCCAAGCCGAGAGACCACTGCCGCGTCGGTCCCCGGCCCGAACCGCATCGGCCCGAGCAGCGCTCCGATATCCACAATGAAGACCTCGGCGCTGCCCCCAATCACGATCGCGTGCGTGACGCTGTCCGCCTCCTTGCCTTTGCCATTGGCACCGGAGCCCGAGCCGCAGCCGCAGCCGCAGCAGCCGCGGCTCGAGTCTGCCTCCAGCTGGTACGGCAGGCGGCGGCAGCACATCGTGCAGGCGCAGAGGGGGGAGAAGCCGGGGCCCGAGCGGCCGCTGATGGAGTTGCAGCACGAGCAGCTGCCGGCGGCGTCGTCACTCTCTCGACGGAGCCCTGCGAGCATCACCTGGGTGAAGCTCGGGGGCGCGTTGAAAGGAGCGGGCGTGAGCCGCGCGAGGGTGGCGCTGGACATGAGCGTGAGGCCGTCTTCCCCGATTGCGCCCACCACCCCGGGACCGTTTGCGAACTGCGCTACGCCGCCGACGCCGGATAGAGAGGCGGCGCCACGAACTTGTCCGGTCAAGGCATCGACTGCAAGCCAGCTCGCCCTTGTGCCAGCGCGGAGGCGGACCCACAGCTGCCTGGAGGAGTCGTAAGACCAAGTACCTGTATCTTCGGCCCACTCGCTGGATGACCGCCACAAGAGTTTTCCAGTCACGCAGTCAAGGGCGAACACGACGGCCGGGTCCTCGCGGTCGCCAATCGGCGTGTTGAGCGACCCGTGCAGCAGCACTGCGCCGCCGCCCATGGCCCTCACGCTGGGCTGGTCTTCCAGCCAGGCGAACGGCTCCAGTGCCCACTGGACCGCGCCAGTGCCGTTGACGTCAACGGCAAAGATCCTGCCACTGTCGTCAGACAGCACAATCACGCCTGTGGTCAAAGATGCCTCCGCGTTGTAGAGATCGTCGCTGAGACCAACGTCCGAGCAAAAGCGCGTGGCTCCCGTCCGCGCGTCGACGACGTGCAGGATGCCTTTGTTGTTCAGGAACGCGTACACATGCGAGCCGTCTCGGAGGCGCATGCCAAAGGCATGGTCAGTGTCGACTCCTGGGCCGCACACAATGGTGCTCCAAAGGTCCTCGCCAGTGAACGCATCGAAGCAGCGCGTCGCACTTTCCCCGAGCACGATGCAGAGGGTTCCCGACCCTTCTGCCACTGCCATCACTGCGATGCACGTGGCGTCCGGCACTAGCTCCCCTTCTGGGGCCACTGCGCCGCCGGGCGTGGCAGCACGCGACGCCGCAGTCGCTTGTGCCGCGCCGCTCGTCACGAGCCCGCTGCTGGCTCGCCGGGACTGGGGCGAGTCCAAGTCTTCAAGCTCCAGGGAGACGTGTCTCCCGCTGCTGGCGGAAAACCCCTTGGATGCGGCTGCCACTGCAGGTGCTCTCCGCGGTGCGCGCACCTCCACCGGCGCCGCGGCAGGCGCTGCCTTGAGCTGGCCGAGCGGCCGAGCCTCGCAGGACACTGGTCGATCGAAAGCGAGCGACTTGGCGTTGCGAAACCAGAGCCGGATGCCAGTTCGGAGGCTCCAAACCTCCATGCCGTGTTCGGGCGCTGCAAGGACAGCGAGGCCACATGCGGAGTCCACGTGCAGCTCGTCCGGCCGCCAGCCAGTCTGAGGGGCCCGCCAAGACCGGACCAGCTTGGCATCCACAGGCGCTGGCCTGTCGGCCAACGCGTCGCCGACCACATCCGCAGGCCGAACCAGGGCGCCGGGACGAGCGGGCGGTCTGGGGCCCGGGACGGCAAAAACCTCGCTGTAACCACCGATGTTGTCGCAAGTGGCCATGTAGGCAACCACTGCTGGGCTGCCTGGGCCCGCGCGCTCCAGCAGAGGGCCGCAGCCCCACTGCCTCGCCAGGTGGGCCGGGACGATGACTGCCCTGCTGACTTCCTCCTGCACCTCGTCATCGTCGCCATCCCCAGCATCCGAGTCGTCGTCGTCCCCGCTCTCGCCCCTCGACGCCTTGCTAGCCGCGAGGCGGCTGGCGACGCTGCCCTGATCGCGAGAAGCGGCCCCTGATCGCGAGGCGAGCGCAGGGGCAACTTGCACCTGCGCGGCCTGCATTGGGTTGGGTCGCGCATGCTTTGTGCCCGAGGAAGCTGCCGCCTGCTCGCCTCCACTGGGGACGTCCGCCTTGCTCGTCACATCTCGCCTCCTGCTGCTGAGGAGCCTCCCGGTCGCAGCGCACACCGAGACTGCCGTGCCTTCCGAGCCGAATGCGACAACGACGCCCGCTTTGGCGCCGGCGCCTGAATCGTCCGGTGCAGGAACCACTGACATCCTGTCAATGGTGAGGGTGTCGCCCCCGCCGCACGACTTGGTGAGGGACCCGAGAGCCCAGATTGGGCTCAAGCTCGTGGGGTGAACGCACAGGATGCAGTCGTCGAACGCGACAAACAGCCGCGCGTCGCCCCCCCATTCGTTGAAGCAGGCAGCCGAAAGGGAGGCATCCGCAAACTCGTCGCCCAGCGTGGCAAAGCCCGGGACATCTGCCGGGGGTGGCCATATCTTGCCCGAGCTGATCGAGCGGCCATTGGCGCCATCCAACACTGCGACCTCGCCAAAGGTCTCGACAACGGCGAAGAGCTGCTTGCCGGCCTCTGCCTCAAGCGGCACCACGATGTCAGGGTCCGGAAGCTTGTCTACGTTCCACTCAGGACGCATGCTCAGGGTCGTAAGGCAGATCCCCCGTCCGGAGCTGCTGGCAAGGAACAGCTGCCGCTTGCACGCGCTCAGCACAGCGCAATAAACGCTGTCGTCCCACGAGGGGGGCATCGCCCAGAGCTCCTCTTGCGACCCATCCTGCAGAGGGCACACGGAAGGCGAGCGCGCAGTCGGGGGAGCTGAAGCAGAGGCGGTCAACTCAACGGATCCAGAGCGTCGAGACGGAGAGCCAAGACGCGTCGCGGCCAGCTCACATGCCTGAGGAGCAGTGCGTGTTCCGAGAACACCAGCACGATGCGGCCGTCCTCCAACACCTCGCACAGCCTCGGACCGGCGCAGCCGTCCAGCCGCCTGACCCACTGCTTGCGGGAGGACTTCAGATTGAACTTGACCACCTCTCCAGCGCCGTAGGCGGCCACGAGGCCGTAATCCGGAGTCATGCAGCACGCCGTGGGGTTCCCAAACCCAAAGAAGGCAGACCCTATTGGCTCGAGGCTCGCATTCTGCGGTGCCGCGCGAGCAGGGGGCGGGGGGAAATTCCGAGCCGCAACGATTGATTTTTTTCTTGGTTTTCCCCCAGCGACGCACGCTTGCACGCCGCCCCAGCGAAGCCCCAGACTGCCCCCACGAGCGAAGGCTGAGCGGCAGATCCCGCTCCGCAGAATCTAGCCACCAGCCGGGCCGCAGCTCGGGCTGCGCCTGCCCAGGCACCTCCGGCAACTGCTAAAGTCGGCCGAGGGCACCCTCACCTTGCGCGCCGCCAGCAGCCGGCAGTCCAGCCGGCCCTTGTTGGGAGATGACACAAACACTCCGTCCGCTACCGCCACGCAGCCGTCAGCAAACCTCTCCGGCGGGGCCGGGCGGCTCGGATGCATGCCCTCTGAGCCGCACGCCGCGTGCACAGTCCAGTCAGTTTCCGGCCGCGGGGCAGAGCCGCGAGCTGCCGCCCCGCATCTCGGCGTCGGGGCCGAAAGCGACCATCGAGTGCGTGAGTTCGGTTTGCGTTCTGGCCGCCGAGCGCAGCTGCACTCGATCCAATGAGCAGGTCACCAGTCGGCGCTGTGGAGGCAGTAGCCCCCGCCCCCAGCATCACAGACAGCCTCGCCCCCTCGCACACGTTGGGCAGCAGTCCCCGGCTGATGCCTCGCCCGCGCGGGGAAGTGGACACTGGTCCGCGCGCGAACCGCCGAGGCAAACGCAGTCACACGCCAAAAGTGTTTGCGACGCAAACCGCGAGCCACTCAAAAGTCAGGCGCCAGAGCAGACGACTGCGCCCAGCCCTCCAGCAGCCCTTGGCCTCCGGCCACGGCCTCCCAGTGCTCCGCCATGCGCTCCGCCGCGTGCCGCTCGTACAGCCACGGGCACGCCAGCGACTCGCACTCCAGCGCCGGCCCGGGGGACGGGTGCCCAGTGCAGCGCCGGCAGACCTCCACGGCCCGCTGAAGGCGAAGCTGGCTTCGCGAGAGCTGCGCAAGCATGGCCATGGCGGTCTGCTGCGGCCGGCCCGCGCACGAGTCGCACACTCGACTGGTCGACTGCGATCCGCAGCACTCGCACACCCTGTTCACGTAAAAATCCGTCAGCACGCGCGTGCCCTGAACTGTGCGTACCGCCGCTCCAGCCCTGCCAGCTGCGCCGGGGCCGGCAAGCCCGAATCGGGCCAGGTGCTCCGAGACGGCCCCCACTCGGCGCTCCCCCGGGCGGGGAGAGCCCGGCCCCGCCGCGGCACCACTGCCTGCGGCGCGACTGGACCCGCGGCAAGCCCGCGCGGGGGGCACAAGCCAACCCCCCGCCGCCGCCCCTGCGGCAAGCTCCTCCGCCGTGGCCCGGAGCTCGCGGGGCACCGCTGCGCCGAGCTCCTCCAGGCACTTGGCGCGGGTAAGCAGCTGTCGCGGGTGGCGCCGGGGGAGCGCGTCCAGCCAGGCCATGCAGTCCGCCCCGGCCATGAGCAGCACTCGGTTGAGGGCGGGGAAGAGGGCCTTGCGAAGGTAGTAGTGAGCGTGGACGCGGTGCTGGGACGGGTGCGACAGGACCTCCCGCGGGTCCACGACCAGGTCGACGAGGCGAGACTTTTGCAGCCCGAACAGCACAACAAAGGACACCCGCTCGCGCACGCGTGGCGTGGCCCGCGGATCCGCGGCCATGGCCTTGGACGCCACCACAACGTGCGGCGGGGGCACGGACGTCGCGCTGTAGTTGCTCTTGAACTCCTTGGCGAAGACGAACTCGGAAAGCGGCACGTCCCCTCTCAGCACGCGCATCGCCTCCCGCTCGAGCAGGGCGCGCACGCTGCTGAGGTCCCTAGAGCGAAGCAGCTCCTCCACCACCAGCCGCATCACGCGCGCGGTGAGGCCGCACTGGTCCCGCCGGATGATCTCCAGCCCCTTGACGTCCAGCACCGGCCGCGAGCAGTGGCCTGACGGGAGGTCGCACTCGCTCTCGTCCTCGATCATGCGGCCGGCGTACCGCTTCTTGGTCACCGTCACGGAGCCGTCGTACACCTTTTCGAGCTTCAGCTCCATCGGAGCAGGGTTCTGGGACGTTGTCACGTCCACGAGCTGCCTCCCAATCGCGAACGCTTGCAGCGGGGACCGGCCGTCCACGGCCACGAAGAGCGAGTCCGTGTCGCCGTACACGACGCGGGCTCGCCACTCGGGGTGCGTTCGCGCGGTGTAGATGGCCCTGTCCAGGGAATCGCGAGCCGTCTGCACGATGGTGTCGGCCAGCTCGATGCAGGGCATGCGGCCGCTGAAGGACGCCGCCGTGTAGCCGTAGGTGACGTTGGAGAGCATTTTCAGAGCGAACTGCCTCGCATTCAGCACTCGCTTCAGCTCGGGGAAGCGCCTCGCCACGGGGCCCTTCATGGCCTTCTTCACCATCACCCGGGTGGCCAGGATCTCGCGAAGCATGCAGGGGAGAATGCCCTCTCGCTCTGAGCGCGGCACGAAGAACACGCCGTTCGAAGACAGGAAGCCGCGGCCGCGAAACCGGCGGAACGAACCGGGGGGGGGCGTGTACAAGAACGGCCCGAGCCGCGGACGGGTGAAGCGGCGGGCGCCGCTGAGCAGCAGCGCGCCGCTGGCAGCCATCCCGTGCACCGCTTGCCCGACCTGGCCGCGGTTCGACGTGCTGCCGGCCGCGGCCGCAGCGGCCGCGCCTGCCCCGCCAGCGCTGAGGCCTTGCCCTGAGCCGCCCACTCCGGAGGCGTCGCTTGCCTGAGTCGCCGGCGACGCGACTGTCCCAGAGGTCCTGCCCGCGCCCTGACGGTGGGCTCCGTGCGCGCCACCGTGGAGGAGCCCCACTCCGGTGGCAGTGGCCGCATACGACGGCACCGTTGGTACCTCCTCCGGCTTGCAGAGCCTGCCGAGGCAGGTGCTGTAGCAGAGGTTGTGGGCGATGATGACGGACGGGTACAGAGACTGGAAGTCAAGCACGACGACGGGGTCTCGGTGCAGGCGCGGCTGCGGCTCGAGAATGAGCGGCTGAACCTCCAGCGAGGGCTGCTGGCTGACGTCCTCCGGCCGCGGGGACGGCGCAAGGAAGCCCCGCGGCCTCGCCACTCGAAGCATCACCGCCTCCACGCGGAACTGGCTGCCCCGCGTGAAGACCGAGAAAAAGTCGATTCCGAAGATCTTGGCCATCTCAGACGAGCGGCCGACGAGGTCGAGCGCTGCCAAGATGCTGAGGTCGGCCCTTGCGCGCTCGGCCAGCCAGCCGAGCGCCGTTCGGCGGTCCGACGCGCCGCTCCGGAGCCACTGTGACAGCAACCGCGGCGGGAAGCGGGGCAGCGAGCGGCCCAGCACGTGGCGCGCCACGTCCTCTTGCGTGAACCGGCCCAGCTTGACCTCCTTGCGGCTCTCCCGCCACAGGTTCAGCACGTGCCTCCCGGGCAGCCAGAGGCCGCTCGACGTGTTCTTGTCGAACTTGCCGGCCGCGCCCGCCTGCTTGTTTCTCGCATCCTCGCCGGCGGCGGGCGCCCTGGACAGCGCTGAAAGCAGCGGGCACCCGACGACCTCCGCTCGCTCCAGAAGTAGCCCCCACGAAGACTGCTGGACTTCCCACCCGCACACGATGTCGGGGTCAATGGTGCGCACGACCCATGCCACTGCGGCCATGAGCGACACCTCGTCTGCCACGTACCATACCTCGCTGCAATCCGCGGGGGCCTCCCCGCACGGGGCTCTGCCGGCTTCCTCGCCGGCGTCAGCGCTCTGCGCTCCTTCTGGCCCGGGGCCAGCCTCGGCGCTGGCCGTCGCTCCCTGCGCCGCGGCGGGCGGTGCCTGAGTCGGCGCCGCCGTCCGGCTGCCAGGCGGCGCCCGAGCGGGCGACGCCGCCGCTGCCTCGCTTCCGGTCGCGCGCTGTGCCACGCCGCTCGGTGAGGAGCTGGCTGGCTGCTGCTGCTGCGAGGCCGACGAGCTGCTCGACGAGCTCGTGGCGCCCCTCGGTGGGGAGTGGGCCTCCCACGGGCGCCCTCCGCGAGCGGGCGCGTCGCTCGGCCCGCCAGCCGCCGGTCGCGCGTCGGGCGGCTGCCACGGCATGCCTTGAGCGTCGACTGCGATGCCTCGCTCCCTCGCATGCGCGATCCGGCGCTGCGTCGGCTCGTCGAGCAGTGGTGGGGCGACGGCGATGATGCCCGTGACGAGCCCCCTGCCAGTCGCGCCGACGTCCGTGGCGCCCAGCCCCTGCTTGACCAGGACGTCGTCGTCGTGGATGCACCAAGCCACCGCCACGATGGGGTCGCCCTTGCCCGGATCGGGGAGCAGGCCGCCGCGCGTGAGGGCTAGGACCTCGAGAGACATCACGCACAGGTGCTGGTTCACGGACTCCGAGGAGGCGTCCATGGCTGCCTGGACCGGATCTTCTGTTGCGACCGGCCGCTGCGGCGACGAGGCGCGAGCCTCGCCGAGGGCCGCGCCCTCGCGAAACCGGGCCCGCTTCGCGGGGGAGCGAGCCGCAGCCTCGCCCGCCGGCGGCGGACGCTTGGACCGGATGGTGTCGCCCGCAGCGCCGGCCGCGGAGCTGCTGGATGCTGGGCGGCGCCGCAAGGCGGAGGGGGGCTGCCTGGCGTCGGGGCTCCGCCGGACGGGCGCGTCTGGGGCTCCGTTCCCAGCCGGCGCCGGGGAGGAGCCAGAGGACGACGAGGACGACGAATCACTGCCGGAGTCGTCGCCCCGCCAGCCGACCGCTGCTGGCTTCACAATCTTGGGGAGGCGCCGGCGTCTCTGCCGCCGCCTCTGACGCTCGCGTGCCCGCGCCGCCATGCCGGGGTCCTTCCGCGCGGCTGTCACGTCCACCACGCCGCCGCCTCCGCCCGCCATGGGGTTGGCGACTGTGATCGGGCGTGCCTGGTCGACGCCAGCACTCGGCTGCTTCCCAGCATGTCCAGCGGACGCCGCCAGCCACGCGCGCACCTCCTTCACGCGGGGCCCGCGCCGGGCAGACACGTATGCCCATCGCGCAGAGCCGCCCGGAGCGATTCTCAGCACCGCCGCGGGAGCTGCTCGCGGGTCAGCCAGGTCTGGCAGGCGCTTCGCCCCCGGTGACGCGAAGGAATCTGGCGCGGCGAGGGCGCCCCCGGTCTCGTTGAGCGCAGCCGTGGGCACCCGCCACAGCGTGCCAGCGGACTCGAAGGGCTGGGAAGGGGCGTCGGCGTGGCGGGAGTAGTGCGAGGGAAGGCCAAACGCAGCGATGGGGGCGCCGATTCCGGCGCCTAGACGCGGATCCATCGCGTCCCGCTCGCCGGTGGCGGCCACCACCACGTCCTGGAGGACAGCCTGTGCGGAGGGGGCGGCTCTGCTCGAGAGCCACACCTGGGTGGGCCGGGGTGGGGTGGTGAGCTGACCGACACCTCGCCAGAGGCCCCCGAAGTCGGCGGACGCAAGCACAGCCGAAGCCCACTCTGCGCTGCGGCACGACGGGCTGCTGAGCTGGAGCTGGGAGCCTCGCAGCGCAGGCCCGGCGTGCGTCCCCGGAGAGAGGGTCCCGGGCCAGTCCGACGCGGACGGGGCGGCCGCGGCATGGGCGGCCGCGCCGCGGGTCATCGCCAGGGAGGCGGCCGCGGCAGCGACGGCATCCCCCGTGCGGCCGGCTCGCAGCGGGGGGCTAAATGCGTCGGGGGAAAGAAGGTCCGTCAGACGAGGGGCCCTCGTCGGCGTGGCAACCGGCGCCGCTGCGGTGTCTTGCTGCTGCCGCCCAGATGGCTGGTGCTGCCGTCGGTGTTGCTGGCGTCTCTGTTGCTCTTGCGCCAGCTGCTGCTGCTGCTGCTGCTGCTGATGCTGCTGTGAGTGAGTGGCTCGCGACACAAAGGCCGCAGCGCTGAGGAGGGCGTCCGCGGAGGGCCCACGTCGGGCCAACGCCGGCCTGTCCGGTGAATCGGCCTGCCCCAGTGCTCGACGGGCGTCAAGCTGACTCTGCGCAATTGCAAGGAACTCTCGCTCCCCGTCCTCCTCGTCCTCGTCGTCCTCCTCCTCCTCGGCATCCTCGTCCTCGTCCCTGTCTTCGCCTCCGTCGACGTCGCCGACCTCCTCCTCGCCCCCCGCCCCAGGCTCCTTCGCACCTGCACCGCGCCCTGCCCCCGTAGCCGGCCGCAAGCATCCACGGCGGCCGCCCGGCAACGGCCCCCCGCCAGCCTGCTCCTCCACCCCCGAGCCTCCTCGCGATTCGAGCCCGCTTGGACCGCTGCAGCCGGCAGACGCAGGCACACTGCCGTCAGCGCTGGCAGGAGAGTCGGCGCTCTCCATCCGGAACCGCACCATGGGCGTGCGTCTCGCCCTGCGCCCCTCCCGCCCGCTCCCGTCGTCGGAGGAGGCGTCTTGCTCATCCAAGGCCGATGAGTGGACCTCGTCGGCTTGGCTCGGTTGCTCATCGGGCCAGCTCATCCCCGCGATCTCTGCCGCCAGGCTGAGAGAGGCGGGAGGGGGCGACTGGCTGGGCGCGCTGCGCTGCGAAGATTGCGACGGCCGGGCAGCGCCCTCCTGCGAGCCTGCCACCAGGGACTCCAGGCAGCTGAGCAGCAGCGCCTCCTCGTCGGCGAGCGCTTCCTGCCCCGCCTCCGGCTCGCGGACGGGGCCGGGAGGCGCGGCGAGTGGGCTGCTCAGGGCAGGTGTCGTGGGTCCCTCCGGCGCGGCGCCAGGCATGCCCGTCGATGCGGCAGCGGCCGCGCGTCCTTCCGCTCGTTGCGCGGCACGCCGAGCCCGCGCCGCTCTGGTCTCCTGACTGCTCCACAGGCGGACCGCGGGGGCGCCCCCAGCTGCCCCGGCCACTGCCGCCTGTGACGCCGCTGGCGGGCCTGATGCGCCCGCCTGGGCCGCGGCAGCCGAGCCCAGCATTGCGGCCCGCACCCACGCCGCCGGCGGGACAAGTACCGGCCCGAGAGCGGGCGGTCCCCCGCGGGACCGGCCCCCGGGCGACGGCTGCGTCGCGCTCCCGCTTGCACCCCTGCTCGCCTCCGCCCTGGCCAGCCCCTCGCAGCGCTCGACCGGGACCCCGAGCTCGTCCCGCACGTGAGTGTACCGCGGGTCCTCTCTGATCGAGGCGGGGTCCAGGTCCGCCGCCGCCGCCCGCCGCAGCTGCCTGTGGTAGAGGAGCTCGACGCCGAGCGCGCCAGGCGGAACCGAGGAGGAGGCCGCGGTCGAGGCGCTGCCTTGCGAGCTCGGCGGGGGGGCGTTGCCCCTCGCCTGGCCGCTCAGCTCCGCAGCCCCGGGCCTGCCGACGGGGTCGCTTGTTCCGTGGCCACCGCTCTCCACAACACCGCCCGCAGCGGCGCCAGCTGCAGCGGCCGACTGCTGCGAGCTCTGCCGGGAGTGCTGCTCCTCCTCCTGCACGACAATCTCCAGCGGGGTGGGCCGGCCGTCGTTGCGGCAGGCGGTGGCGGAGGACGACGACGGCACGTCGTCGCCGGGGGGCGGAGGCAGAGCAGGGGCCGGCACGCCCATCACCGCAGCCCGACTGGCCTCCTCTTCCCACAAGAGGCGCAGCGACGGAACGCTTTGCAGCCCCCCGCCCTGCGTCCAGCCAAGCGACCCAGCCGGGGCTCCTGCCTGCGACAGCGACGCCGCCGTCTGAGAGAGCCTGGCGGAGGCCGAGCAGACGCCCGGCCCAAAGTCGGCCACCACGTCGCTCGCGAACGCGTCGTACTCTGCCTCGCACGCGGTTTCGCGCTCAAGGTCACGCACCGAGCTGGGCGGCCCGAGAGGCGGCAACGGGACGGCGCCAACGCGCCCGCCGGGTGCGAAGGCGCCTGCAGCCGCCCCGTGCCAGTCAGTGGAATCGCCCGAGTCCGCTGCGGCAGCTACGACTGAGCCCGGGGCGGGCTGGCTGGGGTCGTGAATGCTAGCGCCTGAGCCGGCCGTGGCTCGGCCGCCAGTGCCGGCTGCAGGAGGCAACGCAGCAGCAGCTGGAGCAGCAGCGGTGGCGGCACCAGCAGCAGTCGCAGCAGCCGGAGCAGCAGCGGTGGCGGCACCAGCAGCAGTCGCAGCAGCCGGAGCAGCAGCGGCGGCGGCGGCGCGAGCCAGTGCGGCGGCTGCTTGGCCACGAGGCGAGGGCACCGCGGCCGCTCCCCCCACCCTCGCGCCGAGGCACGGAACTCCGCCGGTGCGACGCGAAACCGCTCGAAACGCCGCAAACGTCATGCCCGCCCACCCGCGGTCCATCATGGCCTGCAATACCGGCCCGACGTGCAGCTCGTAGGGCTGGAAGGCGTGCCCGAGGACCCTTCCCGCGCGGAGCAGGCGCGCGGCGGCCAGGCGGGCGCCCTGGTCGCGGCACACCACACGGATGAAGCAGCAGCGGCGCCGGTGGAAGCCGTACATGGGGTGGGCGGACACCCACTCCACGGCGAGGATGCTCCGCGAGCGGTCGCGCACGGCCCGGGCAACGGCAGCCTCCTCCCTCGCGGCCGGGTCCACTGCTCCAGCGTCGTCGTCGTCGCCGTCGTCGTCCACGTCAGCGGCGTCGCCATGGCCGTTCGCCCTGGCGCCGCTGACCCCTGCAGCACGGCGAACGCGCTCCACTGCGCGGTCCGCCTTGACCTCCGCGTCCAGGGCCTCGCGGAACACGCGCAGGTACGTTTCCGGCGACTGGAAGCCCTCGAAGCCCCACGCCGGAGCATGGTCACACAGAACGAAAAAGTACGGGAAAATGCCGTGCACGTGCACGCAGCTCCGCACGCCCTTGTCATCGGAGCCAAAGATGCGGATCACGGGACTCCGGTCGTGGGGAGGGCCGCCCTGCACAGAGTCCTGCGAGCGGGGCGGAGGCAAATGCAACTCACGAGGAGAGCAGGCTGGCCCTCTGAAGACCCGGAATGGGCGGCGACCGCTGCAGCTGCTCCTGCGATACCGCATACAAGGCTCGTCTGCACCGCTGCGCTCGCGTTGCGGCGGCCGTTCGGGAAGCCAGGCACTCACGATGTAGACGACTCGAATTCGCAGTGCCCGGTTGTCCTCCACAGCAGACCTTTGGGAGGGAGCTGTCCCGAAGGGCATCCCAGGGGCAAAGGAGGGACCGCCCCCGCTGGTTGCAACGGCCGCGAGGCAAGGCTCAGGCCTGCTGCATCGGGTCGGGCACCCGCGGTGCCGCGGTGCGCCTCCGGCCAATATTATCCATTTGCTTGCTTAATTTGGCGGCTGGACAGAGCGCCGCGTGGTCTTTGCCGCGGGAGGGGGGTCAGCTCGCCCGTCGGGCTTCTGCCCCGTGCCTTGCGACGGAAGCCTCTGCAATGCTGCGCGCGGGCTGGGCCACGATTGGGCGGACCGCGCGCGAGTCGGCTCGCGGCACAAGCGCCGTTTGGGCAGAGCTGCCAACGGTGGCCATCCACGGTGTCCGCGGCGCGGCACTCGCCGCTGCCCGAGGAGCAGCCCGGAACTCGTGCGCGAGGCTCAGCCCCAACAGGTCCGGCGCTGACTGGCGCACCGCCCTGCGAAGGCTGCCCATGGCTTGGCGCGCCGACCAATATGGCAGCGGCAATCACGGCCCAGCGTTTGCAGGAGACCTGTACGAGCACGCAGGCGCGCCTGGCGGCTTCGACATGGGGACCGGGTCCCCGGGGCAGGGCCGTGCCGGTGGGGGGGACATGTACGCGTTCGACTTGGGCGGAACCTCGGGCGCTGGCGGCGGCGCCGCGGCTCGCGGCCGCGGCGCCTCTGCCAAGTCGCAGAGTCGTCAGGACACGCTTGCCATGGCCGCCGAGATCCTGGGACGCAAGTCCGTTCCCACGCACGGCATCCAACGGCAGTCGGCGATGCGCAGGTGAGGTGCTGCGCGCATTCATGGCAGCGCGGATCGCTCGGAGCGTCGCTGGTTGCTGCGAACCGGGCGCACGTTCCACGCCCACAGTTGCCCCTCTCTCCTCGCAACCCTTGCCGCAGGGGCCGCATCACGGACTCTGACATTTCCCTGTCGGCGTCCGAGTCCACAGCGGACGGGCACATGGGGGAGAGCGCGGAGACGGAGCGGGAGCGGCGCCGGAGGGAGCGCGCGGCGGCGCTGGACAGACGGCTGACCGTGCAGTCCAGCCCGGCCGGGCGCCCGGGGGGGGCGGGCGAGGGGGGCTTCGCGGCCGGGACCACAGCTCGCTCCGGTGCAGGCGGGAGGCTTGCAGGCGGCAGCGCTCGGTATCAGCCTCCGGGCGGGGGGGCACACCTGGAGGAGGAAGAGGAGGAGGGGGGCGACGACGACGGGCTCGGCTTCGAGGTGTACAGCGACGACGACGGCGACGACGGCAGTGCTGGGGGCGGGGAGGCGTCGGAGGGAGGAGTTGGCGCGTGGGGCGCTGGTGCGGGCGTGGCGGGGGGGCTGGGCGGCGGCCTGGACTCCGGCCCCGCCGTGGTGATGGGCCGAGGAGGAGGGCTGGGGGGGCGCGGCGCCGGCGGGGGCGGGGGCGGGCGAGGCTTTCACATGGAGGATGACACCGACTACG
Organism: Cafeteria roenbergensis; assembly: GCA_008330645.1. NCBI lineage: Eukaryota > Bigyra > Bicosoecida > Cafeteriaceae > Cafeteria > Cafeteria roenbergensis. Next base: position 567,391 of record VLTN01000003.1, on the reverse strand, counting down.
CGGGTGAGGTCGAAGACGGCGACGACAGCGCTGCCTTCGAGCTGGAAGGATCGCAGGACCTGTCTCGGGCGGGAAGCGGGAGGGCGGCGGGAAGAGGCGGCGCTGGCGGCGCCGCGTCGGACAGCGCCAGCGGGTTCGACCTCGAGGACACCCAGGAGATGGACCCCGTAGAGGCGGGACGCGCTGCCGCAGGAGGGGGGGTCAAGGGCACCGCGCAGCTGGGGCGGCCCGCTGAGGCTGCTGTGCTGGCTGCCGCGCGCCACGCGAGGGCGGGGGCTGCGCCGGCGTCGCCAGGCGACCGGGCTGGCTTCAGGCTCGAGCGCTCGCTGGCCTCAGAGGTGTCGGACAGCGGGGACGACGAGCCGTCGCCGCCCAGTCCCGCTGCTCGCGGCAGCGGCGGCGGCGGCAGCGGCAGCGGCGGCGGCGAGGCGACGGCTGATCGCGAGCGGGACCCCCTGCAGTGGGAGCCTCTGCCGGCGGGGGCGCGCGTCGAGGCCCTCTTTGGGGCCCGGCACGGCGGCGGCGAGTGGTACGGCGGGCGGCTCGAGGGGCGCAACCCCGATGGCACGTACCGGGTGGCCTACGACGATGGCGACGAGGAGGCCGGGGTGCGGCCGTGGCACATTCGGCTGGAAAGCGGCCGACAGCCGAGGCTGCTGCCTGCGGGGGGGGGCACCGGCCGCGGACCTAGCGCAGGCCAGAGCGGCGGAGGTGGCGGTGGCGTTGGTGCAGACAGCAGCTCGGATCGGGTGGTTCCCGGTGCCAGCTTGGGCACGGCCAGGGGGCCCAGCGTCGGGTCCATCGTATCGGACGTATCGGACGATATGGAGCCCAGCCCGGCCCGCCCTGCCGGCGCCGGCAGCGGGAGCGGCAGGGTGCCGAGCCCAAGCCGCGGCAACGTTCGCACGCTTGAGGAGCTAAAAGAGGACGATGAGGAGGACGACGAGGACGAGGACGGGCGCGCGGGGAGGCAGGCCGCGGCGGCGCCGGCCTGGGGGGCGCAGCAGGGCGCCTCGGGCGGTGCGGACGTCGGCAGCCGCTTCGAGCGACGCGCCGGTGTGGCCACGCCCCCCATGACCGTTCGCACGATGAGCGCGGGGGCGTACAGTCAGGACTTTGAAGACGAGGATGAGGACGAGGACGGGGCCGACGTCGTTGACGAGGAGAGCGCTGCAGCGAGCGCAGGCGGCCTGCGGCCGCGATCTCGCTCCGACGAGCCGAGAGGCGCTCACCACAGCTCTGCGGGCGCCCCGCCCCGGCCGCCCGCGCGGTCGTACACGCCCACACACGCGTCCCACGCCTCTGCTGGCGCCTACTCCATGGACTTTGAGGCGACCACGGACGAGGACGGGTTCGCCTCGGCGTCGGAAGCAGCTGAGGCGGAGGCCCAGCACGGGACCCGCCGGCCGCCCCTCGCACAGTGGCAGCGCAGCGGCGCCGCGCCGCGGAGAGACGACCCCGGCGCGGGGTCGGGGCAGTCAAGCCAGGGGAGCGGCGGGGGCACGGGCGGAGCCGTTCCCGGGGGCGGCGTGCGCATCACTGCCAGGCCCAGGCCTCAGCAGCAGCAGGGGCGGCCTGCGAAGCCCGGGACGGCGGACGCCGGCACGCAGACAGACACGCCGGCGTGGGTGGGTATGCCGGGCCCTGCAGCGGCGCCCCCGGCGTGGGGGGGCGGATGGGGGCCCTCCTGGCAGCAGCAACCCCACCCAGGGGCCGGGCCTGGCGCTCTGGGAGGAGGGTACGCATTCCCGCCCGCGTTCGCCCCACCAGCGGGGGCGTTCGGCGCCCCGGGCACAGCGGGGTGGGGCGGGCCGCCTGCTACGCCGCCCCCCTGGTCGGGTATGGGGTACGGCGCGGGCGGCCCCTCGGGCGTGTGGCCAGGGGGACCGTTTGGCATGAGCCCTGCCGGGTCGGCGGCCTACTTACGGGCTCTGGCGCAGGCGGTGGCCGAGTCGCGGGGAAGCACCGGGTCGGATCCTGCCGCTGGGCGAGGGGCAGCGGGTCCTGGGCTGGCCAGCACGGCCGTGTTCCGCCGCCAGCTAGAAATGCTGCGCGGTCAGGTGGACGCCATTCGGCGCTCCCGGGTTGCTGCTGCGGCCGGCTTTGCCTCGCAGCCCGCCCCCGCGGCCGCCGCTCCCCCCGTTCCCCCTCGGCAGTGACTGGAGCCAGTGTGTGTGTCGGTGGGCGGGCGTTTGCGAGCGCTCCCAGCTGCAACCCCATGATCACTGCTGGAGCGAGACGCCATCGCTTGCGGCGGATACCCAACTTGGAAACACGCAGCGGCACACAGAGACAGACGAACAGACGCACGCACGCGAGGACTCGACCTGGCGCTGACCCCGGGCGGCTCACACGGCAGGCATGCAAGACTGGTAGGTGGGAACGAGGTACTGGATGTTCACGAGCGCCTCGTCGCCCCCGTGCGTCTCAAGCAGCTGCAGGGTGTCCGAGATGAGGTCCCCCAGGTCCTCTCCCTTGCGCTGGGAGTAATCGATCGCGTCTCCGATGTTCTTGCTCTTGTTCACAAAGATGGCTAGCACGGGCAGCAGCTGGCGGTAGTACGGGACAAGCGCCCTGCCGATGAGGCCGCCGCCGGCAACGTCGACGTCGGCCACGATGAGCTTCTGCAGCATCTTGAGCGTGGTGCACATGACGCTGTGGCGGCGGGTTGCCAGGGCGTTCTTGATGGGCACGATGAGGAGGGGGATCGTTCCCAGAATCTGCCAAAAGGCGAGCGGCGAGGGGGAGGGGGGAGTGAGGAGGGGCTGCGCGGTTGAGCACAAGGCGGAATCGGCCTGCCGCTGCTTGGGGGGGGATTGAGGCAAAGGGGCGGCCTGGCGCTGCGGCGGGCGTTTCTGGGCGGGCAGGTTGCCCTCTCGCAGGCAAAGCTCGAGGCCGGCGCTGATGCCGCCGGAGCGAAGAGGCGGCGTGCTCAAATCGAGCCGCTGTGCGCAGCCCAGGCCGGCGCGTGCGCCGCTTGGCGGCGGGCGGCAGCAGCGCGAGTGCCAAAGAGAGCTTGGCGCAACGCTCACCTGGTCGGGATTGCCGAACTCCAGCACGTCTGACACGCTTGCCTGCGCCAGGAAGCGGTAGGGCTCCTCCTCTTCGCGCAGGCCGTCGAAGAACGCCGGCAGGAAGTGCGTGAGCTCCAGGTCGTTGATGCGCTCGGACCACGCCAGCTTGTCGCGAACTCCGGTTTTCGCGATGAGGCAGGGAAGGTCTCCGCGGTCGTACATCATGCGCAAGCGGGTGTTCGGCGGGTTGTAGCGGGGCTTGGTCGCCCCTGCGCGGGGCGGGGGCTTGAGCGCCGCGGCCGGGGACGCCGACTTGACCTCCTTGGCCACCGCTGCGGTGGGCTTGCCGCCCCAGCCGCCGCCGCGGCGGAGGAATTTCTTCGGGCTGGGGCGCATGGTCGTCCGCCCCGGTGCGAAGGCGTTGTCGTCGAATTCCGATGACGGGGCGGCCGCTCCCGCAGCGCTCGCGCCTGCGGCGGCGGCGGCGGAGGCCGGAACAAACTCTCCGGGACGCGCAATCTCGGAGCGCCGGGTGCGCGTCACAGAGAAGGGCGAGCCCGTCTCCTTGTGCTTGACCTCGCGGGGCTTGGAAATGGTCGCCTTGACGGTCATGCGCTGCATCGCGACGGCCATGGCGGCAGCCGGCGGGGCTCTTGTGCGCGCTCGTGTCCGGTGTAGAGCCGTGGCGCGCCCCGCAAGCCCGGCAGAGCTCGCCTTCGGGCCAAAACCGGGAACTGCCGCGACTGGCAGCCGAGCCGCGCCGGGCACTCCCCGCCTCGAGCGAGCGGGCTCCCGTCCTTGGCCAGAAAGAAGACCTGAATTCCCGCATGGCGTCCTCGGAGGCGGAGTCGGGCGCGACCCCCAGCCTGTGGACGATCGAGGCCGGTGATGTGATCGAGCTGCCCAAGGCGAACGGCGGCGTGTGCCGCATCGTGGCCAGCTGCCACTCTGCGACGGCTGTTTTCCGCACAATCCGCTCGGAGGTGACCGCGGACGGGGTCGACAACGTGGCTCTGGAGCTGGACGACGAGCGCATCAACGCGATGTTTCCCGGACAAAAGCCCGAACCTTCGCGACCGCGTGTGACCCAGACGCCGACTCTGCTGATCGGCGGCGCGCTGGAAGAGATGTGCTCGGCGCCGCTCGTGCGCGCCGACGCTGGCGCCGAGCAGACTGACATGAGCTGGGCCGTCAGCGTGGCCGAGGCCGCCGGCGTGCCGATGGAGCTGGTCGACCGGCCCATCAGCGTCACCCTCGCTCGCGTGCGCGCGCTCGACGTGCTGATGCACGAGCTCAACGTCGACTGCGACTCGTACGCGCGGCTCATCGAAGCAGTTTGGAATTCCGACCGCAAGGCGTTGGCTGCGGCGATTCGAGAGGGCGTTGCCTCGGATCCTGCGGCGGAAGCCGTCACGGCCCGCGCGCTAGAGATCGAACGCACCATCTCGGAGGGCATCGTGGACACGGGCATGGCCAAGGGGCAGGCCATGAGCAAGGCGCTGCGCCTCACCGAGGCGGCGAAGCGCATGATGCTGGCGCTCGCCGACGTCGTGGAGGGGCACACGGCGACGGAGGAGCACCTCCGCCACATGCGGGAGGGGACCGTGCTCGCCGCGCAGCTGGGCCTGCTGGCCGGGGAGGTTCGCCGCGGGTGCGACCTGCAGCTGGCCACGGGAGAGATGCTGCCTTCCGAGTCGATAGCTAATGGAGTGGCCTACGCTCCCGCCTCGTCTGGCCAGCTGCTCTTCAAGCCAGTCACCGCCGCCTCCGTGCGACGCTCCCCCCGCTGGCCCGCCGACGACGTTGTGCTGGGCGGCCTGGCCGGCGACGTGGCCCTCGTGGACGAGCGAGACTACGTCCTGGCGCACCGGCTCTACGAGCTCCCGGGGCAGACCACCGTGGCCGTGGTCGGCATGGGCCACGTGCCCGGCATCGCGCGGCGCTGGGGCAGCACCGAAGAGCAGGTGGCCGCGGCGCTCCAGCTGCCCCCCACCGACTACGTGACGCACGACTGGCTCGGCCCGGCGGCGGGCTGCCTCGCCGGCGGGGTGGTGGCGGCGGCAGCCTGGCAGTCGGGCCGCGTTGGAAAGGCGGCGGTGGTGGTGTCCAGCCTGGGGCTCATGACGGCGATCGGAGCCGTCGGAACGTTCCTCTCGAGGGCGGCGGCCATGTCAGCGCAGATTTCGGCAGAGGTCGCCAGCGCCAAGCGAGCCCTGGAGCAGCCCAAGCAGGTTGCCGCCGAGGCGTGACGCTGCACGGGCCGCACAATAGGAGCGGGGACGATGCCCGCAAGACTGCGGGCGGGTGGCCGGCGCTGCTGAGGCTTTGTTGCAAGCCGCAGCCGCAGCGGGAGTGCGAGTGAGAGCGCCAGCGTGTGACGTTCGCATCGATAACTGCCAAGGACCGTGCACGCCCGTTGGCGGATCGCGACTTTGTGAGGCCGGCACGGCGGGGCGCAGCCTCGAGCCCGCGCGACGCGGCGTCCTCTCAGCGCACACGCAGCCAAACCCAGCCCAAGCCCGCACAGTGGCAGCACAGCGGCTCGATGGAGACACAACTGCCTTCCCGGGGCGCCTGTCAGGGAGCGCCTCGCGCCGCACCGCAACGCAACGCACCGCAGCGCGACAGCAGGCGCGGGGGGCTGGCGTCTTCAGTCGCGGGGCTCCCCAGCAGCGTCCACCGCGACAACAACAGCGGCGATGCGGGAGGAAATCCCCGCCGCCCAGGCGACGTCCCCCTGATCCGTGGCGGACGCCGCGGTGGCCTGCAGCGTGGAGCGCCACCGCACCAGCACACGCACCACGCCCTCTCGCACCGCGCGCCACAGCAGCGCCCCCGTCGAGGCGGAGGGCAGGTACAGGAACACCCGCAGGCGGAACCGCGCCGCCAGCACGGCGCAGCTCCGCTCCGCCTCCTCCAGCGCCGCCTCGTGAGTCTCCCTGTGTGCCACGCTCAGCGCGGACACCGGCGTGCTGCCGGTGTGGCGGGCGAGGGGCAGCGCCCGGCCGGCCATGGCGGCGGTGCAGTCGGTCACTAGCCTGTCGCAAGCTGCAGACAGCGCCTGCATGACCAGAGCTGCGGGGCGCGCCTGGCCAGCAGCCGGCCGGGCGTGCCGCCTTGACGCCGCGGCGGCCGCCGCGTCGTCGTCCGCCCCCACCAGTGCCGCGACGGCCGCCCACAGGCCCGACGTTGCGGAGCCCAGCACCGTGTCGGCGTCGTCGCCGCCCGAAGCACGGTCCCCTCCCGAGCCGTCCGGGGCCGCGTCCGCGGCAGCGCCGTCATCGCCGCCGCGCGCCGAGTCGCCGCCTGGACGGACGGCATCGAGGCCCAGCGGCGCCAGCGCCTCCCGCAGCTCCAGCAGATGCGCACACAGGAACAGACTGGCGTCGACGCGGCGGCCCAGGCTGGCCCCAGTCGCCTCCTCCTCCGGCAGCGGGGGCAGCGCCGCGATGGCCGCAGCTGCCTCCCGAAGCTCGTCCACGCACCTGCGCACCACGTCCGCGCCGATGCGGGCGAGTGACGACGCGTCGTACACCCGGAAGAGCCGTGAGAGGAGCAGGCGAGTGGCATCCAGCGCCGGGTGGCAGCTGCGCACGCGGATCCGCGCAGGAGGCGACGGCGCTGGCACCGCCGCTGCTGCGGCCAGGGCTGCGGCGCTGGCCGCCTCCTCTGCAGCCCCGTCGGCTGCACCGGACGAGCCGGCTGGAGCGGCGGCGGCCGGCGCCTTGGGACTGGCCGCCTGTCCCTCAGCTGGCTCTGAGGCCGGCCCAAGGAGGAGGTCGCGCTCCGAGGCTCCCAGCTGCGGGGCGTAGCGAGCGAGCAGTGCCTCCGGGTATCGCGGCCCGGAGAGGGAGGGGGCGGCGCCGCCGGCCGCGCCTTGGTCCCCCGCGTGCCCCCCCGCCGACCGCTGCCGCCCCAGGCCGGGCAGCACTGCCGCGTACACCACGAACTCGATCCGCTCGCGCACCGCGGCCGCGGCGCTCCGGCTCCCCGCCACCACGCCGGCCACAGCCGGGTCCTCGTCGGGCGGCGCCGGGGCTGCCCCGCCCGACGCCGGCCCCGCGGGGGCACTCCTCGCCTCTGCCTCCTCCCGCAGCGTGACGGCCACAGCGCACAGCCGCTCCGTCGCCGCCTCCCCGCCGTCGCCGTCCCCGGCCGAGCCCCACACCGCCAGCAGCTGCCGCAGCGTGTCGCCGACAGCCTCGCCCGCGAACCGCAGCGCGCTGGCCAGGACTGCCGCCTCGGGTCCCGCAGCCGCCCCGCTCTCGTCCTGCGCCACAGCGGCGTCCTGGGCGCCGCTCACGCGCCCCCCAGCGCCGCTCACGCGCTCAGCGGCACCTCGCGTCCGCGTGGCCCCCTTGGGCCGCGACCCGCCGTCCAGCCCCGTCACCTCCCGCACCAGGATCAGCTCCTCCCTGGCCGCCCTCTCGGCCTCCTCCCAGCAGGCGCGGACGGCGGCCGAGGCGTCCGCGCCCGCCGCCGCCCTGGCCGCCTCCAGCCGCTGCGAGAGCCCGCCCCAGAGGCACGACCGCCTCCCCTCCCAGTGCTGGGCGAGGGCTGCGGCCAGCGCATCCGCCGCGACGTTGGGCCAGGCGTCTTCCGCCGCCGCCCAGCCGCGGTCCGCGCCGTCGCCTCCGCCAGTGACTGCCACCAGCGCCGACGCCGCGCCGGTGCCCCCCTCCCACGGGCCCGCACGGTAAGCAGAGAGGTTCGCCCGCCGCAGGGGCGAGGCCCCCAGCCGCGCCGCCAGCCGCCGGAGCCGGCGCAGCGCGGTCGCGACGCCCCTGCGGGCGCACTCTGCCGCGTAAACGCTGGCCCCGACCGCTGCCGCGGCGCGCATCGCTGCGAGCGACGCCGCTGCCGACCGTGGACCGCCGTCAGCATCGGCCCGGGGCGTCCCGGCCGCCGCGGCATCGCCTGACCCGCCCGCTGCCGAGGCTGCGGCCGCGTCTGGGGCGGCCTGGGCGCTGCCGCCGGACGGGGACGAGGCGCGGGTGCTGTCGGAAGGCAGCAGAGCTGCGCCATGCGGAGGCTGGGGTGCAGCCGGAGCCGCACCGGGCTGCGCCGGCTGTGATGCTGGCGACGCCGCGTTGGACGCAAAGGAGAAGGAGGAGGAGCTGAGCGACGCCTCCTCCGCGGATGCCGCTGCCGCCGCTGCTGCGTCCAGCGCGTCCGTGAGCGCTGACGCCACCAAACCGCACGCCCGCTGCAGGAGGCGCCTCGTGGCGATGGCAAACTGCGCCGCCTGCGCCCCGGGCCGCGACGACTGCCCGGTCCGGCTGCGGCGGGCGCTGCGGCCGCGGGCGGGCACGCGCTGCACAAGAGCCTCGCCTGCGTCGAGGAGCCGCGCGGCCACAGCCGCGACCGAGGCGGCGTCGGCCCAGGACCCGCCGAGCGTGCGCGGCCGGCCGTCGGGCAGGAGGGCGTCCTGCGCCGACCTGCCCATCGCGGCGAACGCATCGGCAGCAGGAATTGCCGTGCAGTCGATGAGGTGCAGCCCAAGCGCCACGCCGCTGAGCTGCACGCACTCAAACGGCCACAGCGCCTCGGCAACCCGCTCGGCCGTGCGAGCCAGCACCGCAGCCTCCCCCACGGCCCTCTCGGAGGCCTTCTGCAGCCGGGATGTCTGCTCTGAAACGGCTTCGCAGCGTTGCCGCAGGTCCTGCACCGCTGCCACGGCTGCCACGCAGGCCTGCGACGCGGCATCCAGGCTGGCCGCCGGGTCGGCCTCGGAGCTCGCGGGCGCCATCACGCCAGCCGCCCCACCCTCCCGCGGGACGTCACTTGCCTGGGGGACGCCACTGCTTTGCGACTGCGCCCCGCCAGGGGGGTCAGCGTGTGCTGGGTGAGCTCGCGCGGCGCTTGCAGCTGGGCTGCGCAGGCCGGGTCCACGCTCAACGAGCGCGAGCTTTGCGCCCGCAAGGCTCTCTCTGGCTTCATCGGGAAGGAACACCGACCAGTCCTCCGCGAGCGCCATGGGAGGGGTTCGCCCTCTCGCTGCCGGCCTTGCGCGTGTGGGGCCGCTGCCATCGCGTGAGCTGCGGCAGAGCAAAAGCTCGGCGGGCGTGGAGTCGGAGCAGCACGCACACACGGCCGCAAGATCGATGGAAGGGGGCCCCGACGAATCCCACCGCCGGTCCATGGTGGAGGCCTCGCAGGCTGCTGAGCGAGCTCGCCTGCTTGCCGCCGTCGAAAACGCGCAACGGGCCTTGTTCGAGCTTGCCTCGGAGACCGCCCGCCGAGCGGCTGCGGCGGACGATGCCGAGGCGGACGCGGCTGTGATGGAGCAGTATCTGGCGAATATCCAGCACAAGGTCGGGCGCATGGGTTCGGCGCGGTCCGGGGAGACGACCATTTCGCAGGCGGCGGCGAGCGCGCTTGCGGCGCTGCTGGCCCCCCCAGAGTGACTGCAGCAGGCGCGGCCGACGCCGCATACGTTCCGGCCTCGTCCCGGTGGCCATGCAAGCATCAGCAGATCACGCCAACTCGCCTGGGGCTGTGGCGGCTGGTGGCTCACGCAGCGATTAGCGCGGGTGTCGCTTGGCACGATGACGAGCGGTCGCGCTTGCTTGCGCTTTGGCTGCGGGCGTGAGCTCGTCCCCAGGTGCGCGCGCACACACTCATACGCGCACTTCCGAGCTCTCTCTCTCTCTTCCCATTCTGGCGGTGCGTCGTCCTTGGCGGCGTGCGGCCGCAACTGGGGCTCGGCCGCGCGGCTCTCAGGACCTGTCCACGGCCGCAATGGCGGCGTCCACCTCCTCGCGCAGGGCCCGCAGCTCCGGCAGCGTCATCTCCAGCACCGCCTGCGCCTGCTCGCCCCCCTGCTGCGTCGTCACCAGCCGCACGTGCACCAGCGGCAGCGCGGTTTCGCCGGTCGTGCTTGATGCGACGGCGAGGGACAGCCGCCAGGATGCGTCTTGCAGCGAGCACGCGGCGGGCGCGCCGCGGTCGAGGGCCTTGGGCCCGGGGCCCTTTGAGAGGCCCCCCACGGCTGCGGCCAGGGCAGCGACGGCCGTGGGCGTGAGGTCGGTGGCTGCGGACAAGGCCGCCGCGGCCTCCTCTTGCGTGGCGTCCGAGGTGCGAGCGGCGCTGCGGGGCGACGTCCCGAGGAGCGCGGGACAGGGCAGGACAGCGCAGGGCGGGAGGTTGCCGGGATCGTTCGCCAGCGTGCCGAGCGCCCCTGCCGCAAATCTGAAACCGCTGGGCCTGGCCTCCGCCGCCCGTGCAAGCGCTTGCCCTCGAGCGCTGCGCGCCACGCGGGCGCGCCCTCACCTGAGCACATACTCCACGAACCGCGCGGCCTGCTGGTGCAGCGACGCCACGCGCTGGGAGGGGGGGTCCACGGGGCGGCCCTCCAGCCGCGCCTCGGCTGCCTCCACCTGCGGGCGGGAGAGGGGGGAGGGGGAGTGAGGTGTGGAGGTGGTGCTGAGGGAGTCTCGCGGCAAGGTGCAGACACCCGAAGCGGCGGCAGCGACGGGCTCGGCCTCTTGCTCCGCAAGCGCCACAGACAGGCAGCTCACAATGACGGCCAGATCCGTCCCGGACGAGGCTTGGAGCTCGCTGACCAGCCCGGCGGCGCCGGCGAACCCTGCGAGCGGCAGGCAGCAACCACGGCCCGGCAGTGAAACGGCCTTGCGCGACAGCCGCAGCCCGGCGAGCTTGCACAGTGGCGTCGCAATGCGGAGTGCCCGCGGGCCAGCCGGCGCAGCGGGGCTCTCGATCCCCCTCACCCAGGGGTGCGCCGAGCAATGCGGCCTCCATTTTGGGCGCTGGTGGTTCGAGGGCACGCAGGGGTCGGCGTGCGCTGGCTGCGAGGGTGGGGACGGCAGCGCGGACCTGCCGCTGCTTCTCTGCGCGGGAGCGGCGGCCGCCTCGCTCGGGCGGGGCCGGGCGTGGCGGGCGGGCGGCAGCTTCAAGTCCGGGCCGGGATCTGCTGGCCACTCGCCGGCCGGGCGACTCTGCCGGCAAAGCCGTGGCGTGGCCTGACGAGATGAGTGAACGTGGCCTCTTTTCCCACAGCTTGCGAGCGGCTTACCAGCCGGTCCTTGGCGGCGCCACGGGCTTGTCCGTAGGAAAAGAGCGACGGGTCGGAGGCGGCTGGCCGCCTTGACACTGGTTCGCCGATCAGCTCTCCAGCCCGGCGAAGCGAGTCCTTCGTTCCAATGGCGGCTGCTGCGGCTGCTCGGCCGGCAGAAACGGTTTTGGCGCCCATCAAGGAGTCGCCGCCCCTTCCCGGATTTGAGGGGCCCGAGAAGACGATTGAGATCGACTTCGTTCCGGGCGTCGGGCCCGCAGATGGATTGCGCGCGGTGACGCGCGAGAGCTGGGACGCCATCCTCGCCCACGCCGCGTGCACCATTCTGGTCGAACACCGCGCGCCGACCATCGATGCGTACGTGCTGTCGGAGTCGAGCCTGTTCGTGATGTCCCACAAGCTCCTCATCAAGACCTGCGGCACGACGACGCTCCTCCTTGTGCTCCCGGAAGTGCTCAAGGCGGCCGAGGTGAGAAGACTTGAGGCCCGCATGGCGGCTGCTAGCGCAGCACGCCGCGTTTGCTGCGCGCCTGGCCGCGAGGGACGTGGCGCGCTGGGGTGGCGGCCTCAGCCGCGACCCGCGCCGGGTGCTGCGGCCCGCGCAGGGGCGCACGCGCGCGCACTGCTGACCCCGTCGCGTCTTGCGACGAAGACTGACAGCTGCCGTGTGTGACCCGCCGCCGGACCATGCGGCACGCCTCGCCCGTTCCGCCCCCCTCCCGCTCCGCCCGCCGCCTCGGCGCGTTGCTCGCGCCGCGCGCGCTGCTCACGCTTCTCTTGTCCCGCGCCCCGCGTCGTCCGTGGTTCCGCAGGAGCTCGGGCTCAAGGTGGAGTGGCTTTGCTACAGTCGCAAGGACTTCTTGTTCCCCAAGCACCAGAAGTTCCCGCACCGCTCCATGCAGGAGGAGATTTCGTTTTTGCGCAAGTACTTCCCCGACGGGCACGCGCACGTGCTGGGCCCGGTCACGCGCGACCACTGGTTCGTCTTCACGGCGGACCGGTGCGAGCGCCCCTCGGAGGACCTCACCGACCGCACGCTCAACCTGATGATGTACGACATTGCCCCGGAGACCGCGGCATGCTTCACGCGCGAGGGCCTCGCCAAGGCGGACGAGGAGGCTGCGGCCGCGCTCGAGTCGGCTCTCGCCAAGGACGTGGACCCCGAGAACACGGAGCTGTGCCGCAAGCTCGGCGACCGCGTGACGCGCAAGCTTCGCCTGCACGAGCTGCTCCCGGGGACCGCGACCCAGGCATGGCTCTTCGAGCCCTGCGGCTGGTCGCTCAACGGCGAGATGTCCTTCCCGGACCAGGTCGACACGGAGGAGTCCGCCTTTGCCGCCGCCGCGGAGGCCAGCCCCGTCGTGGCGCTTGCCCCCGACACCGCGAGCGCCGTCGCGGAGGCCAGCTCGGCGTCCACGCCCAAGTCCTCCAGCACGCCTCGCTCCCGCGACGTGTGCTCCGGCAGCGGCGCCTACTGGACCGTGCACGTGACGCCGGAGAAGCACTGCTCCTACGTCAGCTTCGAGACCAGCGCCCCTCTCAAGTCCCACAAGGCCCTCGTGCGCGCTCTCCTCGTCCTCTTCCGCCCCCGCCGGTTCACCCTTACCGTCTTTGCCGACCGCGCCGGCCTCGCGGAGATGACCAGCCGGGCGCACGACCACGGCGCCTCCGACGTCTTCACCGTCCTCCCCACTCTTCGCTACGCCCGCCTCGACCTCTGCAGCACCGAGTTCGTCGGCGACTACAGCGTCATTCTCGGCAACTACCGCCTCCTGCCCGACGGCGTCGAGGAGGCGCCCGAGGACGACGACGCGTCGCCCGGCACCGCCCCCGCGCTCTCCGAAGCGGAGCTTGCGCGCTTCCTCAAGGCTTCCGCGGCCGCGACTGCCCGCGCGCTTCGCGGCCGCACTCTCAGCGAGCACCGCTGAGCCGTCGGGGCCGCGCCGTGCCCCCCCCCCCCCCACCGGCGACTGGGCCAGGCGGTTCGGCTTGGCTCAGGGCGCGCGTCGCCGGCCGCGGACCTTCGCCCAAGCAGCAGCGCAGAGCATCACTGCAACAGCCTGCCGGCGAATGCGCCCGAGGCGATAGGCCGCCTATGGCGCCCCCTCCCCCCAAAAAAAACGAGCGCTCCTGCTCTTCCCGCCCTGCTCGCACGTGTGTATTTCCGCGCTGAAGGGTGGTTTGCTCCATCTGCGGAGTGCTTGTGTTCCGAATGTTGGCGACGACTGGCCTCGCTCCGGCTCTGCCTGCCGCAAGCGTTCGCACTCACATGCGGCAGCACACGGAGGCCACTCGGCGCGACGAACGCCCCCTCGTCGAGGGAACTCGTGTCGGTGGCATGGCTGCCTCGTCTGATGGTGAGCCACGTTTGGGGACGGCGAGGGAGCGCAGGCAAGCGGCGAAGACTGGCTTGCCATCCCTGGCCCTGACGCGCTCCTCTCCACCCTAAGCGCAGCCATCCCCGCCGGGTCCGCGCGGGCGGAGATGCAAGCACTCATGGGCAAGCGTGCGCGCGTGACGGTCAGCGACGGCCGCGTCGTGGAGGGCGAGCTTTACTGCATCGACCGGGACGGGAACATCGTGCTGCGGGGCGCCGAGACCTGCAAGAGGGAAGGTGAGGCCGCCCGTGCCCGACCGCAAGGGCGCGCGACTGCGATGGCGCAGGCATTGCCCGAGCGCGCCGCAGGCCCCACGCCGACGCCGCTGCGCCTCCCGGCTGTGCCCTCTGTGCGCCGCAGGCTTGCCCTCCGAGTCGTCGTCCGACAAAGCCAGCCGCTGGCTTGGCATTATCATGGTGCCCGGAGCGCACGCATCGAAGCTGGAGGTGTCGGCATGAGGCCTGCCTTGTGCGCGTGAGGAGGCGCTGCTTTGCTCTGGCCGAGCCTTCGGCGCGCGGCTCGCGGCATCGAATGTTGACAGAGTGCTGGAGCGCCGCCGCGCCGTGAATAGTGCGTGTTTGCTGCACAAGTTATGCGGCTGCAGTCGCCACCACGAGCACGCAAAACCCTCACACACACGCACACACACGCACGCAGGTTGCGTCGCCTATGTGAGCTCGTCGACACGCCGCGCCGGCGCCCCCGGCACAGAGAGCGCACGCGGCCAGAGGGCAGCGAGGGGAGCGCACCGGTGGCGCCGGCACCTCACGGGCCGCACAGAGGAGCGAGCACGGCGAGCGGAGAGTGGGATCCTGGGGGGAGGGGCGGCTGGTCAGCTCTGATGCGGGACGCGGGGAGGCCGCTGCCGCTCCAGCGCTGGCGGGCGCCTTCACCGCAGCCCTGGCCCCGGCCCCTGCCCCCCCGCGCCAGTACGGGTGGCGGCGCTTCAGCCAGCGCCAGAAACCAGCACCAGCGCCGCGGACGCCAGCCTACTCCTGCGCGATGCCGAGCGCCTCCTCGAGGTCGCTGAGCTCGAGGACCTTCTGCTTGCGGGGCTGCAGCTTGCCGTCCTTGCGGATCATCCACAGCGGGCTCACGCCCTTGGCGAAGCCGGCCTCCTCGCACCGCTTCTCGTTGTGCTCGCGCGAGCAGTCGATCAGCAAGCTTGCGCGCTCGGACTCGCCGAGGGCCGGGCCGAAGCGGCGCATCTGGCCCTGGCCGTGAGAGTCCAGGGGGCCGCCGTGGTAGAGCTGGGCGCCGGTGCTGAGCAGGCGGGAGACGACCTCGCGCTGGCGGACGGCCAGGGGCTTCTCCGGCTTGCGGTTGTCGAGCACGACCACGGCGCTAGACTGCCTGCGGCGGCGGGCCCCGCCGCGGCCCTCGCGCTCGAGCATCAGGTAGACCCAGTCGCGCGGGGCCTTGTGGGACACCTCGGCAAACACGGCCGCGCGGCGCTTCTCATCCGTCTCCACCATGAACTTGATGCGCGTGTGCTTCACGCCGGCGCGCGTGTACGTGTACGACTGCACGAAGTTGCGGCGCCCGCGCTCGCCCCCGTACCCGGCTCCGAAGGACCGGGTGATCTTGCCGAAGCGCTCCACCACGTCCGGGTCGCCCTCGAGCACGGCCATGGCGCGCTGCCGGATGCTCTGCGGCGCCGTGGCGGTGGGGATGAGCTCCATCACGGTCACGCTGCCGAACCAGCCGGCGATACCAAGCCCGGCAAGCCAAAGCACGATCTGCCAGGCAGGCAGGGCGTCGCCCTGCTCGTAGCGAGCGTCGTCGTCCTCGTCCTCGTCCGCCTCGCCCTCCTCGCCCTCGGCGCGCTTCTCCTCCGCCTCTTCCTTGTCCTCGGCAGCCGCGCCGGCAGCGCCTTCGTCATTGGAGGGGGGCTCCTTGTCGCCGCCCTGCGCGTCGGCCTTGGTCGCCAAGCCGCGGACGGACGCGCCCGCCACTCGGCTCGGCGCGCAGAGCGCGGGCGCCGGAACAGCGAAGGAGGACGAGCATGCGGAGGCCGGCTGGGGCCAAGCGGCGCCGAGTGGCTCCCGCCCTGCAACGCACACGGCAAAGGGCGGCCGCCCTGCGGCGGCAGCGGCAGCGAGCGACCGCTGCGGCGCCGGGCTGTGTGCGAAGGCCGCGGCTGTCTGCGAGCGGGCCGCGATCGCAATGGCCCTGGCCGCGGAGCGGGCACCCAGCATGGCTCGGTGGCACTTGCCTCGGGCAAGGATCGCGGCGCGCCCGGATTCCGGCGCGCTCGGTGCCTCGATCTGGCCAGACTCTGCGCCGGCAGAGGGCGCGCCGGCGCCCCCGACGATTCCGAGGGGAGCTCGTCGGCAGAGCCGCGACGGCCAGCCAGCCAGCGCAGAGGCCCAGCGCGCGCCCCTGCCGCCCGCCGGCCGGCACCCTTCGCAGGAGCCGGGTGACTAGCGGGGCTTGCTCGCAGGCCGTCGGGCGCTCGGGCCGAGGTGCTGCCCGTCGCAATGGCGGCAGAGGAGGAGTGGGGCAACGCCCACGACGAGAGCGCGTTCGATGCGCCGTGCATACAGCCCGACCACGGGCACATGCGTCGCATGGGTGAGCCCCCGCCGCGTGTGAATCGGCCGGGACGCGCAGGCCGGGGATTCGCGCTCCGGAGCCGCCGATTGCCCCGAGCAACAGTTGCAGTCCAGTTCGCGCTCCGCGGCACTCGCGCTCGCAGAGCGGGCACTCGACCGCGCGAGGCACGGCGAAGCAGCGGCTGGCGCCAAGACGTGGCGCGTCCGCGCACGGGGCGCCATGTCCGCCAGCGACCGGCTTGCGCGGGCCGAGGCCGAGGGGCTTTCGTCGCTTGGTGAGTGATCGGCTCCGGCGCTGGCTCCCACGCCTGCGCGACGGCGCGAGTGCGCTGGCCAAGCGCCTGGCCCGGTCGTCCCTGGCGGGGCGCGCGCAGTGCTCCCCGCGAACTGCGCGCGTTGCCCCGGCCGCCGCCGCCAAAAGTCCACCGGAGCGCCCCCGCCCCCGCAGCCGCCCGCTGCGTCCCCGCTGCCGCCCCCACCGCTGCCCGCGGCGTCTCTGCTGCCGCCCCCACCGCCGCCCGCTGCGTCCCCGCTGCCGCCTGCGCCGCCGCCGCCTGCGTCGCCGCAGGACGGCAGCTTCAGCACGCCAACCAGCTGGGCGCCGAGGCCGAGGCCGCGGCGGTTGCTGGGACGGGCACGGCGTTCGCGCAGGCGGCCCGCGCGCGCGAGCCACAGATCGCCTCAGCCGACGGCGCAACGGCACGCCCGGCCGCGGCGGGGGCTACTACTGAGGGCGCGGGTGCCCCCGCCCCGACTGCCGCGGCTGCGGCCGCGACCGGCCCGGTAGCGCCCGGCAACGCGACTCAAACTCAAGACGACGAGGACGAGGACTCGGCGGCCCTGGAGCCGCTGGCCGAGCCGGAGGGCGAGGCGGCCGAGGACCACTGGGCTCCGCTGGACCCCTCCTGCCGGGTGTGGGCCCCGTCCGGGCCCCCGCATGCTGGCCAGGCATCCGCGCAGGCACCCTCCCCCCGGGACGCTGCGGCTCCCCAGCCGCCTCCACCTTCGCGTTTGCCTTCGCCCGCGCCTGCGGCAGCGGTAACAACAACTACTGCTTCTGCGGCCACAGCCGCAGCGGAAGCCGAAGAAGGGGGCGGCGGAGGTCGCGCCGCTGGGGCTGCGGCTGCGCGCCCGCGAGCCAGCCAGCCGATCGCGCGGCGGTTTCCTGTCGGGTCCGCTCCGAAGACTGGGCCCTTCGCTCTGCGCACGCGCCCGGCGGGGGAGGTCGGGTCCTCGGACGAGGACGGCTCTGCCGACGAGGGGGCTTCCCAAAGCAGCGGCAGCGAGGCGGGAGCAGCCACGGCCGGGCAGCACCAGCGATTGGCGGACCCGGAGGAGGGACCGGCCACGGGCGGGCGGCTGAGGCCGGGCGGGGAGGCGGGGGGCGCGTTCGACGACGGGGTCGACCCGGGCGCAGTGGACGAGCCGCTCGGCCCGGCGGCGCAGCACAGGGCGCAGGGGGCCGGGCGACAGGCCGCGGCGCGGGCGGGGGGGCAGCCAGCGCGCTACGGTGCGGAGGACGGGTGGCCCGCACGCGAGCCGCTGCTGGCAGCGTCGCTGCGGCGACCCGGGGCCTCCGCTCGGCTGCTGCGGCGCGGGGGGGCGGCGGGGCGGCCGCGCATGTCCAGGATGGACGCTGGCTCTGCCGAGGTTGAGAGCGTGGCCGACGGCGAGGCCTGGGGGCCCGCGGCGGGGGGGGCCGGGCAGGGCGCGGCGAGACGCAGCGCGCGGGTCGTGGTGAGGACGCGGCCGGCTGCCTGGTGCAGCTGCATGTGCGCGTGGGACGTGGTGCGGCTCCTCTGCTGCGGCATCATGCCGGGCTGGACCGCGGACGTGGACGAGGGCGAGATGGAGCTTGACGATGACGCGTACGTCGGAGGCGGCGGCGGCGGAGTGCGCCCGCCCCCCCCGCAGCCGGACGTGGAGCAAGGGGGCGCAGGCGCAGCACAAGCAGCGGCCGCCGCTCCAGCGCGGCCCCTGCACCCGCCTGCTCGGCGAGGCTGACGCCGCGATTGCCAGTGGCATCAATGCGCCTGCTCGCTGCCTCACGATGCGCCGCGCACACGCTCCGAAATTGAGGGTCCTGCCGTTGCCGCGGTGCTGAAATCCGACGCCGTGGCGTCCAAAGAGTCAGTCGAGGCAACGCGTCGCGGCGGCTGCCGCAACCTGTCGCTGACGCCAGCGCGGCTCTGCAGGCTGCTGCGTCCAGACTTTGGCGACCATGGCCGGCCCGCTGCCCGCGCCGGGAGGCCGCCGGCGGCACGCACTCGCGCCTCCCGGCACGCAGGTCGCCCCACCATGGCTGACGCGTCGGTCAAGTTCGGCCCGATCCACAAAAACAACGTCGGGGCCGTGGAGCGCCTGGTTCACACAGTGCTGCCCGTGGTGTACAGCAAGGGCTTCTATGAGACGCTGATGGCCACCCCGGAGGCGTTTACACATGCATGTGAGCCGTGCGGGTGCGTGGGTCGTCAGAGCCGGACGCCGCGCGGCAGCGGCGGCCTCGCCGCCGATCGACTTTGCTCGCCCGCGCTCGTCCAGCCAGCGACGGCGGCCCCGTTATCCTTGCCTGCTGTGCGTGCTCGCAGGCTACTACAACAACCTGTTCGTTGGTGTCGTGGGGTGCAGGCCGGAGCGCCGTCCCGATGGGAAGCAGCGGCTGTACGTTGCTGTGCTGGGCGTGCTTGCGGCCTACCGGGGCCGCGGCCTCGGCACCAAGCTGCTGCAGAGCGTCATCGACGCTGTGCCGTCGCACGACGACGTTGTTGAGGTGTACCTGCACGTGCACACTGCCAACCCCCGCGCGGTCGCGCTGTACGAGAAGGTTGGGTTCGAGAACGTGGGCGTGATCAAGGGCTACTACTCTGCCGCGGCGCTGACCCCGCCCGACTGCGTGCTGCTTCGCAAGGTGTTTGGCGACGCCGAGCCATCCGTGAGCATCGAGCACGGCGGGCTGGGTGCCCCTGCGCCGGTGGCGGCGGAGGACGCGTAGAGCCTCGCCACTAGCCGCCCGGCCCGGGAAGAGCCAACGCCCCGTCGCCCGCCCTTGCTGCCACACGACGCGAGGGGGCGGCGTTTCGCAGCGCCGGGGTGAGCGAGTGTGCGTGTGTGCTGCGTCGCGTGTTTGTGTGTGGAGTCAAGGCCGGAGCGCGCTGCCTGCAGCGTGCACGACCTCCCGCGGGCTGGGGGGCAGGGGGCACGCGTTCCCAATCTGTGTCTGCAACTTTGGTCCAGCTGCGGCTGATGGCGCGACCTGCGTCCGCGCACGCCGCCCCGGTCGGGTCACGCAGTGCGCGCAGAAGGGCGCCACGACGCGGAGCCAGCGGACCCTTCGCGCCCGCTTGAAAGCATGCGCAGGCGGCGGGCGCGTCGCCGCGCCCCGCTCTGCTCCGGGCGCCACCGCTCCGGGTGCTCCGCTCCAAGAGGCGCTGGGAGAGGAGGCTGCGGGAAATAGTCACGACAGCTTAACGTGGCGCATGCGAGCGTTGCCGCTGCCGTCGTTCCCGGGCGCAGAGCTGGCCCCCAGTCGCGGGTGGTCGGCTTCGACACCGTCCTTGCCAAAGGGCATGGCGACCATCTCGGGGGTGGTGAGGTGCGAGCTCGAGGCCGAGTCGGACGGCTCGCTGGCCGCGTCGATGGTGGGGTGCGAGTCCACGGGCACGGCGCCCTTGGCCCGGCGATCCATCTCGTCGAGGCGGGCCTTGGCCGCGCTGTCGTGCTGGCTGATGGCGGCGGACGCCTTGCGCATGGGCACGACGACCTTGTCGTATACGATGGAGCCGAAGACCATGAGGACGGAGAACCACTGTACCGGGCCCAGGGAGTGCCCGTTGGCGAAGACGGAGATGAGGATGGAGACGAACTTGCGCGTGGTGGTGACCGTGGTGAGGATGAGCGAGTCGAAGTAGAAGAGCATGCCGAAGATGAACGTCTGGCCGGCGGCGCTGGCGGCGGCGAAGATGAGGAGGTCGTCGATGAGGGCAGGGTGCTCGACCACGTAGGTCACGCCCTCCACGAGGCTGCCTGACACCGCGAGCGCGGCGAGGGCCATGAGGCCGGCGAGGAAGTTCTGGATTGCCATGAAGCCCAGCGTGGTGGAGTAGTAGGCCTTCTGGATCGTCTTCTGGCGGGGGCCGGTGTAGCCGTCCAGGACGAGCGACCCCAGCAGGAGCGCAGCGCCAATGGCCGCCGCAATGGCATCATCGCCGCTCTCCCCGCCCGCCGAGGCAGCGTCTTGGACGACGAGCTTTCGGGGCTTGATGCGCGAGAGCTGGAACGTGCCGACGCCAGCCGCCATAACGGCGACGCAGATCCACTTCTCGACGGAGTGGCGCTTTCCCTGCACCAGCGTCTCCCCGATGAGGACGGGGATCATCTTGCAAGACTTTGCGAGCACCTGCATCGGGTACGGCACGTAGACCAGCGCCTCGTTGGAGAAGAACATGGCGAGCAGGAACGTGAACGACACCTCCGCCACGGCAAGCAGGCCAAGCGGGGTCCAGAGGGACGCGCGGGTGTCGGCCTCCTTCGCCTGCTTGCGGGCCTCTGTGGCGTCGGGGTCGGTGATTGCCGCCGTGGCGGTGAAGACGCTGACGCCGATGTCAAGGAGCCACGCCAGCAGCGCGCCCACAAAGCACTGAACGACCAGCGACAGCGTCGTGTGCGAAAACTTGGTCCCGTCCTCCTGCGGCTTCCGCAGGCCCTCCTGGAGCCACGCGTACGTCGAGTAGCAGCCGATGATGCCGGTGGTGAATATGACAAACGCCGCCATGCTGCCGCCCTTTTGGGCGGCGCGCGCGGGCGCCACCTTGTCGGACATGCGGGACGCGAGAGCGCGGGGCGAGGGGACGCCGCCGCCTTGGCGCCGGGCGGCTGCGCCGGCCGAGTCGCGGTGCGGCCACGTGGAGGCCTTTGCGACCGGCCCGCAAGGCGGCAGGCCCTCGACGATCGCGCGCGGCTCTGCTGGCCGGGCGCTTGCCTGCGCGGCTGGTGGCGGGCGCGGCGGAGCCTCAGCTGCGGCGGGCCAGCAGCGCACTGCGCCTGTCCGCCCGACGGGAGCTGCGCCCATGCTCGGCGCCACGATGCGCCGCGTGCCCCGGCTCCAGGGCAGAAGCGGAGCGCTGTCCCGCGCGCGCACCGTGAGCTCAGGCCTGCTGCAGCGCCGCCCTTGCTCGCGTTCGCCGCCGAGCAGAGGCTCGGACGCCCTGACGTGGCCGGGCGGCCCCGGACCGCCGACGGGGGGCGCGCGGCGCCGCAGGCTGCCGCCCGCTGCGTGCCGCACGCGAACGCACCGCGCGGCCGGCTCGCCCGGCGCCCCCGTCGGCCCAGGGGAGGCGGCGCCGGCCTCCCGACTTGCCGTCGCAGCCGGTCGTCCGGGCGCGCGGCGCACGCCCTGCGCGAACGGCCGGGGGACTGCCGGGCGGCCGCAGAGCGGGCGCTCCCGGGGATGAGATGCGTGACGGGGCGAGGCACGGCGGGGCGGGGCGGCGGTGCGCGCCGATCCCCGGCGCAGCTGCTCGGGGCTGCTACCGCTGAGCGCTCCTCGGCGGAACCCGCCGCGAGCTCGGAAACTTTCCGGCCATGCCGCCGTCGCCTGCGGCTGCCCCCGCCCCCGGCCACCCCACACTGGTCTTGACCCCGCACTGTCGCTGTGGCCCCGCCCCTCGCCCCCCCTCGTCCGCGGCCTGCGCAGGAGCCGCCGCGGCTGGTGACCCTGCAGCAGACTCGCAGGCACACGGCCGCCCGCGTCGGCGGGCGCCTCGCCCCCGCCCGGCAGGATGCCGTCGCTGCTGCCGCCCCCATCACCTTTTCCCCGCTGCTCACGGCGCCTCCCCAGCTGGCGCGCTTCTTCGCGGCGCTCCCGCGGCCCGTGGCGGAGGCGCTGTGGACCACGCTGGAAATGGCCCAGTCCCGCGTCCCCTCCGGCTTCGGCCGCACAGGCGCCAAGAACGGCGCCGGCAAGGCCGGGAGCTCCACCGGGGCATCGTCTTCCAAAAAGGCCGGCGGCAAGAAGGGCAGCTCCAAGGACGGCAAAAAGAAGGACAGCGGCAAGGGCGGCAAGGACGGCAAGAAGGGCCAGCCCGAGATGCCCGGGCTCCCGACGTGGGTGCTGGCCATCGGCTCGGGCCTGTTCATGCTAGCCTCCATGCGCGGCGGCGCTGGCGGCGGGCAGGACGGCCCGGGCGGGGCTCCGTTCAGCGGCAGCCGCCGCGAGTGGACGTGGCAGGAGGTGCGCACCGAGTTCCTCGCCCGCGGGCTGGTGGAAGCCTTTGAGGTCCACAACAAGGAGACTGTGCGCGTCGTGCTGCGCGCCCACCCCGATGACTGGTTCGTCAACCGTGCTGCTGCAGCCAAGGCCGCCTCCACCGACCAGCGGCGCGCGTCGCCCTCCTCCCACTCTCGCTCCAGCGGCCAGTCTGACCCCATGGATGCGGACCCGCGCCGGTACGGCGAAGAGGACACGCGCTTCGACACAGCCTCGGGCGACGCCTCCGTCGACGACGACCCGTACGCGGCCGGCGCGGCCAGCAGCAGCGGCGCGCTCGCCAGCGGCGCCGCACCCGGCAGCAAGCAGCAGATCTGGTTCCGCATCGGCTCCGTGGAGTCGTTCGAGCGGCAGCTGGAGGACGCGCAGCTGGACCTCAAGGTGCCGCCCGACCACATGGTGCCCGTGAAGCACGTTGAGCGCGCCGACCTCAGCTCCACCATCAGCACCCTCATGACCATGGCTCTCTTCGGCCTCATCGCCTTCTCGGTGCTGCGCGGGATGGGCGGCGCGGCGGGAGGCATGGGCGGCGGCGGCGGGGGGCCGGGCGGAATCGGCAAGATGTTCCAGATCGGCAAGGCCAACGTGAAGGAGTTCGGCAACGCGGAGAAGACCGGCATCAAGTTCAAGGATGTGGCGGGGTGCGACGAGGCCAAGGCCGAGGTTATGGAGTTCGTGCAGTTCCTGCGCGACCCCGACCGCTTCACGCGGCTCGGCGCGAAGATCCCAAAGGGCGCCATCCTCCAGGGGCCCCCTGGCACGGGCAAGACGCTCCTCGCCAAGGCGGTGGCGGGCGAGGCTGACGCGCCCTTCCTCAGCATCAGCGGCTCGGACTTTATCGAGATGTTCGTCGGAGTTGGCCCCTCGCGCGTGCGGGACTTGTTCAAGCAGGCCCGCGAGAAGGCCCCCTGCATCGTCTTCATCGACGAGATCGATGCAGTGGCGCGCGCCCGCTCCCGGGGCGGCATGGGGTCCAACGACGAGCGCGAGAACACGCTGAACCAGCTGCTGGTGGAGATGGACGGGTTCTCGACCACGGACGGCGTCGTCGTGCTGGCAGGCACCAACCGCGTCGACATCCTGGACCCGGCCATCCTCCGCCCCGGCCGCTTCGACAGGCAAATCACCGTGGACAAGCCTGACATCGACGGCCGCAAGCAGATCTTCAAGGTGCACCTCGCCAAGCTCACGATCAAGGGCGACATCGACGACTACGCCCGGCGCCTCTCCACGCTCACTCCCGGGTTCGCCGGCGCGGAGATCGCCAACATTTGCAACGAGGCCGCAATCTTCGCGGCCCGCCGCGGGAAGGATGCGGTGGACCTGCGCGACTTCGAGGCAGCCGCCGACCGCGTCATCGGCGGCCTGGAAAAGGGCAAGAGCATCATGACCCCCGTCGAGCGCCGCACCGTGGCCTACCACGAGGCTGGCCACGCAGTGGCCGGCTGGTTCCTCGAGCACGCCGACCCCCTCCTCAAGGTGACCATCGTGCCGCGCACGTCGGGCGCGCTCGGCTTCGCGCAGTACCTGCCCAAGGAGGTGGCCCTCTACTCGAAGGAGGCGCTCATCGACCGCATGTGCATGGCGCTGGGCGGCCGCGCTTCGGAGGAGCTCAACTTCGGCCGTGTCACCACCGGCGCCAGCGACGACCTCGACAAGGTCACGCAGATGGCCTACGCCATGACCACCATCTACGGCATGAACCCGAAGATCGGCCAGCTCTCCTTCCCGCCCAAGCAGGAGCAGCAGTTCTCCAAGCCCTACTCCGACACCACCGCCAACCTCATCGACGAGGAGGCGCGCAAGCTCGTGGACCAGGCCTACACCCGCACCAAGGCGCTGCTGGAGGAGCACAAGGAGACGCTGGCGCTGCTTGCGGAGCGCCTGCTGGAGCGCGAGACGGTGAACCAGGATGACCTAGTCGAGGTGCTCGGCGAGCGCCCGTACCTGCCGGAGGGATCGTACAAGGAGTACTTGGAGCAGAAGCTGCGCGACGACGTGGAGGACGCCGAGGCGGAGAAGAAGAGCCAGGCGGACGCCAAGGCGGCTGCTGAAGAGGAGGAGGACGACGGCGACAGCGGGGATTCCGGTATCCAGCTGGACGCGCTCCCTGGCCTGCGCATGCAGGGCGGCTCCCGCCCTGCGTGGGATCGCCCCACCGGTTTTGGCTACGACGAGCGTGCGTGAGCGCTGCGGGGCTCCTGCGTGTTGACTTGCGTGTGAAGCGGAGGCTTGGCCGAGCGCCTCGGATCGACCACCGCCGCCATCCCCAGAACGAGGCTTTGTTTGTGGTCGGCGCATCCACTGGCAGCCGTGGTCTCTCACTCGAGTGGTGATGGGCAAACGGGCCGCGCATCGTTCCCCCTCGGATTCAGTTCCGTGCACCAGTGCGCCGGCGGACGACGGGCGACAAGCCTTCGGGCCGAGGCCGGCCGGCAATCTCGCGCGCGCCAAAGCAGCATCATGACCGAAACACACACCCGTGAAAAGCACTTGGCAGCAACCCATCCGCACGCCGGGCGCGCGGCCTGTCACCGCCACTGTCGTCGCCGGCTCAGTCGCGCATGTTGTCGACGATGGCCTGGCCGAACTCGGAGCACTTGAGCAGCTTGGCGTCGTCCATCATGCGGTGGAAGTCGTAGGTGACCGTCTTGTTGGCGATGGAGCGGTCCATGCCGTTGATGATGAGGTCAGCGGCCTCGTCCCAGCCGAGGTGGCGGAGCATCATCTCGCCGGAGAGGATCATGGAGCCGGGGTTCACCTTGTCCTGGTTGGCGTACTTGGGCGCGGTGCCGTGCGTGGCCTCGAAGATGGCGTGGCCGGTGGCGTAGTTGATGTTGCCACCGGGGGCGATGCCGATGCCGCCGACCTGGGCGGCCAGGGCGTCGGAGAGGTAGTCGCCGTTGAGGTTCATCGTGGCGATCACGTCAAAGTCGGAGGCGCGGGTGAGCACCTGCTGGAGGGAGATGTCGGCGATGGAGTCGCGCACGAGGAGCTTGTTCTTCCACTTGCCGCCGCCGTGGGTGGCGCCGATGGAGGCAACGACGCCCTCGATCTCGGCGCGGATGGCAGCCTGCTGGTCGTCGGTCATCATGTCGTAGCCGGGCTCGACGGACTTGGCGTTTTCGGTCACGCTGATGGAGGCGTCGCGGTCGATGTTGTCGATGATCCAGGACTCGCGCTCGGTCACGACCTGGTCGCGGAAGGACTGGATGGCGGTGTTGTAGCAGTGGGACTTGAAGGCGCCCTCCGTGAACTTCATGATGTTGCCCTTGTGCACGATGGTCACGGACTTGCGGCCCTGCTCGAGGGCGTACTCGATGGCGGCCTGCATGAGGCGCGCGGAGCCCTCCTTGGAGATGGGCTTGATGCCGTAGCCGGTGGTCTCGGGGAAGCGGATCTTGCTCGCGGCGTTGTGCTCGGCGAGGAAGGCGTGCATGTCCTTGGCGCCCTGGCTGCCCGCGTCGAACTCGATGCCGGCGTAGATGTCCTCCGAGTTCTCGCGGAAGATGACCATGTCCACGGCCGCCGGGTTCTTCACCGGGGACGGGACGCCCTTGAACCAGCGCACGGGGCGCAGGCACACGTAGAGGTCGAGCTCCTGGCGCAGGGCCACGTTGAGGGAGCGGATGCCGCCGCCAACGGGCGTGGTGAGCGGGCCCTTGATGCCCACGAGGTGCTTGCGGTAGGCGTCCAGGGTGGCCTCCGGGAGCCACTCGCCGGTCTGGCGGAAAGCCTTTTCTCCGGCCAGCACCTCAAGCCACTCAATCTTGCGCTCCGAGCCGTAGGCCTTCTCCACGGCCGAGTCGAGCACGAGCTGGGACGCCCGCCAGATGTCGGGGCCGGTGCCGTCGCCCTCGATGAAGGGGATGATGGGGTTGTTGGGCACGACGAGGCCGGACGCCTCCATAGTGCACGACGAGGCCGCGCGGACCCCCACGCTGCGCGAGGCGGCGGCCGCGGCGCGAGCGGCCACACCGGCGGAGCGAGCAAAGGCGGCAGAGGCCAGCATCCTGGAACTCGGGTGGTTTTCCGGAACCTAGGGGGAGGGGGAAGTGCCGGCAAGGGCGGCGAAGCGTGTACGTTTGGCCTGTCATCTGCCTTGAAGATCGCGGCTTTTTTGTTCCTTCTGGGCTCGTCGCTCGCGGTCCTGTGGAACGGGGGCGGGGCGGGGCCCGCTCCGCGCGGTGCTGGCAGGTCCGCGGGGCGGGGGCAGGAAGGGCCGCCTGACCACCTGCGCGCGCGCCTCGGGAACTTGCCCGCTCGGGCGGTTGCCCGAGCGGCGCGGCGACCGGGGGCTGCGCTGGAGGGAGCCTGCCGCAATCATGCAGAGCCGCCAGCAAACAGCTGCCAGCCCGCGCCGAGGCCGCGCGCCCGGGCCGGGGCGCGCGCGGGGGAGCGCGGCCGCAAGGGCCGGCTTGCCGCCGTCTCGCCGAGTCGGGGAAGTTTTTTTTCGGTCGCATGCCCGTGCGGAGCCAGCAAGCTGTCGTGACCGAATCTGGCCTGGGCGGCGGCCAATCCGCCCTGTTCGCGGCAGCCGGCGAAGCAGAGTTCAGCAGCGACCCCCGCCGGCGCGGGCTGCGGGGCGCACACCCCGCCGCTGGCCGCCCATCCAGGACCGAGCAGGCCTGCCGCGCCGAAGGTGTGCCTGCACGACACTTGCGGCAGAGGCGGAGCGGGGGGCGCGTGCCACAAAACCAGCGACTTCGCGACAGCGTTGACTGGCTATTCTGCATCTTGGGCGGGGCACGGCACTCCTCTCGCTCGGAGCAGGTCCGCCGCGTGGCAGGGGCGGCTTTCCGGGCGGTGCCCCATGAGGCGCCTCGCAGTCGCGCGTGTGCGACTGGTCCTTCTCACGGCCCCGCTGCTGCTGTTGCTGCTGCTGGCTGGCGAGTGCCGGGCCGCCTCGCCGTCGCTGGCCGGCGGCTCCGGCGCGAGCGGCGACTGGCCCCCCGCTGCGCAAGAGGCGGTCAGGCGGCTTGAGGCTCAGCTCGAGGGCGCGAGGTTGCGGGCTCGGGCTGCCGAGGACCGCGCGGACAGGGCCGCGCTCCGGCTGTTCGACGCGCAGCGCAAGATGCAGCACATCACCCAGTTGGCGGACAAGGCCCTTCAGTGCGACGACTCGGCCGTCGAGCGGAGACCCAAAGCCGACGACTTCCGCCTTGCGGCCGGCGAGGTGGACTCCACGGGGGCCACCATGCCCGAGCCGGACCCGGTGTCGGCGCACAATGCTGCGCTGCGCGACGAGATCTGGCGCTTCTACGAGGCAGAGGCGGAGCGGCAGCGGCGCGCGGGGGCTGGACGACGCACGGGAGACGCTGGGCGGCGACAGCGTGCACGGGGCGGGCGGGCCCAAGGACATCACGGTGTCGTGCCCGCACGGCGCAAACGTGCGCGTGGCGGACCTCAGCGACGACGAGCAGGAGCAGGGCGAGTGCACCGTGATGACTGTGGTGGCCCCTGACCTGGAGGCCAAGCTGGTCATCTTCTGCGACGGGCGCGTGACCACGGCGGGCATGCGCTGAGCCAGCCAGGCGGGAGGTGGAGGCGCGGGCCGACGCAGGGATTCGAGCTGGGCGCCTGGGGGAGGGTAGCTTTCTCGCCGGCGCTGGTGCTGCGCGCCGTGGTGCTGGCGAAGATGCGCGGCCGAGTGCTGTTGTGAGACGTTTGTTTCCGTGTGGCTGCTGCACAGGAGAGCGCGCGCGAACTGCGCCGCCGCTCACGGCAACGCAAGCGAGCGACTGCGCCGGCGCCGGCTCGCAGCACGCACACCTGGATGAGCGAGGCGCCCATTTTCACACAGCCTCCGTCTCGGCCATGACCCACGCGAGCGTGGCCCGCTCCGTCGCCTCCGTGATGTGGTCGCCCTTGCCCTCCGCGGCCCCGGCAGGTGCGCCGCCTGCGGCCACCGCCTCGATGGAGCGCTCGAGCTGGGGCACGAGCTCCGCCCTCACCCTGGCGTTGTACGCGTTGAGCCAGTCGCGCTCCTCCGCCGTCATGACAGACGTATCCACGAGCTTGGGCGAGATGGGGACCACGTCAAAGGTCTCGAACCGGCAGAAGGGCGCTTCGGGAGAGCCGGTGCTGGCAGAGCGCACCACAAGCACGTCCTCGATGCGGATGCCGAAGCCCTCCGCGCCGCGGTCCGAACCCTCGTAGTATCCCGGCTCGTCCGTCACGGTCATGCTGGGCACGATGCCGGTGCCGAGCGCGCCCACGCGGGGGCTGATCCCGTGCGGGCCCTCGTGCACGTTGAGGAAGGACCCCACGCCGTGGCCGGTGCCGTGGGCGTAGTTGAGGCCTTCGGTCCAGAGCGGGCGCCGCGCGAAGGAGTCGAGCAGGGCGCCAGCCGTGCCCTCTGGGAACACGGCGGTGGCGAGGCCGATGTGGCCTTGCAGCACGCGCGTGAAGCAGCGGCGCTGCCAGTCCGTCGGGGCGCCCATGTGCACCGTGCGCGTGATGTCGGTGGTGCCGTCCACGTACTGGCCACCGCTGTCGACGAGGAGCATGCGGTCCCTGCCCACGGGCGCAGAGCCCGCCTCCGGGGGGCTGTAGTGAATCACGGCGCCGTTGCCGCCGCTGCCGGCGATGGTGCCGAAGCTGAGGTCCTGGAACCCCCGCAGGGCCGAGCGCTCGCGCAGGAAGATCTGGGTCACGCCCCACTCGTCGAGGGCCGGGCCGCTGCCGGCCTCGTGCGCGGCCACGGCAGTCTCCACGGCGGAAAATGCGCGGCACACGGCCAGGGCGTCGCGGGCGTGCGCGGTGCGGAAGCCGCTGATCTCCGGCTCCGTCTTGGTTGCCTTGAGGAGCGGGATGGGGGACTTGCCGCGGATGGCACGTGGGCCCGCAACCTGCCCCAGGCGCATGTTGCAGCTCGCGGGGTCGAGGAGCACCTTGGCGGCGGGCGCGCCGGCGGCGGTGCCCGCGGCCGCCGCAGCGGCAGGCTGCTCGGTCCCGGAGGGAGCGGCCGTCCCGCCGAGCTCGGCCAGCGCCTCGTCGACCTCCTCGTAGGGCCGCACGCTGACCCCTGCCGCGGCGAGGTGCTCCAGGGGGGTAGCGTGGGGGGGCTTGTCCCCGCCTGTTGCAAAGGCAGCGGCGGCGGCCGTGCCCTCCCGCGCCTCGGCCGTGTCGAGGGCGGCCATGTCGGTGAACAACGTCGCGCCCGTCTCCGTGACGAGGCAGTAGGCCGGGAACACGGGGTTGTACGCGATTGCGCCTACGCCGCGCAGGTTGAGAAGCCAGGCCACCTCGTCGAGGGCGGCGACCACGAGGGCGTTGGCCTTCTGCTTCCGCAGCGCCTCGCGCACGCGCTCCAGCTTGTCCTCCACCGTCGCCCCGGCCACGGCGAGGGGCTGCACCTGCACACGCGGCACCTTGGCCGGCGGCCTGGCGTCCCACACCGCGTCCACCGGGTTGTCCTCCACGGCCAGCAAGGACATGCCGGCCTTGCTCAGCGTGGCGCTCCAGGCGGAGGCCGTGCTGTCGGCCACCGTGCGGGGGTCCACGCCAACGGTAGCGCCGCTAGCGAGGTTGTCTGCGAGCCAGGCGTCGATTGAGGGGGTGGCGGGCAGCCGATCCTTCATGAGCGTCCAGCATTCGGGGTCCAGCTCCGCGGCTGCCTGCGCGAAATAGCGCCCGTCAGTCCACAGCAGCGCCGTGTCCAGGGTCACCACGGCAGTCCCCGCGCTTCCGGTGAAGCCGCTGATGAATGCTCGCCTCATGTCGCAGTCGGCCACATACTCTGACTGCGGAGGAGAGCTGGCGGGTCGACAGCGGGAGTCGGTAGAAGCCCGGAAGCCAGCCACTCGCTCAGGCTTAGCAGGCGCTGGCAGCAGCATGCTCGGCGCGCAGGCAGTCAGCCGCATTCAGGACCGGCGGGCCGCTCGTCGCGCGGGAAGGGGGCGCCTCTTGGGCCGCGGGACCCCGCGCCAAGGCGCCGAGGAACACCCGGCAGCAGCGCCTCGCAGCACGAGCTCACCAGGTGCGCGTCGTCCGTGGGGCACACAAACGCGGCCAGAGACCGCGACTGCAAGATCTCGCGGAGCTTGGTAAGGCGCGCTACGGCCATCTCGTCTGCGGATGTGGCCTCGCGAGCGGCGTGGCGGCGGCGACGCAAGTCAGTTGCGGGAGCGCAAATATGCCGGCAGAGCGTGCCGCGCGCTCGGCGAAGCGAAACCACCGCAGCATTGCCGCAGCAGGGAGCGCCGCAGCCGCAGGGGCGAGCAGCGCACAGGCGGCGACGGTTTGACGCGCCTGCGCGCGAGCTGAGCGTGCAAGAGCCTGACTGGACGCAACGCTTGCGATTCGTGCACCAGCATGGCGTGCCGCAGCGGCTTGTGAGGATTGAGCGCCCGCCCTCGCTTCCCCCCAGGGCGCGATATCGGAAGTTCCTCTGGGCCTGCCATGCGGTATGCGACGTGGCGCACCACCAAACCGCCGGGGGGGGGAATGGCGGGGGAGGGGCAAAGAGCGGCTAGGCACTCCAGCTCTCGCAGCTGTGTGTGTACAAGTTTCTTTGTTTGCTCGCAGCTTTTCGTGTTACTATTTGCTGGTTGGTACGGCATTCTTCATTGTGGCCTTGTATACGGCAGGAATCTTCATGGGATCAGCAGCCAGCTGCCAGTCCGGTTGCCCGCTTCAGATCATGGCCCCTGGGCTAGAGTGCGCGGGCGCGGACCCGGCAACCATGTACGCCGATCGGTGCTTGCAATGCTCGGCTCAGAGCAAGGTGCAGTGGGGCTGCCCAGACACGCTCCCCATCGCGTCGTGCTCGAACATCCCTGGCGGGGCCGTCCTGGAAACAACCGCGTGCGCCCCCTTGGTACGGTCGGTGTCCAGCTCGCTGTCGCAATACGGGACGGACGCCGCCGGTGTGTGCGTCGAGTTCATGGCCACGGAGAACCTGGCATTCCCCAATACCAAGAGCCTGGAGACGCTTGCAGAGGCCGAGCTCGGACCCGGACTGCTGCTCATCACGAGGAGCGAAGCGGCAGCCACACAAACCCTGCTGGGGACCGCCTGCACCAACGCGACCGAGGCCCGTCTGGACCTGGTGGCAGAAGGGCCCGTTTGCTACAACACCCCGCTCTCGGTTTCTGCCAGGGGCCTCCTAGTGCCGGGCATGGCGGTGTTCGTGTTCGTGTTTATGCTGCAAGCATTCGTCATCATGATTCTGGGCGGACTGATTTGCATTTTGAGGGAGTGAGATTTTCTTGCTGCAAGCGCACCAGCCGGGCCCTGGCTCCCTGCAAGCCATGGCTGGAGCGAAAGCGGCTCGGCTCCGCACATTCGCCTCGCGCTGAGACCCCGGCCTTTGGCGCGATGCCTCTGATCCGCTACGCAGCGTTCGGGGACACCAGTGGGTGCGGCTCACCTCGGTGACGAAGTGCTCCGTCTGCTCTGCCAAGTGCCTGCCACTCGTGGTGCGCGGCATCAACGTGCTCCTGGTCGTCATCCTGGTGGGAGCCAACGCGTTCATTTTCGGCGTCGGCGTCTGCGTGAGAGCGTTGCAAGCGCCCGGATTTCCACCAGTGCCCCTGCCTTCGACTATGAGCGGCTCTGACGCGCGGCGATGACTCTGTTCTCCACTGCTGCGCGTTGAAATCGCAGAATAACGCCACCAACGCAGCGGGAAAGTTTGAGTTCTTTGCGGCAGCAACCACCTTGCTGATGGTTGCCAACGCCTTGGTGTGGCCCCTTTGCTGCTTCGGGGGGATGCTGAGGTCCGCAATCCACCCCGATGCTGCTGCAGCAACTCCCGCGAACAAGCGCGATGAGGACCCCCGCTCCTGCACTCTGCTCGACTGCGGCTGCCTGGTCTTGCTGTGGCGTGTGATCGTGCGCCTTTCGCTCCGGCTTGGTCCAGCTTGAGCAGAGGCAGTCCAGCCATGCTTCGGAACGTCGCTCGTGCTCGAGCTTGCCGACCATGGCACGAGCCACGCAGCGGTCCCCGACGTCGCTCAGGCTGCGCGCACCTTGCCATGCATTACAAATCAAACTCTGTCAGCTGCAGCCAGGTGCTGCTCCCTGGCTCGGGCTCGCGCCTCGACGAGGCGTCGCTGGGAAGCGCCGGCCGCGAAAGGGAGCTGCTGTACAGTTCGTCTCCCTTTGCCACCTGCGCCCGAATCAGGTCACCTCGCTTCTTTGCCACCGCTCCCCCAGCCTGCTCTGCCGCACTCGCGGACTTTTGGGCCCACGCCTGTCGCGAGGCTGCTCGCCTCGCCTTCGCAGGGTCCTGCCTGACGAGCTTCAGCTCGCGCACTGCGTCCCCGCTTGAAGTGCTGGGCTGCATCTCGCTGGAGCGGGCAGCCGGGGCCTGCACGCCAGGAGGCGAGCGCTCGCTGGCTACGGGCGTTGCTGCCGTAGCGCCTGTGCCTGCCTTGGACTCTGGAGGCCGTTGACTCCTCCGCAGTGCGTCCGGCACAGAACGCGTAGTAGTGAGCTCGCCCAAGCGGGACATGGCTGCGCTGGCACCGCCGGCCGACTGCATGGGCCGCACCACGTGAAGGTAGCCCCTGGGCCTCTGCGCTGGCTCGGGGGCGGGGGACGCCTCGCCGACGTTCACCCTCACGCTGGCGACTTTGCGGTGCTTGATTCCGCCCACTTTGAGCGACGGGGCTGGTTCGCCACTTGCACGGCCCGCCATGTCAGCTGGCTGGCGGCCACAGCAGCAGCAGCAACAGAAGCACCACAGCGCCGCGTGTGCCGACTCCTCTGCGCACGCCCGACACGGCCCGCGCCTTGCACGGACTTGCTTCCTCCTGTGCCTGTGGTATGCCCTCCGCTTGGCGTACCAGCAGCACGGGAGGAGGTAGCAGCCAAGCGCGACGCCCACCAGTACCAAGGTAGGAACCAGAATGACAACACTGAGGAACACCCCGTAGGCATTGAAGGAGCCGTTGACGAGCTGACCGCTGCCAGAAGCGAAAATCAAGGGAGGCAGTCGCATGTGTGTCGTGGCTCCCTCCCACGACATCCCGACCAGCAGACTTGATACCGCCGGCGCGTACGGCATAAGGGGGAACCGCAGCTCGTCCCAGTCGGTGACAACGGTCCATAGAGAGGTGTTCGGCCTGGTGCAGCTTTGCCAGCCGAGGCCGCAGAGCTCCGCACCCCTCGGGCCCGCAATTATGTCAAGGCTGCTCACGCCGTCCAGAGTGACTGTTCTTGGGTTGGCCCCATCGAACTCCGCTGCCCGAACAGAGCTGCAGCCGTCAGGAAACCTCCGGAGCCACTCCCAAGCAACGGGAGGGGCAAACGGTCTGTGCGTCGCATTCCCGCGCCGGAGGTCCTCGATTCGGGCCCAAGCTGCCGTCGCTGTGGCTGCTGCCCGTCCTTGCCACGAAACGTTGCTCGGCCAGGCAAAACGGCCTGCAACGGGGTGCATGAGAAGCTCGTCGTCGCCAGTGCTTCCTCCCGGCGCAACCGCTGGCTCGGCGTCTCTGTGACCAACGTAGCCAAGCTGGCCACTCTCGGTCAGCTTTGTCCACGCATCAGGGTCCCAAGACGCTCTGAGCGGGGGAGCTGCTATCGGAATCCCGTTCACGTTGAGAGCCAGGGCGTCGAAGAACCAGTGAAATGGGTTGCGGAGAGCCCCGGGCGTCCGCCTTACCCACACGCGAAGCAGCACAGTCGTCGCGGATCTGGTGCCCAGCGCTGCGGCCGTGCGGGAGTCAGGCGAAGGGGAAGCGATCCTCATGTTGTGCAGGACCTGCCCAGGCTGGGCCACGAGCTCGCCGTCATTGGGCCGCTGCGCCATTACGATCGACGCGGTGGTTGCTTGGGCGGCCCACTGCTGCGTCCAGATGGGCTTGAGGTCCAAGGCGCCGGGGTCGGAGCCAGGTGCGGAGCGCAGGCGGAGCTCCTCGGCAGCGTACAGAGGGTCGGCCAGAATGCAGTCCGCGTCGGCCACCAGCTGCCGCCCCGTATCTCGCGAGCTGGGCACTTCGCACCTGCCGGGGCGGCCCAGCACAACGGGCGGGCTTTCTGGAGACTCTGGCGAAATGATCACCCCGGCCAGCTCTGTTCGAAAGCTGTGAAACTCGACGCCGCTGTGAGCCTCACGAATGATGGCATTGAGCTGCAAGATGGCGCCCCCGTCGGGGTCCCATTGCACCAGCGAGGCTCTTGTCCCTCCGTCGCCCCCCGAGGCCATGGAAACATCCTCAAAGCGAGCGTTGCACGCAGCCAGCAGGGAGGCGACCAGGGAAAGGGACGCCAGGCCGGAGTGCACCATGGAAACGCCACGGGCGGGTTGGCAGCCCGGCCCGCCCCCTCCCCCCGATGGCCGAGTGTGCGCCGCCGGTTCCCCCACCCCCCGCTCCCTCCACCTGCGCCGTGTCCAGGTTGCCTTGCCAAGCTAGGCTGCTTGTGGCCCCCCTTCGCAGAGAGTGGGCCACCCTTGAGCTCCAGGCTGCGGCGCAAGCGACGGGCGCGTCAGCGGCCGCACTGCGCCTCCCAGTTGGCCGGAATGCAGCCCAGCGCCGTCGAGGGTGCTCCCTCCGATCTGGTTCCCAAGGTCCCCGGACGAGGCACCTGGTGCAGGACACCAGTGCGATTGGCCGCGCAATGTCCAACCGGCCGGGCCGGACCAGCGGTTTTCCGATGCGCGTCGGAGCGGCGGCAGAGCAGTTTCGCTCTGCGCTCGCTGGCCGGCAAACGAGTCTGCGGGAGGAGGGACTGCCCCGCGTTAGGGTCACGGGAGGGGCGTCTTGCGGTCGTCGCGCTTACCGTGCTGAGCAGTTGGAGAGTTAGCCGGAACGGCAGTCGTGTTGTGGTGGCATTTGAAACATGCGCGCAGACCGAGGGCAATAGCCCTCGTTCCGGCCAGCACAGGGTGCTTCAGCACTCTCGGTCCTCACTGTGTGGCAAGGGCTGGCGGCTGCCCGGGTGCAATTCGGCTGCACGGCGGCGAGCCGGAACCGGTAGCGCGGCTCTGCCAGCACGGGTCTGCAGCAAACAATCGCGCCCTTGGGCGGCGCCCCACCTCCCCGGCCGGGCACGATGGCATCCTCGGATGCTTTGGCATCGCTGGAGCGGCCCGACTGGGTGGCAGCCCCTCTGCCTGGCGTGTCCTGGTTCCTGGTCGAGGACGCGGGCCCAGGCCGAGAGCTTCGGGTTCGCGATGTGGCCGCGCTGGGCAAGCCGGTGCTGACTGTGGGCAGGTCGTCGGGCT
This sequence comes from Cafeteria roenbergensis, assembly GCA_008330645.1. Lineage (NCBI taxonomy): Eukaryota > Bigyra > Bicosoecida > Cafeteriaceae > Cafeteria > Cafeteria roenbergensis. Next base: position 531,970 of record VLTN01000003.1, on the reverse strand, counting down.
GCGACGTTGTGATCAACAGCAAGTCCCTTTCGCGGGAGCACGCAGCCATTGTCTTCGGGCAGGCGGGGCTCATCGGACTGGCAGACCTGGGGTCGAAAAAGGGCACCAAGCTCGCGGGCAGCAGCCTGCAGCCGTGGAAAGTGTCCAGCGCCGCGGGCGGGGCCACGTTCACCATGGGCGACTGTTCGCGCACGTTCTGGCTGGCGGAAACGTCGCCCCTCGCAGCAGAGGGGAGCGGGGCCAAGCCTGAGCTTGCTGCGCTCAGTCGCCGCAGTCAGCCAGGCGGCGGCGCTGATGGCCCCACCAAAGCAGTCTCAGCTGGGGGCGAAGTTGGTAGCGCTGCGGAGAGCCCGGGGGCAGAGCACGGCGGGTCCGGCGCAGCTGGAGCAGCGGCTAGCGCTGGTCTGGCTGGCGCACTTGAGGCGGAGGAGACTGGCCGAGCGCTCGAGGCCGATCGCGAAGAGGAGGACGGAGAGGAGGAGGCGGCGGTGCCGATGAGAAGCGCCGACGAACGCGCGGGGGCGGGTGGCGCGCAGAGCGGGTGGGCTGCGGCTGCGGAGCTCGGCGTGCCTGTGTCTCGCTGCTCCGCCCTCGTGGGCCACTCGGGCCCGGTCACTGGTCTCGTCCTCGACCAGGCAGGTGCGCGCCTGACCACCTCTGGCGCGGACGGCGACCTTCGCGTGTGGGACTTTCACGCGATGGATGCCGGCCTCGAGAGCAGGAGCACTGTGTCGGTGGGCGAGGGGCAGCCCATTCGCTCCATGGCGGCGAGTCCTTCCGGGGCGGCGCTGCTGGTGACCGACGGCACGCAGAAGCCGCGCGTGCTCGACAGGGAGGGGGGCGAGTTGACGGTGTTCGCAGCGGGCGACAACTACGTGCGGGACGTGCGGCAGACCAAGGGCCACACCGCCGCCGCAGTGTGCTGCGCGTGGAGCCCCGTGAGCGAGACGGTGGTGGCCACTGCGGGGGCAGACGGGGCGGCGCGGATGTGGGACCTGGGAGCCGCAGAGCGGGCCACGGCCCTCAAGGAGAGCGGCGCAGGGCCAGGCAGCCGCAAAAGCACCTTTGCCAAGGGAAAGATCCGCGCCACGATGGGGCTGATCAACCCCTTTGGGGAGCTGTACTGCGGGGCTGTGATCCGCGCCGCGGCGGGAGTCCAGCGCGCGGCCAGGGGCGCCGCTCACGGCGGAGCAGGCGGGGGGGCGGCAGCGGCAGCGCCCGCAGCGGCTTGGGCCGGGGGCAGTAGCGGTGGTGGGAACCGCCACGCGCGTCTCGCAGACGATCTGGACAGCTCTGTGAGGAGCAAGCGGGGCCGCAGGCGGCACGGGGCCGTGGCGGGGGCCGTGGCGGGGGCGGGGGCGGGGGCGGGCGGGCCGGCCTCGCCGTCCCCAAGCGCTGCAGCCGCGGCGGCGGCAGCATCGTCCGGGCACTCGCTCGCGGCGTTCACTGGCGACGCGGGGGGTGGGATGGCCCGGCCGCCCGTGACGAGCGTGGCGTTCGCCCCCGACGGGCGCACGCTGGTTCTGGGTGTGGGCGTGGGTGCGCTGCAGCTCTGGGACCTGCGATCGCACCTGACGCTCCCCGTCAGCCAGCGCGCAGACGCGCACGCCCCGGGGACCATCACGTTCGCCGGGTATGCTCCGGGCGGCACGGGCCACACCCTGGCCACCCGTTCCAGCGGCGACAGCTGCGTGCGGCTCTGGGATGCCAGGGCGCTTGGCAGGGGCCCCACGCTGGCGCTCTCTGGGGTCACCACTTCGGGGGGAGGGGCGACCGTGTGCTGGGCGGGGGCGCAGTTCGGGGCGCTGGCCCTGGGCACGGGCAGAGGGGCCGTGCCGGGGGCTCCCTCCCCGGTGTTCGTCGTGAACGCGGCCGAGTGCGAGGCGCGGTTCGGCGAGCTGCGCACTTCGAGCGGCGGCGGAGGAGGCGCTGCCTCGCTGCCGGTGCACCAAGTGGCGGCCTGCTCGGTGTGCGAGTGGGGCGACGCGGGCAGCGAGATGGTGGCGTGGCACGCGCCCCTGGGACAGCTCTTCGTGGGCTGTGGGGACGGCACGACTCGCGGCCTGTGGTCGGAGCAGCTCTCGCGGCGCGGGCTGCGCGACGCTGTGGGCAAGGGTGTTCGCGCCACGGGAGTGGTGGTCGCGGACGAGGCCTCCATGCTCAGCTCCACGTCCATGCCCATCTACACGCCGAACGCGCTGCCCATGTTCCGCGACGAGACGGGGCCTTTTGCGGCCCGGAAGCGCGGGCGCGGGGGAGGCGGGCTGCTGGAGGGCAAGCCCGCTCCCTCTGCGTACTCGGTGCGGCACTCGGGCGAGCCGGACCCCGTCGCGGAGCGCCGGCTCGCAGAGGCGCGCATCGGCGTGGTTCCAACAGGCCCGTCGCCGCTCACCAGGACAGACAACGGGGCGGCAGGGATCATGCGGCCCGGCAAGGGCGCGGGCGGCGACATCGCGACCGACCAGTCGATTGCGCAGTACAGCCGGCAAAAGGACCTCGTTCCCGGCGGGGTCCGGGCGCAGAACCCCCGCGAAGAGCTCCTCCGGTTCGCAGCGGCGCCCAAGGTGTTCACCAAGGTCGAGGTTCCGGTCGCGCTGGCGGAGCAGACGCTCGAGGGCGAGCTGGAGGCCGAGCCCCAGTCTCCTGGCGCCGAGGCCGGCCCCAAGCGCCTGAAACGGCGGTGAGGTCCGGCGCCGGGAGCGGCTGCAGCTCCGGCCAGGGCTCGTGTGGCGCGAGTGGTGGGCGGTCGGTTTGCCGCAGGCAATCGCCGGCCGAATGTTTTCGTGGCAAAGGCGTTGTTGCGCTGCCGACCAGCGCAGAAGCGGCGCTGCGGCTCCCCCGAAGCCACACACTCCCAAGTCTGGGGGCAAAGCGAAGCGCGGCGCGGTCGAACACCCACCACCCAGTGCCGCTGCTCCGCGGGAATGTCTTCCACACCGGAGGCGACGAAGCGCAGGCCGGGTCCAGACGCGAGCCCGATGGCACTGGCTCGCCAGTCGGGCCTGGGCTTGACCGTGCCCAAGCCCCCGACGTGAGTTCTGCGCCCGCGGAGTCGGCGCCCTGGGCGCCAACGGCCTTTCCAGAGGCCAGAACGTGCGAGCTCGCTGCCCGCGCCCTCGCCCAGCCGGAGAGGCGCTCGGTCACCTTCGCGACACGGCCGCTGCCCTTCGAGTGTTTTGTGTTGCGGCCTCCCGTGCGCAGGGTGAACATCGGGCTCATTGCGGTGTTCAGCAACCTCGCAAGCATGTTCTTGACACCCGAAGACCTCGAGCGAGACCCCTTGAGCACGGTGCGCCGCGCCGTCCGCTCGCCCATTTGGTACCTGATGCGGTTCCAGCTCTTCTTGCTCGGGTACCACTGGATCGACATCAAGGGTCGCGCCGCGCCGCGCAAGGAGGCGCCAGTCCTCATCGCCAACCACACGTCCTTCGTTGACCCGCTGTACATGGCGACGTTCCACGCGGCTGCCCCCGTCTCACGCGCCGAGAACGCGACCATGCCCGTCATCGGCGGCATTATCAAGGCCTTCCAAACGCTCTTCGTGAACCGCGCGGGCTCCCCCGAGGAGCGCCTGGCGATCAAGGAGAAGATCGGCAGGCGCGCCGCTGACGACCGCATGCCCCACCTCCTCATCTTCCCCGAGGCCACTTGCACCAACGGCCGCGCCGTGATCAGCTTCAAGCTCGGCGCGTTTGCGCCCCTGCGCCCCGTGCAGCCCGTCACAATCACCTACCCCCTGCACGGGGGCTTCGACCACAGCTGGGTTCACGGCGGGCCCGGGCTGCTGACCATCTTCCTGTCGCTCATGACGCAGTTCAGCAACTCCATGCAGGTGCGGTACCTGCCGGTGATCAAGCCCGACCCCCCCGCCAAGGGCGTCGCGGAGGGGTCCACCGCGCACGTGGTCGCCTTCGCCCGCAAGGCGCAGCTGGCGATGGCGGAGGCAATGGGCGTGCCGGCCACCCAGCACTCCTTCCTAGACGTCATCCTGGGGGGCGAGGCGGTCAAGCGACAGTACCCTCCCGGGGCGGTGGTTCCCGAGCTGGAGGCCTTCCGCGACGTCCTCAAGCTGGACATCAAGGCGGCCAGCAAGATGCTCGAAGCCTTCGTCAAGGCCGACACGGACAAGGACGGCTGCCTGGACGTGAGAACCTGCGCCCGCAGCCCTCCGGCCCACGCCGCCGCCGCATAGGCACCCACTCGCTGCGCCCGCGGTGGTCCGCTTCACCCCCTGCCGCGCCCCTGGCCTCCGCCCTCCCAGCCCGCTCAACACGCCGCCCCTCTCGACCGCTGCCCCCCGCTTCCCCGCTCCCCCGTTGTCCCGCGCTTCCGCCCCCGCAGGAGCACGAGTGGGTTGAGTTCTTCGTGAAGCGCAACGAGGCCTCCCTGAGCCCAGCCGACTCGGCTATCCACCGCGAGCAGCTGCGCTCGCTCTTTGCCACGCTGGACACGAGCGAGAGCGGCAAGCTCGACTTCCGCGAGTTCCTCTCCGGCCTCGCCATCCTCACGGGCAGGAGCAAGGCCGACCCCTCTGCCATCTTCCGCGCGCTGTTCCGGGCGATCACCGTGGGCAAGGGCGCCACGGTGGGCCGCCAGCAGTTCGAGAGCCTGGCCCGGAGAGCGTTTCCGGAGTCGGACCCTGCCGACGCCGGGGCAGCCTTTGATGCCGCGCGCGGGGACGCCTCCGAGGTCGACGAGGAGGCCTTTGTTGCCTACCTCTCCAAGCGGGCGGAGCTGGTCGACGCGTACCGCACGGCCTTGCTCGACGTCACCGTGGACCCGAAGCGCGCTGCCGCGCCCCCCGGCGGCGAGGGCCGCTGCTCTGCTGCCCCCAGCGCACGCGTGGCCCCCGAGCCAGGGACCTGAGTGGAGTTCTGGCTGCCGCGGCTTGGCGGCGACCGGCGGCCCCCTTGCTCTGTAGCCGCCCTCCGGCCGCCGCCACTCGTTTGGTTGCGCGACCCCGGCGCGGCAATTGCGGGCAGCGAGGCGAACGGAACGGGAGAAGCTGATCGGATCCGCCTGTCAAACATGCACGCAAACGGTCGAAGCCACAGGCAAATGTCGTTGGCGCGCTAGGGGAGCGCGAGCGAGAAGCAAGGAGCCGGGCTGCTCTCAGCAGCGATACACGCGCAGCCAAGCGCGGCACTGGAGCGACACCGAGACGGAACTCAGTGGATGAACGGGTTCTGGGCCGTCTGGTCCGTCTCGCTCAGCTTCTGGTTCACGCGGCAGTGAACGGCCTCGTCGGCGCGCACCTGGAGGAGCATGTCGCGGAACGTGGCGTCCTTGGGCAGGCCCCAGTACTTGATGGCGATGGCGGGCGCCGACTTGTCGGTCCACTCGGGAATCTCGCCGGCATCGAGCGAGGCAATGGCCTTGGTGTAGGTGGAGACGGCCTCGGTCTCGAGGTACCCCACGAAGGAGTGGCAGAACCGCGGGGAGATGAGGTAGCCGAGGAAGTACAGGTTCCAGGCCACGGCCTGGGCGCCCATCACCATGGCCCGGAACACGAGGCCGTTGTCCGGGCGCTCGTTGATGAAGGTCATCAAGTGCATGCGCTCGTTCTCGGCCTCGGCGAGGAGGGCTGGGATCCAGCCCCGGTCCCGACGCATGGCAGCGAGGCTGCGGAGGTGGCGGGTCATTGCGCCCACCATGCCCGGCACGCCGGCCACGGTCTCGAGGAAGATGAAGCGCGTGAGCCACTTGTCCCTGTTCATGTCCTTGCCATAGCTGCGGGTGCGCAGGCGAGGGAGGGGAAGCGGGGCGGGGCCCGTGTCGCAGCAGGTGACCGGATAGGACGGGCACGCCGTCAGGGGAGTTGGGCTGCGTTGCCCCAGGTGACCGGCTGCCGACCGCGACGCGAGCCGCACTGACCGCAGCTGACGGCCCCCAGCTCGCGCATTCGGCAGCAAAGCAAGCCTCACCCGCTGACCAAGTCGAACCCGGAGCGCGCCAGGGTCACGGTGCCCTTGGCCATGCGCTCGACCATCTGCAGGCGCGAAAGGAGGGCCCGTGGCGCGTGACGGGGGGAAGTTTGGCTAGTCCCCGCAAGAAATGCCAAGGGAAATGGAAGCGATCAGCCTGGCATCAGAGCGCGCGTTTCCCGGCAAGTCTGACGCCACGCGGAATCTCCCGCGCAGCGCACGCGCTGGGGCACGCGCACACGCTATGCCAGCACAGGGGGGCATCCCGGACACGCCCCGAGTCCGGAGGCGCGGCGGGGGGCGGGCGGAACACCGAGCCAGCACTGTCAGCGGATCGAACGCAAAGAGTTCAGCGCGAGCAGGCGACCTCACGTCCTTGGGCGGCCGCTCCTCGATTGTCAGGTCCTCGATGGCCTTTGGGTCGAACACGGGGTGCGGCTGGAACTCGCTTTGCTTGGCGCCTTCCACGGACCAGTGGAGGCTGGAAACGTCAAAGGTCGAGCCGCGGTGCGTGGAAGGGTGGGGCGAGCTCTCGGGCGCGTGCGTGGCGGCCGTCACAGAGAGGGCGGCGCGTGCCGAGGTCGCCGCGGGGGCGACGGCGGCGCGGCGGAGGGCCATGGCGGAGCGCGCAAGCATCGCAGGGCGGGGGGGTGTCACCCGGTCGGGTCGAGGTGTGCTTCTGAGTCAGAGGGCCGACGCCGGCCGTCGCGCTCTGCAGCGCCCCAGACGTTGGCGCCGCCGCGCATTACTCGAGCGCAAGAGGCAGCTGACACGCAGACCACGAGGCGGGGGGCGCGCGGCGCGCCGAGGGCGAGCCCCGGGAAGGGCGCGGCGTCGCCTCGGCGCGCCGCGGTTGCCGCCAGGCCGGCAGGCATTCTTCGTCACCGCCACGACCGCTGCTCCTCCTGGGGCATCTCCATCAGCACGAGCAGGCGCCGCCCGAGCAGAAATGCGTCACCGCCCCAGCGGCCGGACAGCAGGAGCCCGTCCTCGACCACGAACGCCGCGCTGTCGTCCCAGGGAGTGCCGCGCTCCCCGAGCAGGCCAACGCCCGGGCCCGGCAGAAAACGCCCCCTTGCCCCGACAGCGGCCGCCACCTCTGCCTGCGCCGGCCGCCAGCCGCACGCGACACACCGCACGCAATCGATGCACGCCTCGTCGCGGGCCATTCGCGCGCTCGCCAGCGCCCCGGACGCAGAGGGGGCGCCGTCGCGCCAGGCCGACTCGCGAGCCACTGACTCAGACTCGCGCCGGCGGCTGCCCCGCCTCGGGCTGGAGCCCGAGGAGCGGCTGCGCTGGCTAGCGGCGCCGCAGCAAAAGAAGCAGCTGCAGCAGAGCGCGCAGAAGCTGCGCAGCGCCAGCCTCAGCCCTCCCAGGGCCTCGCACGGACCGCAGTCAGCAGCAGAGCCGCGACAGCAGTCGCACCCGAACGCCCACTTGCGCAGCCAGCCGCCCGCGACGCGGCAGCAGCCAAGCGAGCCACCAGCCGGGTGTTTGGCCCTCCCCATGACCGTGCGGAGCGAGCCGGCGACGCAGTCCGCCCTGCGGAAGCAGCAGCACCGGCCAAATGACAGCGTCCTGCCGCAGCAGCTGCACCCGCAACGCAGCCTCCCCGCGGCCCCAGCGCCGCGCCCTCGGGACGAGGTGGCAGCCAGCACAGCCGCGTTGGGGTCGGGCGCGCACGCCAAGCACGCCAGCAGCGCGCCGCCCGCCTCAAGCTGCCACGGCAGGCCTGTGACGGAGCAATCGTGAAGCAGCGACCGCTGGCGCAAGCGCTCGGCAGCTGCCCGCGCAGTTGCCGCACCCAGGGCCGCCCCCGAGCCACCCGCAGCCCCAGACGCGGCCGGGTAGCCCCCCAGGCCCGCCGCGGCGCCGCCTGCAAAGAGAGGGGGCGCGGCCTCGATGGAAAGCCGCTGCCGGTCGGCGTGCTGCGCGGCCCACGCGAGAGCCATGGAGCCGGTCCCGCAGGCAGCCGCCGGCACCCCGCGCACCCAGCACGCGGCCGCAACCCGCTGCACCGTCGGGTCCGCCGCCCACCTCGCCGAGCCGGCAACGCTGCCGCCCGGCAAGACCAGGGCGTCGAACGCGTCGGCCACGGCCGTGGCCACGTTGAGGGGCCGCCGGAGCACCCCGGACGCCACCATGCGCTCGTACATCGCCGCCGCCAGCGCCCCGGCGCCCCAGAGGCCGGGCCCGTACCCCTGCACGGAGGCAGGGTCCGGCACTGGCCGCTCCCCGCCCACCGTGGCCACGGTGACCGAGTGGCCCCGGCTCGTGAGGAGGAACCACAGCGTAGCCGCCGTGGCCGCGTCAAAGCCCTCGGCCGGCAGCAGCATCAGGGCCGAAAGCGACTCGCCGCCCACCCGCCTGCGCGGGCGCACGAAGGGGTCGTCGAGGCTGCCCTGCGGCGGGGGCACGAGCGGGACCGACGCCGCCAGGACCGTTTGCGCCGTCCAGCTCAGCAGCGCGTACACATACACCACCGCCTCGCGCCCCGGGTGGTCCGGTTCCGCGTCCAGCTCGTCACGCCCGGTGCCCAGGCCCCAGAAGAGCACTGCGGCTGCGAGCAGCTGCGCAATACAAAGCCCAACCACTGCCAGCGCGGCGCACCACTGGCGGCCCCGCCCCTCGCGCGCCTCGGTGGCTGAGTAGAGCTCGAACACCGTGGCCCCCCCGACCTGCCCGTCGCGGTCCACCGCGCTGAGCTCCCCTCCGGAGAGGGCGCCCCTCGTGCGCGCGTCGACAAGCTTCCGCACCAACCGTGACGCGTGCTGGGACGTCGTCGGCTGCGCCGCGGACATCCCGACGAGGGATGGGCGGTGGCCGCGAAGCGAGGGCCGGCCTCGGTGGGCGGCGGCGTGCCCCGCCGGCAGCGCCCCGCTGGCACTGCTCGCGCGGCTTGCGCTGCCCCCCGACACCCCCGAAGCGAAAGACGGCTGCCGGTGCTGGAGCGCCCGGAGGCCGGCCAGGGGCGAGGCCTTGCTCGTGGAGTGGGCGGGGGAGGCGTCCGTCGAGAAGCTGACCCGGCGCGTGTCCGGCACGGCAGCTCCCATCGCCGAGCTGCTGCCGGCCGATGGCGCGCCCGAGCCGCGGCGGCCGCTCGCGCTGCTCCCAGAGCGGGCAGACCCCGACAAGGCGCTGGCTCCCGCGAGCGCAGAGCGCCGCCCCGCGGTCGCCGGCGGCAGCTGCGGCGGCCTGGCAGCCTGCCGGCCAGCAGAGCGCGACGTTGGCGCGCCCGTGCCCGGCGGCCCCTGCGGAGCCTCACGCTGCGCTGAGCCCAGCTCGCTGCGCCGCGGCCGGCGGCCGGGGCCTGACTGCCTATCCCGCAGCTTCTGCGCCCTCGTCCCCGACGGCTCGCGGGAGGAGTCGCTGGACGAGGGCGCCACGGGCGAGGTCGCCGACGAGTCGCTGGACGAGCCATCGCTGGACGAGCCGTCGCTGGACGAGCCGTCGCTGGACGAGTCGTCGCTGGATGAGTCGCTGGATGAGTCGCTGGACGACGGCGCGGAGTCCGAGCTGGCCTTGCCCGCAGGAGCGTCGCCGGCCGCGCGCTGCAGGCGGCCAGCGGACGGGGCGCCAGCCTCGCCAGCGGCGGAGGGGCGCACGTCCTTTTGACCGGCCTCTGCTCGCTTGCTGGAGCCCGCTGCCCCGGCTGCCGCCGCTGGCCCAGCCGGCGTGCGGCCCTCGGCACCGACCGCTCGGGGCGCCGCGCGGCTCCGCGCGGGACTGATAGCGGCGGCCTCGCGGCTGCCGCCGGCGCGGCCTTGCCTGCGCTCCCGCTGCTGCCGCGCAGCAGCCCCGCCCTGGTCGTCTGGCGCAGCCTTGGCTCCGTCGCCCCCGTTGGCGCCGCCGCGATCCTCGCCCTCGTCCTCGCCCTCGTCCTCGCCCTCGTCCTCGTCCTCGTCCTCGTCATCATCGAACAAGAGAGGCGTTTCGTCGGCAGTGCGGTGGGTCAGCCGGAGCGGGGCGGAGGATGCCAGGGGCTGCAGGTGCTGGTGCTGCAGGTGCTGGTGCTGCAGGTGCTGGTGCTGCTGGTGCTGGGGCTGCTGGTGCTGGGAGTTGCTCTCTGCATCCGAGTCTGTGAGGGAAGCCCGCCACGCCCGCGCCCTGGATGCGGCTACAGAGGGAGCCCCCGCGCCGGCGACGCCGCTGCTGCCAGGCCTCCCCCGCCGCAGCGCCATTGCCTCGTCCCTGGCCGCAGCCTTGGCGATGGTGGCCATGGCCATGGCCTCGGTGGGCGAGCGGTAGCCCACGCGGGAGACCGCGCGCCACACCAGGAGGGCCTGCACGGTCACAAGGCAGATGCCGGGGGCGAAGCGCTCGTCGGTCCAGGGGGAGGGCCAGTCGTCGGCGCGCCACACCAAGCCCAGGGCCAGAGCGATGCCAAGCGGGGCGACGAGCCGCAGCGCGTGCAGGGGCACGCGGGCAGCCTCGTGGTCGGGGGCGGACCACGAGGAGTCCACGCCCTGGCTGTCCATGGCATCCACCGCCACCGTGGGGGTCCACAGGGCGGCCACTAGGATGCAGTCCGCTACGACGAACAGCAAGAACCCCAGGAAGTGCACCGTCTCGGCCTCCGGCTCGAGAATGGTCGTGTCCGCCACGCCAATCGTGAGGAGGGCAGCGACGACGCACCAGGAGTACACGGGGGAGAGCCACCTGCGGGGGCCGGGAATGGCGCAGAGGGCGAGGGCTGGCACGGCTCGGGGCGGCCACTGCTGAACCCACAGCTTGCTTCCCTTGCGCGTCTAGCCAATGCGCACACATCCACTCATCCAAAGCGGGCGCGCCCCTTTCGCGACGCTGGCGGCCGTCCAGGCCCGCAGGGCTGGGGCTCGTCGGGCTCGCTGCAACCAGAGTGCGAGCGTCGCCCCCGTGGCAAGACTGCCCCGCTCACCCGATCCTGTTCCTCCAGCTGAGCACCAGCAGCACAAGACACAGGGTTCCGCATGGCGTCGCGACGAGCCGCACCCCCAGACTGCTCGTGGCGATGCTGATGACGGCGGCCAGGGTGGAGACCAGAAACAGCACCATCAGCCCCAGCTCGTACGAGCGCAGCACCATGGGGAGCTCCCGCCGCGGGAGCACCCCACCAAAGCCCTCCATCGCAACGCCGCCAGCCGGCAACTGCCGTGCCGCAGCGCCGGCCCGGGAGTGGCGAGGGCGACAAGCCCTTGGGCGCCAGGCAATACAGCGATTTCAGAGTTGGGGGCGAATCACCGCTCCCGCCCGCCGCAGTTGTGAGTTGCATTCTTTGGCGCCGGCAACTTGCGGGCGCTCTGCCAGGCCGATCGCAGGCAGCTTCGCGCCGCGCCCGGCCAGTGGCTCCCGCGCCCGGGACGCACAGCTCCGCCGCTCCCGGCGCGTGGCTCCCAGCCCGCCGCCTGCGCCAAGCGTTCGGCTTCGCCGGCCGGCCGCGGTTCGCAGTCAAGCCGTCGGCAGTTGTCCGGGCACGTTCTTGACTTCGGCATGAGCATCGCCGACGGCGTGGCTGCGGGCCTCGACCCGTCGTGGCCGGGCATGCCCGTCATGGTGGTGGCGGGCGCCATTGCTGCGGCCATGGCTTGGGCGATCGGAGCGCAGGACGTGTCCAACTGCTTCGGCACAGCCGTGGGGTCCAAAGCGTTGACAGTTACGCAGGCGGTTCTCATCGCCGCAGTGTGCGAGTTTCTCGGCTCGCTCGCGGGCGGAGACGTCGCCGCGACGCTCGCGACCGGAATCCTCGACATGGACGCGCTGACCGCGATGGGGGACGAGGGCGTGGCGCTGTACATGCGCTGCATGCTCGCGACCATGGCAGGGGCGGTCGCATGGCTGGTGATTGCGACTGTCTACTCGCTCCCCGTATCCACCACGCACTCCCTCGTCGGGGCCTTGCTCGGTGTTGGCCTCCTGGCCACTGGCTCTGCGAAGTGGTCCACCCTGGGAGGCGTCTGTGAGTTGAGGGAGGCGGGGCGTGGGGTGGGGAAGGGCCCCCAGTGTGCCCGCGCTCGCCGCCTTCGCCAGCTCGGCCAAAGAACGCGCCGACTGCCGCCTCACGGCCCCAGAGTCCGCTCCCCCCACCCCCTCCCCCTCTTCCGCACTCTCCCATTTGCTGCCCGCAGTGTCTTCTTGGGTGACCTCCCCTCTGATGGGCTGCGGCATCTCGTACTTCGTCTACTCGCGCATCCGCTCGCAGCTGCTCCTCGCCGCCTCCCCGCTGGCCGCCGTGCGCGCCTCCCTCCCGCTCTACTACGGCGGGACTGCGGCGGCGATGGCCCTTTTCCTCGGCCTCATCGGCCCCAAGGCCTACCGCCTGTCCTACTCCAGCGCCGCCATCACCGCTGCGGTCGTCTTCTTCGGGGTCTACTTCGCCGTCCGCTCGCCATCGCGCGCCATGCACGCAACCGCGCGGGCAACAGCGACTGGCGCTGCGTCCCAGCCGGACGACGCAGCGCCGGATTCCGTCGCAATCGAGGACGACAGGGCGGAGGCCGGCCGCGCCTCTGGCGGCGGCGACCTTGCCGACCAGCGCCTTCACGGGCGAAAGCGCGACAGCGACGGGGCCAGAGGCCAGGGCGGTGCCGAGGACGCGCAGTCCGACGGGGCTGCCGCCACAGACAGCCAGGGAGCTGCCTCCCCGTCCGAGGCCTCTCTGCTCACCGCGCCCGACGGCAACGCTGCCCCCTCCTCTGCCCGGGGCCGCCGTGGCGCGGCGGGCAAGGCCCGCGGGCAACGCGCCGGCATCTTCGGCGGGATCGTCGGCGCCGGCGGCGCGCGGGAGGGCAAGGTGGACGGCGGGAAGGACGTCGGCGGCGCGAGCTCTTCGGCGCCCGACGAGCAGAAGGGGGCCACGGCCTCGCTCTCCATCTCGGGCGCTGCGAGCCCCGGGGGCGCAAGCGACTGCGGCAGCCCCGACGCGGACGCCGGGACTGCGCCGTCTGCCGGCGCGGCAGAGCTCGAGGCGTCGGAGGCGGAGTTCGTCCGCCTGATGGTGGTCACTTCGTGCGTGCTCTCCTTCTCTCACGGGTCCCAGGACGTGTCCAACGCGGCGGCACCATACGCAGCAGTCGTGGCAGTGGCGGCGCAGCAGCAGCTCAACGCCGCAAGCGCGGCGCCGACTTGGGTCCTCGCCGCCGGAGGCGTCGGCATCGTCGTGGGCCTGGCGACCTATGGCTACAAAGTCATGGCCACGGTGGGAACCGGCATCACCAAGCTGACCTTCTCCAAGGGCTTCGCCGCCCAGCTGGCCACGGCGCTCACTGCCCTCACGGCCACGCTCCTTGGCCTCACCGTCTCCACGACGCACGTCATGATCGGCGCCATCGCCGGCGTGGCTCTGGCTGACGGCCCGGACAAGCTCAACACGGGCATGCTCAAAAAGATCGCTGCTTCCTGGATCATCACGCTCCCAGCTTCCGCAGGCCTCGCGGCGCTTGCGTACGGGGCGTTGTCGCTCGCCCACACCCCGTCGGTTCCGGTTCTGGCGGCGTGAGGGCGCCCTCGCTCGTGGCTACAGAGCTGTGTGGGCTTGAGTGCTTCGTGCTTCCAGCGCATGTCCCCCGTCGACAGCGCCGACCCAATCTCGGCTGTTGAAAATTGAGAGCGACACCCCCACTGCAAGCACTTGCCCTTTGGCGTTGCGTCCAACGGCGCCCGGGCCGCCTGCACTCGCCACCCCATCCCAGCCCACGGACCGCGTGCCCCACGCAGGCAAGCGCCCCAGTGCTCGAGTGCGCGGCAGCGCGCGAGCCTACACGCGAAGCAAGCCGCGGAGGAACGACGCAACGCCCCCCTGCGCGCTCTTGCTGCCGGCAGTCGCGTCGCAGTCCACAGACGCGAGCACCGCCCGCGCGTCGTCCGCCTCCCCCAGCGCCTCGATCAAAAACGAGCACTCGTGCTCCGGGCTCGTTGTGCCGTGCCCGCCGCGCAAATCCACAACTTCCACGGCCCGGGCACCAGGCAGGCCGCTGCTGGCGCTGGACACCGTCGCCGCCCATGCCCTCGCCGTCGCCTGCGGCGTGCGGGAGTCGCCTTCAACACCCAGGACCAATGTGGGCGGGAAGGGCGCCTGCCACCGTCGCTCAGCATGCGCCCTCCGCGCAGCCGCCAGCTCAGTGGTGTGCGCGGCGCACGAGCCCAGACCGGGATCTCCAAACGCCATGGCTTGCGCAAGCGCTGCGACCATCGGGTCCCATGCAGCGACAGGCAGACCATCCGCGCCCGGCCTGCCGAATTCGGAGTACTCGACCGCGGCCAGGGGAGCCATGGGGTCCGACATGGTCCCGAGCACGTCGAGGAACGGCGACGTCAGCACGCCTGCGCCGAACGGGCCGTAGCCCCGCCGCGCCTGCCGGGTCAAGCACCAGGCCGCAACCGCGCCCCCTGCAGACACCCCGCGCACCGCAACAGAGCCCTGCTTGGCAACGCCCCAGCCCACCAGCGCCTGCGCGGCGGCCCACGCGTCCTCCAGCGTCGCGCCTTTCCCCGCGCCTCTGCCAGCCCTTGCCCACGCGGCGCCGCAGTCTCCGCCCCCGCGCAGTCGAGGGAAGGCAATCGCCCATCCGCGGCGCAGCAGCGGGGCCCAGTTGGGGTCGAGCGCCGCGCTGCTGGGCGAGCCGTACGCGCCATACACGTCTAGCAGCACCGGCCGGGGCACCGAGACGGCGGGTTCCCTCACCTCGGCGCCGTCGGTGGCAATGGCTGTTCCTGGCAGAGCTCGCCCCGGCCCTTCCTCGGACAGGGCTGCCAGGGGCAGCACGACAGTCAGCGGCACTCGCGCTGCCGCAACCGGTCCCGGCGTATCGGCTGCCGCGCTCACGGCCCCCGCGGGCGACTCCACGCACAGGTGCAGCACGGCCAGGGGGGGCAGGCCCGCCTGCCGCATCGCTCGCGCTGCCTCGCCCGGAGCGGATGCCTCCCGCAGCGTTGCGCTGCCGGAGCCCGTTTCACCGTCGGTCACGTCCAGCCAGGCACTTCGCGGCAGAGCCACCGGGCTCCGCAGCACGAGCGACAGGGCGTTGGCCTCGGGGTCGGCGTTGGCCCCCGGCACGAGCTCGCACACGTTCCTGGGCACTGGCACCTCCTCGGAGCGCCACGAGGGCCTGGCTGCGGCAGCGCCCTCTGCCGGGCTGACGGGCCGCCAGAGCGCGAGGCTGCTCCCCGCGCCGTCGAAGCGCCGGCCCAGCACGGCTGCAACGGCGCCCCGCCTTCCCTCCCCGTGGCCAGACAGCGACAGCACGTCCATGTCCTCCGGCTCCGAAGACGCCGGCCGGCCGGCGCTTGCCCCCGCGCTCACCTGCTCCCACGCGCGCCGGTCGGCCCCTGCCAGCGCGGCCGCGGTTGCTGGGCCATCGCGCCGGCGCAGGGCTTCGCCGCTGGCCAGCGCAAAGTCGCTCAACCGCGCGGTCGCGAGCTGCATGGTGCCGTCGGTGCCGTCGCCGCTGCTGCCTGCGCTGCTGCCGGCCGGAGCCGAGACCATGGCGAGCAGCTGGCCGCCTCCGATGTGCTCGACGAAACACTGGCCGCCCCACGAGCGCGGCCACAGAGCACGAACCCTCGGCGCCGGACCCTCGGCGCCGTCCGCCCCAACGTCGGCCCCGCAGGTGACCGCCCAGACCTCGGAAACGTGCCTGTCGTTGCAATTGACCGTGGCGACGAGGCCGTCCTTGCTGGCAGCGACGTCCACGAAGAACGAGGCACCGTCCGGCCCGGGCACCCCGCCGGGGCCTTCCTCGAAGAGAGCACGCGCCGGGCCCACGACGGCCCGGGCGCCAGCACCAGCACCAGCTCCCGCGCGCTGGCCCTTCCGGGCGGCGTCTTCCCAGGAAACCGGCGCCCAGCCCACGCGGGAGCTGCGCAGCGTGCCGTCCGCCGACATGCAGGTCCACAAAATGATGCCGCTCGGCGCGCCCGGCGCTGGCCTCGCGAACGTGGCGTTAACCGCGCCTGGGATGAGGCAGAGCAAGCGCGCGCCCTGGCCCGGCCGCTCCGGCAGCTGGTACAGGGCGCCGGTGTGGCCATGGTCGTCGCACGTCAGGTCCGAGAGAGCAATGAACAGCCGGCCGCACGCGGACAGCCTCAGAGAGTCGGCCATGCTGCCCTCCTCCGGCGCTGTCGCGGGCCGGGAGGCAATATCGCTCCACTCGGCAGGGACCAAGCGCTCGCAGTCAGAGCGTGCCATGTCGTGCGCGACCCGAACAGGCGAGAACACCTCGCACGCGGGGCCCACGGTCCCGGCGCGCTTCATGGCCTCCCAGTCGCGGGCTGACGGCATTGCTGGCGCCTCGGCGCCCGGCCGCAGCCGGCGGCGCGTCATGCCTGGGCGCCCCGCAGCGCCCTCGCTGTACCACCACTCCCCCAGGCGCTCCGGAACGGTCGATACAGCACTCCCGTGGCCAGCACTCCCCGCCTCTATCGCCTCAATTGCCTCCTGGACCTGCCGCAGCTCCGACGCCACCGCCGCAGCGCTGCTTGCGAACCGCGCGCCCAAGCCGCTCGCCGCCCTGGCAGCGTGCCGCCTCAGCAGCATGCTGCTTGGCTCCCAGGCGGGCCAGGGGGCAGCTGGGCCTGTTTTCCGGCGGCGGCGTGTGCGTGCGTCGCAAGCCACGCCAAATTGCGGCACTGGGCTCTTGCGGCTCTGCAGCATCGCATTTCCTGCGCCGACGGGAACCCAAGCACACAAGTTTCACGCATTGCATCCACAGGCACCAATCACATCCACGCCGCCCGCCACAGCGCCGCCAGAGACGCCCGGGCCCCTGGCACCGGGCCTGGTCACCGCACCCTGCCTCTCCGCCGCCACAACCCCCCAGCCCCGCTCTACAACCCTGCGAACAGCACGCAAGCCGCACGATCGCTCAGTCATCCAGCGCCAGAATGAGCGCGACTCCTCTGCGGATCCAGTGCGCCTCGCTCTTGTCTGTCGGGAGGCGCACCATCATGACGAAGTTGGTCGAGTGCCCGGTCGTCGAGAGCATGCCTCGGCGCTCGGTCGTCTTGTACGTGGGGCAGTGGTAGTGCTGGAACTCGGCCAGGTCCTCCTGGCGCTTCGGCCTCATCCACATGACCGGGGCGGGGGCGAAGAGCTGCTTGGGCTCCTGCTCGGCCAGCCGCATGCGGCTCATGTCCCAGCGCGCGCCGTCGAGGAAGAGCCCCCACACAAAGGCCCCGTCTTCTGGGGCGCTGCGCACGCTGTCCCGGGAGCGCGACAGCAGCTCGGCGTCGAAGGCCACCGAGTCGATCGGGACCGTCTCCTTCCGCGCAAAGTTCTGCATCACGCCCGTGAGGAAGGACTGGGTGAAGTAGAAGCCGCTCAGCCAGAAGATCTTGGGGGTGCCCTTGGCGATCCACTCGTCGAGGAAGTCGGTGCGCTGGGTCAGGTCCGCCACGAAGCCGCCGAGCGGCTTGAGGGAGGGGTAGCTGGCCTTGAGCCACAGCGAGGGGACGCGGCCGAAGAACATGTCGCGGGACACGCCCTCCAAGGTAGAGCTCATCACCACGAGGCCCTTGAGGGCCTTGCGCACCGAGGTGAGGGAGGTCTGGATGACGGACAAGAGGCGGTTGAAGCGGGCGAGCTCCTGGCGCAGAACCGTGTTCATGGACTCCTTCCAGTCCACGGGGAACTTGGCTCCCACCTCCTCGAGGTCGTACTCGCCCCGCACCTTGCCCTGCACGTCGGAGGCCACCTCAGCGATGGTCTCGTCTGCGGTCTTGCCGCCGCTGCCGCCGCCGCCGCCGCCGCCCGTGGACTGCGTGAGCAGGATGTCGGTGAACAGGTCTGCCGTCTCCTTGTTGTCCTTGGTGATGGTGGCGTTGGCGTGCAGCCCGAACACCTCCGGCGCGGGTACGGCCGGCAGGGAGTCGATGAAGGCCATGAAGTCGCGGTACTCGCGAACCGAGCTGGGCGGCGTCTTCCACAGCCCCGAGGGGGAGAGGGCGTGCTCCGGGTTGTTGATCTCCGTGCAGAAGCACATGTCCAGGATGCTGTTGAGGGCGCGCCGGTCCTTGTCGTCGGTCACGCGGCCGCCGTAGTTGCACTCGCCGATGAGGTAGCGGAGGGTCACGTACGGCACGGCCTCCACGGCCGTGATGGTCGGGTTGGCGGGCGCGTACGAGGGGTCGTCGAGGAACATGGCCAGCTGCCGCACGCTGATGCGGAGGTCCGACTCGGTGAACTCGTACGGGATGTTCCAGCCGAGCGGCCCGAACTGGCGCCGCTCCTGCACCATGGCGTGGAAGAAGCAGAGGCCAAAGAGGAGCCGGCGGAACGGCTCGGCGTTCTTGACTCCGGCGAAGAACTTTGGGTCCGCGATGGGGTCGGAGAGGTAGGAGCGCTCGACGTTGGCGCGGAGGCCCTTGGGGGGCTCGTTGGTCATCTTGATGCCGTTCTGCAAGATGGACACCGGGAAGTCGCCCGAGGGGTAGGAGGTGAGCCAAAGGCGGAAGGCGGCGTGCGGGGGCTCCGTGCCGGCCTTGCCTGCCTGGGCGTCGGCCAGCTGCTCGCAGATCTTTTCCAGGGCGGCCATCCAGCTTGACGCGAGGTGGCAGTTCTGCAGCACCACCCAGCTGCCGTCGGAGCGGCCGCGCTCGATCATCTCCTCCGCAAACTTGCCTTGCCCCTGGCCCAGGGAGATCTGCTGCACCACCGCCTTGGAGGCTTCGGCAAAGGTGAGCAGCGCGGGCATGGGGTCGGAGCCGGGGGAGAGCACGAAAATGAGAGGCTGGCCCGCGTTCGAGTCCTCGTGGCAGCCGCGCAGGTCGAAGGGGGGCGGCTTGAGGAACTGCTCGCCCATCTGGGCCCCGACGAACTTTTGCACAGCGAGCACCACCTTGTCCGGCCGGATGGTGCGCAGCACGAGCAGGCGCTGCAGCCGCGAGAGGCGGCCCAGCGAGCCCCACTCGCCGGGCAGGTCCGTCTCGTGAGGAGCTTCCGCGTCGTACACGGCGCGCCAGCCCGAGGCGTTGGCGGCCACGTGGTCGCGAATGCCGCTGAAGGCGGAGAGGCTCTCCAGCCGGCAGAGCTCGCCCCACGCCTTTTCCGTCAGCCACTCGGGCGCCGGGTTGGGGTGCGGGTTCTCCATGGCGACGCCGCCAGTGAGGAGGAAGAGCCACTCAGCCTCGTCGACCTCGCCCCTGCCCTGCAGGATGCGGATGCAGAGGAGGAAGGAGAAGAGGAGCTTGTGGCGCTCGAAGAGGGACCGGCAGACGTTCTTGTAGAGGGAGTAGGTGAAGTGGTCGTTGAGCGACTGGATGCGGGCCCCAAGGTTGTCGCTCTTCTTCGAGTTGCGGATGGAGGCGAGGAAGAGGTTGGTGAACCAGGTCATGGAGTACTGGTACATGGGGTCGATGTTGCCCATGTCCGCCGTCACGAAGAAGAGCCGCGCAGTGTGGCTTGCCACGGGCGTGTACCCGGCGCGGGTGTCCTCGATCTCCTTCTCCGTGGCCGCGGCCGCCTTTTGCTTCTCGGCGATCTCGTTGGCGAGGCGCTTGGACTCGTTGAGCACCTGGATGGCGGTTTCATCCTCGAGAATGTTGCCCTCCGACTCGGAGAGCACCCGAAGGATGCGCGACTCGAGCTCCGAGAGCGTGCGGTTGTTGGCGGCGGACTGGACGACCAGCTCGTTCCGCTTCTTCTCCAAGTCGGGGCGCTCGGCCGCGACCACCACGCCCAGCAGCTGGTCCTGCAGGCCGGCGGGGGTGATCATGAAGTTCAGCAGCGTCACCTTGGTGCTGGTCTCGGGCAGGTAGTGCGGGTTTCGGTACTTGGTGGTCACGTACAGCCGGAAGCGCTCGTCGTACTCGACCGTGGCGTCGCCCAGGCGGATGCACCACTGCGCCCCCTGCTTGAAGAGCACCTTGAGGAGCACGGGCTCCAGGGAGGGGTCCAGCTCCTCGCCCACGTTCTCGAGCAGCACCGGCTGGCCGAACTGGATCGCGTTCTCCATGGAGCGCAGGAAGGAGGCGTCCGTCTGCTTGAGCACCACCAGGTTGTTGTCCTTCTCCATGTTCTTCACCCACTTGTTGGCCTGCCCCTGCGGGTCGATCATCAGCGGCCAGCGGCGCGACTCGGCCACGATGACGCCGTTGTCCGTGCTGAACGAGTCCGTGGGCAGCCCGTCGATGTGCCACTGCTGGATGTTGATGGGGTTGCCCAGCACCGACGACAGGCTGAACTCGAGCCGGGGCCCGTCCGAGGCAGCGCCGCCGTCGGCGGCCGAGGCTGCCGCCGCGGCGGCCCCAGAGGCAGCGGTCCCCGCCGCAACGGCCTCGGCAGCGCCGGGCACGCTGCAGGGCAGCCCCGCCTGCACGCACTGGCGGACCCAGTCGTCGGTGCAGCGGCCGCGGAACTCGATGGTGAACGCACCCAGGTAGGACACCACGCCGGAGGCCAGCAGCACGTCGCCAGTCAGGGCCTCCAACAGGCGGCCCAGGTCCTCAGCGCGCTGCGTCCAGCGGTCCTTCTCGCCGCCCAGCGACGTGATGAGCTGCTCGGCGCGCTCGAGCTTCTTGGCACACAGCTCGGTCTCGCGCGCCAGCTCCTCCTTCCGCGCCACCGCGGCGTCGTACTTGGACTGCAGCACGCCGAGCTCGTCCTCCACCTTCTTGAGGGCGGCCTGCTTCTCGGCGAGCTTGGCCTGCGTCACCTCGAGCTTGCCCTTGGCCTCGGCCAGCGCGGCCTTCTTCGGGGCCACCACCTTGGCCACGCGCTCGTACTTGTCCATGGCCACCACCCAGGCGCACATGCCCTTGGCAGCGATGGACGCCTGGCCCGCGCGGTCCTCGTTGAAGTCCTCGTTGGTGAGGAACTGCTCCCGCACCTTGCCTATGGACTTGGGGCTGATGTTGTCGCGGTCAAAGTCCATGAGGCGGGCGAGGAAGCCCTTGGAGTTGTTGAGCAGCTTCTTGGCTGGGCCCCAGAAGTCATCGATCTTCTTCGTGGGGTCGGCCGGGTCCTTGATGCGGTCGGGCTTTTCCCCGAGCATCACGAGCACGGCCGACAGCACCATCACGATGACGGAGGACGGGCTGGAGAGGCTCCTCACGAACTTGAGGTCCTTCTCGTCGAGCGTGTTGAGGGCGCGGATGGCGGACTCCAGCGCCGGCATGGCCTCGGCCAGGTCGGCTTCGCACTCGTCCGCCACGGCCTTGACCGCTGCCTCTTCCTTGGCCGCGACTTCTGCGTCGGCGGACACGCGGCCGCGCACCTCCTCCACGCCGGGCAGCTTCTCCTGGATCTCCTCCATCAGCGCCGCCGTGTCCTTTTGCGACTGGACCAGCACCGGCTGCATCTCCTCCAGCTGCTTCTGCAGGCCTGCCACCTGCGTCGCGGCGTCGTTGAGCTTCTCCAGGCCGACGACGTAGCGCTGGCGCTCGGAGCTGACCTGCGAGCGCTTGGCCTTGAGGCTGCGCTTGAACTGGCCGAGCAGCTCCAGGTAGGACGTCGGCGTGACGTAGTTGTGGCGGCGGGCCTCGGAGCGGAAGGACTCCGTGAGGCTGCGCGCGCTCTGGTGGAAGTGCTGGCAGATGGTGGCGACGCTGCGGCGGGTCACCGCGTCGAGGTCCGTCTCCTGCACGTGCTTGAGGGCCACGGCCTCGAGCGCGTCCGAGGGCCAGGAGGTGAACCAGTCGATGGTGCAGCAGTTGACGAGGGAGGGGAACTTCCGCAGGCGGTCGCGGAAGGCGTCGCCGATGGGCGACATGGCCAGCACGATGTGCAGGTTCGTCTTGAGGCGCTCCACGAAGTAGGCGTAGAGCTGGTCGGGGGAGAGGTCCTTGCCCAGGCCGGCAGCCCGGGCGAGGGGCTGCACCTTCTCGAAGATTTCCGCGCGCTCGTCGGGGGCGAAGAGGTTGGGCACCTCGCCGGAGTTGAGGATGGAGTTGATGTCCTCAACCATGCCCTGCCACTTGATCTGCGTGTCGGGGAAGAAGAACACCACCGGCTGGGGGCCCGTGCCCGCCTCCCGCATGATGCGCTTGAGCTCGTCCTGCCACTCCGGGATGCCGAAGCTCTTGGAGAGCTCGATCTGGATCAGCTTGTACCCGGCCATGAAGGTCGCCAGCTTGGTCGCGCACTGCCTGCCGGAGCCGCCCACGCCCACGAGCAGCGAGTGGCCTCCCGGCATCTTGAGAACGCGGGCGATTCGCGAAACGTGCTCGAGGAAGAAGAGGAAGGGCACGAGGTCCATGGGGCTCTTGGTCTGGGAGTTGAACTCGTCCAGCGACGCCCGGATCTGGCCCACAAGCACAGAGGCTTCGTGCGCCTCCACGTACGGCTTCTTTGCCGACTCCGAGAGGAAGTCACCCCAGAAGAGCAGACGCACGTCGTCGTCAGAGGGCGGCCCGGCGGGAAGGTCCTCGTCGTCGGCCGCGGCGGCGGCTTCGGCCGCCGCCTTGTCGTCATCGCCGCCGTCGTCGCCGTCGCCGCCGGCCTTGCGGCCCGCCGCCACAGCGGCCCGCACCACGCGCTTGTTGAGGGCAGGAAGGTGGGACAGAATGCCGTTGAAGTCCCTCCCGAAGTGGGTCGAGGTGAGCTCGCGGAGGAGGCCGATGACCCACGAGCGGTCCTCGTCGTTGATGAGGCGGTCGTGGAACACGCGCATGCTCTCGTGAATCCAGAGGCGGGTGAAGGCGTCCGCGCCCGAGCAAGAGTCCGGCGTCGCCATGAGGACGCCCTGCACCACTCGCGCGAAGTCGCGGAGGTTGAAGCTGTAGTGCGTCTTCGCCGGCGTGGGGCGGAGGTGCTCTTGCGCCCGCTTGTAGAGGTCCATGGTGCCGGCGACCACGGCCTTGTCCAGGCGGCCAATGTCGTCAGGGAAGGGGACGGGCTCTTTGGCCGACGTCCCACCCTTGACGAACCAGGACACGATTCCCGAGAAGATGCGCTGGAGAGTGGAGGGCGTGATTTCTGTGAAGCAGATCACGTTGAGGTGGCGCATCATGCGCGGCGAGATGGCGTTGCGCCCGCCGCCGGGAGGGCCCATCGCGGCAGCCACGAGGGTGTCCTCGAGGCGCATGAAGGTGTTGTCCTCCAGGTTGTACCAGCCGTTGCTGTCAGTCATCTGGCGCAGCAGCTCGATGGGCGGCTGGGCGCCGTACTCCTCGATCTGCGGCATGTTGAGATCGTCCACGAAGATGACGCACGTCTGGCCCGGGCGCGGCCCGTACACGCCCTTGCGGCGGCGCTCCATCTTGCGGTCCACCTGGTTCTGGGTCAAGAGCGCGCTCGTCTGCGCCGAGAAGCCAATCACAATCGGCATCCACTGCTCGCGCGGCAGCGTGCGCAGCAGCAGGCGCTTCATGAGCACGCTCTTGCCGGTCCCGGTGGGGCCGCAAGCAAGCACGCGGCGCCCCCGCGTGAGCAGCATGGGAATCAGGTGGTCGAACTGCAGCGTGGCCACAGACGGGATGACGATGTCCTGGAAGTTTGCCCCCTGCGCGATGGCCGCCGAGGGCAGGCAGCTCTCCCAAGTGCGCCACTTGGCCTCGCCCGCGCACCACACGCTGTCGTAAATGGTCTCGCCCTTGGGGGGAGGCGTGGGCAGCACGAAGTCCTTGGGGATTATGGCGTCCGAGTCGACGCGAAGCAGGCCGAAGCCGTCGCGCGGATCGCGATCCTTGCCAGCTGCGGCGGCCGCATCGCTGCCGTCGCCGTCGTCGCCGTCGCCGTCGCCTCCACCCCCTCCTGCTCCAGCAGCCGCTGCCGCCGCCGCCGCCGAAGCCTCCTTCGCCGCAGCCTCGCGCTCTGCAGGGCTCTTCCACTTCTTGACGCGGAAGAAGGTGAGCAGGCGGTGGGAGAGCAGGAAGTCGGGCCCCGTAAGGGCCCCGCGCACGAACTCGTCGAGCTTGGCGCGGCTGCCGCTGTCCATCGTGGCGCCAACGCTCCAGGTGATGGCGAAGAGCAGGGCCGACCGCAGGTCCGCGTCGCTGAACTCGGCCCGGCCGGGGATGTCCACCTTGCCGATGCGGTAGTGGCCGGGCGGCACGGCGCCGTCGTCGCCGTCCGCGGGAGGCGCGGAGGAGCTCGGGTTCGCCGCTTCGACGGCCTGGGCTAGGCACGTCTCGAGCACGTTGGTCATCTGCCAGGCAAGCGAGGTGTCCTGCGTCGGGCAGTACTCGCTGAGCTCCTTGCGCAGCAAAACGAAGCAGGGCTCCACCAGGTAGTCGATGAGCTGCAGCAGGACGCCTCGCTGGGCCGCGTTGAGCGTGAACGGGCGCGGGTCCTCCACGGGGATGCTGCCCTCGGTCTGGGCCTTCTCGGCGGCTGCCTTGGCCTCGGCCGCCTCGCGCTTGACGGCCTCGGCGTCAGACTTGCGCGCGGCGCGGAAGGGGAACTTGGGGTTGTCTTCGGCAAGGTGGTCCAGCCAGGACACGACGATGGGGCGCCAGCCCAGCACGTGGGGCTCGAGGTAGACCATGCCGCAGCGGGACACGGTGGCCGGGGAGGCGGCCGCAAGGTCCTTGGTCTCGAACACCATGGACATGGTTGACGACATTGCGATGATCTCGCCGGACATGAGGCAGAGCTTCTTGTTGTCGTCCAGCACCGTGTTCATGTTCTCGATCCAGATGGCGTCCACGGGGCCGTCGAAGACGAGCCACTTGCGGTCCTCCTCCTCGCCCACTTTGCCGGAGGCGCAGTTGCGGTAGTGAGTGGCGAGCACGCCGTTGGTCCACTCCTTCGTGACCGGGTCCGTGCGGCCGTAGAGCTGGCCGAGCGTGACGGACTTGGGGTTGAGGACCACGAGGTGGATGGGCTGCCAGCGCGGGTCGTCCGGGTGCTCGTCGTGGAGCAAGCGCATGGATTTCGCGAGGATCTGCGTGGCTGCCGTCTTGCCGGACCAGGGCATGCCGACAAGCATGAAGCCGTGGCGGACGATCATCATCTCGTACAGCTGAATCACCTTTTCCTGCACCACCTCCTCGAGCTGGAGCCCGAGGTCGTGGCAGGAACGACGCATCGCCCCCAGGAAGAGGTCGCGGTCGGGCGGAGGCACGTCCACCCCGGGGAAGAGGTCGCGCGCAATGCCGTTGAACAGCGGAATGTCCGGCGAAAGGAACTTGGGCAGGTTCACGTCCACGATGGCGCGCAGCACGAGGACGTCCTCGCCAAGGGCGGCGTTGGCCTTGTCGCGCTTGAGGTTTCCTGCCGCGCGAAGCACGGCCATCACCGCGCGCATGCCGTAGTCGTAGTGGAACTGCGACGAGAGCTGCTCAGAGCACAGGCGGTAGGTCGCCACGATCTTGCGGGCGAGGTCCTTGGCCTCGAGGTAGCCGAAGCTGTAGAGGATGATCTCGGCAATCATGGCGTAGTCAGGCACCATCATGGCCACGGAGCGGAAGAGGCTCTTGAGGTTGTCGGGCAGCTCGGAGCGCCCGGCGTAGCCGGGGTTCATGGTGATGAAGGCGTTGGCCGTCCAGCGCAGGCTGATCTCGGTGCCGTAGAAGACGAAGCGCTCCTTGCGCTCGCGGATGGCGATCTGGATGTCCATGATCTGCTGCGCCACCACGGAGAGCACCTCGAGGTCGATGCGGTTGAACTCGTCGAAGCAGGCCCAGGCGCCCGAGGAGGCGAGGCCCTTGAAGAACTTGGCCATCTCCTGCACGCCGAGCTGGTCGGAGCAGTTGTACACCACGCACATCATGCCGGCGGCCTTGGCGAGGTCCTTGGTCGTCTCCGTCTTGCCCGTCCCGGCGGGGCCCTCGGGCGCGCCGCCGTAGCCGAGGTGCACGGCGCCCACGAGCGTGCGGTAGCAGCGGTCGGTGAGCGGCGTGATCACGAGGCGGCCCGAGTTGCCGAGGTACTCGTTGGCATAGAGGATCTGGGCGTTGATCATCCGCAGCTTGACCGAGCCCGGGTCCCCCGAGGCGCGGCTGACGCCGTCGTCCTTCCAGTAGTACCGGAGCTGGCTGTTCCACTCGAAGTCGAACTCGGAGTCGACACCGAGGTCGCCCATGCGCAGCGTCACGTCGCGGCTGTGCACCTCCAGCACGGTGAGGGCCGACAGGGTGCGCCGCGCCAGCTTGGGAAGGTCGCCTCGAACGAGCATGATGATGTCGTTGATGTAGCCGCGAAGCACGGAGCCGTACTCGCGGATGCCCGTCGCGCCCCCCTCCCGCAGCGCCTTCTCGACGCCGTGGGTCCAGTAGGTCTGCGAGCCGGCGAGCACCGCCTGGCCCGGCCACTCCGTCATCCACTCGGTGCGCACGGCGTCGGGGTAAGCGCGGAGCGCGTCGTCCAGCGAGCGCGCCACTGAGCGCCGCATCGCGTTCTCCACCCAGTCCAGCCACACCTCCACGTTGCCCTTGGACTCTGCGGGGCTGATGACCCGGCCGTCGGCGTGGGGGCTGGAGAGGTCCACGCGCTCGCTCTCGCCCGAGACCATCGCCAGGATGTTCACGGCGTCGTCGAAGACCAGCTGCTGGATTCCCTCGAAGCACTTCTTGAGGTGCGGCTGCACGCGCGTGGGGTCCTTGGTCTCGGCCAGGATCTCGAGAAGCTCGTCGTTGGACAGGAAGAAGAAGCGCGGGAAGTAGAGCCGCTTGGTCTCCAGGTAGGAGTTGAGGCCCTTGCCGATCAGGTCGAGGAGCTCGTTGGCCTGGCGGAGGCGCTCCTCCATGCCCTCCTGGCGGAGGGCGCGGAGGGCCGCCGGGTCCGAGACTGCGCCGCGCATGAGGTCGCGCCAGGTGGTGTCCACGGTGCGGAAGCGGCGGCCTTCCTCTGGCATCTGCTGCATGATGTCGTCGGAGGAGAAGATAGGCTCCAGGTAGAGCCAGGAGGTCTGCACCTTGACCCAGCCGTCGAGGACGTTCTGAATGAGCGTGAGCGCGTCGACCCACTCCTTGATGCGCCCGATGAGCGCCTGGGCGAACCGGGAGGCGCCCATGGTCTGCGCCTTCACGATGTGGTCGTCCAGGAGGGCCTGCACCTCGTCGACCGAGGCGCCGGAGAGGATGTAGGTGCCGGTGCCCTTGTGGCTCTTGAGGTCCAGCTCCACGGGCTCCCAGTCGGCCTGCATCTTTTCGAGGGCCTTCTCGAGGCTGTGCTCCTTGGACGCCATGACGCAGGTGTCCTCGATGTTGGCCACTCGCTCCTCCAGGCCCAGCTTGAGCATGTCTCCCAGGTTGGTGCGCGCGTTGTGCGGCAGCTTGAACCCCACAGACTCCTCCATCTCCTCCCAGTGCCTCCGCTTCAGCCCCGGGTTGGCCAGCAGAACGAGCAGCGGCAAGTCCGTGGTCAGGAAGTGCTGTGCCTTGGCCCTGATCTGGTTGGCCATCGCCCGCGGCGCCTCGCAGTCCTCGGGCAGCTCCTTGGCGGAGCGCACGGCAGCTCCCTTGCACGCCTCGCCATTCTTGTCCGCCTCCTCGGGGTCGATCTCCAGCAGGGGCTTCCCGTACCAGTCCAGCTGGTGCTCCATGAACCCTGCGGCGCCCTCCCAGAGGCGCTCGAAGGGCCCCAGCTCCTCCAGCATCTCGCCGATGGGGGTGGCCCAGTCCTTGGGCTCCAGCTCCAGCAGCTCCTGCTCCTTGTTGAGCTCCTCAGCTCGGTCCAGGCTGGCCTCCAGCGTGGCGTGCACGTCTTTGGCCACGCGAAGCGCGGCCGCGAACTTCTCGAGGGCGCCCTCGGCGCGGAGGGCGTCGAGCTTCTCGCGGCACTGGGCGAGCGTCGTCTCGAAGTCCGACACGTGCACCTCGAGCTTGCGAAGCTGCCCGCGCTTCTCCGCCTCGAGCGTCTCCTGCCCGACGGCCCGGGCCTCGCGGATGCGGACCGGCCACTGCAGCGCCTCCTTGACGACGGCCAGCTGAGAGCCGTTGAGCGTCACCAGGTCGTCAGCGGAAGATGCCGCGCGACGGGCGGCGCCGGCGGACGTTCCCGGGGCGCTTGCCGTCCCAGCACGCGACCCAGGGGCAGCACGGCTGCCGCCTCGGCTGGGCGCCCCGCTGCCGTCCGCCTCCGCTGGGCCAAGCGCAGCGGTGTGACCGTCCATCGCCGGGAGGGCCTCGTGGAGCGCGAACTCGCCGTAGAGGACGGAGAGGGCCCTGCTGACGCCGCCAGGACCGTTGAACCGGTTGGCGAGCTCGAGGAGCTCCTCGGGCACGGAGCGCACGAAGGCCGCGTGCTCGACAAGCTCCTCAGAGTCCCGCGGCTTGAAGAGCAGGCGCTTGCGCAGGTACTCGTACCGGTCGTTGAGCGTGGCGCAGATGGACAGGGTGCGGGCCTTGAGGGTGCGGCCGAGCGCGGCGGCGTGCAGCCTGACGCGGGCGCGCAGCGCAGCCTTGATCGCCGAGCAGTCGACCTGCACCAGGCGGAACGTCTCCAGGTCGGAGGCCGTGCCCTGGATGGCCAGGTCGATGCGGCGCAAGCGCGCCAGCTCCGCCAGGAAGTGCTTGACGTGGTTGCTGCGCCCAAGGCAGAAGGATACGAGTCGCTGCTTCTCCGCCGGGCTGAACAGGGCCTCGAAGCGCTGGAAGCGGCGGCGCAGACGCTCCGGCCCGCTGGCGTTGGCCGCGACCACGTCCGCTGCTGTGCGGCGCAGCGCGACCACCCGCTCGTCCGAGGGAGCCACGCTGGCCAGGACGCGCGCCCGAGCAGCGTCAGGGTCGAACTGGCGGTCGCCGTCGGCCGAGCCGCCGTCCGCGCCCTCGGCGCCCCCTGCGCCGTCGCCCGTGACGTACTTTGCGATTTCCGCTTCAGGGCGCGCGATGCCCTCGCCGCCCTCGAGCACAGCCTGGGCGCAGCGGACGAGCGCGGCCTCCACGCTGTCCCAGGAGGGGTCTTGCACGACGCGCACGGTGCCCGCCCACATATTCCAGGCCTCCTCGCCGATGCGGTGCACGCGGCCCTCGAGGTCCACCGCGTCGATGGCGGGGCGGCGCTCCGGCCCGGCGCCGGTGATGCCGCCGGTCGCGACCCCGTCCACGTGCTCGTGGGGGTCGCTGGTGTCAGCTGGGTCGGGCAGGGGCTTGCCCGCCTTGGCCATGAAAGCGCGGTGCTGCTTCACGGCCTGCTCCCTGCCGGCCTCGAGGGCGGACTGCACCTTGTCGTTGGCGGCCACGAGCTCGGGGGCGACGTCGCGGCCCTCCGCCGCGGACCCGTCGATGAAGTCCAGGGCGAGGGTGATGCGCACCAGCGGGCAGCGCAGCTCCTCCGCGGGCTCGTTGTCGAACACGCCGTCCGCGTGGGAGGCGGCCTCTGTCATCTTGCCGGAGCTTCCAGCCCCCGCCCTCGGCGACGGGCCGGGAGCCCCGTGGGCGCCCGACCCTGCTCCCGAGAGAGACCTGGCCGAAGCCATGGCGCCCAGCGAGCGCGGCGAGGCCTGCTCTGGCGGGACGTACGAATCGAGGAGCAGCTGCAGCGACTCGATTCCGGCAAAGACCGTCTCCCGCAGGTGCACCGCCATCAGGGCCGCGGCTGCGCGCTGGCCGCCGGCGACGCGGAGCTGCTGGAGCGTTTCGGCGGGGAGGTCGCCGTCGATGTCAGGGTCGGCCGGCACAACGGATGCGCTGGTTGCGAGGAGGGAGGCGAGCGGCGTCGGCGCGACCGAGCCGCCCGGCACGTGCGCTGCGGAGGCGATGGCAGCCGCGGCGGGGCCGCCCAGGATGGGCGGGAGGTCGCGCGGGGTGCGGACTGCGGCTGCGTGCGCCGCCGCTGCCGCCATGTCCTCCGCCTCCGCCGCCAGCTGAAGGGTGCGCATCCTGCGGCCGTGCTCCAGGGCGAGCATCGCGTGGGCAGCGTCCACCCTGGCCGCGAACCGAAGCCGGTCGGCCTCCTGCGGGGGCAGGCTGTCCAGGACGTCGTCGGCGCCCTTGCCCTCCTCCTCCTCGCCGCTGCTGGAGCGGGCGCCGCGGCCCCGGGCCCGGCGCTTGCCCGCCCCGCGAGCGGGCTTGCGGCCGGCGTACACCACGAAGGAGGCCACGGCCTCGACGCACTCTTTGTGCCAGCGCGACCGCAGCTGGTTCCGCCCGGCGTCCACGGAGTCGGCGACCGCGCGCTGCACATCGGAAGCCGAGAGCGGCAGCGCGGAGCGGAACGCGAGGCCCGTCGCGTCCACCAGGCGGACGCGCTCGGCGCCGGACACGGGGTCGCGGAAGAGGTCCGACACGGCGAGGAGGAGCTCCTCGCAGCCGAAGAGGCGGCGGGAGAGGCGCTGCCCCGCGGCCGGCACGACCACCGGGTCGATTCCGAGCTCCTCCCTTGAGCGCACGCCGCGGGGCCGCCAGCGCGCCGCCTCGACGGCCTCGATGTCGAGCCCCCCGTGCGCCCTGGGGTCCGCCGAGCGGGTGGCGTAGTCGAGCATTGCGCGCTTGACGGCGACGTAGTAGTCTGCGTGCATCTCGTCGAAGCACGCCTCCACCACGTTGGAGGGGCTGGAGCCAGTGGCGAGCACGGCTGCGCCTGAGCCCGCGTGGACCACGAGGTGCGACGTCGACAGGGTGCCCAGGTGGGGAGGGGGCCTGGCCCCGCGCACGGCCAGCGACTGCTCCCAGAGCGCCGCGGCCACCCATGACGCCGACAGGGCGTCGCCCTCGGCCACGCTCATCGGGAGGAAACGGCTCGCGGGCCCCGGCCGGGGCGCGAGCCACACGCGCGGCGCTCCCTCGGTCACGCCAAGCCGGCTGAGGACGCCGTCCTCCCACACCTCCAGCAGGGGCGCGAGGCGCTCGGAGGGCACGATGGTCTCCACGCCGACCCAGTAGCTGTCCACGGCGGCCGCCACTCGATCGGCCGGGAGGCCCCCCGCCGCCCAGGGCTCGTCCTTCCCCTCGCACTCCTCTTCGATGCGCTGCCGGTGGCCGGCGGGCGACGCGGGCGACACGGTGTCGGCGAGCTTGGCGCGGGTGCGGCCCCTCCGCACGGCCGAGAGGGCGCTGCCCGCCACTGCGCTGCCCGCCGACGCGCCCGTTGACCCGAAGGCTTGGCTGCTGCGCTGGCCGGCGGGGGACGGCGCTCCGAAGGGGGTGCCCGCAGGGCCGACCGCGGGCCTCCCCAGGCTGGCCCCGCCCCAGGCAGTCGTGGAGCTGAGCGGCGGGAGGTTCGGGGTGGACGCGGAGCCCGGCGTTATGGCGTGGGCGCGCGAGGGCGCGCCAGTCCGGAGGGCCTTGGCTAGCGCGCGCCGGCCCCCCGTGGTACCCCCCCCGTTGCCCGAGGCGGCAGTGGCTGCCAGGCCCGGCGCGCGGTCCCAGAGGCGGCCCATTGCCGCGCTCTGCGGCGTAGGGAGCAGCCGGGGAGCGGGGATGGACGACGCCGAGGAGGTGCTCCGGCCCTGCCCGCCCAGCGAGGGTCCGCTCCCGCGGGGCCCCGGGCCGCCCGCCGCAGTCCCGCCGAACGGCACCCCCGATGCCGCTGCCGCTGTCGCTGCGGAGGCGGAGGCTGGCGCGCGCCGCTGCCCCTTTCGCCGAGACTCGAGCGCGCGGAACGAGAGCCCCGCGCTTGTTGGGGTGTAGAGCCTGCCGATGCGGTCCACGGCGGTCAGCTGCTCCGTGTCGCTTGTGGAAGTGAAGGCGCGGGCTGCCAGGTCGGCTGCTGCGCCCGCGTGCGAGGCCGCCATCGGGTCCGGGAACGCCCGGGTGGGCGAGCGAGCAAACCGGGCCGAGGACGCGCTTCCCGGCGTTGCAGAGAGCAGAGGAGGAGGCAGGCTTGACCCGGAGCGGGCCATGGCGACGCCGCGGTCGGGCATTGGCATCGCGCCCCCACCCGCGCCGAAGGGGTCGGCCTGCAGCTGCAAGGACGGCAGCCGAAGCGCTTTGGACGGCGCGGTCGCGAAGCCAGAGACATCGCCCACGTCCGCCCGCCACCGCCGGCGAGGGGGTTCGGCCTGCGACGCAAGGGCGGGCCAGCACGAAGACCGCGTCGGGTGAGTCGGGAGCGCGGGAGCGCGGAGGGCGCGCGCCTTGCCGCCGTGCGACCGCTGCAGCAAGCGGGCGTCCCCGCAGCAAACCCTCCGACCGAATCGGGCAGCACCAGGCAAGCCCACAGTGCTGGACCTCGACCGCATGAGGCAACGCCACCCGTGCTGCGCGACCCCGGGCAGCGCGCGGCCTTGGGGCAGCCGCCGGCCGCAACCGGCGCCGGCTGGCTGCCGGCTGCGGTGCGCCGGGCGCTCGCTGGCGAGCCACGCGCAACTGCGAAGCCGCGCGCTTGCGCAGCCACGGCCGCCTGGCAAGCCCCTGGCGCCGAGAGAGCGGCTCCCTCGTGGGGGCGCGGGTCCCTGGCAGCCCGTTGCCCTGCTGCCGCTGCAGTCCCGTTTCGTTTGCCCAGCCCGCGCCGTGAAGCCCGGGGGCAGCGGGCTCCGACGGGCCGCAGCCATCGCACGGCGAGCGCCGCGCGCGCGAGAGAGTAGCCTGGGCTCACCATGTTTGGGCCTCGCCTTGTCAAGGCAGGCGTGCTCGCCCGGCCAGCACTCGCTGACCGTCGAAAAAAAAAATGCGCGTTGAGCCTCGCCCTGCTCTGCCGGTTTTCCGCTTGACTACGAACTGGCGAATGTGGCCGTGATCGCGCTGAGTTGTGCAAACTGTGAGTGCATCGTGAATTCGAGAGCCACACACGCGATTGCAGCATGGCCAAGCGCCGCAAGAATCACGACCGCTCGCGGGCGTCGTCGTCGTCGTCCACATGAGCGCCCGTGAGGCGCTGCTGCCCCGCAAGCACACGGTGGAAGCGCCGGTCGAGCTCCGCCTGGATGTCGTCAGCCGTGTGGCCCTCCCGCGCCCACGTCCTCACTGCGCGCAGCAAGTCGTCCCACAGCGCCGCGGCGCAGATCACCTCCAGACCAGAGTCGTCTTTGCCGCCCCCGCCCCCGGGCGGCCCCGCGGCGCCTCGCCCCGACGCGCCGCGGCCCTGCCTCCCGCCGTCGTCGCCCTCCTGCTGCTCGTCGGCCTCGTCGTCCGCCCCGCCCACGGCCTCGCGAAGCTCCCGCCTGCCCGCCGCAGTGTCGACGATGACGCACACAAGGTCCGGGTCCACGGCCTTGGTCTTGATCATCGCGAGCGCCGCCGCAACGCTGCGCGCCGTGGACGCGTGGTAGACCAGCCGGGGATACTTGCGCGACGCCTCCCGGTCCGGCACCTGTGCGGCGTCAACGGCGCGGAAGCCAGCCTCCTTGAGCACTGCCGCGAGCGACACAAAGTACTCAGCGGACCCGGTGTCCACGATCACGTCCGTGGCCCCCGCCGGCTCCTCGCCGCCCTCCCCCTCCGCGTCGTACCCTGCGCTCTGGGACAAGGCTTGCTGCAGCCAGCCGCCTAGCCCGAACACCTCGTCCTGGTCCGCCCCCAGCAGGTCCCCCTCCCCCTGCTCCGCAGCCTCCCGCCTGGCTGCCGCGGCCAGCGCCGCCTCGTCCCTGGCCTCAAGCGCCTCTGCGAGCCACCCGGCCACGCTGACGTCCGCGGCCGTGGGCGAGCGGACGCGCCGCCTCGACGCCAGCGCTGCTGCCGTGGCCTCGGCCTTGCGCCGCTTGGCCTCCTTGGCCGCCGCCGCCGCCGCCTCCGCCTTCTTGGCCCGCCGATCGGCGCTCGACGCGCCCTTGCCGCCCTGCTGAGCTTCAGCGTCGCCGCCGCTGCTGCTGTCGGCGCCGTCGTCAACAGCGGGGCCGTCCTCCGCGCCGTCCTCGTCGCCGTCGCTGGCCGCAGCAGCCTCCGCCTCCTCGGCCGCCCGAACGGCCGCCCTCTCGGCCTCGGCCGCCGCCTCCTCGGCCGCCGCCAGCCGGATCCGCTGCCGCACGGCGCCCAGCCACCGCAGCAGCGCCAGCAGGATGGGCGCGCGCGAGTCCACCACCACATCCGCCTCCCCCGTGAACGCGATGCGCTCCCGCACAGTCATCTTGCCGCCGCCGCCGGTGGTGAGCGGGCGCAGGCTGTCCCCAAGGACCACCCTCAGCACGCGCACGGCGTGCTTCGCGCCCCCTGTGCGCTTCGCCACGGCCTCGATCTGGCGGAACCCCAGCGTGGCGTCGTCCAGGCTGAGGTCAGAGCTCCGCCTCGCCAGCGCAAGGGCCTCGCCCGGGTTGGTCGTGTCGGCCTCAATGACCAGCAGCCGCTTCCCCGTGCTCGTCTTCACCAGGCACGACGGGTGCAGGGCCGGGCCGAGCCCCGCGAAGGCGTCGGTTTCGCCGTACGCCTCCGCCCCCACGCGCCAGAACACGGGCACCTCCGCGTCCGCGACGTCCTGGGCTGCAAAGCCGCCCCAGCCCAGCAGCGAGGCGATGGCGCTCCCGTGCTGCCTGGCGCGGCCGTGCCTGTCCACGTCGGGCCGGTCGACGTTGACAGCGGCGGCCTGGGCCGCCTTGGCGTCGGCTGCCCGCGCCTCTGCCGCCTTGGCCTCGGCCTCGGCCGCGGCCTTGGCAGCTGCTTCGGCCTCGGCGTCCTCGACCTCCTCCTTCGCCGCCGCCGCTTCCTCCTCCTCTCCCTCCGCCTCCTTACCGGCTTTTCCCTTGGCGTGCGCGGGCGCTGCGGCCGACTTGGCGCCGGGCGACCTTCGCTCGGCCGCCGCCGCCGCCGAGGCGCGCCGGGCCGCGGTTCTGGCCCGGTCCGCCGCCCGCAGCCGCTGCGCCTTCTCGCGCTCAGCAGCCGCCGCGGCGTAGGCCGGCCACTGGGAGTGGGCGGCGCCGACGAGACGGGACCGCGCTCGGTCTGCCGCCGCCGGGGACACGACCCCGCCGCTGCGGTAGGCCGGGGGAGGAGGGGCGCGGCTGGGCGCGCTGCTTGGCCCGGCACCGCTGCCGCTGCCACTGCCGCTGTCCTCACGCTCCTCGCCCGCCGACCCCTTCACGGCAGCCGTTGCCGAGGCTATCATCGCGCCTATGCCCCCCTCCTCGGAGGCCGGCTTGGACGCAGGAGGTGCCATCATCGCGGCCAGGGCGGCCTGCGCGGCTGCGGCAGCGGCCGCGCCCACCGCAGCCTGGGACGGCGTGTTGTCCACGTCCTCAAACACTGGCACGATGTGTTCGCCGCAGCGCCGAGGCGCCAGAGAGAGAGCAGTGACGTCGCTGGACACGCCGCAGAGCCGCACGAAGCGCTCCTTCACGCCTCCCAGCATCGGCTCCGACCCCGCCCGCACGGCTGCCCGGTAGGACGACCCCGCGGTGGCGACGATGCCCACGGACCGCACCACCTGCGCCAGCAGCATGAACGAGGCCGCGATGGACCGGGTGTTCGCCAGCCACGCCGACAGCACCGTGCGCGCTGCGAGGGACATTGCAGTCGCAGCCTCGCCGCCGCCTTCGCCCCCCCGGCCCCCCGCCAGGGCGGAGGGCTGCGCCGGTTCCGGCCCCCCTCCGAAGGGAGACATGATGCGCATGCCACCGTGGGCGTCCGCCAGCCAGGGATGGTGCGGCTGGGCATCCGCCGCGGCCCCGCTGGCGCCCGCCTCTGCGACGACCTTGGCCACAGTGTCGGTCCAGAGCGGAGCCAGAACCGCCGTGTGGTCGAGTCCCAGCGCCGTTGCCACCAGGCGCGGGTCCAGCGTGGCCGACAAACAGGACGGGACGATGTTGCCCGCCGCGTACGACGACACAAAGAGCGCGCCGGTCGGCGACAGCGGATCCAGCGCGATCAGGCAGCCTTCGACGACTCCGATGCCGAAGATGGCCGCCGTCGTGCCAGCCAGCAGGGCCACACTCGAAGGGTCGAACACTCTGGCAAACGCCCGCTCCATGACCCGCTTTCGCACCTGCCACCGCCGCGTGGCGGCCGGAAACGGGTGCCGACGAAATTCCGCCGAGGGGTCGGGGCTCAGCGTGCCCAGCGAGGCGCCGCCGCCTGCTTTTCCGCTGCCACTCTGCCCGCCGGACCCCTTCTTGTCGCCATTGGCCTTGCTGTCCTTGCCCTTGCTGCGCTTGCCGTCCGGCGCTGACGAGGCCAGCCGGGACGCTGCCGCAGTTGCCGGAAGGCGGCGCCGGATCGCGCGGCCTGCGCGGGAGCGAAGCATGCGGCACCCGAAGGAACCCTGCCAGCCCGCGACCGCGACGTGGTCCGGGGCGCAGTGGTCAGCCCTGCAGCACGGCGGGGTCCCGCGGTCGCGCAGTGCGGGGCAGCGGCAACTGTCGCCTGCTCTGCTCGCAGTGACCCCCGTTGTGCAGAGCGGCAAGGGTCGGTCTCGCCGCGCGCGACACAGCGGCGGCGCCGACCAGGGCGTGCGGCCAACCTCGCTCCCGCACCCAAAGGTTCCAAAATGCTTGCCCAGCGCGCGGTTGGTGCAGCGGCTCAGGCGGTGGCCCGCGAAATCAGCGGCTCCGGCTGGCGGGCCGCCGCGACCTGTTGCCAACGCGCATTTTCCGGCGTTCATGCGCCATCCGGACATCCGGTCCACGCCCACCTGGCGAACGTGCCAGTGTCTCCGACACTTGCCATTTCGGAGCTGTCGAGGCAGTTGCAGAACGATGGCAAGCTTGTTCACCGGTTCGGCCTCGGGCAGTCGCCGTTTCCCGTGTTCGCACCCATGGTCGAGGAGGTGAGTCAGCTCGTTGGGCCCGGGGAGCGGGGAGAAGGTGAACAGTCGCGCCGCGCTGTGCGAGCTGGGCTGGGTTTGCGCGTGTGGCTGTCGAAGCGGCAGTGGGCTCGATTATTGAAGCGCCCCCCACAGCTGAACGCGTGTGTTCGAGTGTTCTCCGGGATCCCCGCAGCTCCGTCGCCACGCCCCCGCCAAGGACTACTACTCCTCGGCCGGGTACGGGCCTCTGCGCGAAACCATCGCAGCGCACATGACCGCCCGCACTGGGCGCGACCACTCCGCGGAGGACATGTGAGCTCCTGGCGCCGCCAGCTCAGCCGCGGAGGGAGCACCCGCTGCGTTGGCTGGCCACTCCGCTTCCCTGCTGGCAAGCGCGTGGGGCGAAGCGCGGGCGGACGAGCTGGCTTCGGGGCCCGTGGTCAGCAAGGGGGAGGCGTCCTCTCCGCCGCAATGAACGGCGCCGTCCAGCGCCCACCAGGCCGCGCCCGTGTCGCACCACACCGACTTGCCGCTGTCCCGAGCCGCAGTCTCGTGGGCCCTGGCTCCAAGGAGCTGCTGTTCCTGCTTCAGATGTGTCTGGATGCGGACCTGCTTCTGCCATCGCCCTCGTGGGTATCCTACCAGCCGCAGGCGCAGATGCTCGGGCGCCGCACGCTGTGGGTGGACACCACCTTCGAGAGCGGGTGGAAGGTGACGGCCGCTGGCCTGGAGCGCACGCTGGACCACCACTCCCGCTTTGCAAGCCCGCAGCCGCGGCTGCTCGTGCTCAACGCCCCGTCCAACCCCACCGGCGTGACCTACTCCGAGGACGAGCTGCGGGACATTGCGGACGTGTGCCGCCGGCACGGCGTCATGGTGCTCTCGGACGAGATTTACGGCCGCCTGACCTTCGACGCAGACTCGCCGCCCGCCTCCGGGGTGGCTCCCGACTCCGGCGGCCCTGCGTTTGCGCGCCCCGGCCACACGCACGCTTCCATCTCTCGCTTCCTGCCCGACCAGACCATCATCCTTGACGGCATCTCCAAGTGGGCGGGGGCGGGCGGCTGGCGCCTCGGCGCCTTCTGCTTCCCCAAGAGCATGGGCTGGCTCCGCCAGGTGATGACCGCTGCGGCGTCGGAGACCTTTTCCGCCGTGAGCGCGCCCGTGCAGCACGCGGCCATCCCGGCCTTCGCCGAGGAGAGCGAGGACGCCATGGCCGCCTACCTGGCGTCTGCCAACAGGGTCCTCCACCTCGTGGCCTCCTTTCACACCGACTCGCTCCGCAGCGCCGGTGCGCGCGTGCGGAGCCCCCACGGCGGGTTCTACGTCTTTCCCGACGTCACCGGCTGCCCTGGCGTGCAGGCGGCCCGCGAGAGGTTCTCGAGCGAGAGCGGCGGCCAGGGCCCAATGACCAGCGGCTGGCTGGCCCAGGACATCCTGCACCACACGGGGGTCGCCATGCTTCCCGGAACCGCCTTTGGGCGAGCCAGAGGCGAGCTGACGTTCCGGATCGCGTACGTGGACTTCGACGGCGCGGAGGCAATGGCCGCCCTGGGGCGCGGCGGCTCGCACGAGGCCCTCGACACCCGCTGGCAGGGCGCTGGGAGCGGGCCTGAGGCGGAGCGCCAGGCGGCGTACCTCGCGGAGTTTTGCCCAAGCATCGTCCAGGGCACCGAGAAGCTCTGCAAGTTCCTCGGCGGTACAGCCCAGGATCACGAGGATCTGCTCGGCGGATCAGCGAGGTGACCGAGGCGCGCTGGGCTGGGGGAGCACACTGGCGAGGCTTGCGTGTTGTGCTCCCGCGCTGCGGCCGTGCTCGTGGGAGTGTGTGCGAGTGTGTACGTGCGTGTGACGGCAATTGAGTGTCAAATCGCGTGAACGTCAGAACCGTTGCCTCCAACACAGAGTCGGCAGCCGCAAGCGTGCAGAGAGCACCTGTCCGCGCTCAGCCGTAGCACCGGCATTCGATGCCTCCAGCCGCGTGCGCGCAGCAAGGGGTGTGGGTGGCGGACCACGGCAATGCGAGCTGGCTGCTGCGGCAGAGCTTGCAGAGGCTGCCACGACGCGCGGCCGGCAGCTCACTCTGCAACTTGCGGCGTTCCCGAGCCCGTCGCCATGGCGGCAGCCGGCGGAGATGCCGCCAAGCTGGCCAAGGCCGAAGCGCACATCGCGGCGCAACTCAAGCAGATCAAGGAGATGGAGCGCGGTGAGGGGGACGCGCTGCGCGCCGAGCGCGAGGTCTGCCAGCAAGTGTTTGTGCGCGGCCGGGCGTTCGCGCGCCACCTGCACGACGTGCGCGCCCAGGCGCGTGCCACCTCGCGGTGGCAG
The DNA here is from genome assembly GCA_008330645.1 of Cafeteria roenbergensis. Classification (NCBI taxonomy): domain Eukaryota; class Bigyra; order Bicosoecida; family Cafeteriaceae; genus Cafeteria; species Cafeteria roenbergensis. The sequence goes on along the minus strand of VLTN01000003.1, from coordinate 493,315 downwards.
GGAAGTGCGCTACCCAGGGTTGCCGGGCTCGACTGGGCAAGGCGCGCCGCGGCTTGACCCGGCCACGGCCTCCCGAGGACGCAAGCACCTGCGCGCCGCGGCGAGACCATTGAACTCGCGATTGAGGGTGGCGAGGGAGAGACGGGAAAGCAGCGGCTTGGCTGGCCGGCGCATCCGCTGGAGGCAAGGGCTTTGACAATTGCTGCGCGCGCCTGGCCGGTTCATTGCTCCATTGCACCGCAGCGATCCAGGGGCTCCGCGCTGCAAACATGAACGGCGATAAGGAGCTGCGCCGCGCGAACGGTGAGTGCTGCAGCCTCGACTGGCGCCCGCGTCTGGGCTGCCTGGAGCGGGCGACGGTGCCCCGTGTGCGCCAGTCGCGCCAACGCCCGGCGTGGCTGGAGCGCGGCGGAGCCCTGGCGCATGGGCCGGTGCTGTCCCCCGCAGCTGCCGTGGCTCGCTGGGCGCTTCGCCTGCTTTGCCACCCTCCCCCCAAAAAAACATCGTACGTCCCCGGCTCCCTGCCGCAGAGGTGATCGCTCGCTCGCGCGAGGCGCACGCGATCAAGGCCGTGATGGAGGAAAAGGACACGTTCATCGCCCAGTTCCGCACGCTGCAAGACATGCTGCGAGACACCACGGCGGAGAACGAGGCCCTCAAGGGCAAGGTCGCGGCCCTCGAGGCCGCCGGGCACGGCGCCGCGACGGGCGGGGCAGCCTCGGGCGCGGGAGACGGGGAGGACAGCGCGAGCCCGACTGAGCGCCTCCGGAGGGCAGAGGCGGCCGTCGAGGCTGCGTCGAAGAAGCTGGAGACGTGCGATGCCGAGGAGGGGTCCGAGGAGCGAGCGGCCGTGGAGGCGGAGCTGACGGCTGCGAAGGAGCAGCACGCCGAGGCGGAGGAGGCCGTGTCAGAGGCGGCGAGCGCAGAGATCCTGCGCAAGCGCGCCGAGGAGCGCGTGCGACGCGAGGCAGCCGCCCGCGTGGAGGAGGCGGAGGCCAAGGTCTCTGAGGCACAAGCGGCCAGGGAGGCGGCGGAAGCTGCCGCCAAGGCCGCGGAGGCGGCCAAGCTCGAGGCGGAGGCTGCGCTGGATGTGGCCAAGACGGCCGCGTCCACTGCCGCGGAGCAGGCCTCGGCCGAGGCCGACAAGCGGAAGGAGGCCGAGGCGGCGCTCGCCGACGCCGTGGCCAAGGCCGCCGCCGCCTCGAAGGAACACGCTGGCCAGCTCGAGGCCGTGCTGCGGCGCCAGGCCACGGAGATGGAGGCAGCGATGGACGCGAGCAACACGGACATGAAGGCGACCAGGGAGCAGCATGCGGCAGAGCTGGCCGCCGTGCGGAAGGAGCTGGAGGCCGCCCGGTCCGCCGCCGCAAAAGCGGAGGCCAAGGCGGCTGAGGCGGCAAAGCGTGCCGAGAGCTCCGAGGGCGCCGCCGAGGCCAGGAAGGAGCTCAAGGCCGTGAAGGAGGAGGCCAAGAAGGCGGCCGAGGAGGTGGAGCTCGTGCGGCAGCGGCTCATCTCGGCGGAGGGAAGGCTGCAGGCGTCGCGGAAGGAGGTCGCGGCGGCCGAGGCGGCGCGGGCGGAGGCCGAGGAGGCGAGCGCGGCCGCGGAGGCCGCCATGGACGAAGCCGAAGAGGCCCGGGCTGCTGCCGAGGCCGAGCGCGACGAGGCCAAGGCGTCCGCCCAAGAGGCGCTGGAGCGCGTCGCAGAGATGGAGCGCAAGGCCGAGGCCGCCGAGCAGGAGGCCAAGGCCGCGAGCACGGCGGCAGCGGACGCCGAAGCGACGGCCGCCGCCGCCAGGGAGGAGGCTAGGAAACACAAGGAGGCCGCCGAGGCGGCCGAGGCGCAGCTGGCCGGCCTGGAGGAGGCAGTGGCGGCCGGCAAGCGGGCCCTCTCCGAGGCGGAGGAGAAGCACGCCGTGAACACGCGCCGCAGCAGGCAGCTGGCCAAGGAGCTCAAGCCCCAGCTGCAGGACGCCATCCGGCAGCTGAAGCGGGTCAAGGCCGAAAACGCCAAGCTCACGGCGCAGCACGAGGCGGACAGAGCCGCGCTGGCGGCGGCGGCGGCGGCGGCCGCGCGAGGAGGCAGCGGAGGCCCCGGCGGCGGCGGCCCTGGCGCAGGCGGGGCCGGCGCCGGCACCCACATCTCCAGCCTCGGCGGCGGGGTCGTCGCCGCGGCCCCCGGGAGCCCTCGCGGCCCCGCCCGGTCCCCCAGCTTGCGCGGTGCGGCGCTGGGCGGCGCGGCGGGCGCGCAGCTGCCTCGCTCGCCGCTGGGCGGGAGCGATGACGACGCCTTCCGCGAGCTCGGCCGGGAGCTGACCCGAGCCCGGGAGCGCGCCGAGCATCTGTCCCAGCGCGTGGCCATGCTGGAGGACGGCATGCAGCTCGGCGACAGGGAGCTGCACCGTGCGCGGATGCTCATCCGGCAGCTCACCGCCCCCGCGTCCACGTCGTCGGGGGGCCTCGCCGCCACGATCGACATGGGCGACGGCGCGCCGGCAGCGGCCTTGCCGGCCGGTGCCGAGGGCGGGGACAGTGCGGCCATGGCCATCGACCCCGTGCTGGCAGAGGCGGCGGCGGCTGCGTCGGCGGCCGGTCCCGAGGCCGTATTCGCCCTGGTCAGCAAGCACGCCGGCGAGGCGGTGCGCCTCCGGCGTGACCTGGGCCGCATGGCCGAGGCTCTGAGGGCCACCTCGGTGAGCGACTCTGCCTCTGTGCCGGAGGAGTGACCGCAGGTCGTGCTTGCCGCGGGGCAGCTGCGGCATGCTGCGCGGGGTCGACAGCGCATGGCCGCAACGGTGCCGGTACCGGCCCGGCCGGCGTCGTCCCCGCGCGTGCGCGACGGCGGGGGCGACTGCAAGCGCTGACGCACCGCGAGATTGCGTGGCCTCTTGCATCCCGTGCAATCGAGCGCGTGCGTGTGCATGCCTCTGCGCTGTGCGCGGCCTCGTCGCGCCCCTTTTGCCAAACCCCAGGGCTCCGCTACGGGTCAGCCAGAACATCACTCAAGAGCTCCATGCGGCGGCTCACACGCTGGCTCGCGGCGGGCGTGTCCCCGTTGACGAGGCGCAGCCACCGCAGCATTGTGCTCCGGGGGGTGCCTGCGAAGAAGCTTCGAAAGGCTTCTCGCGACCGCAGCTCGGGCACTTCCTTTGGGCGCTTTCGGAGCATCGCGAGGACTGCTGTCTCGCCGGCGGCGACGGCCGCGCTGGCACGAGCGGGCTCGGCCACCGGAGCCGCCGTCGCAGCTGCGGCCTGTGCCTCCGCGCCGACTGTTGCTTGCGCGGCCGGCGTGTGCGCCAGGGCCCCTGCCGTCGCCGCTTCAGGGCAGCCAGTGGCTGCCACGAGGCCGCTGGCGGCGGTCAACGCTCCAGCAGCGCGCGGAAGCGAGGCTCCCTCGCCTGCGCTGGCAGCAGCACTGGCCGTCGCAACTGCCGGGGGCTGCCTCGCCCGAGCCCTGAGCCGAGCAATTGCCGCCGCAGCGTCCTCGTCGCTCAGGTCACGGGGGTCGTGCGACGGGTGCTGCGGCTCACCCCGTCTCGGAGAGAGCGGAGTCGGCACCCGTCGGTGGCGGCGCCGGAGCGCCGCGCCGGCGCCGCCAGCAAGGCCCTCCCCGCCTGCTGCCGCCCACGACCCGGCTGCCTCGCTGGAGCCGGTGGAGACGGCAGAGGACTCGGCCCCAGCGGCAGGTGCCGCCCCCCCGCCGCCAGCGCCCCTGCTGCTGCCGGATGACGGTCTTCGCCAAAACGCGAGGTCGTCGGGCACAGGGGCCTCCCGCCTGAAGCTGGAGGAGCGAGCTGGCGGCAGGCCGCCGCCAAAGGCGACGCCGCCGCCCCGCGCCCCGCTCGTCGCGCCGTCGGGGCCGACCGCTCGCCTGCCGTCTGCGCCTCTGGACCCGCCTCCCCCCTCTCCGGCGCGGGCAGGCATCGCACTTGCCCCAGCCCGACCGCCGAGCAGCGGCCGGGGGCCTGCGCTCGCGCGCTCGGCCCCCGCAGAGGCGGGCAGGCACGCCCGGCGAGCCGCCGGCTGCGACTGCGAGGGGGCAACGGCGGCCGCTGCGGCTGCCGCCAGCCACGCGCCGGTCAGTTCGCTGACAACAGACGCAGGCGCCGACGCGACGGACGACCCGGCAGCCGATGCCGCGGGACGCGCCCGCACCGCCGCCGACCCCGGCCGCCCTCCCCTGCTGCTGCCGCCCGCCCCGTACGACCTCCAGCCGCCCGCAGCGGAGGCGGCCGCCATCGTGGACCCCGTCACGCTCGCCATCGCCGACTGGGGCCGCGCGGACGAGGGGCGGGCGCGCTGCCTCGCCGCCGAGCCGGCGGCTCCAGCTCCGGGCCGCGCCAGCGCTCCGCCCACTGCCACGCCCGCAGGCTGCCCGCCCCCCCCGGGCTGCAGATCCGTGCCGCCCCCCTGCTGCGCCCGCGCGTCGCCTGCGGGGCCGCGCGCCGCCCACTCGGCCTCCAGGCGCTGAAGTCGCAGGCTGATCGCGTCGCCCTTGCCGGCGCGAGACGGCCCCCCGCTGCTCCCGGCAAGGCCGGCAGCCCTGCTTGCGGTGGAGGGACGAGAGAGGTGGCTGAGAAGCGGCCCCTGTCGGGCCCCGACCGACGCGCTCGCCGCGTCGGCGGCACCGGCAGCCCGCCCCGGGAAGGCCCGCCCGCGGCCGGGGCGCGACCGCGGGTGACGGCCCGGCGCACCGGTGCCCTCCTCGGCCTCCGCCGCGTCAGCCTCCTCGGCAACACTGGCCGACGCTGCCCCTGCCCGCAGGGTCTCTGTGATGAGGGCCTCCTCCTCCTGCTCGGCAGCGTCCCTTGCGCGTCGTGACGGCCGCCGCCTGCTCTGCGTCGCCCGCCGACGACCGGGTCGGGCCGCCCCGTCCAGCTCTGCCTCTGCGAGCAAATCGCCCAGCGAGGCGTCGAGAGGCGGGCCGTCGTCTTCGCCTTCGCTCGCCCGGCGCCTGCGCGCTCTCAAACCCGGCTCCGCCTGCGCCCCTCCTCCTCCTATCGATGTTGCTGCCGCTGCAGCAGCAGCAGCAGCAGCAGCAGCAGCAGCAGCAGCAGCTCCCCGTGGCCCAGCCCTGGGTGACTGCGCTCCGCCGGGCCTGGCCCCGTCGCTCTCGTCACCGCCTCCGCCGAAGTCTGAGTCGTCGCCGGAGTCCGAGTCGGCTGCGCTCCTGCTCCCGTCGCCCGCGTCGGCCTCATCGTCGTCCATGGCCCTGGCTAGGCGCGCCTCCTCCTCGTCCCCGGGCAGCGCTGCGTCGCCGCCCGCCTCCTCGGCAACGATACGCGCTGCGGCCGCCAGGCTGCGCGCCAAGGCTGGGTCCAGCTCCGAGCGCTCCGAGTCAGCCACGCGCCTGTCGTCCAGCAGCCGAAGCTGCGGTATGGCCCCCGCGACCGCGCGACGGTAGAGCGGCACTGTTGCGATGGGGTTGCCCGCCAGGGTCACTTCGGCGAGCGACGGGCAAGACGACAGCGTCCCAACTGCATTCAGCGAGTGCACCGCATTCCCCTCGAGGTCGAGCGTCTCCAAGTGTTCCAGGTCTGTCAGAGGCAGGGTATCGTCGACGTCGTTGAACGCGGCGTAGAGCTCTCGAAGCAGCGGCATGGCGGCGAGGCCGTCGAGGTGAGGGATGCCGCAGCGGGCCACCCACAGCACGCGCAGGCCGCCCAGGCCCAAACCAAGGTCCCGGAAGCTGGGGATGCGCGAGTCGGACAGCCGCAGCTCCGTCAGCGCCGGCAGCATGCCGCCCAGCGCCTCCACGGGCTCCGCCGTCGTGTCAACGAGGAGCTCCGCCTCGGTGACTTCGCAAAGCTGGTCGGCGCTGGGGAGCTTCAGAGTCCGTGCCTGCACCAGAGGGCGCGCGGATGGCGGCCGTCGACAGCGGAGCGGGGCGTGGGATTGGGCGCAACAAGAGGTCGGGCACGAGCGAGTTCTGGCCAGCCGCGCCCGTGGAACCGCGGCATGGCCAACAACGCGCCCACTCCCTTCCCGTTGCGTGTTGGAAGCGACCGCACGAGGCTCCGCGCTCCCCTTTGCGCTCTCAGCTGCCTCACCAGTGATTCCTCGGTCAGCGCTCGGCCGAGCAGCGCCGTCTCGTCAAAACCGTCTGCTGCCCGTGCGCCGTCGCCGAACCGCGACAGCTCCTCGTCGCCCCACTCGCGAGTGCTGAACATTGCCGACGGGGCGCTCCGCCCCGCGCGGTGGAGCGAGTCGGCCATGGGGCCCGCGCTCCCAAGGCGGCAACGGCGAAAGCTGCGGCCAGCGCTCGCTGCGCCTCGGCACGGTGCTCCGCGTCCCCTCCTGGGAGCACCGCTGCACCAGGCCCGTGACGAAAAACGGGACTGCCCAGCAGTGGCCGCGGGGCCGTGTGACGCGTGCTGGCGCTGCGGGGCGTGCGCTCCTCTGGCGCACGCGCAGGCTGGCCACGCTGCAGAGCAAACGGGCCAGTGTCTTGAGGGGCTGTCCCGCGACTGAGCTTGCGCCCCGGAACCGGTGACGGTGCGCGTGAATGCAGCGTGCGCGAATGCAGTCGTTGGGGCGAGGGTGGCGAAGGGGGCGGCGCACACACGTCGCAGAGTTGATCAACCCGAGAACGGGCCGGCCGCGACACACAATCACTCGCCGCGCTCCTCCTTGATGTCCAGCCAGTGGCTCCCGGTGCGGTACTGGTGCATCCAGTTGAAGCCCGGGGCCTCGAGGGATGTGGCCTCGATGTTGAGGTCGTGGAGGCGCTTGGTGGCGGCCATCTCGTCAAGGACGTTGTCCGTCTGCCAGCGCTGGAACTTGTCCTTGTCAATGACTGGGCCGAAGGGCATGACGCGCATCACCGAGCCCAGCATGTCTGCCATAGCCGGGGTGATGTTGATCACGCCGGCCTCGACGGCGCGGATGACCTCGAAGACGTACTCGACGATCTCGCGGTGGGTGTACGTCTCGGGTCCCGCCAGCTCGTAGGTCTGGCCGAGGACCGCGTCGGGGTCGTTGGACGTGGCAATGGCGTGCAGGGCGTGGCCCACGTCGCGGGCGTAGACGGGCTGCACGCGCGCGTTGCCGCCGTCCACCAGGGGCACGCGGCCGAGCTGGCCGTAGAGGCGGGCGTACGTGTTGAGGAACCGGTCGCGGGGGCCGAAGACGTCGGCGGGCCGCACGATGGTGGCGCCGGGGGCAACAGCGCGCACGGCCTCCTCGCCAAGGGCCTTGGTGCGGGCCCACTCGCTGAGGGCGTGCTTGTCGGCGGCGAGCGCGGACACGTGCACCAGCGTGGACACGCCCTGCTTCACGGCCACGCGGGCGACGCGCTCGGCGAGCTCCACGTTGGTGAAGTCAAAGGAGCAGTTGGTGAGCAGAGGCACGTAGTGCATCGTCTCCCAGTCCTTGCCCATGAGGTTGATGACCACGTCGGAGCCCTCCGTCGCGCGCATCATCGAGTCCTCGTCGCGCGGCGAGAAGGGCACAGGGGTGACCATGCCGTAGTCGCCGCACACACGCAGGTGGCGCCACTCCATGTCGTCACCGCGGAACGGGATCATGCACTGGGTGCCCTCGCCAGCGAGCAGCGAGACGACGTACTTGCCGAGGAATCCGTACGCGCCGAACACGGTCGCGCGGATGCCAGTCTTGGCGGACCGCAGCTTGGGCAGCGTCAGGTCCGTGCGGGACCGCTGCGAAGCACGGAGGAGGCGAGGCGGCGGGAGCTCGCGGGGGCAGTCGGGGCGGGCGGGGCGGGGGAGCGCAGGTGCCGCGTTGGCCGCCGGGCGCAGCAGCAGCCGGCGGGCCAAAAAGGCGGCGGCCGCAACGGCGCGGGCCGCGGGGACGGGCCGCCACGTCCCAGGCCGCCCCTGATCCGGCGCCAGCCTGGCCGCGGAGCCGCCCCAGGCGCGCCACCAGCCGGGCGGGGCCGGCCCCCCTCGTGGTTGGGGCCGGCAGCGCTGCCGCCCGGCCCAGGCCGCGGCGGACGAGGACTGCTGGCAGCGGCGGCTCCCCAGCCCGGACGAGCGCCCGCGCGAGGCCCTGCCGCGGTTTGCCCGTGGCGCGCGCATTTCGGCGCGCCCTGCTGCGCTCGAGCCGCCTCGGAGAGCGCGGCGCGCGCGGCTCGGAGTCGCAATCTCACCGTCTGCATCAAGTGCGGCGTCGAGGCCCTGGCTGCGGCCGAGGCCCTGGCGACGACGGACGCCCCTCGCACGGCTGCCATGGTCAGCACCAGCAACCTGGGCGCGAAGCGCGCTTCGGCGGAGTGGTGCTCCCGGCCGCAGCGGGGACTCCGGCAGCCGGGCGCGCTCCTCGACGTCGGTCAATCGTCGGCTCGCCGGGGCGGCCTCTCTGAGCCGCTCTGCCGGGAAACCCAGGCAGGCGCCCCCGCCCCCCCAGCCCGGCGCGCACCCATGGCGTGAGGCTCGCGCAGAGAGCCCCTCCCACCATGGCCCAGTCGCTGATGATGCGCGGGCTGACCAACTACATCACGGAGCTGCGCGCCTGTGAGCCGGGCCCGGGACGCCAGCGACAGCTGTGGGGCGCCCTCGGGGAACAACTCGCGGATCGGCGCAGACCTGCGGCACCAGCGCGCGCCCCGGGCGGCGGGCGGCGGAGCGGGGGGGCTTGCGCCTCGTGCGCTCGAGCGCACGGCGCCGCTCGGGCACGCGGCGGCCGGCGGGGCACGCGGCGCCCTGGCCCCGACGGTGCCATGGCTCGCGGCGCAGTGGCTCGCAGAAACCCAGGACGCGGGCGCCCCGCGCTGCCGTGCTCGCCCCCTGCTCCGGCCGCGCCCCCGCCCATGGCTCGGATGCGCGCCGCACGAGCGGGCCCGCTCCTGGCGTGCCACGGGCCCCGGCTGCGCGAGCCGCAACGCTTTGCTCGCCCGCTGGGATCTCTGCCGCCACCCTCGCAGCCAAAAACCGCGAGGACGAGGAGGCCCGTGTGGACAAGGAGCTTGGAAACATTCGAGCCAAGTTCACGGCTGCTCGCCTCTCGGAGTACGACCGGCGCAAGTACGTGTGGAAGATGATGTACACGAGCATGCTTGGCTACGAGGTGGACTTTGGCCTCAGCGAGGTGCTCAACCTCATCCAGTTCCCTGGATTCAAGGACAAGTGCGTGGGCTACACTGCCGCGACGGTGCTCATGTCGGCGGCCTCGGACACCATGCCTGCCATGCTGCGCGCAATGCGCGGCGACATCGCCGCCGCAGACCCCATGCTGCAGTGCCTCGCGCTCACCGCGTCAGCCAACTTTGGCGGCTCCAAGATCGCTGACGACATCGGCGACACCGTCCGCTCCGTCCTCTTCGGCGCAATGGTGCCCACAGCGGTGCGCAAGAAGGCGGCGCTCGTGCTGCTGCGCCTCTTCCGCGTCAAGCCCTCCCTGCTGCCGGTGCCCGACTACACCTCCCGCCTCATTGACATGCTCGAGCTCCCCACGCTGGGCGAGAAGCAGGCCGTCCTCTGCCTGATCCTGGGCGTGCTGGCCAAGAACGGCGTCGAGCACTTTGCCCCGCTCCTCCCGCGCCTCATCACCATGCTCAACGCTGTGGCAGTTGACTCCCACGCCGACCCCCACTACGTCTACCACAAGGTGGCGTGCCCGTGGTACCGCGTGCGCATCCTCCGCGCCCTCCGGCACTTCCCCTTCCCAACGGACAAGACCGTCCAGGTGCCCCTCACCGACGTCCTCACCGACGTGCTGCGCGGCACCCCCGTCACCAAGAGCCTCAACCACAACAACGCCTCCCACGCCATCCTGTTCGAGGCCATCAACATCGTCATCCGCTACGGCACCAACGGCCCCGCCTCGCTGCGCGAGCGCGCCGTGGAGCACCTCAGCAAGTACGTGAACATTCGCGAGCCCAACGTGCGCTACCTCGGCCTCGAGGGCCTGACCCGCATGGCGTCCCTGCCGGGCACGCGCGAGCAGGTCCTCCGCCAGCAGAAGGCCATTCTCATCTCCCTCAAGGAGCGCGACATCTCGCTGCGCCGCCGCGCCCTCGACCTGCTGTTCGCCACCTGCGGCCGCGACAACGCGGAGGAGATCGTGGGCGAGCTGGTAACCCACCTCATCACCGCGGACTCGGCCATTCGCAGCGAGATGGTCCTCAAGATCGCCATCCTCGCGGAGCGCTTCGCACCGAACCTCCGCTGGTACGTGGACGTCGTCCTCAAGCTGCTCGCCCACGCCGGCGACCACGTCTCCGACGACATCTGGCACCGCGCCGTGCAAATCGTCACCAACAACCCGCCGCTGCAGCGCTACGCTGCCGTCAAGATGTTCCAGGCTGTGGAGACCTCCATGGCCCACGAGACCGCCGTCAAGGTCGCCGCCTACATCCTCGGCGAGTTCGGCTTCCTCCTGCAGGAGCCCGCTGCCGGGGAGAGCGCCACTGGCGACGCTGACGACGCCACCACGGTGTCCGGGTCCAAGCAGTTCGTCGCCCTGCACCAGCACTTTGACCGCGTGGCGCCCGAGTCCCGCGTCCTGCTCCTCAGCGCGTACGCCAAGCTGCAGCACTTGTACGAGGCGGAGCTGGACCACGTGCTCACCCCCATCTTCGAGGCCCACACCACTGTGCTCAACGAGGAGCTGCAGCAGCGCGCCGTCGAGTACCTCAGCCTCAAGGCGCAGTCGGACGACCTCAAGGGCCGCGTGCTCGAGGCCATGCCGGCCTTCGAGGAGCGCGAGTCCGTCCTCGAGGCCAGGCTCAAGGACACCTCCAAGACGGCCAAGGACGTCGACGAGTGGGGAAAGGAGGCCGACGGCGCCGCGGTGGCCGCCGACAGCCCGGCGGCCTCTGCGCCCACGCCTGGCCGCGCCAAGCGCGCCAAGGGCGGCGCTGTTGGTCCCGACGACGAGTCCTCGTCCTCGGGCAACGAGGCCGAGCCCGCTGCGCAGGAGGACGAGGACATTCTCGGCCTGGGCGGCGACGACGCCGGGTTCATGGGCGGGGCAGACGACGCGTTCGGGGCCGCCGCGGCGGGCGACAGCCCCAACATCGTGGCGTCCCGCGGCGTGCCGTCCGGGTCCCTTGGGGCTGTTCGCACCGCCCTCTTCAGCTTCCTCGACAGGGGCCGCACCAGGGCGGGCCTCTTCGCCGACGACACCGTCCAGCTCGGCGCCGTGGTCGAGTTCCGCGGCGCGCTCGGCCGCCTCCGCCTGCACATCGTCAACAAGTCGGACGGCGACCTGAGGAACATCGAGATCGACTGCCCGGGCACCGACGCCGTCGCCACCTCCATCGTGGACGTGCCTGACCGCGTGCCCGCAGGCGAGCGCCCAGCCCTGGAGATCCGCTTCAAGTGCATGCGCCCCTTCGCCGACCTCATCCCCATCACCGTGTCCTTCCACTCCGGCCCCATGTCGGCCACCGTGGAGCACTCCTACGCGCTGCGCGCCCCCGTTTTCACCACCTCCTTCCTCGAGGCGGTGGCCCTCCCCATGGACGCCCTCAAGGCACGATGGGGAGCCCTCGCCGGCGAGCCCAAGGCCGCCCGCGCAACGGTGCCGGTGCTCAGGGATCCGGCCGCCGTGCTCCGCGCCATCGGGGCCGAGGTCGTGCAGGCGTCCCCGGAGCACGGCGCGCTCGGCGCTGCCACGTTCCGCACGGAGGCCACGAACCCCGATGGCAAGAAGATCTCCGTCGGCTGCTTGTTCAAGGTCTCGCCGCAGGGGTCGGAGACTGCCATCGAGGTCCGCTCTCAGCACGGCCTCGTCACCCGCGGCCTTGTAAACTCCATTAAGGCTGCATTCGCTCACGGCGTTGGCTCTGCATGATGGTCTGCGTGCTGCCAGTGTTTCGCGGCGGCTGGTGTGCCGCTGCAGTGCCCAAACGCCCTTCGTTCGGTGCTTGCACGCGCCCCCGGAAGCCCCACGCTCACACAATGCTCGCTCGCTGCGTCTGGCTGCAGCACCCCATCGCAAGCCTGCAGGGCGGGCACAGAACAATCCCCCCAGGGGGGCGTGTGCGTCTCTCTGGCGCTGTCCGGCCGTCATGGATGCGAGCTGCGCACGCCAGCACGCAGCTGAGGTTGGCGCGGCGAGCGGCCAAGTGCCCAGCACACAGTCGCGCACGCGCACACCCCAAACAATGCACGCTGCCTGCCGACAGCGCGGCACAGGCGCTCACCGGCGCCCCCGGCCTCTGCCACCACGGCCCTTGCCGCGTCCGCCCCGGCCGCGCCCGCGCCCGCTGGCGTCGTCGCCCTTGGACCCCTCCGCCGGCGCCGAAAAGCGCGCGAGCTTGGGCCGGCGAGGCTTGCGGCCCTCGGCGGCAGGAGAAGGTGCCGATGCCGGCATCGGGGCCATGCCCGCTGCCGCCAGCGCTGCCGCGTGAGTGGCGGACTCTTGGGCCAGCTTGGCAGCCTTGCGGGCCTTCATCTTGAGGAGAAGACTGGCCTCCAGGTCGCTCTCGCGCTTCGCCGCCTCGGGATCGAAAGCCTGCGCGGGAGCATCCTGGCTGGCGGCGCCATCGTCGCCGTCGCCGTCGCCGTCGTCAGCTTCGTCGTCGTCGTCGCCATCGTCGCCACGCTCGTCACCGTCCCCGGCGTCCTCATCGTCGTCGCCGGCGCCGTCATCGGCTTCGGCATCGTCGTCGTCCTGGGCTCCGGAGCCGAAGGTACCAAAGGGCGCTGACGTCGTGGCCCCCAGCGGTTGCGATGCCCCAAACAGGCCCAGCGAGGAACCCGACCCGAACGTTGTTGCGGGCGCTCCAGTCGCCTGCTGGGCGAACGGGTTGCTGAGTTCGGCGGTCGACGAGCCGAAGGCGCCAGTTGAGGTGGAGGCCCCAAAGCCCGAAGAGCTGCCTGCCAGAGCAAAGGGGTTCTGAACAGGAGCTGCAGCGGCAGACGTCGCCGGCGCAGTCGACTGCCCAAAGCCGCTGCCAGACCCGCCAAAGCCACCGGAGCCAAAGCCCCCGGTGCTGGAGCCAAAGCCGCCGAAGCCGGCAAAGGCATGCGGAGCCGGCGTCGGCGCTGCTGAGGGCGAGGCTTCCCCGGCAGCGTCGTCAGCATCGTCGGTGCTGACGGCATCGTCTCTGCCACTCTGGCCAGCCTCGTCGTCTTCGTCGTCGTCATGATCGTCGTCGTCGTTCTCAGCGTCATCGTCGTCATGATCGTCACCGTCGTCATCATCGTCGTCGTCATCGTCGCCGTCGTCGTCGTCGTCGTTGGCCGCATCACGGCCGTCGTCATCGTCTCCACCGTTGTCCGACCCAAGAGCCGTCACGTCCTCCTCGTGGTCGTCGTCGCCCTCTTCCTCGCCACCTGCGCCAAGGTTGTCGTCCTGGCCAAACCCGCGCGCCTGGTCGCGGCCACGACCAGCAGCCTCTTCGTCACCGTCGTCGTCGTCGTCAGCGGCGGCATCGTCCTGGCCAGATTCGGCAGCTGCGTTGCCGCCATCTTCGTCGTCGCCCTCGGCATCGTCGTCCCGCCCCTCATCCCGGTCGTCCTCCTCTCCGTCGTCATCCTCCTCCTCCTCCTCCTCCTCCTCCTCCGCATCGTCATCGTCGCCCTCTTGGTAGTCCTCGTCGTCCTCGTCGTCCTCGTCGTCATCCTGAGCCTGGCCAAACAGCGACTCGCCGCCAAACGCGCCCTTGGCCGGCGCCGCAGCTGCCGGGGCACTCGCCTGGCTGCCGAAGAGCCCGAACGCGTCGCTGAACGGAGCCGCAGGGGCAGAGCTCAAGCCGTCCACAGCAGAACTGGCAGAACCGAGCGCCGCGAGGAGAGAGAGGGTGCCGCCCTCGGGCTTGGGGACCAGCGTCCGGTCGGGGGAGGGTCCCGGCACAGGGATTGTGGAGGAGCCGTCCCCGAAGCGGGGCGGCTCTGTGCCAGGCGACGCCATGGAAAGCACTCCCGCGAATGGGTTCTCAATAGTGTCAGGAATGCCGAGGGCGGCGGTACCGGTGGAAGTTGCTGCGGGATGCGGCGTCGTGGCGCTCGGCGTTGCTTCCACCTCCGCTTCGGATTCGGCGCCCCCGTCCACTTGCTCGTCATCGGAACCAGCCGCGTCGCCAGCGCCAACCTTGCGCCGCTTTGCGGACGCGCTAGCGGAGCCAGAGGAGGGGGTGAGCCCAGATGCTCCGGCTGCGGCCGAAGCAGCACCCTTGCCTCCGGGCTCCGCGTCGACGTCCTCGAGCCGGCGCTTGGCAGGGCGCGGCGCGGATGCGGCGGAGGCGGAGCCGGCACTCTTCAACGCCACGGCGGCGCGGGCCTTGGCCAGCGCCTCCGCTTCGGCGGCGGCAGCCGCCCGTCGGCCGGACTCCTCGGCTCTCTCCTCGGCGGCGGCCGCCCTGGCCTGCGCCTCGGTCAGCGAGCCCTCCGCGGCGGCGGCGCGGGCCTTGGCTTCCTTCAGCTCCTGTGCCAGGTCCTTGGAGCGGGCGTTGGCGCGCAGGGCTGCGTTGCGCAACTTGAGCGAGCGGTCGTCGGCCTCCTCCTTCTCGGCCGCCGCGGCGGCAAGCTTGGCCTCCAGCTCGGCGATGGTGCTGACTGTGCTCGAGCCCGCGGCGGCGGCGGAGTCGGCGCGCTTCGCCGCCTCCGCAGCCTTGGCCTCCGCAGCAGCCGCGGCTGCGGTGGCTGCCTCCAGCTTGCGCTGCAGGTCGTCCACCTGAGCGAGCACGGCCAGGTGGGTCTCCTTGTCCACCGAGCCGGAGCCGTGCGTGGTGAGGAGGCGCTCAAGCCGCTGCTTGTACGTCTCGACCAGCTGCGCGCGGGAGGCGCTCTCCTCCTGGGCCACGGCCAAGTCGGCCTTGGCGGCAGCGAGCTCCTTGCGGAGCGGGGCGGTGGCCTCCTTGGCCTCGGCCAGCTCCGCGCGAAGTGCGCGGATCTGGTTATCCTTCGCCTGGGCGGCGTCGCGGAGGAGGTCGTTGCTGTCCCGGGTCACGGCGAGCTCACGCGCAACGCTGCGCAGGCGGGCGCCCAGGCTGCCGTCGAAGGAGGCGTCGTCGCCGTCTGCAGAGGCTGCCGATCCGTCCGCAGCCCCCGCAGCGGAGGACGAAGACGAGGACGAGGACGAGGACGAGGAGGACTTCCCGGCGGCGCTGGCTGCAGCCGCCTTGTCCGCGGCGGAAGGCCCCGTTCCGGTTGCGCGAGCGGCGCGGGCGTTGGCGGCAGCTGCCTCCGCGACGGCGGCGCGGTAGCGGCGCTCCAGCGAGTCAGCCTTCTCCTTGGCGGCCTCGAACTCGGAGCGAGCGAGATCCGAACGGCTGCGCTCGAGCTCCGCCTCGCGGCGCCAGTGGCGGACCATCTCCTGGGCGTCTACGAGGGCGCGGCGGAGCGCGGAAGACGCGTCCTCCGCTGCCGCAGCAGCTTCGCCCGCGCCGTCAGTGCCGGATGCCCCGGACGAGGTCTGCTCGCCGGCGCGGAGGCGGTCGATGGTGGAGTTGGCGGCGTCCACCGTGGCCGTGAGGCTCTCCACCTGTGCTTCGAGGCGCTTGGAGTGCGCCTCCGCCGCCTCCACGGCTCGGCGGGCCGCCTCGGCCTCCGCGCGTGCCGCGGCCGAAGCTGCATTTGCCGCACGGAGCTTCTCCGCGGCGGAGCGCTCGGCAGCCTCCACGCGGCGGCGCAGGGTGTCCGCCTCCTCCTTGGCCGCCTTGCCGAGGCGGACTGCCTCCTGCATGCGGCGGCCGTCATCGGCGTGCAGCTGCACCAGGGAGTCGTACGATGCCTGGACCGCTGCCCTGGCCGCCTCGCGCTCTTCGGTGGCCTCCTTGAGAGCGCGCTCGCGGGCCTCGATCCCCTCCGCGACGGCTTGGGCCTCCGCGAGGTCGAGGCGCACGGTGCGTGCGTCCTCCCTGGCAGCGCGCTCGGCGGCCTTGGCTGCCTCGACGGCGTCATCGGCGTGCTCCCGCACGCGGCGCATCTCGCCGCGCAGGCCCTCGATGGCGGCCGCTCGGGCCTCCTTCTCCTCCTCCACGCGCTTCTCGGCGGCGGCGCGCTCCTCCTCCAGGGCCTCGAGGCGGGCGCGCAGCGCGGCAGCCTCGCCCTCCGCCGCGTCAGCCAGCGCCTTGTACTCCTCCGCGGAGCGGGCCTGCTCGTCGGCGAGCGCGCGGGCAGACTCGAGCTCCGCCTGCAAGGACGCAACACGGAGGCCGAGGGAGGCGACAGCTTGCTGGTCGCCCGCGGAGCGGGACGTGCCGGGCGGAGAGCCGGACGCCGCGGACAGCGCCGGGGACCCGGTCGCGGCCGCTCCAGGCGCGGACGAGGAGGAAGACGAGGAGGACGACGAAGAGGAGGACGAGGACGACGTGGCGGGCGCCGCCGTGGCGACGCTGGCGTCGGGGGCAGACTGCGCGGCCGCTGCAGCCGAGCGCCCCTCCTCCGCGGCTGCCTCCGCGAGCCTGGCTCGCGCTCCCGCGAGCTCCGTGCGGACGCGCTCCAGCTCGGCCGTGAGCTCGTCCGCCTTGCGCGTCGCGGCGCGGGCCTCGGCTGCCGCGGCTGCGGCGCTGCGCTCTGCCTCGGCGCGGTCGTGCTCTCGGGCCTTCCGCTCCTCGAGCCACTCGCGGCGGAGGCGGTCCCGCTCCGACGCGACGTTGGCCATGCGGCCCTCGTGCTCGCTGGCCATGGTGGCCTCGAGCCGGCGGACGGTGTCGGTCATGGCGGCCAGGCGGTCGCGCTCGCCCTCCGCGCGACGAAGGGCGTCCCGCAGCGACTCCTCTGCCCGGACCCACGACAGCTGCTCCGCCTCGAGCGCTGCGACCTTGGCCGCGGCTTCCATGGACTCGCGGCGGATGGCGTTGAGCTCGGCGTCGCGCTCGGCCGCCTGGCGCTGCTGCTCCACCATGAGCTCGCGGGCCCTCGCGGCCCCCTCCCGCTCCACCTCCGCTTGCCCCTGGAGCTCGGACTCGCGACGGCGGGCGGCCTCGAGCCGCTGCGTGGCGCTCTCCGCGTCGAACTCGGCTCTGGCCAGGCGCACCCGCAGGGCGCGCACGTCCTCCCGGGCGGCGGCAGAGTGCGCCTCGGCCTCGCGGAGGCGCTCCGAGGCGCGCTCGCGCTCCGAGTGCAGCAGCGAGCGGAGGGCCTCGGTCTCCTTGCGGGCGGCCTCTGCGGCCTCGGCCGCGGACTCGTCTACTTCGTCGCGCGCCGCGGCCGCAAGGGAGGAGGCTTCCTGCGCGGCGGCCGAGGCGCCGGTGCTTGAGGCGGGCAAGGTGCCCATGGCGCCCCCCGAGACGAGGCCCTTGTAGGCCTCCACCTGCCGCGTGAGGGCGGCCACGAGGCGGTCCTGCTTCTGCCTCCACTCGCGCTGGGACTGCAGCTCGTCCATCGCCCCTGCGAGGAGGGACGCCGCCTCGGACTCGGCCGCGGCGGCGCGCTGGGCCTCGGTGTCGGTGAGGCGGTCCACAAGCTGGCGGGTGACGCGGAGGAGGAGGCGGTTGCGGCGGAGCAGGCCGCCCACGCCGTCGAAGCGCACCAGCGCGGCGCTGATGACGTCGGGCCCGGCAGCGTCGCCGTCGTCCATGTCTGCGTCCTCGTCCTCGTCCTCGTCCTCGCCGTGGGCGGCCACGAGCGACTCCGCTGCGCGGCGCAGGCCGTCGGCGGTGGTGAGCGACTCAGCGTCGGGGATGTCGAGGGCAGCCGCGCCGGCCGAGGAGGAGGCCGGGAGCTGGCCGCCTGAGGCGCGCTGGATGTCCTGGCGGAGGAGCGCGGCGAGCTGGGCTGCCTGGTCGGCAGTCTCGCGGCGCAGGACGACGATTGCCTTGCGCGCGCGCTCTGCTTCCGCCCGCGCCTCTGCCGCGGCCTTGTCGGCCGCCGCCCGGGCCGTGACGGCCTCCTGCATCCTGCTCGAGAGGGTGTGAGTGTGGGCCACCATGTCCTCGTACGCCTTGTGCTGCTTCTCCACGAGGGGGGCGCGAGCGGCGAGGTCCGCGGTGATGGCCTCCACCATGAGGGTGAGCTGCTGCGAGCGACGACGCTCCAGCGCCAGGGCCACGGCGGGGTCCCTGCGCGCGATGTCGTCGTCGTCCTCCTCGGACTTGGGCGAGCCGGCGTTGGCCGTCGGGCCCGCGGAGGGGAGACCAGTCGCGCTGCTGCCAGCTGCGACCGTGCCGCCGCGGGCGGCGCCGCTGCCGGACACCGCGGCGCGAAGCTTGGCAGCGAGGTCGTCGGCCTCGCGTCGTGCGGCGTCGCGCTCGGCCACGGCCGAGGCGGCCTGGGCACGGAGCTGCTGCTGCGCCAGAGCGGCCTCCCGGCGGGCAGCCTCTGCCTCTTCGACTGCCCGCCGTGCCGACGCCGCGGCCTGCTCCCTGGCCTCGGCGAGGAGCCCCTCGAGGGACTCGACGCGCTCCGCAGCCGCGGCGGCGGCGTTCCTCTCAAGCTCTGCCACGCGCTTGGCCTGGGCCGCGGTCTTCTCGAGGGCGGCCTCGCGCTCTGCGCCAGACACGCGGGCGTCGCGAAGGCGGGCCTGGAGGTCCTCAGCGGCGGCCTCGGCGTCCTCGAGGCGGGACGCAAGGGACCGAGCGCGGCCCTCGGCAGCTGCCACCGCGTCTCTCGCCTCCGCGAGCTCCGCACGCGCCTGGCGAACCGCTGCGCCCGTTGTGTTGCGGACAGTGTCGGCGTCCGCGCGGCAAGCGGCGGCCTCGCGCTTGCTGGTGTTGAGCCGCTCCTCGAGGAGAGCGCACTGGGCTTCGGCCCGCTCCGCCCGCTGCTGCGTGGGGAGGCGGGTCGCGCGAATCTCGGCGAGCTCGCGCTCCAGGGCCGCCTGCGCGTCAGCCGCCTCCTCGAGGCGATGGCCACGGGCCGCGACGTCCTCCCGGAGGCGCTGCAGCTCCTCGCGCTGCAGCTCCTGGCTGCGCACGGCGACTGCGGCCTGCTCTTCGGCCGCTCTCCGGGCGCTGCGCTCGGCCTGAAGCTTTGCGCGCTCCGCCTCGAGTGCGGCTTCGGCCTCCTCTGTGCGCTGGCGGGACGACGCCGCGCGCTCGCCTGCGGGCAGACGAAAACAACGGCACAGGACGCGGCAGGCAACGGGTCGCACGAGCGCCCTGGCGGCCAGCAGCACCAGCAGCACCAGCAGCACCAGCACCCCGCGCAGGGGCGGCGGAAAGCCCGCTGCCATGCCTGGCTCCGGCCACAGGCGCAAGCCGCGGGCACCGGACAGAGGCGCGGCGCTCCCCGCCCCCACTGCCGGCCTGTTCGTCGCCAGTGGGCATGGGTTTGGCCAGCGCCTCAGTCGTCGGCGTGGGCCAGCGACCAGGGCGCTCGGAAACGAGCTTGCGAGCGCGCGAGCTGCGCAGCAGCGCGGGCCTGCTGCCAGGCTGCGGAGCGCGTCACCTCCTCCCCCCTCCCCCTTCCAGCCGCGTTCGGAACCGGCAGCCAGACGCTCTGGCCGGTCGGCCCCGGCCGGGCTCCGCGGGATGCGCCCCAGCAGGGCGTGCAGTGGGGGGCAACGAGCGCAGGCAAGCCAACGGCGATTGGGCGCGCTCGCGCGGGCCTCACGCTGGGCCTCGGCGTCAGCCTCGGCAATGGACCTGGCCTTGGTGGTCGCGTCCAGCTGCGTGGTCACCTCCACGAAGCGGGCCTCGAGCTCGCCCATTTGCATCTCAAAGCGGGAGACCTCGTCTTCCTTGGCCGCCAGCCGCTCCCGAAGCTGCCCCTCATCGAGGTCTGCGGCCATGGCTCCGGTCCGCAGCCCAAGGTGCGCGCACCGAGCGGTGCGTCGGCGTGCCGGCCGCTCGCCCTCCGCTCCGGAAGGCGCGTGTCCGGCGCGTTTGGGCCCGATCCTCGCGCCTCCGCACGCCTGGCGCGCGCGCTCTGCCGGACTGGCCGGCAGCTGGCTCGAGCAGAGCGCCCGGCCCCGCCGGCAACGATGATGACAGGCCAGGTGCTCGCACGCAACCAGCAGGTCGCTGGCAGCTGCAGCCTGCATGGCGGCGGCCGCGAGGCTTCACAGGCCCGCGTCAGACCTCACCCTGCGCATGCGCCCCACCCGCCTGCACACCGACGTTGTGAAGGTGAGCCCGGCGGCTTCGGCAGTTTCCGAGGCCAAGCCAGTCGGGCGGTGCCAACCCCGGCTGCTGGGCGCCGGCCCCTCGCCCGCCCCTGACCTGCCGCGGCATGCGCTCGCCCGCGGACTGCTCTGCGAGGCCGCGCGGCGTACCGCCCCGGGCGCCCGGTGGAGCCGCGCTGCCGGCCCGCGGCGGGACGGACGCCAGGGCTTGCACCGGGAGCGGGTCGCTGCGAGCCTCCCTCCGCTCTCTGGAAGCCAGCGACCGCTTCCCCCGGCCTGGCGCGCGCCCGCGGCCGCCTCCCGCGCAGGACCACCTCCCCGTGAAGGTCATCCCAGGGCTCTTCGTGGGATCGCAGCACGCGGCGTACAACTCGGAGGCCTTGCGCAGCCTGTGAGCCGCCCCTTGAAGGCGTTGCTGGCGCCCGGGCGCGTGAAGGGCTCGTGACAGCGCCGGCTGCTGCCGCGCCCGCATTGGGCCTCCAGCCCGCGCGCGCTGGCCGCTTCCCCTCCGGGGCCCGCTCACCGTGCGCTTGTCCGGGGCCGCTGCACTCGCAGAGGGATCACGCACGTTTGCTCGCTCAATGGCGGCCCGGGAGCGCGGTCCGGCTTCATCGTTCTCACCGTGGAGCTGCGAGACGCCGACGGGTCTGATCTGGTTTCCGTGCTGCCGGTGACCAACCTCTTCATCGAGAGCGGGCGCAAGGCGGGGGGCGTGCTCGTGCACTGGTGAGACTCCGCCCCCGGGGTTGGGGCGCGCGGCGGCGGCAGCCTCGTGCGCACTGGCAGGCCGTTGCCCCTTCGCGAGGCGGAGGAGGGTTTCCGGCGTCGGACGCGCCCCTGCTGTGCGCGTGCCTCCCCGCGCTGAGGGGCGCGGTGCGCAGCACGGGGCCCGTGGGGCGCGACCGCTGTGTCCGGCCCCACTGTGGGCTGTCCTGCCCGGGGGGGAGGGCGCTGACGGCCGGGAGGCGCGGGCGGGTCGCGGCGGGACAATTGCTGAAAACCCCGGCCAGCCAGGCACGCGCGTGCGCGCCAACTTCTCGCCCCTTGGGCCGCGCTCCGACTCCCCAGCCGCGTGCATCGTGCGCCCAAAGCGGCCAGCCGCATCGTGCGCGAGGCGCGCCCCAGCTGCTGCTGGGCCCGTTCCCCGCCCGACCCAAGCCACAGCGCGCCTTCCCTCTCTTTCTGACGTTGCACCCGCAGCACGCAAGGATGGTCTCGCTCGCCTGCCGTCGTTGCCGCGTACCTCGTGTCCAGCCTCGGCATCACTGCGGCGCAGGCCCTGGCCCGCGTCCGGGCGGAGCGGCACATGGCCAATCCGAACCCCGGCTTTGTTTCGCAGCTGTTGGCGTTCGAGGCCTCGGGCCGAGCTGCGGCCAACGCGGCCAGGCTGCTCCTCACCCAGCGGCTGTACGTGGCCGCTGGCGCGTGTGACGAGTCCGCCACCCAGACCGACAGCCGCGTGCTCGGGGCCCGCGCAAGCCTGCAAAAGCCCATTCCCAACCCTCCGCGGGCTTGGCTTCGCATCCCCGGCAGTCTCCCGTCCGGCTCCGCCACGGGGTCGACGGGCACCGCCTCGGTCGGCGGGGCGCCCAGCGGCGGCACGAGCATTAGCGATGCCGGAGACGACCGGAGCATTCACGGCGCGCCCTCGCCGCAGCTCATCGCGGGCGGCAGGGTCGACTGGGGGGACGCCACTGCCACAGCCCATTTCGGCACACCATTGCCTCTGGGACCCTCAACAGCGGCCGCCATCGGCTGCGCTGCCTGCGGTGCCACCCTGGCCTCGACGAGACACATCGTGGCGGCCATGGACTTGCGCAGTGCCAGCATTGCGGCCAGCAACGCGTCAGCGCAGGCAGGCGCTGCGGCAGCGGCAGCGGCGACGGCCACGGCAGCGGCAACGGCGGCCACCTCTGAGGCGCGTGGCAGCTCTGGGCAACCCTGCCCACTGCCAGGCGGGGCGCCCCAAGCAGGCCCGCTTGCGCCCCCGCTGGTCACGCACACCACGGCTCCATACCGGTCCATCGCCAACGCCGGAGCGAGCTTTGCCCTGTCCGGCGCCTCACCCCGGGCGTCTTTGCGATGGGGCGGGGGCGGGGGCGGGGGCGACGACGAGGGCTTCAGGCCGCCGTCGGTGAAGGGCACCCCCACCAGAGGCGGATTCTTCGAGGACGACGAGGACGGCTTGGACGAGGAGGAGGACGAGGATGATGACGAGGACGAGGACAAGGGCGACGACGAGGACGCTCTGCTAGCCCAAGCAAGCATGCGCGACAGAGCCGCGGGCGCCGACCAGCCGCAGGTGCCGCCGTCGCTTCCGCGCCCTGCGCTGGCAGTGGCTCATTCAGCAGCCGCAGCTGCGCCGTCGCCTCGCGGTCATCACTCGCGCTCGGGGTCGTCGTCCTCTAGTTCCATGGCCTCATCCACAGCCACCTCCGCCGCGTCCGCCTTCGGCACAACCGCGCAGCTTGAAGGCGGCTGGGCCAGCACCAGCGGCGCCGATGACCCGACCGGCCTCGTGCCGCCGGCGTCGCCTTCCGCCGCCGAAACCACCTTCCACGTTCCGGCCTCCATGGGCATCGGCTTCAACCGCTGGGAAGCCCGCCCCGGCGCGAGGTCATCGTCCAAGACCGTCCCGCTCGTGGCGCCGCCAGGCGCTGTTCCTGCGAGCCTCAGCGTCCCTGCCAACTCCGCGGCGTGGGCCCCCTCGCTTGCCAATGCCTGGCGCGGCCTTGAGCGTCTATCCGCCCATTCGTCGTCTCTGGGGAGCCCGACGTCGCTGTCGGCGTCTGCCCCTGCCCCTCGCGCCCCGCCCATGACGCGCGGCAGGGCGGCCTCGCTCCCAGGCGGGGCAGCCGCCCTGGCGGCTGACACGGTCCTTTCCCAGGAGGCGGCGGCCTGGGCAGACACCATGACAGCGGCAGCATCCTTCGGCCAGCGCACCATCTGCGTGGAATCTGGCCCCTTCATTGCGCTGCCCGAACCCGGATCGACAGGGCTGTGCTCGTGCGGGTCGTGCTCTGCGGTGGTCGGCACATCGGAGCCGCCGCCGGCTTGGGCGTCTGCAACGCCCAGCTGGGCGGCGGTGGCGGCGGGACGCAGCCCCGTCGTGTGGCTGAGCGAGGACGCCGTGAGGCTTTGGCTTCCCGGGTCCAGAGCATCGCCATAGGGAGGGATGGGCAGCAGCGGCAGCGACTCGGGCGGCCTGCTGGCTTCCTCGTGCGTCGATTTGAGGTCAAGTGCATTCTGCCAGCCCAGCGAGCGTTTAAATTTCTGCGCCGGATTGCCCGGCGGTTCTTTTCCTGGCGACAATGCTTGTGTTTTGGCTCCGCGGTGCTTGCGGCGCTGCGCCACCCGGGTCGATCGTTGAGCGACCTGGCGGCTGCAATATGCGAGGCGCCACATTTCCTGTGGTTCGTCGCAGGATTTTGTGTTGTGAGTTTGATAGAATGCTTTGGTTGCGACCGGCGGGGTGCTCGCTCGCCTCGCCGCGCGCTTCGGCTCGCTCTGTAGTCCCCTCGAATTTTTAGCTGCGACTCATCGCCGACGTTCCGGCGCATCGCTGCTGCGCAGCTCACGAATGTCGCAGAGCCGCACGAGGCAAGGCGCTGCGCAGACAGGTCGCGGCGCGCCTGCACAGCTCTGCAACCGCTGCCTTGACACGACGCTTCCTCCGCGCCCTTGGCCCTAGCAGCGCCCAAGATGCCCCCAAACCCCGCGCCACAAGCAGCGCCACTCGGGAATCAGCCGTTCGGCTCAGGCTCAGGCGGACGGCTTGGCAAGGAGGAAGTCCTTGAACTTCTCGATGCCCGCCTTGTTGATCACGCAGATGTGGTTCAGCTCGCGGAAGGCCTCGTTGAAGTCAAGGCCGCAGCCCACCACAAAGTGATCGGGGACGCTGAAGCCCACGTACCTTGCCTTGAGGCCGCACGACTTCTCCGTGCGCTTCTCGATGAGCGAGCAGACGACTGCCTTCTCCACCTCGAGCTCCTCGCGAAGCTTGGGGAGCAGGCGGGTCATGCTGAGGCCGGTGTCCACGATGTCCTCGACCACGATGACGGTGCGTCCCTTGAGCTCGTCACCGATGAGGCCCGTGATGAGCACCTCGCCGGTGGACGCGGTGCCGGCGTAGCTCTTGACCCTGCAGAAGCCGATGGTGAACGGGGCCTTGCCCACGCAGCAAGCGCGAGCCGAGTAGGCCTTGTGGAGCTCCTCCACGAGCTTCATCATGAAGACGGAGGCGCCGTTGAGCACGCAGAGCAGATGCGGGCAGGTGTCGAGGTGCTCCGCGGCGATTTGGTCGGCAAGCCCGGCGATGCGGTCGTTGATGTAGCCCTGGGGGATCATCACGTGCGACAGGTATTGCTGCGGGCACAGGAGGGCCGGTTGGCTCGGGGAACAGAGTGCCCTCGGAACATTGGTTGCTTGGCTGGCCTCGCAACAGGCGGGGTCACTGGGCGCGGCAACGACCACCGTGGCAGAAGTTCGCGATCCGGTCAGCCACCATGGGGGTCTCGCTGCCTGGAAGCAAACCAGCTGCCAGCAAGCGTGGCCCCGGAAGTGCACGGCCTCGCGGCCAGACCTGGGTCAGCGGAGACCGGGCATGTGAGCGGCGCAGCAGGAACAGCCCCCCGGCTCACCTTGTAGTTGGCAGAGACCCGCAGCTGGTCCAGCCCGATCTTGGTGTCATCCGCCAGGAAGATGGGCTCCTGGCGCTGCGATCGGCACGGCAACGCGACGGGGGGGGTGCGCGGCCGGCGGGCAATTAGCGCGGGGCCGAGAGCGCGAGCCACGCCTTTGCCCAGCGACGGTGAAAGGACGCTAGTCGCGTCCCGCGCGCAAGGCCAGAGCTCCATTCTCACGCCGGGAGAAAGGTCCTCGGGCGCAACCGTTGGGGCGGCGGACTCGGCAGCGGCGGCCATTGCAGAAGCGAGGAGGTGAGCGCTGCAAATCGGCCCGAGGAGCTGGCACGACTTGCCAGCTCGCGCTCTGCTGCCCGTGCTCTGCACCTTGTGTAGTGTGCTCGTAACAAGGGCATCTCGCGACCCCGTGTCTCCTGCCGAGGCCGGGAAGGCTGCCGCCTGCCGCTTCGGCCACACGGGCTCCAGCTGCGCAGAGTACCTCCGACCTCCGGCCACGCGCCCCCGCAGCCTGCAGCGGTGCTCGAGCCACGCCCTCGTAGCTCTGCCGGCGGCCGTGGCGCTGCGTGGTCGGGCGGAACGGCCCGCGCCGAAACCCTGTCAAGAGGCCGACGGGACGTGGCAGGCGTGTCTCTGCCGTTGCGGTGTCGGTGGGGGGGGGGGGGGGGGGGGAAGGAGCCCGAACGGTTTCGCCCAAACCCGCCGAGTTCTGCCCCAGTGACCTCGCACAGGCTGCCGCCAGCAACGCCTTGCCGCGACGCTGCGGACGGAGAGAGCCCACCGGCAGTGGCCCGCAAGGCATTGCTCGGGCCCCGGCGCTCGATCCCAACATGGCCTGCTGCCAGGGCAATCGGGGGCCTGGCCTCAGCGCGGCAGCTCGAGGGCTGCGAGCTGTGTCATATTGTGTGTGCGGCAAAGATCGAGCTGGCTGCGGGCTTGCCGAAAGAGGCCGTTTCGTCACTCTCCGGGCCGCGGAGGAGAGGGTGGCGGCGGCGCCTGCGTGGGGGGCATGGAGAACTACAAGGTGCTCCGTGCCATCGGGAAGGGCAGCTTCGGCAAGGTGAGCAGTTCCGGCAGTTCCGGCGTCGAGCGCTCCCGAGCCCGCTCGCGGCCAGGTCCAGGCGCGCCCTCTGCCCCGACACCGCGCCGCCGGTTCTGTCGCAGGTGTACGTGGTCCGGCACATCGGCGAGAACAAGCACTATGTCATGAAGGTCATCAAAATGCGAGGCATCCCCAAGGCGGAGCGGTGAGGGGGCGCACTGGCCGGGCTTGCCTCACGGGGGCGCAGCAATGGCGCCGAACTGGCACAAGACCGGGGCCGGCCTGCACCGCGCGAGCGCGGCAGGGAGTCACCCGGTGCTGGGCTGCCAGTTTTGGCAGGAAGCTGCCGCCGAGCTTGTTGCGGCCTGATGGAGAGGCCTGCGCTCGTGCGAAGCGCATGGCAGTGCGTTTCGGGCGCGTCTCGAGCTTGCGCGCGCTCCCTTCCCCCCCATCCCCGTCCCCGTACCGCCCGATCTCCCTCCTGGCGGTGCCCTCAGTGAGGCCTGTAAGAACGAAGTGGCTATCATGCAGCGGCTGCCCCACCCCAACATCGTGGCGTACAAGGACTCCTTTTCCGTGCAGCGCGGCGACAAGCTGTGCATCGTCATGACGTACTGCGACGGCGGCGACCTGTCGGCCCGGCTCGAGCAGCAGCGGGGCAAGCTCCTTCCCGAGGACCAGATCTTGCACTGGTTCGTCCAGATCGCTCTGGGGCTGGGATGCATGCATTCAAGCAAGGTGCTGCATCGCGACCTCAAGACTGCAAACATCTTCCTCCTCTCCTCGGGCCGCCTGGTCCTCGGCGACCTCGGAATCAGCAAGTCCCTGGACGCCACCATGGCCATGGCAAGCACGCAGATCGGCACCCCCTACTACATGTCTCCCGAGCTGTTCCAAAGCAAGCCCTACAACCACAAGAGCGATGTGTGGGCGATCGGGTGCGTCCTTTACGAGCTCTGCACCATGCGCCACCCGTTCGAGGCGGAGAGCATCCAGCAGCTCGGCGCGCGCATTCTCCGAGGCCGCTACCCGCCCATCGCCGCTCGCTACTCCAAGGGCCTTCGCTCCCTCATCGATTCGCTCCTCTCACAGGCGCCCTCCTCGCGCCCCGACGTGGACGAGGTGCTGCGCTCCCCCTTCATGCGCAAGCCCCTCCTGTCCTTCGTCCGTGACATGGCCGCGCGGGCCGGCTCTGGCAGCACCGCCATAGGCGTGGGCACCATGGCCTTCGGCTCCGCGCTCAAGGAGCTCGTCGCCGATGGCGGGTCCGCTTCGGCGCTCGGCCCCCACAGCGCGAGTCTTTTCCGCCAGATCCGCTCTCTCGGTCTTGGGGCGCTTGTGACGCGCGCCATCGGCGGAGGATCGGACCTGCCCGCCGACGATTCAGCGACCGCTCGCCGAGGCCCCTCTCCGGCCCCCGACCGCCGTCGGGCCGCGGGGCCCTCCTCGTCCTCGTCCTCCTCGGCATCCGCTGCAGCATCTGACGCGTATGGGTCCCGGTCGGGGGCCCCAGACGGCAGCAGCAGCGCTTCGGCTGCCTCGGGGGCGCCCGCGTCTGCGGCCAAGAACGGCTTCGTGCCGGCTGTTAGGCGCGCCCCGTCGGGCACAGACGACGCTGCCAAACGCGCCCTTCGCGACCAGCAGTCCGCCCTCCGCCGCGAGCGCGAGGTGCAGCTCTCAGTGGAGCGCGCGCTCCACCGCTACAACGACGAGAAGCTGCAGCGCGCGCAGTGGCGCCGCCGACAGCTCGATGCGCAGCGCAGGAGGGCCGCAGGGTCGGCGACGCCGGGGGGCGCGTCGGCTGCAGGTGGTGGCTCTGTGGCGAGTTCCGGCTCCGTCATCTCCGCCCGCGGCCGCGGCGTTCGCCCCGCGCGCCCTGGCGCCGTGGGCAGCGGGACTCCTTCCGCCGGCCACCCTGCGGGAAGCCACTCCAGGGTGTCGTCTGACGCGGCCCCGCGCTCCTCCCGGGCGCAGCGACCGTCCGTCGCCCGGCCCGGCGCGCACGGCTCGCCCTCCCCTGCGCCTGCGCCGGGACGGGGCCACCGCCCGGCCCCAACGGTGACGTCCGCGCCGACCCCGGCCCCCTCTGCGCAGGACAGCGCCCGCGCCCGTCTGCTCGAACTCCAGGCGCAGCAGGAGGCGGAGCTGAGCCGCTGGCGGCAGGGCGCGGGAGACAGGGCCAAGGCGCACAAGAGCGAAGCAGAGGCAGCAAGCAGGGCGCGGCACGCCCACGGTCGCGGGGCAGGGAGCGCGGGCTCGCGGAGCAGCGCCGGGGCTGGGTCCGGCGCAGGGGGTCGCGTCTCGTCGAGCGGCCGCGTGGCCGCCGCCCCCGCCACATCCCGGGACCGGTCAGCGGACAGAAGGCCCGCCGCGCAACCGCGCAGGGGCGGCGACGTTGACCACCGCCCGCGGGTGGACCACCGGACAAGGCCGCGCGCAAGCGGCTCGTCGGCGGCTCCAGCGGTCGCTGGAGGAGGAGGAGGTGGCCTCGGCCTGCCCGGCCCCCGGTACCACGCCCCGCCCAGCGGCGGCCTGGGCGCGGCTCGCGGGCGCAGCGACGGCGGCGACGCCTCCGGCTCGCACGCCCTCAGCCGCCCCGACGCGCACGGCCGCCGCGCCGCATCCACGCCTGAGGGGCGGTCGCACTGGGACCGCAGGGTCGACTCCGTGGCGCCTGAAGTCGAGGACGAGGAGGTGGAAGAGGAGGACGACGACGATGACGCCGACGTGGTGAACGAGCTGGGGATGGACCCCGACCTCGAGGCTGCGGCCGAGGAGGACGAGCGGGAGCTGGCGCTGGCGGCGGCGGAGCTCAAGGCCGCTTTCGAGGCGTCTGTGCGCCGCTGTGACCGCCTCCAGCGCTCCATCCAGCGCCTTCGCCGCAAGACCGTGGACGCGAGCTCGGACGGCCGGGACGGGGCCAGAGACGCCTCTGCCGCCTCCCCGCCACCCCGCCGCGAGGCCGCCGCCTCCCCCGCGCAGGCAGCCAGCACGCCCGTGCCTGCGGCGCAGCGCCGCGGCTCCGCGCTCTCCGGCGAGCCCCCGCGGCTGGCCAGCGGCGCAGGCGGCGCTGCCCCTGGCCAGGACGGCCGGCCGCGCATGTCGCCGGGCACGGAGGCGCTGCTCCTTCCGCCGGCGGAGCCTGCCGCTGTGGACGACTACGGCTACGACGCGGAGGGGGCTGCGGGGGACAGTGTGGAGTTCGACGGCGGGAACGAGTGGGCGGACGACTGGGCTGCCGAGTGGGGCGACGTCGACGAGGACGCCTTGGCGGCAGTGGAGGCGGAGGATGACGACCACGACGACGTCTCTGGGGCGGCCGACGATCGCGAGAGCGGGTACCTCGGCCGGCGCGCGGCCGCTGTTCGCGCCGAGGTGGCGAGCGCCGTTGGCGCGGCAATGCTCGACGAGATGCTCAGGCTTGAGCGCCGCAGGCTTGAGGACCCCGCTGCGGACGCCGACCCGGCCATGGCGCGCCAGACTGCGGACGTGCAGTCCCGCCTGGGGCCCGCCCGTGCCGTGATGCTGCAGCGCGTGCGAGAGCTCGTCCACGTCGAGAGCGTCTTGGCGGTGGCGTGATGGCCCCCGCGCGCCCCGCTGCCGCCCCGGCATGACCCGCCGCCGCCACCACCACCACCACCGCCTCCACCGCTATGCGCTCCTCACTGCCGCTGGCTCGTCGCCAGGCCGTGCGCAGGCCGTTCCCGCGCCTTCGCGATGGAGGCTTGTGGGCGCTTGGTCGTTTGCGACGAGCACTGGGACGAGTGCAAACCTGCCTGCTGCTTCCACTTGCGCCGGGCAATGATGACTACACACGCACTCCTTCCCTCACCACGCAAACGCCTGCTCGGGGGCCAGCTGCGTTCGAGGGCCGCGTCAACATGAGAGAAACTCGGGCAGCCTCGCTAGCTGGGCACATAGCCTTGCTCCTGCGCCACTGCCGAGTCAATGACAACACTTTGCTGCAGCTGGTGATGCCGCTGACGCTGCGCGCTGCGCTGCGTGCTGGTCTGCTCGCGCCCTGCTGCCGGCTCTGACGCGTCGCGCTGGTCGCCCGCTGCTTGGGCCCTCGCGTCCCTTTCCCCGCTGCCAGGGAGCGCTGGGGGGCGCCTGACGGGGTCGGGCTCCTCGATTACGGCCCGCGGGATGTCCGGTCCCAGGAACATGCGCAGGTTCCGCGGCAGCTGCTGCGCGGCCTCGAGCTCCAGGGCCGCCTTTGTCAGCCAGACCGCCTCGGCCTCCGCCTGCCGCTTGATAGCGTAGGCTTCCGAGTCCGCCTGCGCCCGCATGGACTGCATCTGCGTCTCCACCTCCGCCTTGGCCAGACCCTTGTTGCCCACGGCGTGGTTGATCTGCCGCTCCAGCGCGATTTTGGCAACGTCCAGGGCGCTCTGGCCAGCCTTCACGGCCCGCTCCCGCGCGGCCTCGGCCTCGCGGACCAGCCGGTGGCGCATCTCCGTCACCACCCTGGAGCTGGCCTTGAGGCCCTCCAGCTCTGTGAAGCCGGCCTGGATCTGGCGCGGCACCTGCGGCTTGCTCAGGCGCACGTCCATCACTTGCATGCCCTCGCCAGTCACTTGCTGGAGGAACTCGCGAAGCTGGGTCTCCACCATCTCGTCAACTTGGTCGAACTTGGTGATGGTTGCCTCGCGGAGCGTCATGCGCGAGCACACGTCCGCCAGAATTCCGACGACGGGATCGGAAATCAGGGATTTCTCCATCTGCTGGTGCGTAAAGTTCCGCACCAACGCCACCACGCTGGGCAGGTGGGGGGCAAACACGACCTCGACAGAAGGGAACACGGCGTCCACACCCGACATGGTGGGGCACAGCACGCTCTGGAGCCGGAGAACCTTGCTGGACTTTTTTATCGGCACCACGTGTTGCAGCGGCCATGGCGTCACGTGGACTCCGGACTGCAGGACTTCGTCGCTGAGCTTGCCGGCGTAGTAGTTCAGCCCGACATAGCCCTCGTTCACCTTGGCGACGAAGCTGCCGAACTGGAGCGTGGAGAGTGTCGTCCACAACCAGCCTAGGAGAGAGTGCAGCGCCATCCGCGCGGCGGGCGGGCCTTTCTGGGGCCGCTGGGCTGGGCGGCGTCTGGCTGGGCAAGTTGCGCTGCTGTGGGGCAGACCGGCCGGCCGCCTTGCCGACGACGGGCGAGGCCGGGGCGGTAGAGTGTGCGGTGCTGGGGGGCGGGCGGCTTGGTTGCTGTTTCGGGGGGCTGGCTCTGCTCGGGTTGCGGCAGGCGTACGAATTGGGACACTCGCCCTCGCCCCTGGTTTTGGGCGGCCAACGCTAGCGAGACTGTGCGCACAATCCGTGCCACACTCACCAGTTCGCCCTGACCACGCGCAGGCGAGCTGGACAGCCAAGCGGCGCGCCTGGTCCAGCCTGTGGGTCGCGCGCTGCTTCTGGGTTCCCGTCAGGGCCGGAACGGCCGACACAGGGACATTCGACCTGTCCACCACCCATGCGCTGTATCGCTACGTTGTGCAAATGCGAGACTGACGCCAAAATGCAGGCTATTCGGGCCTGTGGCCACCGTTGAGAAAATTGTGAGCTTGCGCTTTGCAATAGGGCGCAGCAGATTTTAATCTGATCGATCTCCGGGAGCATTGCTGGGCAACGAAGCTAATACGGTTCTATCTCCTACTAAAGAGCCAAAGCATTCGTCCATACACTGGCAAGCGACAGCGGAAACGCCACACAGCGTCGGTGGCGAGGGTAGTATCTGATCGATATGAGTCGACACAATGCTGGCCCATTCACTTGCCCAGAGCGCTGAGCTTGGCTGCCACAGATGCTCGACAAGACCCACCCTGCAACGGGGCTGCTGAGAGCGAGAGCTCGTGTGGCGGGGGGCGGCCCGTGAGCTCCAGCTGGGAGGCACATTGCCTGGCAGAGCCGTGCCAACACATGAGTTGTGGCAGGTCGCGCACGCGAGGCGCAATAGAACCTGGCAGACATTGGGGCTGCCACCTCTCTCGCCTACGCACAAGCGTTCAGGGTGCGGACGAGTTTTTCTCTGTTTGAACTGCTTGTGGCTCCCGCGGCGCGACCCGGCGGCGGCGTTGGCTCTCCGGGCGGTGCATGGATGCCATGGCCGGCCCGGCGCCCCGGAGCGACGGCCTGGTGCCGACTGCGCCCCCGACGCACGTCGTCCTGGTGCGCGGAAGTGCCTCCCCTGTGCCTGGAGACCTGTCAGTGAGTTGTGTCGCGGCGCGGAGGCACAGCACTGCCCCACGTCGGCTCGGCCATGCCTCATGCTGGCCAAGCGCGCCCCCGAGACCCCTGGCTGACTCCCGTGCAGATTTTACGAGGAGGAGAGTGGGTCGCGCTGGAATTCCAGCCAGACGAGCCGGGAAGCGCGCCGATTCGGACGTCGCTGCTTTCCGTGGAGGGGCAGGGCCAAAAGCTCACAGACACCGAGCGAGGACCAGCCATGGTCTTGAACGTGGCTAGCAAGCCTCCTGATGGCCCAAGACTGACGTGGACAGCCCAGTCGAAGGACACGCAAGCCCTGCTGCAGTTCGTCTCCCTCGCGGCAACGGAGTGCCTTCAGAGCCAGGCGAGGCGAAAGCGCCTCCCTGCACGAACGCCCCCCCACACCAGCCTGACCTCTGGGCGGGCGCTTTTGCCGCTACCGCGCCGTGGCCCGGCTCCAGCACCGACCCGGCCTGAAATCGCCGCCGCTGCCGTGAAGGCCGGCCTGGGACTTGCCAAGCCAGTCCTCCGGGGGCTGCCAGCGGCCGCGGCGTTCAGGACCCGCCACATGACCAGGGCCGCAGCTCCCCCTCCGCTGTCCCCGCGCGCAGGCGAGCCTGCTGCTGCCGAGGGCCATCGCGACGGCTCGGCCAACAGCTGGACTGCCACGGCGGGTCTGAACTTGCTCAAGGGCGTGACCAGCGCGGTGGCCAGCCTGTGGGGGGCCGGCAGCAGCACAGCTGAGGGCAGCGGCACCACCCCGGCACAGCCAGGCAGGCAGCCGGAGGCTGCGGGAGCGCGTGCCGGCGACGCTGTGACGACGGCGCCGCACTCGCTGTGGCCCTCACAGCCGCTGCCGGCGCAGGCGCCCCAGTGGGACCACCCCAGCCAGCGGCCGGCCGCCTCCCCGTCCAGCGCATCCTCGTCCCGGTCTGCGCTCCCATCGCGGCAGGCTTCGCGGCAGCGCTCGGACTGGCGCGTGCCAGGCCTTCACGCTCCCTGGCAGCGCGCGACGCCGCGCCGGGCGGCGACGAGAGCGTCTGGCCTGCTCAGCGACGGCGGGTGGGACGCCACAACCACCACAGAAGACTGGGTCGACACGGAGCTGATGTGCTTGCGATCGCTCGCTGACTCGCTGCCGTCGCTCCCCGCCGCCGCGCTCTCGGCGGCATCTGGCAGAGCCGCTCAAGGGGGAGGCGATGCCGCGACTCCGATTGGCCTGTGGCCCGTGGAGCTGGCGCCGGTGGAACAGCCGGAGGCGGCTGCTGCCGCAGTCCCAGCAGCGCAGGCGGCGACGTCTGAGCAGCCAGAAGCTGGTCCGACGGAGGACTCCCCCGCTCTGCCCAGCTCGCAGGCGGACGTGGTTCTGGACGACTCTAGCGACTGCGACAGCGAGGACGGCGGCACGAGCGCCGCAAAGGGCTCGCGCGCTGGCGGCGGGGGCGGACCGAGCGCTGCCGCTCTGCCGGCCGGGCTGCGCGGAGCAAGCGGGGCCCTCCTCCTCCGGGCCAGCGACCTGGGCAGGCTCCGCCCCGGGGAGTGGCTAAACGACAACGCGGTGGAGATGGCCATCCGGCTGACGGAGCGCCTCCAGCTCGGTCCCCGGGCCCGCGCTCTCGCCCACGTAATGTCCACAGTGTTCTTCTCCAGGCTGTCGTCCCGGTCCGACGTCGCTCTGGCCGCCCTCGCCGCGGACTACGACAGGGTGCGGCGCTGGACCAAGCGCGCCGACGTCTTCTCCAAGACGCTGCTGCTCGTGCCGGTGCACAGCCGGGGGCACTGGTCGCTCATCGCCGTGATCAACCCCGCGGCGGCAGCGAGGCGCTTTCGGGCCATGGCCTCCGTGGTGGACCCCGTCCGGGCGGGGCTTGCCGATGCCGAGGCCACAATGGTCCAGCGCGGCGCCGACCCCGAGGCCGCGGCAGAGCTGGTGCGTGCTCGCGCGGCGCAGCTGGGGGTCGACACTTCGGATCCAATGCACTTCGCTCCGCTGCTGGGCCGCCTGCCCAGCGTCAGGGTGGCGCCGCAGCATGCACCCAGGGCGCGCGTTTCCGTCAGGCGGAGGCAGACGGGGAGCGGCTCGGGCAGCGCTCGCAGTGCAAGCAGCGCGAGCGCTGAAGCGAGCGCGGCCGCGGAGTCCACCATCGACCTTGATGGCTCAGACGACGGCTCTGGCGCGGCCCCAACGGCCACGTCTGCTGCGGGCGCCGCCCGCGAGTGCGAACCAGCCGCGGGAACCCCGCCCCAGGGCCGGCGCGCTTCAGTCAGCTCAGGGGCGTCGGCTGAGTCCGCGGCTGCGCTAGCGTCTCCGCTGTCGGGCGGGTCGCGCAAGAGCGGCAGGAGCAGCTCCGGATCAGGCCGTGGCTCGGCGCCGTGCGTGTCCCCGCTGTCGCTGGTGGGGATGGAGGAGCTCGAGGCGGCCGCGGCAGGCTGCCTCGGGTGGCGCGAGGACGACGCGACGGCGGCGGAGTGCTGCATCGTCCACTGCGACTCCCTCAGGGCCCACGACACGGCCAAGTGCGCGGCTGCAGTGCGCCACTGGCTGGTGAGGGAATGGGAGCGGCGCCGAGGCAGCGGCTACTCGTTGCTCCGCGGGAGGGGCGTGAGCAGCAATCGGGCCATCAGCACCGAGCACGAGGCCGAGGCGGGGGCGCTTGTCGCGCTGCAGCGCGGCCGCACGTGCAACGGCCGCCCCCTGGTCCCGCACATCGGGCTGAGAGTCCCCACTCAGGACAACAGCTGCGACTGCGGTGTCTTCGCCGCGGCCTTTGGGCGTGCGATGCTGGCGGTGCTGGGAAGCTGGGCCGACGCTCCCAAGCCGACCCCAGTCGCATCCCCTCCGGACTGCGACGCTGCGGGTTCGGGCGCAGCGGCAGGCAGTGCCTCATTGCCAAAGGCAGAAGCGTCTCCGGGCGGCCAGGCGTCTCTCGGCGGCAGCCAAGCTCCTTCCCCTCCGCTCCTGCCGCCCGAGTTCTCCACCCCCGCCTCCCTATTCTCGCTCCGCGCGCGCCGCCACAGACAAGCCTGGCCGCTGGAGGGCCGGCTGGCGCTGGACCAGCTGGAGGTGAGGCGGCGGCGCCTGGACCTGGCTCTCCACATGCTCACGGCTGTGGGCGGCTCGTCTGAGGCCAGGCTCTCCCTCTCCATCCCGTGGGCGGGCCCGCCCGCGCCGAGGTGGGAGGGCCGGGCTTCAGATGCTGGCCTCATGCGAGCAGCCTGCGAGGCGCTGCCTCCAGCGGGACCGGCAGCACCGGAGCGCTCAGGTGTCCAGCAAGCGTGCACCACGAACTCGGATGTTCTCGACCTCGCCAGCGAGGAGGAGGAGGAGGAGGAGGCGCAGTTCAGCGGTGGGTCTCAAGCAAAGCGAGCGCGGCACTGAGCGGTCGGGCGGCGCTACGGGAGGGCACTGGTGATGCAGGGCGCGCGAGTTGGGAGCGTGTGATCCCGAGTGTCAAGCGGCGCCTGCCTTGGCAGCAAGAGCGAGCAGCGGCAGCAGCAGCATCTGGGAGGGTAGGCTCAGAGCGCGAAGACGAACACGGACAGGCAATGCCCGCACGCAACCAAAGGACACAGCTTCAGTAGAAGGGGGAGGGGGGGGGTGGGGGGCGCCGCGAACCACGACGCCCCGAGCAACGCTGCTCACGCCAGGGTGTCGATGATGGAGTCGCGCAGCTCGGTAGTGATCTTCGACGGCGCGGAGGCGCCGAGCTTGAAGATGGACTCCACCACGGAGAGCTCGGTGGAGGTGGTGTCCAGGCCGCAGAAGGACGCCCAATCGTTCACCACCAGCCCGGCACCGATGACGTCGGAGCCGCGGTTCACAGTCCCGGCCACGAGGGGCACCTGCATGAGGGCCGACAGCTCCTCCTGGTCGTCCACAGAGGTGCGCGGGTGCACCATGCCTCCCTGGTTCGAGAAGACGCAGTAGCTGCCGACGAGGGCGTTGCCGGCCACGGTCTGGCGGAACACCTCGACGTCAAGAACGTCGGCGATGATCTCCTCGGTCTCCTTGTCGATGTCCGGGTGCACGAGGGCAACGTGGTCGTTGCAGGCGATGCAGTTGCCGAGCGCGGACAGGCGCTCCTCGACGCGGCGGACCTTCACCTCCTCGGGAAGGGCGTTGCGAATGTGCAGCATCTCGGCGTCCGTGCAGGTGGACGGCAGGAGAAGCCCGTTCTTGTTGCCTGCGGGGGGCGGCGCCAAAGCGTGGGGGAGCGCGGCAAGTCGGAGACGCGTTTGCACCTGCCCTCCGCCCTGACCGCACCGCACCGCATCGAGCACGCCCGTGCCCAAACACCCGGCGCCATCACGCTCAGGCCGCCTTCTGCTCACCAGCGGTCACGCGGCCGACGAAGCGGCAGCCGGCGATGGTGCAGCGCACCACGGGGATGTGCTCGGCGAGCTCGGCCTCGAACACGCTGTAAAAGTTGGCCGCGCCTCCGTTGCACACGAGCGCGTAGCTGTTAGTCAGGCGGGAGAACACGCCGACCTCGTTGCTGCCCTCGAACTGGGCGCCTGCGGGGCGAGGCGAGCCGCGAGCGCAGAACAAAGAAGGGTGCCTGTGAGCGGGGAAGCTCTCGCGCGGCCGGCCCGTGGCGGGGGCGCGTGCGGGCGCCACGGAGCTCACGGGTTGCCATGTTTGACGCGAGAGCGGCGAGGGGGGCGAAGGCTGCGGTGTTGCGGTCTGTCGCGCCGGGCGAAAGAGTGGGCCGCAAAGGCACGCCCTTGGGACGGCAAGCGAAAAAGCCTCCCCTCAGTTCCGCGGCTCTGCCCGGCCAGCACACCTGCTGCGGTTCGCAGAAGCGCCATCGGCGCCCCGGGTGCGCCAATGTCCGGCTACCCTGCAAGCGGCGGACTGGACGAGCTTTCGCGATGTGAGGCGCGGACGAGGCGCGCTTCCGGGCCCGGCCCGGAGCCTCCGGGGCCCGCGCTCGCCCGGCGACTGTTGGGCGAGCGGGCGCCAACTAGTCGTGGTATCGCCCGGCCCGCTCCCCGCCACGCGCCGGCCCGCTCCCCGCGCCTCCCCCGCCCGCCTGCTCCCCCCCGCCCGCGCGCCGCAGGCATCGAGTCGCTCCGGGAGAAGCGGGATGAGGTCAACCGGTCGCTGATGCGCCAGGAGGAGGAGAAGGGCCGGCTGCAGCAGCAATTGCGCACGATCAAGGCTCGCCTGGACGAGATCGGCGGGGGCATGGCGGAGGAGTCGGCGTATCGCGACGAGCTGGACACCACGATCCGCGAGAGCGAAAGCGCCCTCATGAAGATCATGGAGTCGTCCCAGACGCTGCTGTCCGTCGTGCAGCGCGAGCAGCACGCGATGAACTCCAGACATGCAACTGCATTCACGGAGGACGCGGACGACGCGCCAGAGTGGGGCGTGCGTCGTGCCGATGACTACGGCCACGATGACGACTATGACCGCCCCAGCAGGAGCCGCGGACGCGGCGGAGGGTCTGGGGCCGGGGCCGCGGCAGCTGCCTCCGGGCACCATGGCGGCCCGCCTCCCGGCTGGCACTGAGCCTCTCCTGCAGCGCCCTGCCGCCTCCCTGCGTGGTTCGTGTGCTCGCCCTTGCCTTTCCCGACTGCTTTGCTCGGCAACGGTGGCCCGCCCACTCTGCTCCTCAGCGCCGCGCAGCGCCGCGCAGCACCGCGGCACTCGCGCTCGTCCGGGTCGACCGGCAGGGCGCCGCGCCTGGCAAGTCTTGCATCGTATTCGGCTCCGTCGGGCAGCCACGCAACACAATCTCGCGCTCTTAACAAGCAGTCTGCGGACAGTCGATGGACACGCAGCAGCAGCAGCAGCAGTAGCAGCAGCAGCAGCAGCAGCAGCAGCAGCAGCAGCAGCGGCGTCTGCCGGCCTGGTCAGTGCGCCCCCTCGAAGTCCTCGGCCGTGGCCGCCAAGTCGAAGTCGATGGCGTGCTCCGACGCGGCGGCGTGGCCCATGGACGCCGGGGAGTCCCGCCCGCTGGGGGTCTGGGAGCCGCTGCTGCCGCCGCGCTGCGCCGCTGGCCGCTTCACAGGCGTCACGTTGTGCGCCGCCGCAGCGCAGGAGACCTCGCACGCTCCCGAGGCCTCAAACGCGCCGTCCGGGCCGCGCACGCTCGAGGCAGGGCTCCCAGATCCCACGCTGATGCTCGCCGCGTCGAGGAGGCGGCGCGCGTGCGGGGAGGCCTCCCGAATGGCCTCCACAGCGAGGTCGAGCAGCTCGGCGATGCTCTGGGACCCGTTGTCGATGGTCACGTCCCAGTCAAAGCCGTTGTACCACGACTGCGTGGTGTCCATCCACTCGCGCTCGCCCTCGCGGTACTTGACTCGGAACGGCTCCAGCTTGAGGCGACTTTGGATGCGCGACCACAGCAACTCGGGGTCCACCGCCAGGTGGGCCGTGATGATGTGGATGCCCGCCTCCTCGGCAATCTCGCCGATCTGCGACCGGATAACCGGCTCAAGCAACGCACCGTCCCGGCGCGAGTAGAAAACCGCCGAGAACGGGCTCCTGTCGGCAACAAACACGGCGCGAGACCGCTCCTCGGGTGCGAGCTTGGATGCCTTCTCCAGAACGTGGCGGAACCACTGCGTCGCCCACATGGTCTCCATCAGCAGGCTCTGGGGGTGCAGCGCGTACGCAGGCATGTCCATAAACGCCTGCGGTCGAGCACAGGGGCGAGTTCGGCCACGCCGTTGGGCAGAGCTGCAACTGCTGGCCGTGGCGGGCAAAGCGGCGCCGTTTGAGCGCGGACCCCGCGCCTCGGCTCACCTCGTCCAGGACCGTGAAGCCGCTCTCTGCGAAGCTGCGGCAAAGCTCCGTCTTTCCTGACCCGTGGCAGCCCTCGAGGCACACGACGAGCATGGCCTCCCGCTGACTGGCTGGACGAGTGGCAATTCAAGCGCTGAGCCTTTGCAGCGTTTCAATTTTCAAGCGCCGGCCCTGCCGGCCCGCTGCGCCTCTGCCGTGTGACATCACTGCGGCACCAAGACCCAGTCGCCCAACCCTCGCAGTCCGCGCGGGGCCGGCGATGCGCGGCGGCGGGCGCTCTGGCCGCGGGGCGACTGCCGGGCGCCAGTGCTGGCGCGCGACCGCGGGCCGGGCAGTCGCTGGCGTGTGGGGCGCGAGCTCCGGCCGCCCCCTGCCCGTCGCAAAGCGCAACCACACGCAACACCCGCCGATTGCCTCCGCTCAGAGCAGGCGCCCCCGCGCCGAGAGTGGGCTCGCGACTTGTGCAACACCGAGCGGTTCTCGCGCCGGGCGGGCGCGGCGCAAATGCAACAGTCGCGGACCCTTGGACACGCAGCAACAGGCAGGCAGGCACCGCTGCGCTCAAACTCAAGCGCGCAACACCTGGGCACGCACCCGCCACTAACGCAAAGGGCAATGCGCCCTCAAAACTCCATCGGCTCGTCCTCGGGCTGGGCCTCCACCGAGCGAAAGTAGCTCTGGATGTTGCCGCTCAGGGAGCGGGGCATCGCGGCAGCGTGCCCGCGGCGACGGCCGTCCTCCATCTGCACATGGGAGGCGGGCCGCGCGATGGCCGAGGCGTGTCTTGGGGCGCTGGCCCAGCCCGGTCTGGAGCCCGGAGCCGCGTCCGCGTCCGCGGGCGTTGCTGCCGCCGAGGGCTGGCCTGAGTGGGGCACGCCGATGCCGGCCGTGAGCGCCACCTGCGAGAGCCACTGCATGCCGGACGAAACGGGCGTTGTGGACCCGCTCGATGGCCTGTCCCAGGGTGCCTCGGGGGGCGTGGCCGCAGTCGAGCCCATGCCCGCGCCCCCGGCGCCCAGTCTGGCGCCGGCGTCGTCACGGGGCATGCCCGTGCCGCCAGACGACGCGTCGGGGAAGGGCGTCGCGCCCGTGGACGCGTGCTGGCGCAGGGACTGGAGCAGAGGGGACTGGTCCGCCGACGAGCGCCCGAGCGGCGGGAGCATGGGCGTGCTGGCGCCGCTGTGGGGGGCAGAGCTGTGCGTGAAGAGGCCGAGGGACATGTCCACCACGCTGCGAGAGCGGTCGGCGGCGTCCATGTTGGGAGCAGGGGGAGAGGAGGCCGGGAGGGCAAGGCCAGAGGCAGTGTAGGAGCCGGCGTGGCGGTCCGACACGAGCAGCGCTCCCGCCACGGCGGCGTTGTGGAGGGAGGACGCGCTCTCCGAGGAGGCCGCGCTGTTGGAGCGGACGCGGCGGTCCGGCCAGGCGGTGAGCACCATTTGGCCGGGCAGCGACGGGCCCGCGCCGGCGGCAGCGGCGTCGCTGCCGACGCCAAGGCCGAGGTCCAGGCCGGCCGGGCTGGTGTGGTGCTGCAGCGGGGGCGACTGAGGGCTGTGGTGCAGGGCCACCGAGGGCCTGCCGCGCCTGGAGGCCGTCCCGGCCGCGCGAAGGTCGACCATGGAGCGGTTTGGCGCGGACCGCGCCGACAGGCGGGCGAGGGCGGTGTAGAGGTCCTCCACGGCCTGGGTGTCGTCCACGAAGGTGTGCGCGCGGGACGGCTTCTGGCCCACAGTGATAGTGAACACGCTGCGGTGGTGGGTCGAGGACTTGGCCGCGGGGGTGGCATCCGCAGCGGGGCGGGCGCCGCCCGGGCCGCGCCCGACGGGAGCGCCCGCTTGCGTCGACACTGCGCGGCGGGCCATTTCCACATGCCCGAGGTGGGCGTGCCGCGAGGCGGGGGCGGTGGGCCCGGCGGCACCGTCGGCACGGGGTTGCTCGAGCGAGCGCGGGGGTTCCGACAGGCCTCTGGCCACCACGGCGTGGTGCCCGTTCCCGTCTCCCCACCGTCGCCAATCGTTGAGCGCGGTGAACATGAGCTCGTCGGAGGTGTCGTCGCCTGCAGCGAGGACAAAGTCAATCACGCGGCCCGACGGCGCTTGCCTGCCAGCCGTCCCGCCCCCGGCTGGGGCGCCCTGCTGACCGTCGCCCCCTGCTCCCGCTGCAGCTGCGGGGACCTCCGCCCCGGCCGATGCTCCTGCCGCCGATGCCTGGTCGCCTGCGGACCCGGACACGGCAGCACGCGCGCGGCTGATGTGGCCCGGATCCGCCCCGTCCAGGCAGCCGGAGCTGCCGGCGCTGCCCGGGCCACTTCGGCGGTACTGGGTCGTGGACGCCCCGAGCAGCGGCGTCGGCTGCGGACCCATGTGGGGCGACATCATGGGCGCGGCGCCCGAGAGGAAGCTGGAGGACATGGCGCCAACGAAGGGCGAGGGAGGGGGCGCGTCCCGGGAGGAGGCAGCCACGGGAGCGTTGGTCCCACGCTGCGGGAAGAAGCGCTCGCCCACCATGAAGCCGGTAGAGCTGGCAGAGCTGCGACCGCGAGGACGGGTCGCGTCTCCAGGCCAGGCTGACCCGTCGCTCGCCCCGCGGTACAGCTCGGGGCGGCGCGAGGCGGCGTCGCCGCGGTTGCCCAGGCTGCTGTCGTCCTGTCCCCAAGCCGCGCCAGAGCCCCCCGCGACTGCGTGGGGCAGCGACGGCGAGTCCACCGAGGTGGCGAGGCGGCTGGCCGCGGAGGCCACCCGCTGGCCGTGGTGGAGGGTGCTCGCGCGGGGCGGGCCAAGGCTCGTCTCAGCCGGCATTGCGTGCCCGGCGGGGGCGTCGTCGCCGCGGCCCCCCTCGTCCATGATGGGCAGGGTTCCCAGGGTTCCGGTGGAGCCGCCAGACATGGGCGTGGAGGGCGCGGGCCCAGTGTTGACCCCAAAGAGGCCGCGTGACGTGGACTTGCGAGGAAACGACATGCCCGAAATCGACGCCGGGGCCGGGGACGGAAGCGCCCCGCCACCGCTCGCAGACCCAAAGTCGCCGGGCGCGAAGGCGGAGCGATCGCCAGCCCCGCCCAGCACCCGCTCGAGACGGCTCAGCACGTGGATGGCGATGGCCCCCTTGTGGACGTCGCGCGGGCGGACCTCGATGTAGTTGAGCCCCGACACCACCTCCACGGGCATGGTGCCCATGACGCCGCCCAGGTGGTCCTTGAGCTCCTTGGCCTGCATGGAGCCGAACTCCGCGTCGGCGTCGCCAAAGTGCCACGCGATCGCAGAGCCCTTGCGCAGGATGAAGGTGCCGTTCGTTCGAGCCGTGTAGAGCTCCATGATGGAGAGCGCAAGGTCCAGCCAGCTGTCGTCGAACCGGCTTATGAGGCGGTGCCAGCGGCCCGACTGGCCAGCGGCGGCCCTGGCGCTCAGCTTGGCCGGCCACCTGAAGAAGAAGCCGTGCTCCGCAGCGAGGCCCACGTCAGGGAGGTCCTCGAACGCCTTGTCCAGCACGTGACGCTCCTTCCCGGAGATGACGAAGACCACCGTGCGCGGGTCGGCGCTGAGCTGCTTCAGGGCCGCGAACGTCTCCGGGGTGATGGGGGGCGCGTCGTCGCGGCCGAGGAGCTTGCCGCGAGCGAGGGCGCGGCGGCGCGCCTCGGCCACGTCTCGCGTGTGGAGGGTGCCTCCGTAGTCGGTGAAAATGACGCGGCGGTGCGAGTGGCGGAAGGCCCGGAGCACGTTTCCGGTCTGCAGCTTGCGGAACTTGCTGCCAAAGTTGACGTTTCGGTAGGTGTACCCGAGCCCCATGGTGACGACGGCCCGGCGGCCCACCGCCGAGGCGTTGCGCTTCAGGTCCGTGAGAACGCGCTCCGCCCAGTCGGCAGTGGAGCAGTTGCCCACGAAGCTGGCAGAGGACTCCCAGCGAGCCACGCGCTCCGACCCCGGCATCCCGAGCGCAATGGCGATGGCGGCCACCACCTCCTCGGTCTTCCAAGGGTTCACTCGCAGCGCGCCGCAGAGGACGCGGGAGCCGGCCATGAACTCGGACAGCACGGCCACGCCGGGGCGCCCCCCCCGGAGAGTGTCAAGCTCCGCCGGAAGAGGCAGGCGGCCGTCGGGCCCCTGAACGAGGCACGGGTCCACGCCCGCGGGAGAGTAGGCGCCCCTGCCCTCGGGGGCAGCCGCCCACACGTACTCCAGGGGCGCGGACACGAACCCGGCCCGCAGGGGGAGGGAGACGAGGACGTCGGCGGCAGCGAAGAGCGCGGCACGAGAGCGGGCCGGCAGCGGGGCCGATCGCTCGATGAGGATGACGGGCGGGAAGGAGCGGCCGTCCGACCCGACGCTGTAGGAGGCGTTGGTCCGGGCGGCGATGTGGCGGGCTTCGGAGAGCACAGCGTCGCTCTCCTCGGCAGCGTCCGCGTCGGCGACGCAAACTTGCACCAGCGCCACGCGGCCGACCCAGTGCGGGCAGCGGCGGAGCAGGGCTTCCCACGCGCAGAGCTTGAGGGGGATTGCGTCCAGCCGCGAGAGGGTCTCCACGCCCACGGCCAGGCGGCGCTTGCCGTCGGCCCAGGGGTCGGCGGCGGCCTCCTTGGCAGGCTGCCACGCGCCATCGGGGGCGGGGCAAGCCTCGCCCGCCAGCGGCGCGCCGGACGCGCCCCCCTCCCCGGCGGCGGCGGCGGCGGCGGGCCTTGCGGCGGCAGCGCGGGGCAGAGGGCCCCATGCAGGGGCGCGGCGAGACCGGGGGTCGTGCGCGGGGTGCCTTCCGTCGGGCCCCACCGGCAAGGCAACGGCCGGGCCGGGGGATGCCGGCAGGGCGGCGAGGACGGCGGCCATGAGCGGGACGTCGTCTGACCTGGAAATGGCGCCGTAGGAGAGGGCATCGGCGGCCTGCGCGACCTCCCGCGCCTTGGCGGCGACCGCTCGCGAGCACACCTCCTCGGGGGGGTGGGGCATCATGCGGCGCGCGCGGGCGAGCTCGTCGAGGTCCCGGTCAACAAGGATCGCCCGCAGCTGGGCCGACTCGCGTCGCGCGGTTGCGGAGCGGACGTCGCGGGCGAAGACGGAGGGCTCGATTCCGGCGTGGGACACGGTGAGGGAGACGTTGCGGCCCTGGTACTCGATGATCTGGGATCCGGGGTGGCCGCGGTCGCGTTCGCCGGCGTCGTCGGACTCGTGGAGCGAGAGGATGCGCCGGCAGGAGGTGGAGAAGTGGCGGGCGTACTCGAAGAGGTGGAAGCCGAGCTGGCCGGAGAGGAGCATGCCCCGGAGGAGGTCCTGGCGGCAGGACAAGGAGCGGAAGATCTCCGAGGAGGGGAACGGGGCGTGGAGGAAGAGCCCCACGGAGGGGGTGGCCTTGCGGATGCGGCGCGCGATGAACTGGGGCATGAGCAGGAGGTGGTGGCCGTGCGCCCACACCAGGTCGCCCTCGCTGTAGCGCTGTACGACCTTGTCAGTGAAAGCCTGGTTCACCACGGAGTAGGCCTGCCAGCGGTCCTCCTGGTTGTCGCGCGTCCACCAGCGCGTGGGACGACGCCCAAAGACGTCGACCACGTTGTGCATCACCCCCCAAAGGGTGTCGCGGCAGAAGCCGCGCTCGAACTGGCGGCGAGTCGACGGGTTGACGAAGACGGGGCAGCAGTGGAACTGGGCAAGCACGGCCTCCACCTCCGCCTGGTCGGACGGGAGGATGGCCTCGTCTGCCACGGCCAGCCCGACGTACAGCACGCGAAGGGCGTCTGCGAAGGAGGCGCGCTTGCGGGCGAGGAGGTGCTCCGGGTCCCACGAGGCCGTCCACTTGCCAG
Source organism: Cafeteria roenbergensis (assembly GCA_008330645.1). Lineage (NCBI taxonomy): Eukaryota > Bigyra > Bicosoecida > Cafeteriaceae > Cafeteria > Cafeteria roenbergensis. Next base: position 448,983 of record VLTN01000003.1, on the reverse strand, counting down.
TGCTGGCGTCACGCCGGACCCGCGCGGGGAGGCGCAGGCAGCAGATAATGACCCCGTCGTTGCGGGCGAGCTCAAACCTGGAGCGGCGGTGGTCATGCGCGCCAGGGCCAGGGTCGCCGCCGGTGGCAGACTGGCCGTCCGGGCCGGTGGCGCTGTGGCCGCTCCGCGGCCCGCTGATGCGGGGGCTCGTCGCCGGGCTCCCACTACGCGAGGCTGGGGCGGCAAGCGGCTGGGGCGGCTCGGCGGCCTGCGCTGGCGCAGGGGCAGCCGCGGCGGGGATCGCGCTAGGACCCGCGGCCTGGCCCGGTGCAGCCGTCGCCGCGGCCGCACCGGGGGCAGCGGCACCAGGGGCCACGTCGAGCGTGTCCAGCGGCTGAGCGGCCGTCGATCCCGCGTCCGGCGCTTCTGCGGTGACGCGGTTGCCGTCAAGGTTCTCCCACCGCTGGAATCGCCCGCCGCTGTAAATCATGTACTTGTACTCGACCCGCTTCCGAGCTGGCACGGGCAGTGGCGTTGGGGTGTACCACACGGGGAACCTGCGCGAGGGGCGGGGCGAAAGCCCGGGCGAGGGGCAGCCACGAGGCAGGTGGAACTTGTCGCCGCGGGCGCGAGTTTCCTTTGGGGTCCGCCGGGCTCAGGGACGCGCCGGGCCAGAGGCCGATGACAGCGCAACAGGCCCACGCGCAGCGGGACAGCCCCAGAAGCAGCCTCCGCACGCGCGCAGGTGCGGGCCCCTCGGAAGGCGCAGGTGGAGGGGGGGAGTGTTGGCCGGACAGAGCAGAAGCAGCAGCAGTAGCACCAATGGCAGCAGCAGCTGCAGCGGGCGCTGGGGCATCCGTCGCGTTCGCCGGCGTGCAGGCGGTCCGCGCGCCAGGGCCCGCAGCGAGCCCCGGCGGCGCAGCGGCGGCTCACCGTTCGGGTGTGGTCACCAGTTGCACTGCCGAGCTGAGGTCCCACGACCCCATGGAGGGGGCGGCGCCGGTCAGGTACACGGCTTCGCCCATGTGCACTGTTGCCGACACCTGCAAAGTCAAGCTGCGAGCGGGAGCGAGCAGGGCCACGCCCAGAGCGCGAGAGGGGTGGAGCCCGCAGCTGCGCGAAGCAGTTCGCCACCGGGGCGGGGCGGTGCCGGGGCGACCAGCGCAGGGGCTGGAGCCGGCAGCGGACGCTTGGGGAGCGCGCGCACGCGATGCCGCCCAGCCGCGCGGCGGCCAGCCGCGCTGGCGTGGGCGGCGCTGGGGCGCAGCAGGCGGCTCACAACGCGGTTGCGGGCGCGGCCATGGCGGCCCGGGGTCGCGGAGGGGGCGCTGCAGCTCGCGTTCCGGCCCTGGCGATGGCGGGGAGCGGGCGCAGTCGCTGTGGGCTCTCAGAGCTCCGCGGCGGCGCGCGGCTCTGCCGGCCGGCCGAGAAAACCTCGTTGCGTGCCGTCAGCGCCCCGCACACTCTGGTCGCCAGCCGACTAAGATGCTGTCCCGCGTGTCCGCCACGGCCTCCCGGGTGAGTGCTTCCTGCCGCAGGAGGGGCGCGCCCGCGCGCGCTCGGCCCGCGCGAGCGGCCGCCGGAGCTTGCCGGCGTCTGGCGCAATGGCTTCGGCACCTCTGGCGAGCTGACGGGCTGCGGCTCCGGGCCCGGCCACGCGCCGCGCCGCGCCCCGCGCACCTTGCTCGCGCCCGGCGCGGCCCGCGATGGCCCTCCGAGCATGGCAGGCGCGAGGGAACCAGCCGCCGGGCCAGTGGGCGCGCGCGGTGCCCGCAAAGGCCTCCGACTTCCGGTTTGGCTCCAGGCCTGGTCCGCCGCCGCCCGGCAGCTCCTTCGCCCTCCCGCTGCTCGGGCCGCGCCCCCCAGCGCCCCTCTCCCGCCCTGGCGAGCGCCCGGCCTCGCCTCCACCTCCGCGCCCTGCTCTCGACCTCGTGTCCGCGCCTCCGGCTCCCCGCAGGCCGCGCGCCGCGCGACCCGGCAGATGAGCTCCACGCCCCTGAGCGTTCTGGACCCTGCCGGCAGCCCCACCATCGAGGAGACCTACGCCAAGATGGGCGCCAACATCGAGGTGAGACGCGGAGGCTCCCGCCAGGGGTCGGGCCCGGGTCTTCGAGGGCCCAGCACGGCCACAGCGCCGGGGCGCGCTCGTTGAGGTTTGTTCCGCTTCGGGCACTGGCAGAGAGATTGGGCGCCGACTCTGCCAGCGATCGCAAGTTTTCCCCCGCCCGCGCTCGCCTGCCCGCCTGCGACGCTCGGGCGCGGTGTGCGACTCCGCAACCACCCCCTTGTCCCGCCCTCCTTCTCCCCGCCCCCTACCCCCTGCCCCGTGCGCAGATCGCCCGCAAGAGCCTCGGCCGCCCCCTCACCCTCTCCGAGAAGATCGTGTACGGCCACCTCGAGGACCCCGCCAGCAACCCTGTGCGCGGCGAGACCTACCTCAAGCTGCGCCCGGATCGCGTGGCCATGCAGGATGCCACCGCCCAGATGGCGGTGCTCCAGTTCATCTCCTCCGGCCTCCCCAAGGTCGCCGCCCCGTCCACCATCCACTGCGACCATCTCATCGCCGCCGAGAACGGCGCGGACGCCGACATGAAGGCCGCCAAGGACCTCAACCGCGAGGTGTACGACTTCCTCGCCACCGCCGGCGCCAAGTTCGGCATCGGCTTCTGGCGCCCGGGCTCCGGCATCATCCACCAGATTGTGCTCGAGAACTACGCCTTCCCGGGAGGCCTCATGATCGGCACCGACTCCCACACCCCCAACGCGGGCGGCCTTGGCATGTGCGCCGTGGGTGTTGGCGGCGCCGACGCCGTGGACGTGATGGCCGGCCTCGCCTGGGAGCTCAAGTGCCCCAAGGTGATCGGCGTGCACCTCACCGGGTCCCTCTCGGGCTGGACCTCCCCCAAGGACATCATCCTCAAGGTGGCCGACATCCTCACCGTGAAGGGCGGCACTGGCGCCATCGTCGAGTACTTCGGCCCGGGCGTGGACTCCATCTCCTGCACCGGCATGGGCACCATCTGCAACATGGGCGCCGAGATCGGAGCCACTTGCTCCACCTTCCCGTACAACGAGCGCATGGGCGACTACCTGCGCGCCACCGGCCGTGAGGGCATCGCCAAGGCCGCTGATGGCTTCCGCGACAACCTCCGCGCCGACGAGGGCGCCGAGTACGACCGCATCATCGAGATCGACCTCGACACCCTTGTCCCGCACGTCAACGGCCCCTTCACCCCGGACCTTGCCCACCCCGTGGACCAGCTTGGCGAGCGCGCGGTCGCGAACGGCTGGCCCGTCGAGGTGTCCGCCGGCCTCATCGGCTCCTGCACCAACTCCTCTTACGAGGACCTCTCCCGCTGCGCCGACCTGACCCGCCAGGCTCTCGCCGCCGGCCTCAAGTTCAAGACCCCCTTCATGGTCACCCCCGGCTCCGAGCAGGTGCGCGCCACCATCACTCGCGACGGTCTCGCCAAGACCTTCTCCGAGGCCGGCGCCACCGTCCTCGCCAACGCCTGCGGCCCCTGCATCGGCCAGTGGAACCGCCACGACAAGGACATGGGCGAGGCCAACACCATCGTCACCTCGTACAACCGCAACTTCGCCAAGCGCAACGACGGCAACCCCGCCACCCACTGCTTCGTCACCTCCCCGGAGATGGCCACCATCTTCGCGTTCACCGGCACCCTGGACTTCAACCCGATGACGGACGCCCTCACCCTTGAGGACGGCAGCGAGTTCCGCTTCACCGCTCCCTTCGGCGACCAGCTCCCCAAGGCCGGCTTCGACCACGGCGAGGACACCTTCCAGGCCCCCCCCGCCGACGGCTCCGCCGTCGAGGTGGCCGTCGACCCCAAGTCCGACCGCCTCCAGCTCCTGACCCCCTTCTCGGCGTGGGACGGCGAGGACTACAAGGGCATGCCCGTGCTCATCAAGGCCAAGGGCAAGTGCACCACCGACCACATCTCCATGGCCGGCCCCTGGCTCAAGTACCGCGGCCACCTGCAGAACATCTCCAACAACATGCTCATCGGCGCCATCAACGCCGAGACTGGCGAGACCAACTGCGTGCAGAACCTTGACACCAAGGAGTGGGGAGAGGTGCCCGCCGTGGCGGCTGCCTACCGCGACGCCGGCATCGGATGGGTCGTGATCGGCGACGAGAACTACGGCGAGGGCTCTTCCCGGGAGCACGCCGCGCTCGAGCCGCGCTTCCTTGGCGGCCGCGCCATCATCGTGCGCTCCTTCGCGCGCATCCACGAGACCAACCTCAAGAAGCAGGGCATGCTCCCGCTCACCTTCGCCGACCCGGCCGACTACGACCGCATCACCGGCACCGACCGCGTGGACATTGTCGGTCTCGCCGACCTTGCCCCGGGCAAGAACGTGACCATGGTCGTGACCCCCCAGGAGGGCGAGTCCTTCGAGGTGGAGCTTGAGCACACCTTCAACGAGGAGCAGCTCGAGTGGTTCAAGGCCGGCTCCGCCCTCAACTTCATGAAGAAGTCCATCACCGAGTGAGCCGTCTTTCCTCCCCGACCCCGCATCGCCCCCTTCCGCCGTCGCGCGGGGCGGCAGCCGAGGTTCCCGCGCGGCCGTCGCCGTCGCGGCACCCGCGGCTGCCAGGCCTGTGGTGGGGGCGGGCCGTGCTTCTTTCATCGTCTTGGGCGTCAGCCAGCTCGCTTCCGCTGCCTCCCCCCATCCATGCATTCGCGAAAAGGTGGGTGTGGGTGAGATCGCGAGCCAAAGCTCGTCCAACCTCGCCGTGGGGGCAGGCAAGGACCCAGGCGCGGAAGGCTATTGCCGGGGTTCGCTGGGGCGTGAACGGGAGTGCGTGGCGGGGCACGCGCGACGACGACCACCTCATGGACGCAGCGCCGAGGAGTTCCACAGCTGGGATTGCGACCCACTCGGACCGCGGGCGGACGGTTTGACCCGCCGCAGCGGCCTCCGGCCTGCTTCGCGCGCGTGCGTGCGTGCGTCTCCGTGAGTGTGGCCGTTGTGGCGCGCTCGGATGCCTCGCGGTAGCACTCGCCTCTCTTGCGAATCAGCGGACCTCGACAGTGCTGCACTTGTACCCTCGAGGCTCAGTTCTGCAGCGCCGCAGCCCCCCCTCTTGAAACACACACACGCTTCCTCGCCACCCAGAAGCGCCCCCGACAGTCAGTCACGCAGGTCTGGGCAGCGCGGTTGCCAAGTCGGCGCCTGCAATGGCAGCGGTCGCAGGCAAGCGCCAGGGAAACGCCGAGGCCGGCTCCAGCGCGTCTGCGCGCGCCAGGGGCACGCACGGCACCGTGCCGTCCCACACAAAGCGGAACTCCCCGCTGCGCTCGTCCTCGTCCAGCTCGGCATCGGCGGCAAGCACGTCGCCCGCGCGGCGAACCAGTACAGCGCGGCAGATGACCCCACCGGCGGCCTTGACCGCCTCCTCCCGAGGCGAGCGGGCGCCCAGCCAGCCGTCCAGCACGGCCGCAGTGTCCTCGTCGCCCACCGGGGCCAGCCCCGGGGGCGACACCTGGTGCGGCGAGCGCTCGTAGCATGTGGTGGCGAGTCCAGCGAGCTCCAGCCTGCCCGCCAGCAGCGGGTGCGCGCACGCGTCCAGCATGCTGCGCATAACGTCCGGGACGTCAGTTTGCAGATACAGCGCCGCCCCGCCCGGCATCCGCCTCGCGAGCGTGCTCAGAACGCGCGGCGTCAGCACTCGCCTGCGCGAGTGCCTGGTCTTGAAGCAGGGGTCCGGGTGTTGCACCGTCACGGACACCAGCGGCGCCTCTGTCCCCGTGAAGTCGCACAACGACTGCAGCACCTCCTCCCCTGTCAGTTGCGGGTTGCACCGCAGCACGCCTGCGTTGGCGCCTGCCACGCCTGAAGTCTGCAGAAGCTGCAGCGCCGCCTTCACCACCGGGTCGCGAACCTCGAAGCCCAGGAAATCCCAGTCGGGGCACCTCTTCGCAAGGTTTTCCAGCACTACGCCGCCCGAGCAGCCCAGCTCCAGGTGAAGGGGGCGCGAGGACGCGTCCGTGCCCAGGCGCGCCCGCGTTCCAAACAGAGACTCCCACTCCACCGTCGGCGGGTCCGCGAACACAGCCGCAAGCGTGTTCACATGCTGCCGCAGCAGTGGCGCGGCAGACGAGCAGATGCCCCTCGCCGCCCCGAAGCGAAGCGACAACGCTGCGACGCTCCTCGCGCTGCGGGCCATCGCCAGCTTCCCGATGCCAAGTCCCACGGCGTACACACGCCCCAGCACACCCTGGGGTTGCAAGTGCGAGCCCTCTCGCCGCGCCCGAGCTCGCCTCCTCGCGTGCGTGGCCACAGCAGAACCGCGGCGGCCGACCGGGGGGCGGCTCTGCAAGCAGCATCACAGGCATGTCTTATGGAACGCTCACACCCGCGCTCCGGAGAGTCACCAGTCCCCGCGTGCCATGGCCGCAGCAGTCCCTGATGACAGGCGCCTCATCGTCGTAGTCGGCGCCGGCTTGGCTGGGGCCATGTCGGCCCTGTACCTGGGCCGCCGCCAGACTGACGGCAAGCCAGCGTTCCAGGTTCACGTGTTTGAGAAGCGCGGCGACTTTCGCGCGCGCGAGCTGGCCACCGACAAGACCGAGTGAGTTGCCTGCAGTCCTGCCTGGCGGATTGACCGCGAGGGACCCTCAGGGGGCCGGGGGGGGGGTGGCAGGAGGCGTTGACGTGGCGAGAGCGAAGGATTTGCACGGGCGATGGCGTGGCGTGGGCCATCAAACATGACCGTTGCCGTCGTCGTCATCATCATCATCATCGTCGTCGTCTTCATCGTCATCGTTATCATCGTCATCGCTGGGGGCGCCACGATTGCGGTTGCGGCTGCCCGCGAGCGCAAGAGGGACCCGACTCTCCCTGGGCAGCCAGCCATGCCGGGCGGACAGGCGCGCGCACGGCGGCGCAATCGCGGGGCCAAATCGAGTCTGCCGTTGTGTTCTTTGCCTTGCATGACTGCAGTGCGTACGGGGTGGCAACCGACTCGGTCAAGCGGTCCATCAACCTTGCCCTGTCGTGCCGCGGCGAGGCGGCGCTCGCCGAGGTCGGGCTGCTCGACGCTGTCAAGCCCACGCTCGTGCCCATGCACGGCCGCGTGATTCACGACGAGTCGGGCGCGCTGTCCTTCCAGCCGTACGGCAAGCCTGGGGAGCACATTTCGTCCGTGTCGCGCGAGCGCCTCACCACGCTGCTCGTGACCGAGCTCGAGAAGCTGCCCAACGTGCGCCTCCACTTCAACCACAAGCTGGAGACGGCGCGGCCCGACGGCACCGTTGTGTTTGTGGAGTCCGACGACGACGGCCGCGATGTCAAGGGCGGCGCGACCACTCGCCTGCACGCCGGCCTTGTCCTCGGCGCGGACGGCGCCTTCAGCCGCGTGCGTGCCGCGATGCTGCGCGGCAGCCGTGTGAACTTCAGCCGCAGGTTCATCGACCACTCCTACAAGGAGTTCCACATCGCCCCTGGAGCCGACGCCGCCTCCGCCATTGCGCGCCGCGACGACGAAGCCGGCTACCGCCTGGAGCAGCCCCATGGCCTGCACATCTGGCCGCGCCACGAGTTTATGCTCATTGCCCTGCCCAACCCCGACCGAACCTTCACCTGCACACTCTTCGCCCCCAACGCCACGTTTGAGGAGCTGGACTCGGCGGTCAAGGCCGACGGACCCGGGGCCGTGGTGGCCTTCTTCCGCGCCAACTTCCCCGACGCGCTGGCCCTCATCGGCGAGGAGAACGTGGCCTCCCAGTACGCCGAGAACCCTGCCGGGTCGCTCGTCACCGTCCGGGTTGACCCCTGGAACCGCGGCCGCATGCTCCTCATCGGCGACGCCGCGCACGCAATCGTGCCCTTCTTCGGGCAGGGCATGAACGCCGCGTTTGAGGACGCCCTGGAGCTCAACGCTTCGCTCGACCTCTGCAACGGCGACCTGGACGCCTCCATCAAGGACTTCGTTGCGAAGCGCATGCCCACCGGCAACGGCATCGCAGACCTCTCTCTTGAGAACTACGAGGAGATGCGCAGCCACACCGCCTCGCCCCTCTTCGTGGTCAGCAAGCAGATCGAGGGCCTGCTGCACGCCCTCGCGCCCACCTGGTGGATCCCCCGCTACTCGATGGTGTCCTTCTCCCGCATCCCCTACGACGAGGCCAAGGCCCGCGCGCACAGGCAGGAAGCCGCGCTCTCGGTCGCGGAGGCCGTTGTGGGGGCGGCGCTTGCCGCCGGGGCGCTGGCTGCCGGCGTCGCGCTGGCCCGGGACGCCCCCTCGGGGTTCAGCGGGCTCAAGGCGGCGGCCTCGTCAGCTCTCGCCGCCGTCGGCATCGGCGCGCCCGCCTCGTCTGAGTGATGCGCGCGCAATCGCTTCTGTCGCTCGAGGTGTGCCAAAGGGCACCGGGTGCGCAGCTGCGAGTGGCGCGAGTGCATGGGTGCGTGCCCCTGTGCGTGGGTATGAGCGGACGTGCAGTCTGCCGTGCGCCGCCGCGCAACCAACACAGTGATTCCGCTAGCACGCGACGGCGTGGTGCTGCGCCAGGCAGGGCCGTTGCTCGGGAATGATGAACGTGCATGCGTGCGTGCGTGCGTGCGAGCGCGGGCGGGGCCTTGGCCTGCACATGCTGGCGCGGCGCCTGTGCGCGGTTGGGTCGAATGCGGGCTCAGTCTCATTCGCGCACGGCTTGCCATGCGCCGCACTCAGCCGGCCAGCAGGCCGAGCTGCTGCAGCTCTGCGACGGGTGGCGAGGCGGGAGCGGGCGCTCAGGCGCGCTCCGCCAGCACGACGGAGTATCCGTCGCGGGGCGTGGTGACGGTGGTCCCGGGGGCGGCGTCCGCCGGCACGGTGAAGCCGATGTGCGAGAAGCCTTGCGGGGCGTCGTTGCCGTTGTGGTACTTGAACGCCGGGTCCTTCTCGGAGCCGTGGTTGTACGTGAGCTCCAAGATGCACAAGTTGCGACCGGTCATCCAGCCCTTGGACGCAGGGTTGTCCACAGCCGGAAGCTCCGTGCCCGCAGGGAGGGACGCCAGGAAATAGAGGCTAAAGTCGCCCTGGCCCGGGCCGAAGTGGCGCTCGTCAAGCAGCGTCATGCCGAACTTTGACTGGAAAAAGGCGAGCGACTCCTTGATGTCAGCCACGCGGAGCATCGTCTGCGCGAAGGACGGGCGAGAGCCGAGGCCCGGGAGCTCCGGCACGCTGCGGCTGATCACTTCGATCCAGTACCCGTCGGGGTCCAGAGCGAAGGCCAGGCCCTTCATCCTGCCCTCGTCGGGCTTCTTCTGGAACTTGACCGCCTTGCCCTCCAGCTCCTCGCAGAACGCGTACACGTCAGGAACGGCCACGGCAAGGTGACCAAAGCCGCGGTGGGGCTCCACGTTTCCGCTGCGAAGCCATCAACACAGCGGCAGGTGCATGGCGTGGGCGCGGTTGTGGGGTCGCCGCGGCGTGGGTCACCCGCCCTCGCGCGCCCGGGGGATCGCGAGCGGGCGAGGCACCAGGGCTCACTTGTTCACGCTGAAAGCGTCGTCCTTCTCGGTGCCCTCGGTGTGCATGAGCTCGATCAGCGTGCCGGTGTAGGAGGCCACGAACTTGGCCGCATCGGCTGACTCGCGGTCGGTCGGAAGCTTGGCGATGAGCTCGTCCTCGAGCGTTCCGAGGAAGTACGACGCGCGGCCCTCCTGCTTGGCGACGTGCACGAGCGTGAAGCCGAACTTGTCCTCGTAGAAGGGCACCCTGCGGCCGCTCGAACGGGCGCGTGGCGGAGCGGAGCGCGGCACCTGTTGCGGAGCTGCAGGCCGCGGCGGCGGCAGCAGGCCCACAACTGCGCAGCGGGAAGACCTCGGCGCTCGCCGGACATGCCCCCCGCCAGCGGCGGGCACCATGCCTACGGGCTCCCATTCCCTGCTCACGAAGTGGCCGGGTCCTTGATCCGCAGGCCGGTCCTGTTGAACGACATGTTCTTGGGGTCGACAGCCACCTGCATCTTGGCGCTCGCGTCGGTCGATGCCGCTGCAGCCATGGCTCTTGTGGCTCTTGCGGTTCCGGTGAGTGGCCTCGCTGCTCCTCTGGAGAGCATTCAGAAGTGCGCGCAACTTCGCAGCGGCACGATTCGGCATTCGACTGCGCTGGCATTTTCGGCCCACGGTGCAGAGCAAGTGCGTCACTGCGAGAGCCGGCGATCAAAACTCAATATCGGACTCATGGCTGACCTCGTCCACATCGTCGTCCGCGGACCCACCGCTTGTGCGACCGCCACTGCCCCCGCGCCAGTGCCTGGGCCCGTCATCGCTCGCGTCCGCGTCCCTGGCCTCCACCTCGAACGAGTCCGCGCCCCGCGAGAACTCGTCCTCGTCCTCCACCAGCGCGTCAATCATGCCCTGCACAGACTCGCGGTACCACTGGCGCTGCACCTGCTGCGACATGTCGACAGACACTCCAGCTGATTGAGTCGCTGCCTCGCGAAGCTGCCCGAACGTCGGCAGCGCCTGCCCGCTCGCAAGTCCCGCCACCACAAGCCTCCACGTGGCCAGAATCAGTGCCCCGCCGGCGTCTGCCGGAATGCCATCGGGCAGGGCCAGCAGCAGCTCCCGCGGCGGGCGGTCCTGGTCCAGAAGCCGGCTCCGCCGCCGGGCAGGCACCCCGCCCGGTGCATCTCCCGATGTCGGCACGATGCCGTCGTCCATGGACACGCCAGCAGCACCAGGGGACCGGGAGGGGTGATCAGCCTGTGCGCCATGCCTGGCAACACCCTGGCGCCGCTCCGCCTCGCGCCGTTCCGCCTCGCGCCGCTCCGGCTCGCGCCGCTCCGCCTCGCGCCGCTCCGCCTCGCGCCGTTCCGCCTCGCGCCGTTCCGCCTCGCGCCGTTCCGCCTCGCGCCGTTCCGCCTCGCGCCGTTCCGCCTCGCGCTGTTCAGCTTCCATTCGAGCCGCATTCCGTCGACTGGCGTCGGCAGCAGCCACTGCCTGCGCCCGCTGGGGCGATGGCGCGGCAGTGGTTGCGTGATGGTCGCGCTCCGCGCTCCGTCGCCCGCTTGTGGACCGCTCGCCAAGCGACCCGCTGCTGTGGCCGCGGCTGCTGCCGTCTCGTTGGTGGCTGCGGGCAGGCGAAGAGACCGCTGCCGCCCCCGCTGTGTGAGAGGTGGGGCGCGGCAACGAGTCTGCCGTGCGCGTGTGGGCGGCCAGACCGGCGCCAAGCCCCCCCGCCACCAGCGCGCGCTCGTCCGCCTCCGCCCAGCTCCCGGTCCTTGACCGGCCCCTGTCCGGGCTGCGCACCACCATCAGCCGCTCCCTCGCGCTCCTGAGGTCCGCCTCCGCCCCGTCTGTGGCCCGCCTGAGCGCCTCCACGGCCTCGGCCTGCCGCTCGGCGCGCGCCTCCGCGTCGCCCGCTCGCCTGGCGGCGGCGTCTGCCTCGGCTCTCGCCGCGGCCACAGCGTCCTCCGCCCGCCGCTTCGTGGTCTCCACTTCGCGGTTCAGCCGTGCCACTTCCGCCCGCAGCCTGTCCAGCTCTGCCGAGCGCGCGGCGGCAGCGTCCGCCGCGGCTGCCTCGGCGCGGCGCCTCCCGTCCTCGCTCACCCGCGCCTCCGCCCTCGCACGGTCAGCGTCGTCCATGGCCACGGTGGCGCGCTTCTCGGCCCGACGCGTCTCCTCCTCGAGCGCCCGCCGGGAAGCCGCCGCCTCTGCTGCCCGCCTCGCGGCCTCCTCGCCCAGCCGCTCCAGCGCCCTCCGCGCGTCTTCCCTCGCCGCCTCTGCCGCCCTCAGCCGGTCGTCCGTCTCCTCCCGCAGCGCACGCACCGCCTCCCGCCAGCGCTCCGCCTGCTCCGCCTCGGCCTTGGCCTCCGCCTCCGCGTGCCTCGCCCGCTCTCGCTCCAGCTCGCCGCGCAGCACGTCTGCGCGCCGCTCCGCCTCCCGCCTGGCCGCCTCGGCAGCCCGCACCCGCTCGTCCGCGGCCTCCACAAGCCGCGCAGCGTCTTCGCGGGCCAGGGCCGCCTTCTGACCGGCAGCCGCCACTGCATCTGCCGCCTCCGCCGCAGCCCGCTCGATCCGGCCCCTGGCCTCCCGCCGAGCCCCGGAGGCCTCTGCCTCGGCCGCGGCCAGCCGCTCCCTGAGCGCCGCCAGCCCAGCCTCTGCAGCCTCCTGCGCCGCCTTGGCTCGCCGCAGGGCCGCAAGCGCCTTGGCCAGCTCCGCCTCGCTCGCCTCCGCCCGCTCCGCTGCTTGGCCGGCCGCCTTGGCCGAGGCCTCCTCCCTCGCCGCTGCGGCAGCCATGCCCTCGCGGCGGGCCGTTTCGCTCTCAGCCAGCCGCCGGGCGTTCCGCTCCGCCTCGGCCTGGGCCCGCGCCAGCGCCGCCTCGAGCTGCTCTTGAAGCCTGGCCGCGCCCTCCTTCTCGTCCCGCAGCTCCCCCTCGAGCTGAGCCGCGCGCTCCTGGTGCCGGCGCGACTCCGCCTCGGCCTCCGTGCAGCGGGAGCGGGCAGCGTCGCGGTCGCACAGCAGCCGCGCAACGCGCTCTGCCAGGTCTGCGGCAACGGCCGCCTCGGCCTCCGCCAGGGCCGCCTTGCGCGCCGGCTCCGCCTGCTCCGCCAGGGCCCACGCGGCCTGCGTAGCGGCGGCCTTGTCCGTGGGGGCGAGCGGGATGCCGGCCGCGTTGCGCCTGCACGCGGCCTCGATGACACGAAGGGAGGCCTCGGACACGGTGTTGCCGGAGAGCCGCAGCGTCGTGATGGTGCTGTTGTAGTCTCGCACGGCCTCGGCAATGGCCGCGCCGGCGGACGGGCCCAGCGAGTTCCAGCGCAGGTCCAAACGCACAAGGGTTGTGTTGCGGCGCAGCACGCGCGCCATCTCGTGCCCAAAGTCGGGCCCCAGCGCGTTGTTGCGCAAGTCCAGCGTCACCAGCGTCGGGCTGCCTTCCACTGCTGAGCACAGCTCCCTCTGGCTGGCCCAGGAGGACCGCCCGAGCGCGTTCCACTCTAGCACAAGAGTGGTCAGGCAGCGGGCCGACCGCAGCAGCCGGGCAACCTTGCCGGCGTCGTGAATGTGCGCGCCCGTCAAGTCCACGCAGGCCGCGGCACCGGGAAGGGGCAGGTCTTCCAGGGCCACCCCGCGCGGGAGGCGGGAGGACGCGTCGGGGGGCGGAGGGCCGCTGCTGCCAGCCCCCCAGCGCGGCGGGCCGGCTGCTGGCGCCTGCGCGGCGTCGGCCGAGCGATGGTGGCGCAAAGCCGCTGACATGTCTCCCGGGCGCGATCTGGCGCGGCGTTGACGGCACTCCGTGCGCCCGCTCTGGCTATGGGCGCGCGCGGGCGACTGCCGCGGGCGCTGCTGCCGACGGGCCCTGCGAGCGCGGCCTCCCGTGGTGGCTGGCGCCGCGGCGCGCAAGCACAACTGCACCTCTCTCCCGAAAACGGCTTGCTCTCTGCTCTGCCGGCCAGTGCGGCTCGCAAGACTGGGCTCGCGCTGCGCTCTCGCGCTCGCGTTCCAGCGGCCGGCCCGGTCGGCCCGCCCCGGAGCCACCCCCCGTGGCCGGCTTGAGCGCGGCTGGGAGGGAGCACCACGGCTGTGGGCCCGCTGCGCGCGGGTGGCGGTCGCTGAAACGGCCCGGCAGGAGAGCGTGTCGAGTGCGGAGCGACGAGTGTGCGGATGCAAGCGCGACGGGTCCGTGTGCGGCGTCGAGGCCTGGCGCGGCGCCTGGAGGTCACAATAGGCAAAGTTTCGAGAGGCAGCGGGAAGCAGTCTCTCACACGCAACTGAGCCGAGAAGGGGAGGTGGGAAGGTCGCGCACGCCGCAGGCAAACGCAGCGCCGGCTGTCGACGGTCGCGCGACGCTCACGCCCGGCTTGGCGAGGACGGGAAGTACTCGTCCTCAGCGGCGATGCGCTTGAAGCCAAAGGCGGAGAACATGGACACGTTCCCGGCCTCGTTGCCGATGTTGCGAGCGTGGTGCTGCTTGCGCCACTCGGCGCCCGCCTTGGCGGTGTCCTCCCCCGGGACGGGGTCGTGGAGGTTCTTGCGGCTGCGCACGTCCGGGTTGGACATGAAGCACCGGACCTGCAGAAGGAGGCAGGCCGAAGCGGGGGAGGAGGGGGGGGTGCTGATGTTGGGCGCGATTGGGGCCGGAAGGTTCCGTGAGTCGCAGCTGACCGGTTTTTTGTTCGGGGGCTGGTCAGAACGAAATCATGATCACATCACGGATGGTCCGGTGATGGGCAGCCGGATTGAGGCCTTGCCGCGCGATTCTCACCCCAGAGTAGGCCGCCATGGACGCGGCGAAGGTAGTGCAGGCGATAACAGGGAGGCCTGCGGGGCAGCGGGGGTGTGGGGGGGCGGGGGCGGGGGCGGGTCGCGTGCGGACGTGACGAACTGACTACGACCGTGGTCCGACCCACCCGCGCGGCGCGCGCCCTCGCACGCTGGCGCCGTGCTCACCTGCGACGTCGTACATCCGCTTGGCGTTGAAGTTGATGGTGCGGCGGGCGGCCATTGCTGAGGGCTTTGTCGCTTGCTGCTGAGGGAGCGAGGAGTGCTTCGGCGGGCACACAGCTCTCGGCGGCCCGGCCAACAGAGCCGGCGCAGCAGAGCGGGCCTGCCGCCACTGGCCGGCAGCTGGCCCTGCTCCACGGCCGCCCGCGCAAGAGCGCTGTGGCGGGCCGGGCGGCCGGCCGCGGGGAGGCAACGCGGCGCGTCGCCGTCGCGCAGCGAGCGCCGGGCGACGGCGTCGCCAGAGCGGCGCGTCGTCGCGCCGCAGGTCAGTCGCGCGTGAGGCAGCAGTCTCGCGGCCGTCAGCCGTGCGGTCACGCTCGCAGAGCGCGTCGGACGTTGCATTTGGTGGATCCGTTCTCGGGCCGCGCCCATTCATACACACGCATGATTCCGGGCAACACGCAGCGAGCTCGGCGCAACGCAGTCCGCGACCGGCGATCACCAGTCCCCCGTCACGGCAGCAGCGCGCTCTGCGCGGCGCCTCATCGTGGCCGCGATGTCGCGCTCGAGGGGGCGGAGGAAGCCCCTCTCCCACTTGGTCATGTAGTCGCCCAACGAAGTCTGGCGCCAGAGCTCGGCGGGGGCGGCGGAGCCGGACTCTGCCGCCGCCGCTGCGCCGTCGTCGCCGCCCGCTTCGCGGAACGCGTCAAACTCCGCCACCAGCCTCGGGATGGTGGGCACCTGCATGGGGTCGAAGCTCTCGCAGTCCTCCGCGACGATGGGGACGCACACTCGGCCCGTTTTCGGGTGCACGCAGAAGGGGGACTTGAGCAAATGGTTGATCCCCTTGGTCACGTTCACGTCGATGCGGGGGTACGTAAATGCGAGGACGATGGTCGGGATGGCCTTGGCGAGCGCAGTCCGCTCGCGGAAGTGCACCTGCTTGAGCCCGCTTCGCGTGTGGGCGACCGCAGACTGGAGCTGCACCCAGCGCTGCGACGCGGTCACGCCGGGGGCGGCCCACGCGACGCGCACCGTCTCCTTCAGGTCCCCGACGTCCGGCACGAACGCCAGCACGCTCTCCCAGCGCTCCGTTTGCCCGTCCGCCAGGAGGCCCTGCCCCGACTCTGGGATGATGTTCTCGATGAACATCGTCTCGAGATCGCCCAGGGCGCGCTTGAGCGAGGGGTGGAGCGGCACTGTGAGCGGCACAAGGTCCGCCGCGTTCTTCTCCATCGTGCCATTGATCGCGCTGAAGTACTCCACGATTGCAGAGCGGCCGTCGTTGCCCAGGGCGCGGGCGGAGCGGTCGCACACCCAGCAATGCACTCCACGTCGGCCGGAGTACACCCAGAAGATGTGCTTGAAGCCAAAGTCCTCCCTGAGGCCGCGGTCGATCACACGGATGGCCACGGTCATGTATGGCCAGCAGCGGTGGCAGATGCCGGCCCCGGAGCAGCAGGTCCGGATCTCGTCGTAGTCGGTCAAATCGATATCGAAGATGAGCTCGCGCTCGACCGGGAGGAAGGACCCCTTCTTGGTGGACTCCTTGTTGCAGGGGGGGTGCGTGAACACCGCGCCGATGTCGATCTTGTGCGGCTGGCGGCTTTGGATGCCCTTGACCAGCTCTGCCTCGGAGCCGAAGGACAGGTACCGGATGTAGATGTCGTTCTCGATCGTGAAGGAGAACTCGCGGCGGGCCATGAAACCTTTCTGGGCCATGGGAAGGTCCATGGACGGGTCCTGGGAGTACGACAGCCACCGGTAGAAGGGGCGGTACGGGAAGAAGCGGGCTGCGGCGGGCGGGGACGGCGCGTGAGCGGGGCAAAACACAACTGCTGCTTCGAGCGGGCCCACGAGTCCAAGCAGCGACTCCCACGTCACACGAACGCACGCGCGCAGCCTCACCGTAGTACACGCGCAGCAGATCCGTTGAAAACGTCACAGCGTCGTCGACCAAGGCCCGCTTGCCGCTGCCAGCGGACGCGGGGTCGGCCGAGCCGACGCGGCCCTCTTCTCGCGGGCGGCGCCTGCTATCTGCGAGCGAAGCGAAGCGGCACAAGTCAGCCGAAGCGGCGCACTGGTCGCTGGCTGCAACAGGCCGCCGCCGCGTTGCGAGGGAGGCGGCGGGCAAGGCCGGGGCTCGCGCCGGGGCGAGCTCGCGCCAGGGCAGGGCGGTGCGGCCGCCGGCCGAGGAGAGGCATCGCCGCTCCCACCAGGCGCTCCATAACACGGCAGCACACAATCCCCGCCGAGGGCCGCGCCGAGCGGTGGGGGCTGTGGCGCGCGCGGCGGGGGCCGGCAGCTCGTTCAAATTTTGGCAAGTCCGCGAGCTGGCGCCGTCACCCGGCGAGGACGAGAGCGTGGCCGCGCCACCCCGCGCCCGCAGCGGGCAGTCTCACGAAGCTCGGCCCCATCCGCCGCAGCGGCCCGGGCTGCGGAGCTCGAGGAGGCTGCCATGGGGTGCGCCTGCTGGAACTGCAGCCGCGAGCAGTGGACCTAACCCTCCACGAATGCAGAGCCCAGTTGGAGACTGACCCGAGGGCGCGCGCCAGAAATATTGACGCGGGCGCGACCTCGGCCCCGCCGGCGCACGGTTGTGCGGCTGCAGCGAGCCCGTCGAGCAAACAGAGGCTTGGAACCGCGTCGTCTCATGGCAGCCGCCACTCGAATCAGCAGCTCCCGCCTGGGGGCGATGGCCTTGCGTGCGCGGTCCGCGCTGCGCTTGCCCGGTCAGCGGTGGCAGGCGGCCCCGTTCGGGACGCAGCTCGTGTGGGCCGGCGGCAGCGGAGCGGGGGACGGCGGTTCCGCACCGCCTGCGGCTCCCGGGGACGATTCACCCGCCGGGGCTGGCGGGGTGGGCGGCGCCGGAGGAGCAAGTGACGTGAGAGCAAGTTCGCCAGCGAACGCGGTTGCGCTTGCAAGGGGCCAGCGGCGGTGCCGACGACGCCCTCGGCGCGATGGCGAACGCGGTTCGCTGGAGGCTTCGGGGAGTTGCGCGTGCGGGAGCGGGAGCCGAGCCTTGCGCAGGCAGGGCGCGGCCTTCGGCCCAAGCCAGCCGACGCGTGGCAATTGCGTTTCCCCTGGCCGCTCACCTCGGCCTGGGCTCAAGCCCTGGCCGCGCTGTCGACACGACTCCGCCGCCCGGGCGACCGAGCGCCGCCCCTTGTGGCTGCTGGGGGTGGGCGGCTCCCCGTGTCGGGGCAAGCCGTGTGTGTGTGTGTGTGGCCTGCGGCGCCATCGCCAGCGCGCGGGCATTGACCCACGCCAGGCGCCGTGGCCGCACCCGCCCGCACCGCACACCTCTCGCCAACGACCTCCCGCGCTGCTGACCCCTCTCTGTGTCCTTCTCGCCCGCAGGACGGCGCGGCCTCCTCGCCGCCCGGAGACGCCCCTTCCGGCGGCGGCAAGGGCAGCGGCGACGACGACGGCTCCTCGCTCGTGCCCGGGCGTCCCACGGCCGTGATGCGCGCGGGGGTGGGAGAGCAGGCCCCCAAGGTGCCTCAGGTGCTCGCCCTGCCTGTGCGCAAGCCCGTCATGCCGTGGTTCTTGACTCAAATGTACACGTCGGACGCGACGCTTGTTGCAGCTCTGAAGAAGCTCCACGAGGCAAGCAAGAAAGGCGCCCCGTCCTATGTGGGGCTGTTTCTGGAGAAGTCGGCCGTCGAGGCGCCCTCCGGCCAGCTGTCCACGGTGGCGCGCAGCCCCGAGGACCTGAGCGAGATGGGAACGCTGGCCTCGATGCAGACCTTCGCGCAGACTCCGGAGGGGGGCGCCGTCGCGTGGTTCATGGCCCACCGCCGCATCCGGGCCAACGAGGTGCTCACCACTGACATGCCCCCCGTTGTGGGCGTGGAGCACTTCGACCAGGACCGCTCGCAGCTGCGCTCGGACATGGTCAAGGCCCTGACCAACGAGATTGTCACGGCCATCCGCGAGCTCGTTCGCACCAACCCCATGTTCAAGGAGCAGATGACGTACTTCACGGAGCGTGTGGAGGTCCACGACGCCTTCAGGCTTGCCGACTTTGCCGCCAGCGCCACCACCGCCGACGCAGAGGAGGTGCAGCGCGTGGTGGAGGCGGAGAGCCTCGAAGAGCGGCTCCAGCTCGCCCTGCAGATGATGCGCAAGGAGCTCGAGGTGTCCAAGCTGCAGGCCAAGATTCAGTCCCGCGTGGACGAGAGCATGAAGGAGAGCCAGCGAAAGTACCTCCTCACCGAGCAGCTCAAGACCATCAAGAAGGAGCTCGGCATCGAGAAGGACGACAAGGACACTCTCATCTCCAAGTTCGAGGACCGCGCCAAAGAGCTCCGCATGCCGGAGACGGCCAAGGGGGTGTTCGAGGAGGAGCTGGACAAGCTGCGGGTGCTGGAGCGCAACTCGAGCGAGTTTAACATGACCCGCAACTACCTCGACTGGCTCACCTCCCTCCCGTGGGGCGTCTTCTCAGACGACACCTTTGACCTGGGCCACGCCGTCCGCGTCCTGGACGAAGACCACTACGGCATGCGAGACGTCAAGGACCGCATCCTCGAGTTCATCGCAGTGTCCAAGCTCACCGGCTCCATCAAGGGAAAGATCCTCTGCCTCGTGGGCCCGCCCGGCGTGGGAAAGACCTCAATCGGGCAGTCCATTGCCCGCGCGCTTGGGCGCAAGTTCTACCGGTTCAGCGTTGGCGGCCTCTCGGACGTGGCCGAGATCAAGGGGCACCGCCGCACCTACGTGGGTGCCATGCCCGGCAAGCTCATCCAGTGCCTCAAGCTCACCAAGGTCAGCAACCCCCTCGTGCTCATCGACGAAGTGGACAAAATGGGCCAGGGCGGCCACCGCGGCGACCCCGCCTCGGCGCTGCTGGAGATGCTGGACCCCAACCAGAACGAGGCCTTCATGGACCACTACCTCGACACGCCGATCGACGCCTCCAAGGTGCTCTTCCTCTGCACTGCCAACGTCATGGACACCATCCCCGGGCCCCTTCGCGACCGGATGGAGGTCATCGACCTCAGCGGGTACGACGCGGACGAGAAGCTGGAGATCACCAAGCGCTACCTCGAGCCCAAGGCCCGCAAGGAGAACGGCCTGAGCGGCAGCGACACCACCGTCGCGGGCGCCGTCCCCGAGTCCCTCACGCTCACCGACGACGCCATCAAGACCCTGATCCGCTGGTACTGCCGCGAGAGCGGCGTGCGCAACCTTGAGAAGCACGTGAACAAGATCTTCCGCAAGGCAGCCCTTCGCATCGTGCAGGCGCGCGAGAAGGCCATCGACGAGCTCAGGACCAAGAAGGCGCAGGACGGCGCCGCCGCTGCCGCCGACGAGGCCTCGGTGCACTCCGGCTCGACCGACGACATTGCCCGCGCGATCAAGGACTCTGTGGACGAGGAGGCGGCTGCTGCCGGCAAGTCAGACGGCGCTGCCCCGGCCGCAGGGGCAGCACCCGGCAGCGGCGCCGCCGCCGCCGCCTCCTCGGCGACCATGACTGAGGAGGAGAAGGACAAGGCCGCCGCCGAGGCCCTCCGCCGCCGCCGCGAAGAGGAGGACGCCCTCGCGGCGCAGCTGCCCCCCAGCATCCCGGGACTGCACGACGTTGACTGGACCATCGACTCGGACAAGCTCAAGGACTACGTGGGCAAGCCCGTGTTCACCTCCGACCGGCTCTACCCGCAGTCGCCCCCGGGCGTCATCATGGGCCTGGCGTACACCAGCATGGGCGGCGCAGCGCTCTACATTGAGGTGACCTCCCCGGATGCCGGGCTGATGGAGATGGAGACGGACGCGGACGCGGCGGTCGCCGATGGCGGCGACAGCGGCGGCAAGCCTCGGCGCTTCAAGGCCGGCGGCGGCAACCCTACGATGCTCCTCACGGGCAAGATGGGCGACGTGATGCAGGAGTCGGCGCGCATCGGCCAATCGTTTGCCCGCGCGTTCATGCGCCGCGTCGACCCGCACTGCCACCTCCTGGACTCTGCCTCCCTGCACCTGCACGTACCAGAGGGCGCCACCCCCAAGGACGGCCCCAGCGCTGGCTGCACCATGGTCACGGCCATGCTGTCGCTTGCCATGGACCGCCCGGCGCGCGCGGACCTGGCCATGACCGGCGAGATTAGCCTCACCGGCAAGGTGCTTCCCGTCGGCGGGATCCGCGAGAAGGTCATGGCAGCGCGCCGCGCAGGCGTCACCTGCCTCGTGCTCCCCGAGAACAACCGCAAGGACGTGGAGGAGCTCCCTGACCACGCCGTGGCGGGCCTTGACATCAACTTCGCGAGCGAGTACGCCGACGTCTTCGAGGTTGCCTTCGGGGCGAGGCCCGAGGCCATGGCGGCGCAACTCGCTGCTGCGCGGGAGGCGCAAGGCACGGCCGATGCGCGTGCGTGAGCGGTTCGATCCCCCGGCAGGAGCAGGCGTTGCGGGCGGAGTGCGAGTCAGTGGTTGCGTGTGAGCCTGCGTCGGTGCTGCGCCCCACGGGTCGAAAAGAGAGAGCCGTGCAGCCTATGCTTGTTGCGGGCCGTAGGCGCCGCAGCGGTGTCCTGGTCGCACACTCCCGCCGTTTGTTTTGCTGCCGCCGGCATGGTCTCAGAGTGGCTGGGCGGAAGGGCAGCGGGAAAGGGGGCGAAAAAAAAATATTTGCGGGTAGCCGCCCACCGGTCGATCGCGCGTTTTGGCGCCTTGGACAGCAAGCCGCGCGCGCTCGTGGGCGCTGCAGGCGAGGCGCGTGGGAATGCCCTCTCTCGCTGGCCATTCGCGTCGGTGGCGAGCGCCGGCTCTGCCGCGTTGCGCAAACCCTCCATGCTCGTTGCGCGGCGGCCGCTCTGCCGCGCGCTGCTGCGCGCGTGCGCCCGCCCCACCTGCGCGGCAGCCTGCTGCCCCAGCGAGGAGCTCGTCGTCCTTGCCCCGCGCCGAGGCTGCACGAAGTTGACCGAAGCCCGGTGCCTCCGGCTTCCCAGCATGGCCGACGCCGCTGCCGCAACGGCCGCAACCGCGCCCCTCGAGCGCACGCTCGCCTTGATCAAGCCCGACGCGTGCGGGCGGCCCTGGATGGAGAAGGTCATGAAAAAGGTGGAGGAGGAGACGGAGGACGGCACCGTGGAGCGCTGGGTGGAGACCTCGGTGGAGCGTGCACCGGACAAGGCGGCGGAAATCCTCAAGCGCATCGAGGGCGCGGGCTTCCGCATCGCCAAGCAAGTGACGCGCAGGCTGACCAAGGCGCAAGCCGAGGGCTTCTACGCGGAGCACCGGGGCAAGCCATTCTTCGAGAAGCTGACGGATTTCATGACCAGCGGGCCCATCGTCTCCCTCGTGCTGGAGCGCGAGATGGCCATCAAGGGCTGGCGCGCCCTGATGGGCCCCACCAACTCGATCAAGGCCCGCGAGGAGGCTGCCGCGGCCCACCCGCTGGACGAGTCGCAGTGGGGCCTGCGCGCGCTCTTCGGCACGGACGGCTCGTTCAACGCCACGCACGGGTCCGACTCCCCCTTTAGTGCTCTGCGCGAGGAGGAGTTCTTCTTCCCTCAGAAGCCGCGCTGGGAGCGCACGATGCTGGTGCTCTTGCCCGGTGCGGCCGAGCACGAGGCCGAGGTGACTGCCCAGCTGGAGCAGCGGGAGTTTGTGTGCATCGCCCGCAAGCAGCGCGCCCTCACCGCGGACCAGGCGGCCATGCTCTGTGACGGCGCCGCCGAGGGCGCTGCTGCGGCGGCCCAGGGAGGCGAGTGCGTCTGCCTGGTGCTCGAGCGGAGCTGCGCGGCCCTGCAGCTCTACCTGATGGTGGGGCCCCGCGAGGGCAAGGCCACTGCCAAGGACAAGGCCCCGGCCTCTATCAACGCCGTCTTCAGCCCGGGCGCCGACGACGGCGATGGGCTCGCGGCCTTGGCCCCCAGGAGCGCCGTCGACGCCGCGCGGGCAATCGACGCCGTGTTCGAGGGCCCTCTGCCCGTGGAGCACACTCTCGCGGTGATCAAGCCAGGCACGGCCGATGAGCACCGCGCGGACATCATGCGAGAGATTCGCGCCCACGGCTTCACCATCGCTGCCCAGCGCCGCGCCAGGCTCAGCAAGGAGCAGGTGGAGTCCTTTTACGAGGAACACCGCGGCAAGTTCTTCTTCGAGCGCCTCACGTCCTACATCGCAAGCGGGCCCGTCATCGCCATGGTGCTCGCCAAGCCCGGTGCCATCAAGGCATGGCGCGCACTCATGGGCCCGACCAACACCTTCAAGGCCCGCACCGACGCCCCGAGCAGCCTCCGGGCCCGTTTCGGCATCGACGGGACCCGCAACGCGACCCACGGCTCTGACGCGCCCGGCTCTGCCGCTCGCGAGATCCGCTTCTACTTCCCGGACTTTGCGCCCCACACGCTGCCCAGCGACGACGAGGCCAAGGCCTTCGTGGAGCGCAGGCAGGTTGCGATGGTGTACAACCCGGTGGAGAACAACAGCGTGCCGGCGACGCTCCGCTCGGTGCTGGTCCAGGGCATGACCGCCCTGGCCAAGGCAAGGCCGTCCGAGGACAAGCTGGAGGCGCTCCGCTGGCTCGGCCAGTGGCTCGTGGACCACAACCCGCGGCGGGGAACGAGCGCCGAGAAGGCGTCCCCCCGGCCAGCGCACGACCGCGCAGGGAGGCGCGGCGTGGTCGTGGAGGAGCAAGACGACGAGGAGACCAAGGACGCCGAGGACCGTGGTGGCGGGCGCGGCTCTGCTCGGTCCGCGGCCAGCGGCGCAGGAGCTGCGGCCGCGCTGTCCCCGCAGCCGTCCGTCGTGGAGGTGAGCAGCGAGCTGCACGTGGGCCGCGCCGGCTACGCCGAGCCCACGGCTGCGAGCGACTCCAAGCGGCGCATCGTCTTCGTGCTGGGCGCTCCCGGCTCCGGCAAGGGCACCCAGTGCGCGCGCCTTAGCGAGGCGTTCGGCTACACGCACCTCTCCACCGGCGACCTCCTCCGCGCCGAGGTGGCCAGCGAGTCGGAGCTCGGGAAGGAGCTTCAGGCGACCATGTCCACCGGGGGCCTTGTGAGCACGGCCACGGTGCTGCAGCTGCTTCGCAAGGCCATGGACGACAGCGGGAGCAGCCGCTTCCTCGTGGACGGCTACCCGCGCGCTCTCGACCAGGCCTTTGCGTTCGAAAAGGCCGTCGGCAAGCCCGCCATGGTGCTGGACTTTGCAGCGCTCGAGGCCACGCTGGAGGCCCGGCTTGTGAAGCGCGGCGAGACGTCCGGCCGGGCCGACGACAAGGTGGAGGCCATCCGCCACCGCTTCGCGGTGTTCAAGGAGCAGTCGAGCCCCGTCATCGACTTCTACCGCCGCCTGGGCGTCGTGCGCTCCGTGGACACGGAGGGCAAGACGCCCGACGAGGTGTTCGAGGCCACGAAGGAGCACTTCAAGCCCCAGGTCATCTTCGTCCTCGGCGGGCCGGCGAGCGGCCGCTCCTCCCTCTGCGCCCAAGCCGCCGCAGACCTCGGCTGGACGCACGTGTCAACGGGCGAGCTGCTCCGCGCCGAGGCCGCCCTGGGGACGGAGCTGGGCGCGCAGGTCGGCAAGCTGCTCGCCAGGGGCGACCTCGTCCCGGCCGAGCTGACGCTGCGCGTTCTGCAGGCCGGCCTCGCTCGCGACAAGGCCGGCATGGGGCGCTTCCTGCTCGACGGCTACCCGCGCACCCTGGAGCAGGCGACTCTGTTCGAGAAGGCCGTCGGGCGCCCGATGGCGGTGGTCCACTGCGACGCGCCCGACGACGTTCTCCGCAGCCGGGCGCGCGCTCGCAGGCACACCGCGGGGCGCAACGACCACTCGCAGGCCTCGGTCGACCGCCAGCTGGCCTCCTTCAACGACAAGACGCGCCGCGTGCTCGACATGTACGACAAGCAGGCCCTGGTGACCCGCGTGGACACCAACCAGCCCCGCGAGCGCACCTACGCCGACTTCCGGAAGGTGCTCCTCCCGCAGATCTACTTCGTGCTGGGCGGGCCGGGCTCCGGCAAGGGCACGCAGTGCGCGCGCCTGGTGGAGGAGTTCGGCTTCGTGCACCTGTCCGCGGGGGACCTGCTGCGGGCCGAGCGCTCGCGCGGCTCCGAGGACGGCGCCATGATCGAGGCCCACATCGTCGCTGGCTCCATCGTGCCCGTCAGCACGACGCTGGCCCTGCTCAAGGAGGCCATGCGGGCGGCAGGCGCGCCCCGCTTCCTCATCGACGGCTTCCCCCGGGCCATGGACCAGGCGGAGGGCTTTGAGGAGGCGTTCGGCCTCCCCTCCGGCGTGCTCTTCTTCGACTGCCCCGAGGCGGCCATGCGCGAGCGGCTGCTCGAGCGCGGCAAGACCTCCGGCCGCGCCGACGACAACGAGGCCACCATCGTCAAGCGCTTCCACACCTTCCAGGAGCAGAGCATGCCCGTCGTGCACCGCTACGCGCGCAGCGGCCTTGTCATGGCCGTGGACGCCACTGCCACGCCAGACGAGGTGTACGCCGAGACCCGCACGCACTTCTTGCCCAATGTCGTGTTCGTGCTGGGCGGTCCCGGCTCCGGCAAGGGCACCCAGTGCGCCCAGCTGAAGGAGGAGTTCGGCTTCACGCACCTCTCCATGGGCGACCTCTTCCGAGCGGAAGTCGCAAGCGGCTCGGCCGTGGGCCGCGAGATGCAGGAGCTGATGAAGGACGGCCTGCTCGTGCCCCCCGACACCACCGTCGCGATGCTGCGCGGCGCGATCCGCCGCTCGCCAGGCCGCAAGTTCCTCATCGACGGCTTCCCGCGCTCCAGGGACCAGGCGGAGGCCTTTGAGCGGCTCGTCTGCCAGCCCCAGACCGTCCTCTTCTTCGACTGCCCCGAGGCGGAGATGCGTAAGCGCCTCCTGGCGCGCGGCAAGACCTCCGGCCGCGCCGACGACAACGAGGCCACCATCGTCAAGCGCTTCCACACCTTCCTGGAGCAGAGCATGCCCGTCGTGGCCGACTACAAGGCCCGCGGCCTGCTGCGCTCGGTGTCGGCAGTGCCTCCAAGCTCCGAGGTGTACGCGGCCACGCGGGTCTTCTTCCAGCCCGAGCTCGTGGTCCTCTGCGGCGCGGCTGGCAGCGGCCGGGGCGAGTTCTCAGCCCGCGCCGGACTTGAGCTCGGCTACCACACGCTCCGCGTGCGCGAGCTCCTCGAGGCTGAGGCCGCCCACGAGACGCCCCGCGGCCGTGCTGTCCGCCGCGCTCTCAGCATGAAGCGCACTTCCCCGCTGGACGCCACCGTGGCCATCGTCAAGGAGGCGATTTCCCGGTCAAAGGCCGGCCGCTTCATCCTGGACGGTTTCCCGCGCCTCACCTCAGAGGGCTTCCCGGCAGTGCATGACCAGGTTTTCGCCCTGGACCAGGCGGTCGGACCCGTGCGCGGCTGCGTCTGCCTCGACGCGCACCTCGCCCAGCGCAAGGCGCGCATCGCCGGCACCCCCACCGTGGGCGAGGAGGCCGCGCTGATGCGCAGCGTGAGCGCATTCCAGCGGGAGAAGCTCCCCGTCGTCTCCTACTTTGAGGCGATGGGCAAGAGCCGCGTTGTCGACACCACACCCAAGCCGGATGAGGTGTTCCAGGCTGCCGCGCCCTTCCTTGAGTGAGAACCGCGCGTCTGCTCCCCCTCCCGCCCTCCTTTCCCCCGGCGTGACAATGCGATTCCGCGCCACCGGGCAGGAGGAGGAACGGGGGGGGGGGCTGGGCATACGCCGATTTTGCCGAGTCTGTCTTGCGTGTGCGGCGGAGCGGTTCGCCCCCCCCCCCGCCCTGCCTCCCTCTGTGTGCGTGTGCTGCCTGAACGCCTCGCCTCCCCCCAAACCCCGCCCTGCGCGTGTGACCGCACCAGTCCGCGTCGCCAGCACCGGACCAAAGACCCTACGCACAGTTGCACTGCACAGTCGTGCCCTCGCCGCTGGCAGCGCTCCTGCGCGTGCTTGCGCGTGGCGGCCCTGCTGGAGAAGCGCTCCGAGTTCAACAGCCGGGAGGCACGGCTGGCGAAGCCAATCACACACACACACACGGGCAGAGAGATGCACGGCTTCGCAGGTCGCCTTCGGTTTCCCCGTCCCATCGGAGGCCAGCTCGAACCACGCACGTCACTTCTTCTTCTTCCCCCCCTTGGCGCCCTTGGCGCCCTTTGCACCGCCGCCATCGTCGTCGGCGATGGCCGCCCGGGCTGCCTTGTAGCCGCTGATCATGTCCACGAAGAGGGAGAAGCCCTCGAGGCCGCCGTCGTCGCCCACGAGGGAGTCGCCGTACACACGTGGACACTTGGACAGGGCGCCGAGCAGCTCGGACACGACAAGGGGCCGCTTGCCGGACCGCACTCGCTCCACGCGGCGGGGCGTCAGGGTGGCCCGCACGGTCTTGAGAATGCTCCCGACCGTGTACCCGTTGCTCACGTGCGAGAGGGTGGAGAGGTCAAAGTCTACGGGCATGGTGGCACCTCCAGCGCGCAGCGCGCGGAACACGGCGTCGCGCCACACGCGGCGGCGGGTGGAGTAGTCGGGCTGCGGGATGTAGAGGAAGCGGTGGAACACGGCGCGGAAGGCTTTGCCGGTCTTCACGTCGCCGTCCCAGGGGCGGCTGCTGCATCCGATGACGCAGACGCCGTCGGCGGGCACGAGCGACTTGATGTAGGCCGGGAGGTCCTTCTTGAAGCGGGCGCCGCCCTCCGCCTTGCCCTTGGCCTTGCCCGCGGTGCAAAACTGCTCGCACTCGTCGATGTAGATGACGGCGGGCTGGATCTCCTCGTGCCGCGCGAGGGTGAAGACCATGTGGAGGAGCTTGGCTGGACCGCTCTTCTCGGTGAACTTGCCGTCCGTGTTTCCGGGGCTGAGGTTGAAGAAGACGGCGCCCGTGTCGTTCGCCACGCCCTGCGCCAGCATGGTCTTGCCGGTGCCCGGGGGCCCAAAGAGCATGATGGAGCGGGGCAGGGCGGGGAGCTTGCGCTCCTCGCAGTACGTGGCCACGCCCTCGCGAACGGCGCGGGAGCCCAGAGGGTAGACGCAGTACTCCGTGACGTTCTGGCGGATCTGCGGGTAGCACGGGTCGCCTGGCACCCAGTGCGGGTCGGGCTTGTCGGTCATGTACGCGGCCGAGTTGGCCGTCGCCCGCTCCGTGGACAGGAAGTCAAACTCTCCCTGGAAGTCGGCCACGGACACTCCCTCGCGCGGGCTGTTGATGATCTGCGCTTCGGCCAGGGCGGACAGCATGTCCATCTCGTCCATATCCTTGCAGAACTTCTCGCCGGGGAGCTTCTTGCCCTTCTTGCCCTTGGCGCCCTTCTTGCCCTTCTTGCCCTTCTTGGCGCCCTTCTTCTTCTTGCTCGAGCCGGCCGCGACCGTCTTGGCCCAGTTCTTGAGCTGCGCAACGAGCGCCTCCTCCACCTCTCGGCGGACGTCCGTCTCCACCACGGCGCGCACCGCCTCGCGCTCCAGCTCCTCGTCGTAGCGCTGCTGCGGGTTGGCGCTCTCGTCACGGTGCGCCCACACCCGCTCGTACTGCTCCACCGTTGCCAGCAGCTCTGTCGAGTAGATGCTCGGCCCCGTGAGGGGCATGGGCAGGTCTTCGGCCTCCTCCTCGTCGCCGCCGCCCTTCTTCTTGCCCCCCTTCTTGTCCGCCGCGGCCTTGCCGCCCTTCTTCTTATCGCCGCCGCCCTTCTTCTTGTCGCCCGCGCCGTCCTCCTCCTCGGGGGGTGCGTCGCCCCCCGCCCCGCTCGCTGCTGCCAGCAGGCGGTGCAGCACCTCCAGCGGCTCCGCGGACGACGCCAGCTCCTCAAGGCTTGCCCCGCCCGCCATCACCTGCTTGGTCACCACCGACGACGTCACCTTCATCCACTCCTCGCGCATGTCAGCGCCGGACTCCTCCCTCACCGTGGCTTTGAGGTCCACGCGCGCCCGGGCGTACTCCTCGGCAAACTGCCGCTGCTCCTCCCGGCGCACCGCATCCGCCTCCCGAACCGCACCCTCGAGCTGCTCCAGCCTGCCCGGCGGCGCAGGCCGCATGCCCACGAACACCAGCTCCTGCTCCCGCGCCTTGGCCGCCCTGCGGCGGGAGATGAACCCGCGGACCACCTTCTGGATCAGCGCCGCGGCCAGCTCCTCGTCCATGCGGGCCTCGCCCTCCTCGCCGTCAAAGCCGATACCGATGCCGATGCCGCCTGCCCCCGACGAAGCGCCGGCCCCAGCCGCTGCCCCGCCCGAGGTCCCTCCGCCGTCGTCGCCGCGAGCACGCATTGCCATCACGGCCAGCGCGCGGTGCCTGCCCTGCCTTCCACGCTCGTTGCGGCGCAGGATGGCGATGGCCTGGGCCGGGTCCATGCGTTGCGACTCGTCGTCGAAGAGAACGTCGTCCAGCTCAACCAGCACGCGCTCCACGCCCAGCTTGAGCTTGATCTGGCTGCGAATGCGGTCGTCGCGGTGCTTGAGGAACTTTGCGCGGTCCTCCGTCATGAAGCGCGGCAGGGGCAGGTCCAGCGCCTCGGGCTGCAGCTTGAGGTCGTACAGCAGGGAGTCCAGGTTCACCCACTCCCAGGGAAAGGGACGGTCCTTAGGAAGGCCAGGGTTGGGGGGGTTCCACTTGACAAGCTCGTGCTTCAACTGCACGACGCGAGTCATGACGAGCTCCATGACGCGGCGGACCAGGCCGCGCTTCTGCGGGTGCTTCATGCCGCGGTGCGCCGTGTCCAGCTGCCGCAGGATCTGAACATACTTGACGTACAGCGCTGCGTAATGCACGTAGGCCTCCGCCATAGTAGGTTGGGCACTCTGCGGGGCACAGGGGGAGAGAGCTTGGCGAAGGGCGCGCGCTCGGCAGTCAAGGCTAGCAGCGGAGGAGCGGCGAGTGCAAGTCGCTGACAACGCGCGCCCCTTCCCAACGCCCATCAACACAACCGGGTGGGCGCTTGACGGGCGCTGTAGCAGCGACCAGCTCGTAACCACGCTGCAGACGCCGTGGTGTCCTTGGCTGGGTGCTGTGGCGCGCCGAGAGGGCGGCCGGGTGGCAGAAGCCCGTTGTGCGCGCTGCCGGCTGCCCTGCGACCCGAGTCCAGGCGGCAGTGGCTCCTCCCCAGGCCAGACGGCTCCGGCAAAGCCACCCCCAACTTGGTTTGGGTGCGCATGCCAGCCGTTCGCGCCCGTAGTGCGCTGCGCACGATGCTGTGCGGGCCGCTCACGGGAACGCCTGGGTGGCCCTCGGGCAGCCCAAGCTCGTGGTTTTCGATGTGTAGCTGCTCGTTCAGGGCGACCATGGCTGACTGCCATATCTCATCGTAGGTTCTGCGGGCGAGCGGGGCGCCAGCATCGCGAGCGCGCGACAGTGCGGGCAAGCGTGGCCCAGCGACGCCAGGCAGCAAGCGCCCCAGACCCGGCCCTCCCCCCCCCCCCCCCCCCCCAAACACACACACACTCCCCTGCCCTGCCGCGACCTGCGACCCCGTGGGCGCACGAGAGCACTCGCGGCGCTGCGCCTCAGCCTCACGCGTTGGACATGCCCCCCAGCGCCCTTCCGAGCCGTCGGCCCTCGGCCCTCGAGCGTGGGCTGCTCGGAGCCGGCGGCGGCGGCCTGGCCTGCTGCTTGCCGTTGCTCTGCCCAGCAGAGCCGCAGGCGATGCGTGACGAGGCGAGCCACTCGACTCGCTTCTTGCTCGGTGAGCTCCCGCCGCGTGCAGCTTCGCTGGGGCGGGTGTGTGCCCGCGCCAGCGAGCCCCAGTCTTGCCCTGTCCGGCGGCACGCGAGGGCCGGCAGCGCGGGGAGGCCAGCCGCGCCAGCTGGGCGGGCCGCCTGCGAAGGAACGAGCGGAGGCAGAAGTTTTCCGGGCCTTCGTTCCCGCCCAGCCGCCAGCCGCGCTCCCGCGCGCAGCTGGGCCCTCCCTCGGCCACGCTCGCGCTGGTTGGCTGCAGACGTGATTCCGAGACCCGCGCCGAAGCCCACACCTGCCCCTCGCCGTCGATGCTGGTTGCCGTTCGTCGCAGTCGCACCGAAGAAGATGGCCGCTGCCGTGAGTTGGTCATCCGCTGGACTTTGCCTCGCTCCCCGCCCCGCGCCTGCCCCATGGTCCGAGGAGCTTCCCCCCCACGGGGCGCGGTGGCCGCTCGACCTGTTGTCGCCGCCGCGTGCGCGGTCATGGCGCTTGCCGGGGCCTCTGGCCGCGGCGGTCAAGGACGCGGACCGATGGAACATCGTTGCTTTCATTCTGCTGCGCGCCTTCCCGTCGCTCCTCAGCCCGCGCTTTGCCCTCGCCCGACCGCGAAATCGCCTTTGTCCGCGCAGACCATCGCTGTTGGACCTTCGGCTGGTGCCGCTGCCGGTGGTGTTGCCGCCCCCGCTGCCCCGAGCACCGCTGCCCTGTGGGTGGGCGACCTCAACGTGGACGTGACCGCGCAGGACCTCTATGAGACCTTCAACGCCACCGCCTTCGTGTCCAGCCTCCGCCTGTGCCGCGACCAGGCCACCGGCAAGTCCCGCGGCTACGCGTACGTGAACTTCAACAGCGTGGACGACGCGCAGAAGGCCATGGACACCCTCAACTACACCGTGTTCAAGGGCCGCCCGTGCCGCATCATGTGGTCCACTCGTGGCCGCAGCGCCGCGCGCAACACCAGCGCCAACATCGTGATCAAGAACCTGTCCGCCAAGACCAGCCCCAAGGAGGTTGACGACGCCGCCTCGTACTTCGGCACCATCGTGAGCTGCAAGGTGCCCGTGGACAGTGAGGGCAACTCCAAGGGCTACGCCTTTGTGCAGTTCGACAGCGCGGAGGCCGCTGCCAACGCCATCGAGGAGCTCAACGGCTCCGAGAACGAGGGCTCCACCTGGACTGTGGAGCCGTTCAAGTCTCGCGCCGAGCGCGTGGCCGAGCAGAAGTGGACCAACGTCTACCTCAAGCAGTACCCCCGGTGCTGGACCGAGGCCCAGATCCGCGAGCTCGTGGAGACGGTGGGCCCCGTCAACTCCCTGTTCGTGCCCACGGACAGCGAGGGCAAGGGCCGTGGCTTCTGCTTCGCCAACTTCGAGAAGTCCGAGGACGCCAAGCGCGCCGTGGCC
Organism: Cafeteria roenbergensis; assembly: GCA_008330645.1. Taxonomy (NCBI): domain Eukaryota; class Bigyra; order Bicosoecida; family Cafeteriaceae; genus Cafeteria; species Cafeteria roenbergensis. Next base: position 417,588 of record VLTN01000003.1, on the reverse strand, counting down.
GAGCTTAGCGGCAAGGAGGTCGCCAACCCGGAGCACGACGCCAGCGACGAGAGCACTGGCCCGGCCACTCTCACGCTGATGGCCGCCCGCGCCATGCCCAAGGCCGAGCGCCAGCGCCTGGTCGAGAAGGAGAGCGACAAGAAGAAGGCCGAGTTCCTGCGCTCCGTTGAGGGCCGCAACCTCTTCGTGAAGAACCTGGACGAGCGTGTCAACGACGAGGCGCTCAAGGAGTTCTTCGCCCCGCACGGCACCGTCTCCTCCGCCCGCGTGTCCCGCGACGCTTCGGGCCGCAGCCAGCTCTTCGGCTACGTGTGCTTCGCCACCCGTGCCGAGGCCGAGAAGGCCATGTACGCGACCAACCGCCAGGTGCTCAGCGGCAAGCCGCTCTACGTGGCCATGTGGCAGCCCAAGAACCGCCGCGCCCAGATGCTCGCCTCCACCTACAACGCCCCCTCCGGCTTCCGCGGCGCCGTCCCCGCCTATGGCGCCATGCCGCCCTTCGCCAGCGCGTACGGCAGCATGATGCAGCCGCCCGTCGGCTACGCCATGGGCCGCGGCCCCAACCCCAACTTCGCGGGCGCTGCCCACGGCATCGTGCCGGCTGGCTACGCCGCGCACGGCATGATCCAGGGCGCCGTCCCCCGCCCGGCCGCCCCCGCTCAGGCCGCTGCCCCCAGCTTGCCGGTCGGCCAGGCTGCCGCCCACCCCGCAGGCGCCCCCGCGCCGGCGGCCGCCCCTGCTGCTGCCCCGGCCGACGCTCTCCCGTCGGCTGCCGCCCTTATCGAGATGGACCCGGTCAACCGCCAGCGCGCCATCGGCTCTCGCCTCTTCCCTCTCATTGCCGCCATCGACCGCCCCCGCGCCCCCAAGCTCACCGGCATGCTCCTCAACGGCTTGGACGTGTCCGACCTTCTTGGCCTTCTGCAGTCCCCGGCGGACCTGAAGCAGAGCGTCGCGGACGCCCAGAAGCTCCTCGAGCAGGGCACCCAGTGAGCGCAGTCTTGGTGTGCTTGCCTGGACTGTTGCCTTTTGCGTCTCACAGTGGCTCCCGCTCCACCCGCCCGCTCGCTGCGCCGCGTGTCGGCTGGCCCACAGTGTCCGGCCGACCCGCGATGCGGCTTGAGCCCTGCCGTACCCGACCTTGAGTCAACACACCTTTTTATTGAAGAGCGGCCATCAGTGCGGGTGAACGAGGAGCTGCTGTGGGGTGCATTTGTGTCGGTCTAGCGCCAGAACCAGGTGAAAACAGCACCCTTGCTTGCCGCCACACGCCTCGTGCAAGCGCCTGCGCTGCTCTTGCCGACCGGCCGATCCCGGTCAGCTTTGCAAGAGGCTCGAACCGAGTCAGCAGAGCGCCGAACAGAGCTGGCGGGCTGCGCGGCAAGTCAGCAAGCATGTCCCCCCGCGCCACACTTGCGCGCCAGCGAGGCAGGGAGAGGCACCCGCCCGGGCTGTTTGCGGGGGGCACAGCAGCGGCACCTGTGGCCATGCGGCCGGCTCGGCCCCTTGCCGGAATGCGTCGCGGTCTGACCCGCAGCGCGGTGGTGACAACCGCGCGAGAGTTGCGACCTGCACGCTCCGCGCCCGCCCCCGCGAGGGCCCGCAACGTATATTCGACCGCGGGCGCTCCGCCTGCTGGGCAGGCCGCCCCTGCGTCCGCGCAAAAGCCGAAAATGTCCTTTGCGGACATTCGGCGAAAGGTCTTGGCGACCGAAGCTGTCACTATGCTCACGTGCTACGACGCCGGGTGGGCCAGCTTGCTCGACGGCACGGTGGACATGCTTCTTGTCGGCGACAGCGTGGCCAATGTGTGCCTGGGCATGGAGTCGACCCGGGGCGTCGGGCTGGACGCCATGGTCCACCACACTCGAGCGGTTCGAGCGGGCGCGCGACGGAGCCTCGTCGTGGCTGACATGCCGTTCGGGACGTACCTCCAGCGATCTGACGCGCTCACCGCAGCCGCGCGGCTAATGTCCGAGGGGGGCGCGGACGCCGTGAAGCTGGAGGGGGGTGGCGACTACCTGGCTGGCACGGTTCGAGCGCTCTCGCGCGCCGGCATTCCCGTGGTCGGACACGTGGGCCTGCTGCCACAGACCGCCGGCGCGGCGACTGGCTTCCGCGTGCAGGGCCAGGACAGCGCGGGGGGGCGTGCCGTCGTCGCTGACGCGGTCGCTCTTGCCAACGCTGGCGCCCGCGCCGTCGTGCTGGAGATGGTGCCCGACGAGGTTGCAGCGGCAGCCACGGCGCGGCTGCGCGCCATGGGCGTGGCCACCATTGGCATCGGCGCGGGGCCGGGCTGCAGCGGGCAGGTGCTTGTCCTGCACGACGCGCTGGGTCTCACGCCGCCTCACGCAAGGGCGCCGCGCTTTTCCAGGCGCTTCGCGCAGCTCGCTCCGGCGGCGCAGGCCGCCGCGGAGGCCTTTGCCAGCGCTGTGAGGGACGGGTCCTTCCCCTCCGACGCCGAGAGCAGGCCAATGGCGCCGCGGGCCAGAGCGGCGTTTCGGAAGGCCTGGGAGGAGGACGACGCCCTCAGCGCGGGCCTTGACTGGCCGGAGACACGCGGCTCGCACGGCGGGGGTGGGAGCGCCTCGGCGTCTGCGGGGGCGGGGGAGGGGGGCGGCTCTCGCCAGCTTCCAAGCCAGCGATTCGCCGTGGTCGGCGCAGGCGCCATCGGGAGGCTCCTCGCCACACGCTTGGCTGCCGCTGCTGCTTCCGCTGCTGCTTCCGCTGGCGGTTCCAGCGCGCGCAGTGCCGGTGCCGGCGACCGCCCGGCCTCGAGCGGCAACGCCACTGGCGCCGCTCATGCAGAGCACCCCCTGCCCGTGACCCTTGTGCCAGTGCGGGAGGGCCTGTCCGCCGCCGAGCACGTTCCGGGCGCAGGCGCCTCGGCTGCGGCGGATGCCGGGCGCGGCCAGGCCGACGTGGCGCTTGTCGCCGTTCGCAACTGCCCGGAGCAGCTGCGCTCCGCGGCTGGGATGGCAGCCGAGCTTTTGCGGCCCTGGCCGCCCCTCGGCGACGGCTGCACCTCGCCGGCTGACCGCGGCGCGCCGCCGCCCGTCGTGATTGCGATCCAGAACGGGATGGGGGCGGCAGAGGCCCTCCAGGCTGCCCTTCGCGGGCGCGCCATCGTCCTTGACTGCGTGACCACGCACGGGGCCACGCTCGAGGGCGGTGCCGTGGCGCACTTTGGCGGGCCCGCGAATACGACGAGCGTCGCTCCGTTGCTCCGCAGCACGGGGGGAGCGGGCGGCGGGGGCGGTGCGTTCTCGACCCAGCAGGAGCTCGACGCGGCGGAGAGCGTGGCAGCGTGGCTGGCTCGCGCGGGCCTCGGGGGCGAGGTTCTCTCCCCGCTCGAGCAGGCGGCCGCGCGGCTGCGGAAGCTGTCGGTGACCTGCTCGCTGGTGGCTGTTGCGGCCACGGCGGGCGTCACAAACGGCGCGGCCGTTGCCCCGGAGGGACGCCTCCGAGCGGTGGTGCGTGCGCTGGCAGAGGAGCTGGTGCCCGTGGTGCGCTCCGAGGCAAGGCGTCTCCGCGGCGCCGCCGGCCCAGCGTCGACCAGCGCTGCGGACCCCCTTGCCTGGGCAGCGGACGGCGTGGGCGACGAGGAAGTGGCCGGCTCGATCATGGACGCCGCGGTGCAGGTGGGCACGGCCACAAGCGACAACGTCTGCTCGCTGCTGGCCAGCAAGCGCGGGGGCACCGCCCACGAGCTGGCAGCGACGCTAGGGTGGGCCTGCGACGCAGCCCAGCGGGAGGGCAGCCGCACCCCGCGCCTGAGGGCGGCGATGGCGAGCCTAGCCGCAGCCGCGGAGGCCCTCGCTTGACCCCGCGCCGGCGGCGAGCGACGGTCGCACGGAGGCAGAGCCCCGCGCAGGCGCCGGCTGCCAAGCTCGCAGAGTGCAGGTGCCCACTCGCGCCCGCGCATGGAGTGGACCCGCGACGAGGCCGTGTGCGGAAAGGATGTCACCGCCATGACCGTGTCCGGGGAGGATGTCATTATTGCAACGTATTCTGGCCGCCGAGCAGAGTGCCTGGCTCGAGTGAGCTCTCGCGCCCAAGAGCGCGCGCAACGCCCGTTGCCCCTCGCCCGCTCCCGTCGCGGCCGTCGCGTGGACAGCCGCACAAACCACACACCGCGCGCTGCAACGAATGGCGTGGGCCAGCACGGCTTCGTGTCCGTGACTTGCGAGCGCTCCACACCGTGCCACAATGAATTGCCGTTTGCCGGCCTCCTCGCAGCCGCTTGCCGGGGGGGCATGGACCACGGCCGGCTCCTGTAGGGGGCGTATAAGGGCCTTGTGCCCGCTGCGAACGGGCGGCGCCATGGCGCTTGCAGCCACGGAGCGCGAGTTGCTCTCGGTGCGGGACTGCGGCGACGCTGAGCTTTCCGTGCTCGCGCGGGACGTGCCCGTCATGGCGTCCAGTGGCGGTCTCTGCGCCATGGGCTCCCTCGCGTTGCTGTGCGGAGGCGGGAGGATCGCGGTGGCCGACGTGTCCAAGGCAGGCAGCTCGGGCGGCTCGGGCGTCTTGTCCGTGCTGCCGCCGCAGCGCCCTCCAGTTCCCGGGCCACGGCCCACAACGCCGCCCTCAGGGGCGTCCACAGAAGACTTCCAGCTGGAGGCGGCTGCGTGGGCCGCCAGGGATGCCTCGCGCTCGCGGTGGGAACGGACCTGGTCGGCGGCACTGTGCGCTGTTCTGCTTGACGCCGACAGAGGCCTCGCGCTCGTCGGCACTGCGCGCCGCGCCCTCGAAGTGTGGGACGTGCAGAACGACTGCGTCGCGGCCAGCTCCGGCGTGCTGGGCTCCTCGCCGCCGCGATGCCTGGCGCTGCTGCCCGAGCAGTCAGGCGCTCGGACTGGCTCCTCTGCCGTGGCGATGGGCACGCAGGCCGGGGAGGTGCTGCTAGGATGGGTCGCGGGAGCCGCTGGTGGGCGTGGCGAAGGCGGCTATGCCGTTCGCGCCACGGTCGTGGCTCGGCTGGCCGTGCCGCTGCTGCAAACAGCCAGCCTGTCAGCCGCTGGAGCCGCTGGGGCCGCGGCGGGCGTGCGTCCAGCTGCCCACCACGCCCCCTCGGCCGGCGTGCTGGTCGATCCTGCCGGCTCGATCGCCGTGACGGCGCTGATGCACCTGCCGGGCCAAGCCGTCGCCGGAGCCGCCTCGGGCCCGGCCGCCTCCGACGCGGGCGCCGCAGAGTCGCTCGTGCCCTCATGGCTGGAGTCAGTGTCGTCGCCTGCCGCTAAGCAGCGCCCCAGCCTGCTCGCGTGCTGCAGCTCTGCCGGCATCGTGCTGCTGGACCTAGCCTCCCGGCTTCCTGTGCCCGTGGCGCCGGGCGCAGCAGCTGGCGGGGACGGTGTGCGCTCGGCGAAGTGGGCAGTCGCGCCCAGCGTCGCCCTTGGAGTGGCGACCACTGCCAGAGGCGAGGCTGTGGTGACGGTGTCGCGGTCGCAGCCCGGGGACGACATGGACCCGGCGCCTGTCCTTGGCCGCGCCGGCGTGCGCGGCGACATCGCGTGTGTGTGGAGCGTTTGGGGTCGGTCCGCGTCCGTGGTGTCGTCCGGCTGGCTGCGGGGCGGCGCGCATGAGGAACGGGAAGCTGGAGGCGACGCGGCAGGGCGGCGCGTCGGGGCAGGCGCCGGAGGCGGTGCCAGGGACCCGGGCGGGGATGACGCCTCGGCAGCGTGCGCCGGAGGCGTTGGCGGCTACGGGGACGACAGCGATGACTACGGCGACGGCTCGTTCGATGACGTGGACGACGGCCTCGACGGCGGGTACGAAGGCGCCGTGAACAGCGCTGCGAGCGTGACCAGTGGCCCTGGGGTGGAGCCGGGAGCGCATGGGTGGGCCGGGGCTGGTGACGGCTCGCCGACCCGCGCTCTGCCGGCATGGCTCCTGGGGCAGCCGGAGGCCGGCGCGGGCCCGGGGGCTGGCACCCTCTCTGGGGGTGCCCCCGCCGCAGGCGGGCTGGCGACTGGCCCCAGGGGCAAGTGGGCTGCCGCCTCGCGCTCCAGTGCGCCGGGGCCGGCGCTGGGAGGTCGGGACAGTCGGGCAGGCGGACCGCGCGGTGCCGGTTCGGGGTCGCCCCTCTCAAGCGCTGCAGGGCAGGGCAGCGGGGCCGCCGGCCGGCCGCACAGCCCGCTCACTCCCAGCCCGCGGCGCGTCCGGGAGGCTACAGCCGCAGGCCGAGCAGCTGCCGGCGGCGACAGAGTTGCCACAAGTCGGGCCAACGCCGCGCCCGGCCGACGAGGCAGCGGCAGGCCGCTGCATGCGGGCGCGGCTCCCGCCCGGGCCGTTCCCGCGACCATCGCGTCGACGCTGCGAGCAGGGCCTGGCGCGCTGGCTGAGGGGTGCCTGGCAGGCGCCGCGCCCACTCTTCCGCTGCCCGCCCACCTGGCCAGCCAGCAGCTGGTGCGGGGCCTCCGGGCAGCGGACCCGCCCCTCCGGGCCCGAAGCAGGCAGAGCCGGAGGGGGCCGGCGGGAGCCCGATCCTCGGCCGGCCCATCCGCGGCGGTCGTGTTCGATGGCTCGAGGATTCGGTCGTCAGGATACGGGGGGACCGCGCCCCGAACCGCGCTCTTCGGGGCGGGACGCAAGGCGAAGCCCGCACCGTCGCGCGTTGCGGGCGAGCGGGCGACGGCCCGGGCGCAGGCACTCGCGAACGCTGTTGCCTCGAAGCGGGACCCGGAGGCCGTGGCGGCGGCGCTGGTGGCCGACGCGGGCTGGGCTGGAGCCGCTGCGGTGCCCGGCAGTCCGCTGGAACCGGTGGCGCCGTCCAGGTGGAGTGAGAGGTTTCGCGACTGGCTGGACGGCGACGCCGCTGCTGGCGCGGGCAGGACGAGGGCAGCAGTGTCGGGGGGCGCGCGAGCGGCGTCCTCGGCGCTTCGCAGGGCGTGCGTCGACAGGCAGGGCCGGGTGCTCGTTCTGGGCGGGTGGGACGGGGCGGTGACCACCGTGGCGCTGCCCGCAGTGCCGCCGGGCGGGGCCAAGTGGCCTCCGGGGGGCAGCGGGGCGGGAAGCGCGGGCGTGGTGCGCGGCGAGCCGGACGCGCACGGCACCGCGAGCGCCGCGGCGGGGACTGGAGGCGCCGCCGCGGGGGCGGCCGGGGACAGGGGCGCGCCGCGGTCGGCCGGTGGCGGCGGGTCCGGGGCCGTCCTGGCCCTCGCAACGTCGTGGAGGTCCTACCGAGCTGGCGCCCTCATGCTCCGGCAGCGCCAGGCCGGAAGCGGCCTGCGGTCAGCGAGCGATGCCAGACAGGCCTCCGTCCCGCTGGTCGCGTCGGTGCACTCCGCTGGTCCGGTGTGCGTCTGGGCGGCCGGCCGGTCTGCCCCCTTGCTCACCCTGCGACGGCGCAGCGGCGCCGTCGGCACGTCGGGGGGCGGCGCGGCGAAGAAACCCCCGTCGTCCCGAGGCGGCTCGCGCGCGCGCGGCGCACCAACGGAAACCGGCGGCGCGCCGAGCACGGGTTCGGGCGGCGTCGGCTCCGCGGCTCGCGTGGAAAGCCCCTCCGGCGTGGGGTTCTGCCACGCGGACCGGGTGATGTGCGTGGCAGCGAAGCGGGAGCTGCTGGTGTACGAGCTGACGGTGGAGGAAAACGGGCTATGCGACGGCGTGCAGGGCAGAGACGGGCTCACCCGCTGCCGCCTGGCAGCGGACCTTGGTCTTGCCGGCGACGCGAGGGCAGCAGCTGGCGGGGCGGGCGGCGGCGCGTCTCGCGGTGTGAGCAGGCTGGCCGGCCCCCCCGCCCGGGCCACCACTTGCCTCCACACCGAGCAGGGCCCAGACGGGACGGGAGTGCTGGTCGGCCTGTCCGACGGGACGGTCTGCGCGGTGGACCTGGCGGCGGGCGGAGGGCCGGCGGCGAGCGGGGGCTTTGCCCTGCCCGAGGCTGCCGTGCCGCGCGTGGTCCGCGCGTTCGGCGACCTGGCACTCACTGCGTCCATGGGATCGAGCTCTGCCGGCTCTGCGGCGCCGCTTCTTGCGTGGGACCTGCGAACGCCGTGCGCGGATCCCGTCGCGGCCTTCGCGGGACAGTCCCAGAGGCTCGGTGGCCCTCTCTGCGCCGGGGCCACGCTCACGCGGTGCGGGCGCTTCGTCGTCACCGGGAGCGCTGATGCCTCTGCCTACGTGTTCGACCTGCGGGCGCCCGCCGTGCCCCTGGCCAGGCTGCGGGGGCCCTCGGACGCCGTGGCCGACGTTTGCGCGCACCCGCTCACCCCGTGCGTGTGGGCCGCGTGTTCCGACGGGTCGGTGGTCGCCTATCTCTGAGCCATCCTTCGGAGCGTGGGCCGCCCGGCCAATGCCGTGAAGAGCCCCCAGAGCGAGCGGCGCGCTGCGTGGGCCGCGGGTGTTTTGCCAAGGGTGCGTGAGGGTGTGGCAGGCTTGGTGCTGGATGTCCGCGTCGGTTTCGACGCAGGATCAGGCAGGCAGCGAACGAGAACGAACAAGCAGGGCTGGGCGGGCCTGATGCCGAGGTAGCGGAGGCGACTCACCACCCAAGGCGGCGGGCAAGCCTCGCGCCGCCGCGGACCCAAGGCAGACCTACGCCGAGGGCTCCGCAGCACTTGCGCCTCCAGCGGCCGCAGCGTCGTCGGCTGGGGTGGCATCCTTGGCCTTGGCCGCCACCTGCGAGGCGTTTGGCGCGTCCGGGTCGTCAACCGTGACGGAGCGAATGTTCCCGATGCCTCTCAGCTCCTCCACGATTGCGCGGGCCACGGCGTCGACGTCGTAGAACTTGTCGTACTTGACGCGGATAACCGGCACTGTCAGGGCCACCTCGGTCAGGAAGATCTCGTAGTTGCGGTGCAGCGCCTGCAAGTACTCCAGAGTGATTCCCGACTCAACGCTGCGCGCGCGAAGGCGGATCCGCTCCAGGCTCTCCTCCGGCGAGAGGTCCAGATACACCAGCGCGGTGGGTCGCGACATGAAGCGGCTCATCTGGCTGAAGAGCCGCGTGTACGTGCGGTAGTCGAGGTCCGTCAGGTCCCCCGCCTCGTTGAGCATGCGGGCGAACACCGCGTCTTCGTAGATGGAGCGGTCCTGTACAGCGCCGCGCTCCATCCACACGATGCGCTGCTGCTGCGAGAAGCGTTCCGTCAGCAAATGCACCTGCAAGCCGAACGCGAAGCTCTTCTTGTCGGCGTAAAACTTCCCGAGGTACGGATTCGAGTCCACAGCCTCGTGGTATGCAGGCAGCCCCAGCTTTTTGCTGAGGGCGTCGCACAGCGTGCTCTTCCCGGCCCCGATCAAGCCGGCAATGGAGATGAACGTGCCTGGCACAGCCGCCGCGCCGAGGTCAAACTTGACTTCAGCAGCACCGGGCGCCGCAGCAGACGAGGCGGACGCCATGTTCACGCGTGGGCTAGCCCAGTGCGACGTTGCCGGGTTGCTCTCTCGTGCGGTGGGGTCTGGCGGCGCGCGCAGCAGCGCCGTCGTCTCGCCAAGGTTCAAACTTGCGGCGCTGCGCTGCTCTGCCGGCTGATATGCTTGCGTGGGTGAAAATATCGATACGGGCCTCTGCCGGCGGGCCGAGCCACTCTCGCGGCCTCCGAAGCGACGCCCGGCGCGGCCACCAGCTGCGCTTTCATCGCTCTCGAGCCTGGCTTGGCGTGCTTTCTGGCGCTGAGTCTCGGCGAGGCCCGAGTGTGTCGCGGCCCGAGGCGCGGAAGCCCTTCTGCCCGCACGGGGGAAGTGCAATCGGAATCCAGATTTTCGTGTGTTGGTTTTTCCCGCGTGTTCGAGGCATCGCGCTGCCATGGCTTTCAGACGCGAGCAAGTTTTGCTGTCGACGGGGAAACCCGTCCTGGTCACGCCAGGGCGCATGCCGGGGGCACTCAGGATCGTCTTCTCAGCGGCGAGCGGCGTGGAAGGCATGAACGTGCTCTCGGTGGCCGCCCATCCGTCCGAGGACACCGTGACGGTGGCACGATGCCGGCGGACTCCGGCTGGCAAGTGGGAAGCCCTCATCAGTGCCGCCCGGGGTGACCGGGGTGCCGGGCTCACCCGGCTCAAGTTCGTCGCGACCGTTTCGAAATCTGGATCGTCGCATGCTGTTCTTTGCCATCTGGATCTGTTCCTCAAGCCCTCCGAGCACGACAGTGGCGCTGCCACATCGACCGAGCTTGGCCACCAAATGTGTGGCCGCGAGGACAGCCCTTTCTGGACGCTGTCTCACACCGTGCATCAGCAGGCCGTCCTGCATCGCAGCTCCGCGCCCTCCTTGACTGAAGAATGCTTCGAGGCCGCACTCGTGTTTCTCAAGCCCCCAGCCTTATCATCCAGCTTCGAAAAGCTCCTCGAGCGAGCATCAACAGCCCTGCGCAGTGGGAAGCACTATGCACCAAACGTGGAACTGCTGGAGGCGCTGAAGCTTGATCACTGGAAGGAGCAGACGTTTCCGGCTTTCGACGCCATCGAGGGCATTGTGGGCGCTGCTAGGGCGCTGGCTGGCCCAGCAATCCCAGCCTTCTTGCCCGCAAAAGGCCCGGTCCGCCACACTTGGCCAGTCGCGGCTGAGCAGTTTGCGTTGAAGCTCTGCACGTTGGACCGCCTCGAAAGCCTGGCACAGTTCAATGAACTGATCCTCGATACTGGCAGCGGGCTCAAGGCGTCGGCCCACCCAGTGGAACCCGACGTTGTCGAAGTGGTTGGCGATTCCCCGGAACACAAGCAGTGGATCGAGCGCCAGCACGACCGGCACAGGCTTGAGCCCGGCAAGCTGCTGACCCTCATGCCAGTTGACATGGACTCGTTCGAGGGCGCCGAACGCACGTTTCAAGCGGACATCCTGTTCAACCCGGAGCACAAGATTGGTTGCCAGGTATTGGGCTCCTCGAAATCAAAAATCACTCTCAAGGTCCTGGACACGGGCGACGTTGGCAGGCTCAAGCGCGTGATCGACGGTGGGCCTGGGTCCACCCCTTGCCTGCTTGCGGATTCCATGTCAAACCAGCTCACAAGAATGCTGTACGAGGTGCTGCTCGGCCGGACCTACGGGAAAGCTGTGGACAAGGCGGTGTCAGGGGAGACGCATCGGCTGCCGCCTCTCCTCGCCGCCATGTTTCCTGGGCCAGCGGTTTCTCCCGTTGAGACTGGGGCTGGGGCGGCAGGTTCAAGCTACATGCCCGGAGAAGACGTTGCGCTGCGCGCATTCCACTCTGGCGCGGCAGGCGGAAAGTCGCTGAGCAAGACGGAGCTCACGACCGACCAGAAGGCTGCGATCGGAGGCTGCCTGCTTCGCCCACGGCTGCGGCTCATTCGCGGCCCCCCTGGAACGGGAAAGACGGCAACGCTTGTGGAGCTCATCCTGCAGGTGACGCAGTCGCCGCACATTCGGTGTCTCGTCGTTGGCCACTCCAACAGCTCCGTCGACGGTCTGCTGCTCAGGCTGCTCAAGGCGAATCCCGACTTCCCACCGGGAGCTGTGCTGCGGTGGCTCAGTAGCCAGCGGAACAGGGTCAAGATGCGTTCGAGCCTCAGTGACGCAGAAATCGATGTCATCCTTGACGTCGCAGCCACGGTGGGGTCAGGGCGCGGCCGCATTCCATCGGTACCAACGTTTCGACAGCTCCACGACGCCAAGGTTGTGCTGGCTACAGTGAACACCGCCAGCAGGCTGGTGTTTTCGCGAGAAGGACCGCCGTTTGATTTTGTCATTGTGGACGAAGCGTCCACGCCCTCGGAAGCAGAGCTGCTGTGCCTGCTCTCGGCAGGCATCGGGTCGGGATCCGACAACAGAAGCCTCAAGGTAGCTTCGCACTTCGTCGCAAAGCCAGGATCCTTGACCGCCGAAGCTGTGGCGGCAGGTGTGTTTGGGACCTTGCCGTTTGGATTCGGTCCCGACGGACCCGTGGGGCACCCCCTCGTCGAAAGTGTCGGGCAACAGGTGCTGCCGATGCTGCGCCTCACCGGCCAAGACACTGCGGTGCGCACCCCCAAAACCGCAGTGGCGCCCACTATCGTGCTGTGCGGGGACCACAAGCAGCTGAACCCAGTCATTGCGTCGGGCATCGTCAAATGGTGCGGGGGAGCAATTTCGACCTTCGAGCGAATGCTTGGCTCGACCGTGCTTCCCGAGGAGGAGTATGTGGCCTCGGTGCGGAACGACCCTCACGAGGGCGAAGCAGCGGCACAGGGCCCGGACGGCGATGCGGGACCGAAGAAGAAGGCCGTCCGCCGCAAGACCAAAGCCTTGACTCCCGCTCAGCGAGCGGCGATTGCACTGAAGGAAAGTGTCCTGGCGGCGCATATGCGCGCGCGCTTTCCTGGACGCACGTCGGCATCAGCGTGGGCGGCCAACAAGGCCGTTCGAGCGGCTGCAGAACAGCTGTGCAGGCCTAGCGATGTGTGCGGCCCGACTCCGTACGCACAGAAGTTCCGCCGTCGCTTGGCGGCTGTCGGCAAGCTAGCTGGGGACCTTCGTGAGCGGGCAACCGCTCTGGCAGATGCTGACTGCAAAGCTTCCGACGACTCGCGTGAGGCAGCGACGGCTGACTCCGGCGCCGACGAGGCAGAATCGGAGCTGTCGGACTCCAGCGACGGTGAGCGTGCCGCCGCCACACCACCCGAAGAGGCGGAGGCTCGAGTGAGCGAGAGCCTGCAGCCTCTGTACGACATCGTTGACGCCGGGGAGCCGAGCACTTGCTCTGGGCCCTTCCTCGAGCGTGCCTTCGCCGAGGCGAGGTTTGGTCCCAGCGAGCACCCCGCGTCGCGCCACGACGATATCCGGCGCGCAGAGCTGTTTGCCAGCCGCAGTCCTGGGCTGGCGGAGTCCAGGAAGCGCTGGTCCGAAGCAGCGAAGCTGGGGCGCGACGGCGACCGGAGGTGTGTGCTGTTGACTCGGTCCTTCCGGTCCCCCGTCTCCATCACGTCTGTGTGGTCCAACGCCTTTTATGGCGGACGCGTTGTTTCGGCTCGCGGGGCCACTGACAAGTCTGGCTACGAGCGAGGGCGCGCGGCGAAGGGGCTGTTGCAAGACAAGCTTCGCGCGTTGGGGGCACACCATTTGACCGGAGCGAGTGGAGCAGACGTTGCCAAGGCCATCTTCCACCGCTTCCCCGAACTCGAGGACCACGTTCGCAAGGCCGTGGCTGCCACGGCGCGTGCTGGCGAAAACAACAGAGTCATCTTCGTTGCGGTGCGAGGCGTGACCCAGCGGGACCCGAACGAGCCGTCCACATACAACGACATTGAGTGCAACGTGACGGCGAGCCTTGCTCAGTCCCTGACAAGCCTGTGCACTGGGCAGCACCTCGGAATCTGCACCCCCTACTGGAAGCAGGCGGTGAAGATGACGGAGGTGATGCACCGGTTTGCGAGCAAGGAGTTCGTCGACGCGATGAACATCTCCACAGTGAACAAGTTCCAGGGCGACGAAAAGAGCATCGTCTTTGTCAGCACCGTGCGAGCAGGGTCCACGGCGCAGGAGCCAAGCGGGTGCGTTCGCGTCAGGCAGTCAGAGGCGTCCCAAGTCGGGTTCCTCAGGAACCCCCGGCGTGCGAATGTGGCCATCAGTCGGGCCCGGGACCTCCTCGTGCTCGTTGGCGACCCGGGGATCTTGCTCCAGTCCAAGGAGTGGTCAAGCGTCGTGGCCACCGCAGCCCTGATGGGCGGCCTTTGGAACTTGTCTCACACGGTCCCCGTTGTTGCTGACGGGGTTGTCGACGCCGCCCCGCCCACGGAGACCCGAGTACCTGCCTATAGCGGTGCCGCCGCAGCAGCGGCCGCCTCGTGTGCGGCAGTGCCGCCTGCCTAGAGTCGTGGGGGTTGCCCGAGTGAGTGGAGATTCCTTTTGGGCCAAGCCCGTATCCCGCCTTGCCACCAGCGAGCGCGACACATACATTCCAGCGCCTTGCGCGCCTGGGCGCACTCGGACACGCGACTCTCTCGAGCGCGGCGAATTGGATGAGTGGCGCTCACATCGCGCGGGGAGGGGGAGGCCGCCAAGGTCAGCAATCACCACCCTTGCGCGCCATCGAACCTTTCGTACACCCCCTCACCCGGCTCGCCGCGGCACCGTTGTGCCCCCGCAGCCCGCACTCTGGTCTGGGGCTCTCGTGGCCGCCCCGCGCGCGCTGTGCGCGCCGGGCTCTGCCAGCAGCCGTTGCCCGTGCAAAGCCTGGAACACAGCCACTCGAGGAGCGCTGCAGGGACCCTCGACTGCAGCAAGCACCCTCGCGAGGCCGCTGTTCTGTCCGCGCGTTTGCTGCGTATGGCCGACACGGCAGCCGCCGCCCCGGGGCGGCCCGCTGCTCCCGCTGCAGACCCCGCAACGCTGCGGCATTTGCGGTTCATCTGCCTCAACGGCGATGTCCACGACTTCCGCAAGTTCATGGAGAGGCACAAGGGCTTCGACTTGAACAGTGTTGTGGACACCGGGCGCGATCATACGCCACTGATGCTGGCGTGCGACAACCCGCAGGCGACGGAGCTCGTCCGCATTCTGATTGAGGAGTTCGGCGTGGACGTGAACTCGAGCATGGTGAGCCCGCGCTGGGATGCCCTGGTCCGGCGCAGGCTTGAGCGCGCACCCAGGCCTCGCTTCGACGACTGCGCTGCTTTTGGGGCCGCTTCATGTCGCATCCGCAGTCCGAGCGCAAGCTCACACCGCTCCACATTGCGTGCAAGGCCGGGGCGGACGGCGCGACCATGCTCCTGATCGACAACGGAGCCGACGTGACTGCACGCGACGTGAGCGCCCGGCGCGCATCGCCCAGCGCGTGATTTCGTCGGCAGAGTGACACGGCGCCTGGGACGCGCCAGGGGGGCGATGGCGCGCGGCCACCAGTGCACCCGCGACCCCGGTTCGCCTGCCCTGCCTCGCAGCTTGTGGGCCGCAGCCCGTTGCACTGGGCCTGCATCGGGTCGTCGCTTGACGTGGTGAAGAGCATCGTGCGGCGATGGGGAGCCCCAGCGCTCGACGTGATGGACGACAGCGAGTACACGCCGCTCATGTTCGCGGCGGAACACAACAGGGCGGACATTGCCGCTTTCCTGCTTGCCTGCGGGGCATCCCGCGACGCCAAGAACAAGCTCTCGCACACTGCCGCCGAGCTGGCCGACTGGTACGGCCACTTCGACGTACTCAAGCTCGTGGACGAGGGGGCATGGGCCATGGCGACCAAGGCGCTGCAACAGCACCGCGAGCAGCAGGCGGGGAAGGAGGCCGCTGACAGCGCAGAGGCCTCCGAGGGGGCCTCCAGCAGCGCGGCTGCAGCTGCGGGCGACGAGGCTCGAGCAGCCGGGCCTGCCGCCTCCTCCCGCGGGCGGGGCTGACCGAGCGCCAGGCAGCGCTGGGTGCGCCCTGGTCGCGCAGCGAGAGGGTGCAGGCGCGGACTGGCCGTCACTGAGCGGGCGCGGGCCGCTGCTTCGTGGCGCATGCGAGTGAAGGCGCTCGCACTGGAGCGCCCAACGCCTGATCAAGATTCGTGGGGCCTCGTTGCCAGTCGCCGATACACGCGCCACACGACGCAGGGAAAGCACCCCCCAGCGTCCTCTCCCGCACAGCCCAGCGTCCTCTCCCGCACAGCCCAGCGCAGCACAACGCACCTACTTGCTCGCTCCGCACCCACGCCCGGCGGCGGTGCCTCTGCAAGCCGCCGCGGCAGCCCCGCCGCATGCGCGAACGCTGAGGCGGCCACAGCCACGCGCGCACAACCCCTGCCCCAAGCCCCGTCCCGCACGAAGCGCCCCCCGTGCTGCCAGGCGAGGCACGGCACTCAGGTCGGGCCGCGGCGCACCAGGAAGCGCAGGGACTGAGCCAGCAGCTCGCCGCCGGCGTTGTTGCGGGCGGACGTCTCGATCACCGGCAGCGACGTGGCCTGGCGCAGCGCCGCCACGCCCTCCGCGGCGCCGGGAAGGTCGCACTTGTTGGCAACCACCAGCGCAGGGCGCGCTGCCATTCCCGGGTCGTAGGCCTGAATCTCAGCCTGCAGGGCTCGGAGGTCGCTCACGGGGTCGCTCGCGCCAGTCGGCTCCTTCTCAGCGGGAGGAAACGTTGCGGCGGGGGGGGCCAGCAAGCCCTCGGCGATCATCTCCGCGTCCACCTCCGAGGCGACGGCGTCCGCCACGGCGCGCTCCGCAGGCGAGTGTGCTGCGGCCAGAGGGGTCGACGCGATCCACGAACCCGCGCCTGCCCGTAGCCCGTCCGCCCCCGAGCCCAGGGCAGCCAGGGAGGCCTGTTCCTCCAGCATGGCGGCGAGCTGCTCAGAGAGGCCGGCTTGCTCGGCCCTGCGGCGGGCGATGCGCGCCGCGCGCTCGGGGGCAAACGCGTCTCTCATTGCCGAGGCCCTCGCGCCGGCCGCATCCACCACGTAGACCAGCACGCTGGTGCGCTGCACGTGGCGGAGGAACTCGTGGCCGAGACCCCTGTTTGCGTGGGCCCCGCTGATGAGCCCTGGGATGTCGGCGATCCGAAGCGCGGCGCCGTCGTCGAAGCGCGCCGTGCCGATGACTGGCTGCAGCGTGGTGAATGCGTACGACGCCACCTTGGGCCGGGCCTTGGACAGGATTCGGAGGAGGGAGCTCTTGCCCGCGTTGGGGAAGCCGACCAGCCCGACGTCGGCGAGGGCTCGAAGCTCCAGCTCCAGAAACCGCGTCTGCCCCGGCGAGCCAGCAATGTGCGAGCGGGCCCGCGTCTCCTCGCTGCTTGCTTGCTCCCGCCCCATGTGCCGGTTCCCGAGCCCCGGGGCGCCGCCACGGGCCACAACGAGCCGCTGGCCGTCATCCACGAGGTCGGCGAGAACTCGGATGCGCTCTCTGAAGCGCTCACCGGAGCGCTTGCGGTGGACCAGCCCCTGGGAAGCGCCGTCCTCGTCGGAGGCCGCGCCGCCT
Organism: Cafeteria roenbergensis; assembly: GCA_008330645.1. NCBI lineage: Eukaryota > Bigyra > Bicosoecida > Cafeteriaceae > Cafeteria > Cafeteria roenbergensis. The sequence goes on along the minus strand of VLTN01000003.1, from coordinate 400,764 downwards.
CCTGGAGGGGCCAGCCCCAGCTCCTCCCGCTCCTGAGGCGTGAGGCCGGCTGACAGGGCAATGTCAGCGTCCTCGGGCTCATCGGGCTCGTCCTCGAACAGGAACGTGCGCTCGACCTCCTTCACGACCGTCCCGCAGGGGACGTTGACGATCTTGTCGCGCCCCCTGCGGCCGTTCTTGCCGTTGCCGCTGGCGTCGCCCCCGTCCGCGCCGTGGAGCACGTATCGCGAGAACCGCAGCTCGCTCACAGAGTCCGTGGCGCGGATCACGACGTTCCCGCCGATTCCGCCCATGCCGCCAGAGGGCTTCTTCTTGCCAACGTCCACGGCTGCGCAGGCCTCAAGAAGAGGGGGGGATGGGGGCACCGGCGAATGGGGGGCAGCGCAGAGCGGAGCGCGGCGGGCAGCTCGTGCCGTGGCGAGGCCGCGTCGGCAACGGGGAACCACGCGGGGCGGCATCGCTTTCCAGCACGGGGATCGCACTCACTCTCGAATGCCACCACGCCAAGGCCTCCGCGGCCGCCGCTGACCTGAACCCGCACACGATCAGTGAAGCCTCCCGTGGTCGCGCCGCCGGTGAACCCGGACCCGCACCGCTTGGCACAGCCTCGTGCGGCGAGGCCCACCCGCAATGTGCGGCGCAGCGCAGTCGCTTGCATCGCCCTCAAGTCCGGCGCCCTCCCGCCGCTCTCTTGCGCCGGCACACACCGGGCGGCACGTGAAGACCCCTCGGCAGGCCGAGCGGGGGCTTGCTCTCGGCGGGCTTCAAGCGCGCCTGGCGAAGCGTGCGCGGCCTAGAGACACAATGCGAGCGCTCGCTCCGGCTCGCTGGCCGGGGTGGCGCTCGCGCGCGGCCGCAGTTGCTGCCGGCGCCGGGCCGCAGCACTCGGCTCTGCTTGCCGTCGCTGCCGCGATTGACCAGCCGCAGCCGCACCCGTGGACTGCGCGGCTCGGAGTCCTCAGCCCAGAGCGAGGGCCAGCGCTCGTCCCTGTGCTTCCTGCCATCGGCTCGTCCCTCTGCGCCCAGGATCCAAACCGGCCCGAGATCGGAGGACCTTTTTCAGGCAGAGCCTGAGCCGCCTCGCGGGCATCGATGGCCAGCCCCTACCGCGTGACGGTGCATCTGTTCGAGGCGGTCAGCCTGCGCATTCCGTGAGCCGCTGTCGTGCGGATGGCATGGCTTTGGCTGCGAGGCCGGCCGGGCGGGCCTTGCCTCCCCTGCTGCGCTGACTGTTGGCCACTCTGCTCTCGCGAGGCTGGGCCCCTCGGTTGGCGGCCCATTGGGGCGGCCAGGCTGCCACATGGCCTTCCCGCGGTGTTGCGGATGTGCATGCGCCATGCCGGCCGGCGCCGGCGCGGCGGCTGGACGTCTGGGCAGGCTGCCGGTGGGCCGCGCTGCGCTCCCGCAACCTGTTGCCTTTGCACGCCCCGCATGATCGCCCCTGCCGTTTCGCAGCGGGAAGGACAAGCTCCCGTCGCCTTATGCGACAATTTCCGTGTACGACCAGACCCGGAAAACGGGCGTGTCGCGGGAGTCGTCCCGGGTGCTCTGGAACCAAAGCCACATTTTCTCCGAGCTCTTCCTCACCCAGGCGCAGTTCGACCGCGCGCAGATCATCCTTGATGTGCGCTCGGCCAACATCTTCACCCGCCACGACCGCATCGGGTACGCGGCCATCGGCCTCCGCGCCGTAGCCGACCAGTCCGAGTACCCGAACCAGATCCTGGACGAGTGGGTTCCGCTCATGCACGATGAGGACCCCCGGCCCACGGGCCTGGTCCGGGTCACCATCACCGTGCTCCGCCCGGGCGACGCCGCCGCAGCCCTGCTCATGGCGCCCGGCTCGGCCTCGGGCACCGACCGCATCAGCGGCGGCAGCGTGAACATGCCCGAGTCCGCGCCGCCCGAGGTCCTTCCGCCAGTGTACGACGTCACGTGCAACGTGGTGCGCGGCGAGTTCCTGGCGCGCCCCGGAGAGCGCTACGGCTCGTCCGGAACCGGCGGCGACATGAACGCCTTTGTGGTTCTGCGCTTCGGCGCCACCGCCGTGGCGACGCGGCCCGTGTGGCACTCCTCCTCGCCCCCGTTCCAGACGAGCCTGCGCCTGCCTGTGTTCGACGTGGGCCACAGCGACCGCATCTCCATCGAGCTGTGGCACTCCCTCGGAGGGTTCGGGTCCGACCAGCTGATCGCGTCGCACGTGGTGTCGCTCACCGACATCAGCCGGGAGGCGCGGCCGCCCCACTGGGTGAACCTTTACGGCCCACCCCTGGACACCGGCACCACGGCGGGCAACACGTTCGGCGAGCTCCTCAACCCCTTCCACGACCCGGGTGTGCCCCTCGCCTCTGCCTTCCTTGGCCGCCTCCTGATCGGGCTCTCGGCCCGCCGCGCCTCGACCGCCAGCATCAAGGTGGAGCCCCTCCGGCCCGTGCCGCCGTCCCCCGAGACCGTGGTCAGCATCCTTCCTCTGCGCGTGCTGCGCGTGGAGGGCATCGACCCGGGCCTCTTCGGCTCGCTGAGCGTCGAAGTCACCTTTGGCCCTCTCCGCCACGTCACAGCCTACGCGCCCCCGGCAGAGCGCAACCGGCACGGCAGCCCCGTCGTCTGGTTCACCCAGCCGCTCACCAAGATGCAGCAGCAGGCTCGCGCGGAGAGCCTCGACAAGATTCGGAAGCGCATGATGGCGGTTCGCATTGGCTTCCGGACCGACGACGCGTCGCAGGCTGCAGCAGCGGCTGCCGGGGCATCCACCCTCCCGGGCGCCGAGGGCAAGGCGTTCATCAGGGAGGGCGCCACAGAGCGCGAAGTGGAGGCCGTTCGAAAGAAGCTCATCCTGCGCGACATCCACGACACGCTGGTGGGCGGTCTGCTCTTCGGCGCCGACGGCGAGGTCCGCGACTTTCCGGTGTCGCTGGAGAAGCAGCTGAGCAAGTACTTTTCGGCCAAGACTCTGAACAAGCTGAAGCGAATCGTTCGCAAGCAGAAGCACTTGAAAGTCCGAGGAGTCATGCTGCTCGACCCCTCGACGCGCCAGGCCCTCAAGAAGATCGTGGACGACGCGGAGGAGCCCACGGATGACTTTGGGCCGACCATCGTCCCCATCCCGCCCTCGGAGGCTGACCAGGACGTGATGGGCCCCGAGTTCGGCGCGCGCGCCAGCTCCGCGATTCTCAGCGCCTCGGACACCGCGGCCGCTGCCGCAGCGTCTGGGCCCGTCGACTGGCGGGCAGGGGCAGAGGCCGACCGAGAGCTCGCCGCTCGCATCAAGCGGAGCGAGGACGCCGAGAACGCCGAGGACCCGTACGACGCCCTTCCCGACCACACGCTCATCACCCGCGACCTCACCCCAATGCTCCTGGGCGCGAACGACGACGCTGGGGTCGGGGACAAGGGCGACGGGATGGCGGAGGCGTCCGCGGCTCGAGCGCTCGCCGCAGCTGGCGGCCAGAGCTTCATCCAGGACCAGGTGCCCGACGTGCTCGTCAACGTCTACGCCCACAGCTTCCCCCACGGCCGCCGCCACGTGGGCTTCGCGCGCATCCCGGCGCGCGACATCTGCCGCCCGGTGGACGAAAATCCCTCCACGGCGCCGAGAATCCTGCCCTTGTGGGTGGACCTCCACCGCCCGGTGCGGCCCTCGCGCGACCGGCAGATCAGGGCGTGGCGGGCAAGGCTGCAAGCTGCGGCGTCGCAGCACGCCGTTGCCAACGCTGCCTCGGAGTCTGGCTCTGCGCGGCAGGGTTCGGGGTCCGCCGGCGCCGGGGCCGAGGCTGTGTCGTTTGATGACGCGCTGGCAGAGGCCAGCGACGACATCGTCGGCCGCATCGAGCTCCAGATCGCCATCGTGCAAAAGACCTCCATCACCACCACCTCCGGAGCTGTGGCTCTGCCAAGCATGCCGCGGCCCACCCAGATCGACCCGGCCACGGAGGCGCACCGCATCATGGTGAGCACCCTCCTGACGCAGGAGATCAAGCACGTGCAGGAGAGCTTCGCGGCCGACGGCAAGAGCGAGGAGCGCATCAAGGCCGCGCTCCGCTCGCCCACGCTCGACGCGGACGTCGGCATTGCGGACGGCCTGCCGGACCCCCGGTTCGAGTGGGACCCCCGGGCCGTGCTCGACTCCCAGTTCCAGGAGCTTGCCGTGGTGGTGTACCAGGCGAGGGGGCTGCCGGTGCAGCCGCGGGTCATCGCCGAGCGCTTTGCCACGCCCATCTCCGCAGCCGAGGCGAAGCGCGCGGCTCGGCAGTTTCGCAAGCGCCAGCGCGGCGCCGGAGCAGCCGCGGCGGCCGGCGGCGACGGCGCCGAGGCCGGCGCCCCGCGCTCCGCGGCCGAGGAGCTGCAGCGCATGGTGGCACTCAAGGGGGGCATGTTCGTTGAGGTGCTCTCGGACCACACCCGCCCTGTCCGCACGCAGGCGGAGCCGTCCATCGGCCCGTCGCCAGTGTGGTACTCGTCCTTCCTCCTCCCCGTGTTCATCCCCACGGAGGCGGTCTCTGGCCTGCTCCTGCGCATCCTGCGCCGCGTCCGCCGCCTCGTCCTCGAGGAGCGCCGCCTTCGGCAGCAGCTGGACGTGTCCGAGTCGGAGCTCCGCCTGGCAGTCAAGAGCCGCCAGGCGGACGAGGCCCGGGCGCTCTCCAAGCTGGCCAAGGCCGTTGTGGCCTCCAACTCGGAAAAGGCGCGTGCGGCCAAGCCGGGCGGGGCCGCCGCTGGCGCATCAGCGGCAGGGGCATCGGCCGCTGGCTCGCAGGGCGGAGCGAAGGACGATGCTGCCCTTGGCGCGGGTGCGGCCCACTCCGGCCTCGCCGACGACGCCGCTGTTGGCGACCCCGTGCCGAGGAGCGCCCCCCGGCCACCGCTTGTCATCAGGCTGGGCGACGCCTCGGGAAAGGGCGGAAAGCACGGGCTGGACGGGATTGGGGACCCCGAGGAGGAGTCCAAGGGCGAGGACCCGGGTCCCCCTGGCGACCTTAGCGCGCGTCTCCGCAGTCCCGGGCCGGGCTCCAAGTCCGCCGCGTCGTCGGGCGGCCGCAGCAAGGGGGTCCGCTTCGCTGACGCCCCCGAGGTGGCCGAGTCCCACCAGCAGAGCGAGGACCACGAGGCGGAGCTGCGAGGCCTCGAAGCCCTTATCGGCGCCGTGGGGGGCTCCGTGTCCCGCAGCTTGCGCTCCGACGTGGAGACGGGAGCCTCGGGCGCAGCCTCCCACGTGAGCGAGGACGAGGCGACCAAGGCAGCCAAGGCACAAGCGGCCGCCTTCACTCGCGGCGAGGAGCTCGAGGCTGCCCGCGAGAAGCTGCTCCGCGCCCGTGTGGACCGCCTCAAGTCCCGCCTGCACTCGGTGTCCATTCGCCGGGCCGCACTGGACCAGGGCCTCACCGACATGCAAGCGCACCGGCTCGTGCCCCTGCCGGCGGGCATTCGCCTGCGCGTCGTCATGGGGTCCACCGACGCGGTGGACTCCGACGACATCCGCGTCGTGGCGGAGGTGCGGTCCTCGGACGTCATCTTGTCGTCCAAGCCCCGCTGGGCACCCCTGACCGCCACCACGGCGCACGGCGTTCCCGTCCAGTCCGTCCGTCGCATGGCGCAGCCGCACGCAGGCGAGCTGCTGTGCTGGCTGACGTACGACTGGCGAGTCACCCGGCAGTGGCACGACGCGCAGGCCTTGCTGGTCGACGCTGTGGCGGCCTCGTCGCGCCCCGGGACCCTCTACTCGCCCATGCCCAGCTGGAAGTCCACCGAGGGGACCAACCCCGACGACATTCGCAAGGCCACATTCGTGAGGCTGCTTGGCCACGCGCAGCGCCGCGGGGTGCTGAGGCAGTCGACAGCCCTCCGGCTGGCGCGGCAGGCTCAGCCGTGGCTTCCGATGCTGCGGCCCTACCGCCTGGACATTTCGGCCCTCGGGCTGCGCTCGCTGCTGGTGCACTCCCGCGTGAACCACTCGACCATCAACGACGCGGACGCCCCGAGGTACCGCATCGTGATCGAGCTGCCCGACCTCGCGGCCGCGACGCTCGGCAACGGGGCCTGGATCAAGGCCCAGGTTGACCCAGCCGAGTGGATCAAGGCGGGGGCCCAGCCGCTGGACCAGGTCCCGTGCTTCGGCCAGTCCGACGGGCTCGGCGGCCGCTCGAGCAGCATCCCCCAGGCCAAGGGCAAGGGCAAGCACGGTGCGGCGGGGCCAGGGGCAGAGGGCGATTCCCAGACAAGCGGCGGATCAAGCTCCGTGGCACAGACCACTGGGCAGGGGTCAGCAGACCAGCTCGCGAGCCCGAAGCCTTCTTCCGAGGACAGCGACCGCGTGGACATCACCAAGCCAGCCGCCGTCGCAAGCGCCGCCTCTGCTGCGGCCGCAGCTGCGGCTGACGAGGACCCGTTCCAGGCCGAGAGGGAGCTCGTGGCCCGCGAGGCCGCCGAGCAAGAGCGCGACTATTACTTTGCAGAGTCAACGGACACTGAGGACGAGGCCATGGACCCGGCGTTCGACACGGAAGACGAGCTGCCGCCCGAGGAGGACACCGAAGGAGACAGGGCGGCAGAGCAGGCTGCGCTCAACGCTGCCGAGCAAGCAAGGCGAGAGCGCGAAGAAGCCGCTCGGCGCGTGGAGGAGCGGCTCCGGCAGTGGATGGCGGAGCACGACAAGCCGGAGGAGGAGCCCGAACCCGAGCCCGAGCCCGTCGTGAAGGGGTCCCGCCGCACCGGGCTGCTGGAGCGATGGGAGGCCGTGTCGCGGCGCCGCGAGCTTCTGTATGAAGCTGCCAAGCGGGAAGTGAGAGGTCTCGCAGGGTCGCTCGTTCTGCCACAAATCGAGCCGGCCAGGCCAGGCCGGGCAAGCGCTCCCCCCTCCGGCTCTGGCGTCACCATGCCGGTGTACATTTGCGCCCCGTCAGTGCTCCACGACGTGAGCCCGATCCCCCGCCGAGTCCGGACCTTCGCTGTGGAGGGCTCCGTCACGATCCCGCGGACCGAGCAGCTCTCGAAGGGCTCCAGGGGCGCAAAGGGTGCGGCTGCAGGCGGAGACGACGATGACGACGACGACTTTGAGGAGGAGGAGGAGGAGGAGGACGATGGCGACGATGGCGGCGCGGCGGGTGCTGCTGGGCTGGAAGGCCACGACCTTGACACCGACCCGTCGCTGGGGGGAGGGCCCGCAGTTGGGGCGAGCAAGCAGCCCGCTCGCAAGAGCAAGGCCGGGGCCAACCCTGACAAGACTGCAGAGGAGCTTGCCGATGCGAAAAAGACCGCCGACGACACTGGCGCGGGGGCCACGGCTGGGTCGCAGCCCGAGGAGTTCGACGGCGATGACATCGAGCCTGAGCGGGCAAACCTGATGCGATCGTCTCCGCAGTTCAACTTGCACTTGTCCGTCGGCTCGGGCGTTGTTCCGAACGTTGCGCTGCTTCGCTTCGTGCGCGGCATCCAGGGTGTGCCGCTCCTCTGCGGCCCACGCCTTGCTTTGGCGGAGGCGTTGTGGGGCCTCGGGCTCGTTCGCCGCCCGCGCATTGGCGTGTCCGTTCTCAAGGACCTCGACCCCGCCGCCGCCGCCGCGACCCGCGCCGCGAGCAGACGCACCTCGGACCTGCCCGCGGTCCCCAAGCTGGACGAAGGCACGCTGCGCGAGGTGATCGACCCGCTGGAGCACCACACTCTGCGCATTGGGCCCCTCCGCCTGGCTGAGGAGGACGAGTTCGACGCTGCCGCTACCATGAAGAGGCAGGCCGAGGCCGTGTCAGCGCGGCACGAGGCAACCAAGAAGACGGCACACCAAAGAGCCGCTGAGATGGAGGCGGTGGCGTGGGCCGCCAAGCGCATGCTGAGCCAGGCGCTCGCCGATGCCGAGCCGGTGTGGCTCCCGGCAACCCCTGGCTATTGCCCCGATGCCACTGTGTACGTGTATCGCGAGTACGTTCCCGAAAAGGTGGGTGTCAGCACCAGCGCCCCTGACTCGGTCATCGCGGCGAACGAGGAGGAGCCGGGCGCGGCCCTGACAGGCCTGCAGGCCTTCGTCACGGAGGACTCTCCGGCGCCCGAGCACGTGAGGTTTGTTGCCCAGTCGGAGCAGCGCGCCGCAGCCAGCGAGGCGGGGGCCCGGACTCCCAGCATCAAGGCCGGGGACAAGCGCAGCTGGGTGCTCGTCGGCCTCACGATGCTGCCCATGGCGCCAGTGGTGGAGGCTCAGGCCGGCGACGTTTCGTCGGCGGACGAGCCGGGGACCGACGGCGCAGGGGGCGCTAGCGCTGGCGCGTCCGCTGCAGGCGTCGGGGGCGGGGCGGCCGCCGCGTCCGCCGCTGGGGCGGGGGGCTCTGACAGCGGACTTGGCGGCGTGGTCACCGCCAGCGCAACGGACCGCAAGGAGGGCGTGAACCTGGCGGTGGAGCCGCCCGCGCCCATTGTGCCCTCGCGCAAGCCTCCCGTACTCGATTTCAGCGAGCACGCTCCTGAGCTGGCCACACCGCGCACCGCCCGTCGGGGCAAGAAGCACGCGGAGGCGGTCAAAACGTTCGGCGAGCTTGCCGGCGGCACGGCTGTGGACTCGGGCTGGACGGCAACCAAGGCCGTGGCGGTTGCGATGCGCTCCTCGCTCGCCGCCAACGCTGCCGTGGCCGTTGGTCGCAGGCTGCCGGCGGGCGGGATTGGGCCCGGAGCGGACGACCAGTTTGACGAAGACTTTGTCGTCCAGGCGGCCGGCCCTGGCGATGCCGAGGCTGCGACCTCCGTCGCTGCCGCCGCCGCCGGAGGAGTGAGCGCTGGCATCCCAGGCGGTGCTGTACTCGTTCCCACGCCCCCTGCGCTGCCCCCCGGTCCTTTTGACATTGACGACGTGGACGACGCCGTGCCGATGACCACCCCGAACGCGCAAAGCCGCGTGTCCAAGGCGCTGGGCGACGTCAGGCAGGTTCTCGGCCGCAAGGCGGGGTCCGCCTTGAAGGCAGATGACGTTCCGGTGCAGTCCAGCGTCAACGTGCCGCTGCCCCCCGGTTTGCCCGCGAGTGCGGACGGCGAGGGCGGGCATCCCACCCCCGGCCCGGACGAGATTGAAAACCTCAACGTGACCTACGCGTCGGAGCTGCTCGGCGGCCAGCGCCTGGCCGTGCGCGCGACTGGCTCCCGTTCGCTCGGGTTGCCCATCGGCGAGGCAGTGACGCCCGCGGCTGTGTGGCGCTGGCTCGAGGACCGGCCGAGCGTGCCCTACCTGTGGTCGGATGCGGTGGAGCGACTGCTGGCCCAGCGCACGCTGCAGGCGGCCGCCGACCAGCTCGTGAAGCTCGAGAGCACCGGCGGGTCGTCAGCTGCCGACGTCGAGGCGCTCCGCAAGGACCTGGACGCCATCGAGGCGGGCAAGTACTCGGACATCGTCGACGACGTGCTCTTCACGCAGCCCACCGCCACGCACGCGGAAGACGCCCTCGAGGAGCATCGCATGGACCAGGGCGACAACGGCGCCGCCGCTGCCGCAGTCGAGCGGATCCGCCGGGAGCGCGTGGTGGACTCGGAGATGGCAGCGGCGGGGCTGGGCAGCAGCGTGCAGCGCCAGCAGGCAAGGCAAATGGCCAGCGTTGCGGCGAACATCTCCCCCGAGGCGGGTGCGGGTCCGGGCTCCATCGCGGAGACTGCCGACGAGGGCGCCGGGTCGTCGGGCGGGCAGGGGTGGGACCTCGTGAGGCTGCTTCGCACGTACCGGCTGCGCACGCAGGACGGCGGCGACGGGACCCGCCACGAGGTGAAGCTCCGCGCGGAGTTCGAGGACCTTGCCTGGCTCAACCCGCCCCTGGCGGCCCTCCTGTGGGTCGGCATCACGCGCTCGCGCCTCTCCCCGGAGGACAAGGCCAGGGCCTTGGCCATCGTTGCCGCCCGCGGGCAGGACACCACAGGCGCGGACAAGGGCCTTGACGCCCCCGCGGTGGGCAGGATCAGGGTCCGGGGGGTGCCCGACGCCCGCACCTTGCACAACCGCCTGCAGGCCCAGCTGCCATGGTTCCGGGTGGACACAACGCAGGCCGTGTACGACCGCTACGCGCGATCTCTCGAGCGGGTCCGCTGGATGCAGGACGGCTACACGGTGATGCGCCTGTGGATGCCCTCGGTGCCTTCCGTGTGGGCCATTGCCGACCAGCTCGTGCGCGGCTCCGCGATGCTTGCTCCAGCGAGCATCCTCAGCTACAACGCCGCCTCCGCGGCTCTCTTGCAGGACCGCGTCTCGTCGCTGCGAGCGCGCATCAAGGCGCGCAAGACGGCCGGACGGGACGGCAAGTCCGCCGCAGCCGCGGCGCGCGACGACCGGCTTGCGGAGGAGGGCGGCGATCCAGAAATGGTGACGTCGGAAGAGTTCCGGGCCTCCACCGCGGCGACTGGCGCCGGCGGGATCATCGTGGCGCCGTTTTCGAGCGAGGGCGAGCTTGATCCCAACGTCTCGATGCGCTGGGCCACGATGGGAGAGTTTCACTCCCGCCTTATGCTCTCTCCCTCCTCGGACCTGCAGCGCCCCCTTGACGTGCTGGAGGACACCCTGTACGACCTCGACTCGGCGCCGGTTGTCGCGGCGATGCTCGACGCTGTGGACGCCCACGTGCGCCGCACCGTGTCGCTTGCAGCTACTGCGCTGCAGGGCGCCCACCGGACCAGCGCCGAAGTGGAGCAGCAGCAGCTCGCTGGGTCCACGTCGGCCGGCTCTGCAATGACGCTCTCCACCGACGACGGCAACACCATCCCTGCAAAGTACGGCCTCGAGCTGGCCGTCGGCGCCGCGGCCGCGGAGTCGAAGAGCCACTTTGCCGCCTTGGTCCGGCGCGGGGAGCAGTTCCAGCGCGCCGAGGCCATGGTCCGCGCCGCCATCGAGCTCGCGGAGGACTCCGTCGGCCACGTTCTGGTCGTTGAGCGGCTGCAGGACCGCGCCAAGCGCGCCTCGCAAGCCGCCATGAGAGCCCGCAAGGCGGAGGTCCTCGCGCGCAAGCGGAGCGCAGACGCCAAACACAGGGCCGGCCTCGTGCTCGACGCGGCCCTTGCGACCGAGGAGCGTGCAGGCATCGACCTGGAGCTCGCTGAGCGCGACGCTGCCGACTGCGCTCGGCGCGCCCGCAACGTGCTAGGGCGGCTCGCGGCCAGCGTCGGTGCGAAGCAGGCTATGGAGGCGTTCCCTCCGGTCGACGCGTCGGGCAGCACCGCCACCGCTCGGGCCAGGAGCATGGCCGTGTGGGTGACCCAGTGCGTGGACGCGGCCATCGAAAACCTGTCGAAGAACACGCTCGTCGTTCGGAGCCCAACCGGGCCGGTCGAGCCGCTGTCCGCCGCGGCCAAGGAGCTTCAGGTCGTGGGCAGCGCCTCGGCCAAGGCCCGCGCGCTCCCCGACGCGTACGACGCCTCCCACCCGCTCGACATCTGGCTGCCGGGCAACGAGGCCCGGGTCGGGAAGCTGCTCGCGCGCGCCCCGTGGCTCCTCTCCGCGGTGCAGGCGGGCGGCACGCGGCCTCTCTCCATCACCAAGCCCCTCCCTCAGTTCAAGCCCCCTCCGTTCGACTGCATGGCCCCCGTGGACCCCCTGGCGCTCGTGCGCTCCGTCATGGTTCCGCCCATGGCTCTGCACGCCACAGCGGCGTACCAGCACGTCCACGTGCAAGTTCTCGTGCAGCGAGGCGACGGCATCACGGCCGAGAACGGGAGCTCCACGCGGCCCTACATCAGAGCCCGGATCCTGGGGCCGGGCCGCGGGGAGCGCGACGGCCACTTCATTGCCTACCAGAGCGTGGGTGGCGCCGGCTCGCTGCGCCTGACGGCGAACCCCAGCTTTGGCGTAGCGCTCTCCTTGGAGGCCTGGATCCCGGGCCGCTGCGAGCTCGTCGTGGACGTGATGCGCCCGGCCGCTGGCGGCATTGCCACCGGCGTGGAGCGCGGCGTCGTGCTGGGCTCCACCCACATCGACTTGGAGCGCCGCTGGCGCTGCCTCCCCTGGCGCCAGATGCTGGCTTCTCGCCACGCCCCCATGGAGACGAGGCAGCTTCTCCCGCCCGGCGCGGCCCGCGACGCCATGTTCACCAACGAGGAGGACGCCATGATCCGCAGGGCAGAGCTCCTCGCCGACAAGGCCGCCGACGTCTCGGCGGTGGGCAAGGGCACCGACTTCCTTCCCAGGGACGGCGCGTCCACCGACGCCACCTCCATCGTGCTCGGCCCGCACGCGCGCGCCAAGCAGGCCGTGTCCTCGGGCGTGGCGGCCCCGCTGAGCCGCGGCTCCATTACGATGGCCGTGTCCCTCACGCCCTGGGGGGAGATGATCCGCGCCCACCCGCTCATCCAGGCGCTGTCGGACGGCCACCAGAAGTTCGAGCTTCGCGTCGTCGTCTGGTCCATCCGTCAGCGCGGCCGCTCTCAGCGCGTCCCGGTGTACGTCACTGGCGAGGTCCTGCAGCCGGCTGCGGAGGAGGTCGAGGAGTCGGTGTGGGACTGGATGCCGGCGGACGCGTTCGAGGTCGCGCAGCAGACGGAGACGCATCCGGGCATGGTCGGCGTCGGCGACGACAAGAGCATTCTGGAGCTCAACTGGCGGATGAAGTTCTCGCTCTCGGCTCCGGTGTCGGCGGCCGAGCCATTCATGGTGGCTCCGAGGCTGCGGCTGCGCGCGTACGAGGAGCGCCCCTTTTACATGCCCGAGCGCGTTCTCAGCGAGACCGTGCTGGAGCTGGGCCCACTCATCAGGGAGGCGGCCGAGGCGCTCACCACCAAGGCCGTGGAGAAGTGCGAGGTTCCGCTCAAGGGTGTGCCTGGCCCGTACGGCGCGAACGGCAAGCTTGTGATCGAGGCCACCATGGTGCCATGGCAGGACGCAGAGATCACGCCAGTCGGCCTGGGCCGCGAGGAGCCGAATCGGGACCCCTACCTCAGGAACCCGGTCATCCCAGACCAGCTGCCCTGGTGGCGGCGCTACTGGTGGCTCATCGCGATCGCCGCCGTCGCGGTCATCGCTGCGATTGCTGCATTCTCGGCTACGGGTAGTGCGTAGTCGCGCGGCGCGGCGTCCTGAGAAGAAGCAAGGCAAATGCGTTTGGGTCCCCGTTCAGTGCTTGTGTCATTTTGCGTTGGTGGATGCGTGCTTGTCAGAGTCTGGCGCGCGCGTGGGTCGGGCAAGAGCGCGTGCTCGGCCGAGTTCCTTGTGGCGCTGCACACCGGTTGCTCCACTCCGCCCGACTCTGGCAAAAGCCGGGTCCGCGCCCACCTGCGAGTCGCCCCGACCGGCTTCGGCCACGGAGGGCCAGCAGCGCGCGCGGTCCGGCCGGCGGTTGCAGAAACCCCTGCAGAGCAGCAACAACGCCCTCAGAAAAGTTGTCGTCGGTCGCGGAGCCTGGCCCCGACGCTCACAAGCGCGCTTGGACACCTCTCTCCCCCCCCACCCCAGCTGCACCCTGCGGGACTGCAGTCGGCTGGCGCGCGCAGCCAGGAGAGCCGGGACTCGGGCGCTCTCTGACCTGCCTTGAGCAGCGAGGCCGATCGCGCGATGGCGTCCGCCTCTGCGCCGGGCGGTCGCCCGCTCCCGTTCATCATGCCCCAGAAGGACGGCGACGGGTTCCGCATCGGCGACGAGGCCATGTCCGTTCTTGACGCCATCACGGTCCCCGTTGTGCCCATCGCGGTGTGCGGCAAGGCGCGGACGGGGAAGAGCTATCTTATGAACTCGTTCTTGCGCCGCGCGCCGGCCATAGCCGCTGAGCTGGCTGGGGAAGGGGCGGCGGCGCCGGAGAGGGCGCCGGCGCCGGGGTCATTCACCGTCGGGAGCACTGTGGAGAGCTGCACGCAGGGAATCTGGATGTACAGCGAGCCGGTGATGGCCAAGCTGCCCGACGGCACCGACGTGGCGGTGCTTGTGCTGGACACCGAGGGGTTTGGCTCGACAGATAGGGAGGAGTCGTACGATGCCCGCGTGTTCGCACTGGCGACGCTGCTCTCTGCGGTGCTGGTGTACAACTCGAGCGGCGTCGTGAACAACGACGCAATCGCTTCCTTGTCCTTCGTTGCCAACATGAGCAGGCACATCCAAACGAGCTCCGACGGCGCCGCCGGACCCGCCGCCAGCGGCGGCAACCCCGGCGAGGGCGCAGCGTCGAGCGCTGACGACCTCGCCAGCCTGTTTCCGTCCTTCGTCTGGGTGCTCCGGGACTTTCACCTGCTGCTCGTCGACTCGGACGGACAGGAGCTCACCCCCCGCGACTACATGGAGCAGCGCCTGGCCGACGACGGGGCCCTGGACGGCGACTCTCTGCGGCGCAACCGGGTGCGCCGTGCAATCACCACCTTCTTCCGCCGCCGGGACTGCCACGCACTGATGCTGCCGGTGGAGGACGAGGACGATCTCCAGCGGCTCCCCGAGCTCGGCGACGACGAGCTGCGCCGCGGGTTTCTGGAGGGCCACGACGAGCTGGTGCGCAAGCTGCTCTCAGGGCCCATCATGGCGGCCAAGACGCTTCACGGCACGCGCGTCACAGGCCGCATGCTCGGAGGCCTCGCGAGGTCGTACGTTGCTGCGGTCAACGACGGCGGGGTGCCGTCGGTGGGCAGCGCGTGGGGCGCCGTCACGCAGGAGGAGTGCCGCCGCGCGCTCGACGACGGCAGAGCCGCCCTCCGCCGGGCCCTCGACGCCGCGCTGGCCACCGTACCCCTCTCGGACGAGCGCGAGCAGAGCGCGTGCGAGGGCCTGCTGGCCAGCGCCAAGGCAGCGTTCGAGGCCCGCGCCGTGGGCGGCAAAGACGCGGCGGAGGCCCCGCTGGCAGAGCTCAAGGGCGAAGTGGGCAAGGCCGCAAGCCGCCTCCGGGAGGCCAACGCGGAGGCGGCGGGCTCGCACTGCCGGGCCCTCCTCTCGTCGCTGCGACGCGACCACGTGGACCCTGTGCTGCGTGCGATGCGAGACGCGGCGGAGGAGGCGGCGGCCGGGGGGCGGCGAGGCGAGGGGGGCGCGGCGCCGGCGGCCGCTCTGCCGCCGCCGCTGGGCAGGGCGGAGAGCGACGCTTTCGCAGCGGCGTACGCGGAGCGGTCCCGAGGCCCAGCCGCCGTGGTATGGGCAGAGGCTGCTGCGTTTTGGCGCGGGCTGGCCGTGGAGGCGGCGGCCGTGGCCGCGTCAACCCGGGAGAGCATCGCGGAGGCGGAGCGGGCGGAGCTCCGGCGGCAAGCGGAGGCAGGGCAGGCGGCTGCCCGCCGCGCAGAGGAGGAGGTGGTTGCGGTGCGCGCTGCGAGGGAGGAGGCGGAGGCGGCGCGGGACAAGGCCCAGGCCGCAGCGGTGACGGCCAAGGCAGAGGCTGAGGCGCGCGCCGCGGGAGCGACGGCAGCAAGGCGCGAGACGGCGGCGGCGCGCGACGCGGCAGAGGACGCGGAGGCGCGGGCCGCAGCGGCCGAAAAGGCCGTTTTCCAGGAGCGCGCGCGCAGGCAAGCGGCAGCCGCTGCCGCCGACGAGGCAAACGCCGCCCGTGAGGCCGCGGAGACCGCACTGCGCGCCGCAGAGAGCAGGCCGGCTGCGGAGAGAGCCGGCGCGGGCCCTGGCGCTGGGCCGGCGGCAGCGCGGCCTGGCCACGACGCGCTGTCTCCCAGCGGCAAGGCCGCAAGCGGGGGACCCGATGCGCTGGCCAAGCCGCCCCTGCAGAGGCCGGGAGCGCCTCGCTTCGGGGCGCCCTCAGACGCCGAGGCAATCAGCTCCGGGCAGCAGGCAGGCGGCTGCTGCGCAGTGATGTGAGCGGTCCGGCAGCCATCGTGCGCGCGTGGGCTGCGTGCGTACGGCGCGTACGTGCACGTCTGCAGCGCTGCTGGCCAGCACGCGCGGTTGTGCCACTCGCGCGGGTATGGGGGGCCAGCTCGCGAGGCGCTTGACAACGGAGGTTGCACGCAGAGCAAGATGAAGAGCAAGAACACACACTGGCGCGACGAAGCGAGCGGCGAAAGCAGCCCGGCACGCTGCAAGAGCAGGCGCGGCGCGGCCGTTTCCTGGGGGAGCGGGGGAGGACGGCGCTGCCCGAGTTGGGGCGGTGCGAATCAACGGGAGGCCAGCTTGGCGCGCTGGCCGAAGCGCCTTGCCGGACGCTCAGAACCGCCCGGACGCTCCCAGGCTGCTTGTGCCCGTCTGCTTCTGGATCTGCACGAGCAGCGACGGGTTCTTCGCCTGCACCAACTTCTGCACGTCCTGCAGGCGCGCCTGCATCATTGCCAAGCGGCTCTTGAGGGAGTTGTACCTGTAGGCGATGTGCTGGCGCGTCACATCCTCGCTGGTGCGCGCAAAGTCGCAGGAGATGAGCTCGATGAAGCGGAAGGCAACGTTCTCGATGATGTCCATGCGGGCGTGGCCCTCGCGGTGCATGACAAACACGGCCAGATACGTGTGCGGGTCCTTGATCGTCTGGTTGAGGACGCGGCAAAGCACGTTGGCGTACTCGGAAAAGTCGATCATCCTGCGAGTCGCGACGCCACACGCACGCGCAGGGAGCATCGCAGCTTGCCAGCAGGCGGCGACGCAGGCGGGGCGCGACGGCAATCCGCACGCGGCAGGCCTCACAGTTTCTGCTCCTCCAAGATGGCAGGGAAGTCGCCCGCCGTGACCGTGTGCGTATGATGGAAGAACAAGTCCGTCTCGCTGCGCGGGGCGGTGGGAGAGGCGCGGCCTCAGCGCCCGGGGCAGCAGGCTAGAGAGCGGTCGCGCACGGACGGCAACGGCTGCGGCAAGCGCGCGCGCGCGCGCCTCGCGGGCGTCTCGCCGAGCCTCGCATCGACCAGGGGCAGACCTGGCTCACCTGGTAAGCTCCATCCTCACGGCCGAGGGAGACGCCTCGTCCCCTTGCACGAGCACCTTGACATGCAGCGCCTCGAGCGTGCCCATCTCCTCGACGGTGCTGTCGTCGGTCTGCAGGCGCCGCTCGATGGGCACCTCGCGATCGAACACCGGCCGGAAGTCCTCTCGCAGGCTGGGGTCGAGCGAGGCGAGGCTGGCGGCCCCGTCGTAGCCAGATGCGGCCGCGGACGCTGCCATTGCTGCTGCTGCTGCTGCGCGCCAGCAGTGCGCACGCTCGGCGCAAAAAGCAAACCAGGGAGCTCTGCCGGCCGGCGGAGGTTGCAGGCGGGCGCGTTCGCCCCCACTCGAGCGGCGGGCAGGAAGCGCACAAGGGCAGGCGTTGCGTCGCGGTCCGTGGGGCGCGCGTGCCTGTGGCCGGGGGCCGGATACGCACGACCTCCGATCACCTTCGGCTGCAATTGCGCTTGGCAGCATGTCAACATTTTCCATTCGCATCGCGTCGGCCACGGCGGCCCCTTCCGAGCTTGCACCGACGACCCCTTCCTCCCCCAGTGTTCCTGTCGCGCATCAAACCGGCGGGGACAGCGCTGAGCAGGCCGGGGACAGCTCGGCGGCCACCGACGGCCGGTCGGCCGTTGTCGAAAGCTCGTTCAGCGTCGGCGTTCCGGCAAACTCTGCGACAATGGGACGGGTGCGCGTCTTCCGGCAGTCAACCGCACTCAAGGAGCTCCGCGCTGTCAAGGACGGCGCGGCAGCTGGCCCGTCCCCGATGCTGTGCGCGATTGCAGTGCCGGGCCGTCTGCTCGTGACGGAGTTTTGCAGCTTCATCTCGCCGTTCCACTCCCTCCTGGCGCACATGAGGGTGGTGCGGGATTCCAAGCCTGGTCGGTACATGGTCCTGATGCTGTTTAGGCGGCAGGAGGACGCCGATGCCTGCTTCCGCGAGCACGACGGCCGCGCCTTCAACGCCTTCGAGACGCAGCGTTGCGCCCTTGTGTACGTCAAGAGCGTGCACATCGAGCCCCCGGCGGCGAGCGGCAGCGGCGGCGGCGGCGGCGGCGGCGGCGCGGCGGGGGAAGGCGCCCCCGAGGACGCAACGGCTGGGGCTGCGGCCGACAGCGTTGCCAGTGAGGGCCCCAGCGTTTGGGTGGCGGGAGCCGCCGGGACAGGCGGGGCTGCGGAGGGGAGCAGCCGAGACGAGGCCGGTGACGACGGGCGCCTCCCAACCTCCTCGCCCACGTGGCAGCCTGCCGAGGAGGAGGGGCTGGCGCAGGGGGGGGGCGGGCTCGACTTGGCCTTCGGGGCATCTGAGCTGGGTTTCGCGTCGGCATGCATGACCATCACTCCGGTGGCTCGAGAGGGGACGGGCGCCGTTTGCGGGGCAGTCGGCCTGGGCGGTGCAACGGACGACGCCGACGCTGGCGCCGATTC
This sequence comes from Cafeteria roenbergensis, assembly GCA_008330645.1. Lineage (NCBI taxonomy): Eukaryota > Bigyra > Bicosoecida > Cafeteriaceae > Cafeteria > Cafeteria roenbergensis. Next base: position 382,571 of record VLTN01000003.1, on the reverse strand, counting down.
CGACGCCGAAGCCGACGCCGATGCTGGCGCCGATTCCGACGGCGAAGCCGACGCTGGCGCCGATTCCGACGCGCCCGACGGCGAGGACGGGGACGACGCAGAGGGCTCGGAGGGCGGCGGCAGCGGCGGGAGCGCGGCTTCCCCGTCCCCCGGCTGCGGCGGCACCGAGATTCCCTCCTGCCCCGTGTGCCTGGACCGGCTAGACTCCTCCGCCTCTGGGCTGCTGACCACGCTGTGCAACCACTCCTTCCACGCGGACTGCCTCCGGTCCTGGGCCGGCATGTCCTGCCCCGTGTGCCGCCACTTTCTCGGCGAGGACGGGCAGGAGGCCACGCGCTGCGAGCGCTGCGACTGCGCGACGGGGCTCTGGATGTGTCTGGTGTGCGGCCATGTGGGGTGCGGGCGCTACGAGTCGCTCCACGGGCTCGAGCACTTTGAGGAGACGGGGCACACGTACGCCGTGGAGCTGGCGACGCAGCGCGTGTGGGACTACGCGGGCGACGGCTACGTCCACAGGCTGCTGGAGAACACGACAGACGGAAAGCTCGTGGAGTCATCGGGCGCGGCGGACGAGGCGGGCGCGGGCGAGTCCGCGGCTTTGGGCGCCAGCGCCGCGGGCGCCCGGCAGCCGGGGATGAGCAGGCCGCACAGGGCCCCGGACACGGACTCCACGGTGCGCGGGGCGCTGGATGAGAAGCGGGAGGCGCTTGCGGTGGAGTACGGCATCCTACTGACCTCCCAGCTGGAGGCGCAGCGGCAGTGGTTCGAGGGCCGCCGGCGCGAGGCGGAGGAGGCCGCCGCGGAGCGGGAAGCGCAGCTGCTTGCGGAGCTGGAGGCCGAGCGCGCTGCGAGGCAGGAGGCCGAGGCCAGGGCGTCGGCCGACCAGCTGCGCACGCGGCTGACCACCGCCACGTCGGCCCGGCTGGAGGAGGTCGAGAAGGAGAGCGTGTACCTGCGAGAGCTGTGCGCGCAGCTGACCGCCGACCAGCACAAGTGGAAGGCGCAGGTGGAGCGTCAGCGAGAGGCCTCGCGCGAGGCGGTCGCGCGAGCGGAGGCCCGCGCGGCGGAGATGGAGGCACAGGCACGAGACATGATGTTCTATCTGGACGCGCAGTCCAAGGTGCAGCGGAGCGCCGACGCGGACGAGCTGCGGGGGGCCGCCGTGCTGGTGACCTCGGGCGTCGCGGGGGCCGAGCCGGACCGCAGCAGGGCGTCGAAGCGCAAGGCAGCCAAGCGAGTCGCGGCCGCCCCGCGGGCCAGGCAAAAGGCGAAAGTCGTCATGGAGCGCGCTCGCAAGGCGCGCATGGAAGCGGCGCCTGCAGCGTCGGGGGCGCCGCCCCCAGGAGACGAGCCCCCCGCAGCCCCCGCCGCAGCAGCGCCGGCGGCCCAGCCGGCGGCGGCCGCTCCCCCGCCGGCCCCGGCCTGCGACTGAGCGCCCCAGCTGGGGCGTGCCCCTTGACTCTGGCTTCAGCGAGCCGCTCCCTGCTCCCGAAAGCAAGCCTCGACGCGTCGCGTCTCCAGCTGCGCGGCCGGGGACTGTCACGCCTCCTTTTCGCACCAAGCCTGGCGTTGCCGCCTCGAACCGATGTTTGGCCACGCAAGGCTTCCCGGTGCAGGCCAGGCGTTTGGTGCGCGAGAGTTTGCTGCCAGGGCGAGTGCGGCAGCCTCGGGTTTCCAAGCGGATGTGTTTGGGAGTGTTCGTGAGTGAGTGTGTGCGTGTGTGTAGCTTGTGCGCACACAAAATTTTGCCTGCCGGTCCTCGCCTCGTGCCTTGACCAACTGCAGGGGCGCGCGCTGCTGGCCAAGCCGAGAAGGAGCGCCGACCGAGCGCATCTCGTCCTCGCCCAGAGCCGGTGTTTTTTGGCTGCGCGTTGCCATTTCCGGCGGCTTGTTGCGGAGGCCGACATATTCAGCGTCCATCAAACACCGCGGCCGGCTCGCGCGGGCCCGCACACCATGCGCCATGGCGCAATCCCGAGGGCATTAGCCGTGGCAGCCGCGGCGCTCACAGCCATCCGTAGCTGCGTTGCGCGAGTGGAGCTTGCCGGCTCACACTCAGTGTTTGCGAGCCCCCCGGAGACGACGGGGGAGCCTCGCGTCATCGTGGTGTCTCTGGCGGCGCACGGGCTTGGCAACCGCTTGCGGACGCTGTCTCGATCTCTGTGGCTGGCAAGGGCGTCGGGAAGAGACCTGCTGGTCGACTGGCACGCGTCAGCGGAGCAAGGAGGGACGTGGGAGGACCTGTTCGTGGAGTTGCCCTCGTGGCCCGCGGGTCGCAAGTCGCCTCTGTGGCGCTATGCTGGCACACCGTGGCTGACACGGTGCAGGAAGGCCTCCGGCTCTTGCCATGTCTCGCCTCGCGAGCTGGCGCGTCGCGGCTCCGCCTCCCGGTGGATGCTGGCGGCGCCCGCCAACGCGTCGGTTCGCTCGTCGACCTGGCTGACCCACAGCACGTGGCATCGGCTGTTGCAGCACCAGCCTGGAGAGTCTTGCTGGCTGGTCGGCCGGCAGCCGGGCTGCCGGTTCGCGGCAGACGCTGTCGTCCTCGCTGGGGAGTCCACCAACTTCCTGACATGGCTGACCAGGGCGGAGGAGGAGCGGCTCATGCGATGGGCCTACCGGCGCGTGGTGTGGCCGCTGGTGCGCCCCGGGGTGAAGCTGGCAGCGTCGGTGCTGGCGACTGGGAAGGGCGGGCAGCTTGCGAGGCGGCTGGCGTCGAGCAGCGCGCCCCCAGTTGTCCACGGATTGGCTGTGGCAATGGCGCGCGTAGACGACTCTTCGTTCGACTACCCCGTGACAACCCGGTTGGACGCCGTGTCGCTCAGCGACCCAGCAGCCGCCCTGCCCGTGCCAGGCAGCGACCCGTGCCCAGGCGCCGTGTGCGAGCCCGACCCGGCTCAGGGGCGGTGGACGGTGACCGCCGGCGGAGCAGTGTCCTTCGCAGAGGCAGCGCCGGCCGGCCAGGTCGGAAGGCTTGCTGCTCGCCTTGCTGTGCTGGCTGTGCCCGAGTCGCGTCGCCGCAAGCTGCCGTGCGGTGTGCTGGTGCTGAGCAACAGCGAAGAGGGGGCCCGCACAGCAGCCTCGAGCGCAAGGGGTGAGCTGGGCGCGCTGTCAGGCGACTGCGGCGTCGCCACCGCAGACCAGCTGTGGCCGCTTGTGAAACGCGCGATTTGCAGCGGCAGCATTGACGCCCGTTGCAGCACGCAGGGAGCGGCTGCCACGCGCGCGGACAGCGACGGCCGCGGCGGGGACGGGTCGCTCGATCGCGGTGACCCGGCGGGCGCGCAGCGAGCCTTGGCGGAGTGGTGGGCGGCGGCGATGGCAGGCGCCGGGGGCGCAGGCGGGTTCGGAAGCAGTTTTTTTGCGGAGGCAGGCACAGCACGCGGGGCTCCTGCGTCGCGCTGGCTGGCCCTGGCAGGCGGGGTCGTGTTGGCGGGCACCGGCGCATTTGGGGGCAGGCCCCACGACCTGTCCCTGCTTGCGTCGCCGCTGTGGGCCCCGACCCGGGCCGCTTCGCTCACGGCGCACAGGCGAGTCTTGATGCCAGAGCTGCGGCTGGGCCACGTCGGCGACGCCTCCGGCTGGACCCCGTCGTCGCTTCGCGCTGCGCTGGCGCTGCCCGGGCACCCCGGGACGCCCGACGTCGCTTGGGGTGTTTGCCTGGGGCGGACCCACGCGGCCGACACAGCGCGCCTCGGACTGCAGTCGTGGGAGTTGTGGGCCACCGCGTGCAGCGTCGCCCCTCCCGCCGCTTGACGCCGGCGCCGAGACGAGCGGGGAGCGGGCGGCAAGGCTGCCTGCCCCAGCCGCGGGCCACCGTCGGGCCGGCTTCGGACGTGCCTGCGACGGCACGTATCCCGGAAGGTTTCGCAATTGCGGGACGTGCAAGCGGGCCGATGCCTGCGACCACCCAGTAGTCGATTGCTGGCGCGAGCCCGCGCAGAGCATTCCGGGCCTCTGCAAGCGCGGTGGCTGGGGCCGGCCCCGCGGCTGAGGCGGCCGTGCTGCCATCAGTTGCTCAGCCTGCCATGACAGCCTGGCAGAGCAGTTCAAAATGCAGGCGCCGAACCGATTGCGCATGCGAGCAAACGCCCACCCGCAACCCGTTGGTGGGACGCCGGGTCGGGGGGAGTACCATGGCTGCGACTCCCGCGTCTTCTGTGTTTGGGTCCGCTGCGCGCGACCTCGTCCGCGAGCTATACGCGACGGAAACGTTGCCCGCTTACAACGTGAGCGTTGGCCCTTGTGAACCAGGAGGGGGCACCTCGAGGCGGCCTTGCACGCCACGCGGCCTCTGTTTTTTTTAATTGCTTTGTCCGTCAACGTTGGCCTGCAGGATGAGGGAGTCAAGCGCTGCTTGCAGGAACTTCGGGCTATCAACAAGGAGATCGACGACAGCAGCAGGTGCGCCCCTGCTGGCCCGCGTCCTGCGAGCCCGTGGCTTGTGAGGAAGCCATGCGTTTGGCGAGCTGCAATGCGCCCCAGCTGTGCGGTCTCTTGTTGCCCCTCGGCCTGTTCCCATGGCGCAGAGAGGCCGATGGGAAGCCGACAGTTCCGAAGCTCTGCGGGCTGGTCAGCCTGCACACGACGGCCATGCGCATCAAGCGGTGCCTCATCGCGTACACGTGAGCAGCGCAGAGCGCAGCGCGGCTGTGCGTATTCCCCGGGCCCTACCCCCCCCTCCGCCCAGACACGCGCGCTCGCCCTCCCGCCCCTGCGCCCGCCCCCCAAACCCGCGCGCGCGACCCCCCCTTGCCCCGCCCCTGCTCACAGCCACGAGCGCCTGGTCCGCGTGGAGACTCTCCGCTGGGAGTACGGCGCGGTGCTTCCCGCGCGCTGGTCGTCGAGGCTCAGCCGGAAGGAGGAGGACTACTCCAAGGCCTACGGCGACGCGCTGGCCGAGTACATGCGATCGGTGGACCTGGACGTGACGGCGGACGTGCAGCCGCCGCGGCAGCTTCACGTGATGGTGCGGGTTCGCCGAGCCATCGGGGAGGTGGTGCTGGCCTCCGGGCAGGCCGTGAACATGCAGCCCGGCACCACGCTGCTGCTTCGGCGTTCGGACGCAGAGGCCCTTGTGAGGAGGGGCGCGCTTGAGGAGGTGGACGCGGACGCCTGAGCGTCGGGCGACAGGCCGCGTCTCCGCAGCCGGGCGAGCGCGGCGGCTGCCCTTGGGCGATGGGGCCAGCTTCACATGGGGTATCGAGTGCGTGTTCTTGCGTGTGGCCGCGTGCGTGTTCGTTCGTGTTCGAGGCAGTGGCGGCGAAGGAACGTGCGCAGAGGTTGGAGAGCAGTTGCGCCGCGCAATCAGGAGGCCATCACGACAGCATGCTGTCTGTAAACCCGACACGCAAAGAGCAGCAGCAGCAGTGGCGGCGGCGGCGGCAGCCGGTCGCAGCCGGTCGGGGTCGCGCGTTCGCCTGTGGGGGCCAGCACGCCTTGTGGAGCGCAGCGGCTTCGCCAAGCCGCCGCACCACTGGGGGGGCGGGTCACTCGACCTCAACACCCTCCTCCAGAGCGTTTCCAGCCCCCAGGTCGATGAGGAGGGCGCTGCCCATTCCGGACTTGAAGGCAGGCTTGCCGCGGTGGGGGCAGCCGGCGCAGCGGAAGGCGTCCCCCTTGCTGCAGTTGCCGCAGGCGGAGGTGAAGGCAGCAGCGTCCGTGGCCTGTGCTGCAGGGGCGGGCGAGCCGGTGGCGGCCGCGGCGGCGCCTGCTGCCGTTGCAGAGGCGGGCGGAGCGGCGGTTTCGTCTGTCTTCGTCTCCTGCGCGGCCTCGAGCTCAGCGCGACCGCAGCTGCAGTTCTTGCAGGCGCGGGGCTTCGTGGAGCACCCCGCGGAGGGGGCCTCCCCTGCTTCGTCGCCCTCCAGGAGAGCGCTCTCGTCGATGGTCGGAGCTGCAGCGGCGGACGAGGGGCCGGTGGAGAGGGCAGCCGACCATGCGTCCGCAGCGGGCTGCGGGGCCGGCGCGGCCTGGGGCGCGCGCTTGCGCCGGAGCAGCTTCACGGGGGCCGGAGCCGCAGCTGCCTCGGGCTTGGAAACCTGCAGCGAGACGCTGTTGCCAAGCCCTGCCGCTGCGACGCGTTGTGCCGCGGTGGGCCGCGCCAGGCCCCCGATGACTGCCTTGAGGCGAAGGGCCTCCAGGTCGGCGCTCGAGGCCACGCCCACGACGCACGCGGTGAACGTGGCGCCCGGCTTGAGGCACGCGGCGATGGCGTCCACCGAGTCGGCCGCCATGCGCAGCGCCGCCGAGCCCTCGCCCCCAAGGGCAAGCACCCGGACCTCGTCCACGGACGCGGCGGGCCGCGAGCGAAGCACTGCGCGGGAGAAACGGGCCAGGGAGCAGGGGCGGGGGAGGGGTGCTGCATTGCGAGGGCTTGCTGGAGCGGAAAGGCGTGCAGCGGCAACCCACCACGTGCCCCGTCATGCTGACGGAAATCGGCGCGCCGGCGCGCGGCCTCGCCGCTGCGTGCCCCGGCCGGCCGGCAGCAGGCAGGAAAGAGCACCTCACCCTCAGAGTGGCCCCAGGGGAGGCGGACGTACTGCAGCACGGCGCCGCTCTGGAGGAGGGGAAGAACTTCAGAGTCAGCGATGGCCGCGTCTCCGATGAGGAGCACGTTGGCGCCCACGGGCGCAGGCAGGAAGTAAGACGGGAGGGCGGGGAGGCCTGCCATCAGGGTGGGTTGCTCCGTCGGGCCGCGGGGAGCCGGGCGCTCGAGTGGCGGCTTGCGCTCGCGGCTCGGAATGGAGCGCCTCTGCCGGTCGAGCCTGCGAGCGCCCCGCGGCGGGCCAGGCTCGGCCACAGCGCCGCAGGCCGGCCCGCCCGCCCCGCTCCAGGAGTCCCAGCGCAGGACCCACGGCGCTCCCGAGGCTCCCACCGCCCTCTCGCCCCGACCAGCGCGCGCAATGGACGGCGGCGTGCCCGTGAAGCTGCTGCATGAGGCGCAGGGTCACCCGGTGACGCTGGAGCTCAAGAACGGCGAACTGTACCGCGGCGTGCTGGTGGAGAGTGACTCGGCCATGAACTGCCAGATGCGCAACGTGGTCTTCACCGCGCGGGACGGCCGGCGCACGCGCATGGAGAACGTCTTCCTGCGCGGCACCCAAGTCCGGCTTGCCTTGCTGCCGGACATTCTCCAGTCTGCCCCCATGTTCAAGAAGCTGGCAGAGGCGGCCAAGGCCCGCCGCAGCGGGGGCGCTGCGTGAAGACAACGGCGCCCGCTGGCGGGCCAGCCAGCCGCGCTCGGCGCGCAGCGAGGGCGTCCGCTTGCAGTGCATTCGGCGGCTGCGCGGGCCTCGGCCCTGCCCAGGCCCGCGCGGCCTGCCGCTTCGTGTGTGTGTGTGTGGGCCGGGCTGGCCCAAGGTCGATGAGAGGTCGTGCCACGCCCATCAGAAGCGCCCGCCGGTCGTTCTGCGGAGGGGCCGGCGGGAGCCTGAACGCCAACGACGTGGACGCTGCGGGACTGCGGCTCTGCTCCACGCGCCGGCGACTGCAAACGCGCCGCCACACAATCCACACGGCGCCAACCCCACTCCCGAGACGCTTTCCCGGCGCAAACCTCCCGTCCCGAGCTTCCCGCCGCGCCGGTGGTGATGGAGGACCTGCCGGCCTCGCTCGAAGAGGCGCTTGAAGGCGACGCCGAAATTCTCGAGGCTCAGTCCGGCGGCAGGCGCGCCGCTGTGGCCTCCGGCGCAGCCGACGGAGCAGCCATTGGGTGAGCGCGATGTGTGCCCACCCGAACCTTCTGCTGCTTGCTCCCATCTTTGAGGTCAGGCCCGGCAACACGGGGTAGCGACCGACTCCGCAGCTTCCGCGAGTCCACGCCGCCTGTGCCTCTGCCCGCGCAGTGCCAGGAGGGGGCTTGCCCATGCTGCCCGGTGCGGGGCATCTGCTGGCGCCGCCTGGTTCATATCTCGGGTTGCCCCGCCGTCGGCAGTGCCCGCAAGGTGAGTGTACGGCTCGCGACGCAGCTCTGCGGAGGCCTGCCGCCAGGCTCGACCAGAGCACTCCGCACAGAGCAGGAGCGCGGCGGAGCGATTGGCGGTGCTTCCAGCGCAACACCGGCGCTGTGGGAGTCGCGCTGCTGGCGTCGCCGCTTCCGCAGGGCCCGGGTGTCGGGCGAAGCGGTGCTCGCCGCGGCGGTCAAGGCCACGTTGCTTCGGGCGGGGGACGAGGAGCTGACGCCTGCGTCGGAGGCCCTTCAAGGTCGGCTTTTGGCCATGGCGGCGCAGGCCCGGATCGACGCGGCCGCGATGGCGGCTGCGGTTGCAGTGCACGAGCGGGCGCCAGAGGAAGGGGATGCGGCTGCGGCGGCAGCCTCGGGCGATGGGGTGCCCCCCGCTGTCGTCATGGCAGCAGCAGCTCGGGCGGGCAACGACTTGACTTTTTGAGTGCAACGGCACCGCACCCAACGCGCGCAGCGGATGTGCACCCTGCTGCTCGCTGGCTGCAGGCCTAGCCGATGCGTCAGCGCTGCAATCCGGCCCGCTGCGTCCACACGACCGCTCCGAACGTCCATGCAGCGCCCACGGTGGCAGTAGGGTCGATTGGCTGCATCGTTCCCCGCTCGTGCCGCGCTCCGACGCGCGACTGCAGACCGCGGCCCATCCGGCTCTGCTTGCCAGACCGCCTCGCTGGTCGGAGTGCTTCCGCGAGCGCCTGAAGCCACAAGGCGGGCTTGGCAGGCGACTGGCGACGCCAAGCTACTGCCCGCGAGCAGCACGCTGGCCATGGGCGAGGCAAGCGCGGCTTCGGCCAGGCCCTTCGAGGCGGAATTGCCGCGCAAGCGGCAACCGCTCCGGGGCTGCAAGGCCTCGGCCTGCTGCGTGCGTTGCTGCCCGCGCGTGCGCGACCCGTCGCTCTTCTGGTGGGAAAAGGCCCTCACCGTCGTGGCGTTTTTCCAGGTTCTGGCCCTCATGTGGGCCATGTCGGTGGCCTGGCCCTGGCCGTCTCGTTGGCAGGTGTGGTCAAGGTCAGTCGGGGACAGCCGCTGCAATTGCCCGCGCGCAGCGACCCGGCAGCCCCGCTCAAGCGCCGCGGATGGGCCCCCGCTCGCAGTGCACCGTGCAATGCGCGCAGCAGGGACTCGGCGGGGGAGGCTCCGTTCCGGGCACTTGCCAAGAAGCGGCGATGGCCGCTGCCAACGACAAGCGATCGCTCCGGGCTTCTCCCCTCTCGCCCCCCGCTGCGCAGCTTCACCCTGGTGTTCAACGCCGACAGCTTCATGCTGCAGTACCTCGCCGAGCGCGAGGCGGGCGTGGGGCTCTCTGTTGGCTCCGCCCAGCGCTACATCAGCCTCTGGGGCGAGCCGACCGGCGCTTGGGCGCACCCCATTGCCTGGGCCGCGCTGGTGCCCGCGCTCGCGGCGGTTGTTGCGCTGCGTCGCACAGTTGCGCGTTTCTGCTGTCCACGGGACGTGCGCTGCGGCCGCGCGTGGCTTCTGGACGCCGGCCTTGCGGCCTCCATCCTCCTGTCGCTGCCAGCGCAGCTGGCGCTGCTGCGAGTGTACAGTGAGCTGCACCCCTCACCCGCCGCCTCAGGCGTGTGCCGCCTCAGGCGTCTGCAGCGCCGCCCGCCGCCCGCCGCCCGCCGCCCGCCGCCCGCCGCCCGCCGCCCGCCGCCCGCCGCCCCGACTACGCCGCCTCGACCACGCCGCCCCGACCACGCCGCCTCGACCACGCCGCCCCGACCACGCTGCTTCCGTTCTCGCGCCCGCCACCCACGCCTTGGCCGAGCGTTCCGCAGCCTGCGAGAGCAACCCCGACTTCGGAGGCGCCCTGCGCTGGGGTCCCGACCCGTCGTGGCCGTGCTTCGACGCGGAGGACCTGCGACACACGCTGCTCGCAGCCCTGTGCGCGCCCGCTCTCCTCATCGCTCTGCTGGGGCCGACTGCCGCGCTGGCGTGGTCTGCGCGCCGGGCCGTGCCCCCGCTGGCCGGCTCTGCCGCGCACGAGCGCTTCCTCCGATGGCGCGAGGCTGCCTACGAGCACGCAATCGGGTACGCTTGGCGAAGGGACGGCCTGTGGACCATGAGCTCCTTCGTCGGGCCCGGTGGCGCGGCGGGGGTCATCTGCGGCGACATCGACGGGGGGCCCGACGCGGTTGGGCGGGGCGGCGGTCTCGCTGGAGCGCTCACCTGCGGGGGCGTGTGCTGCTGCAGGGTGACCGCTCTGTCGCCAGCCTTCATGCGCGCGCAGTGGGCGGCGACCACCACTCTCCTGGCGCTAGTCTACGCCCTCGCTAGGCCTTCCCCGCTTGCCCAGTCCATCGTCCTCCTCGTCGTGATGCTCCTCTGGGCCCTGCGGCAGAGCTTCCGGCCGGCCTTCCGCGTGGCCAGCTCCAACAGGCTGTGGCTGCTGGCTCTCTGGGGGCTGACGTGGTTCGCCTTCCTGAGCCTGTTCCGCGCCGCCGGGTTCCAGGCCCAGTTCACGGTGGACTCCTTCTTCGCGCTCGCCATGGCCTGGTCGGCGTGCGTGATGGCGGTGCTGGCTGCGGCCGTGTTGGGGCACGCGGCGGTGGCGCAGTGCCGCCGCGGACAGGGCCTGGTCGCGGCCTGCTGCAGGCGCCGGGAGGCGCCGGAGCCGCTCAGGCGGTGGGCGCTTGCCGCAGTCCCGATCGGCAGCGCCGAGGCCTGGCCCCGGGGCACCGTCGCCCCTCCCGACGCGGCGGCGGCGGACGAGGAGGACGACGAGGCGGCCGCTGCCATCGGCACCACCCACCTCTTGCCCGACAGCACGGAGGGCCTCGCCATGGTCGGGGCGGCTCAGAGCGCCGGCCTGTGGTTCGCCTCGGGCCCGTCGCGGTCGGCGGACCTGCAGGCCCATGGCTCTGCCGGCGAGCACGGTGCGGCCTCGGCCGCGATGGCCGGGGCGCAGGACCCTGCTGGGGACTTCTCTGCGATGATGGGCGGCAGACTGGCGGGCGAGAGCGCGGTGATGTTCGGTGGGTCGGTGGTGCTGGGAACCGACTCGAGCGCTGGCAGCACCCGGCATCGCAAGCCAAACCGCCGCGGCCGCTCTGCCATCGCTGGCAGCAGCCGCCCTTCAGGGGTGGGTGCCGATTCCAAGATGTCCGTTGCGCCGCGGGCCGCGGGCGGCGCTGGCGGTGCGGGGAGGGGTCCGACGGCCAGCAGTGGCGCCGGCGGGGAGCTCGGAGCAGAGAGCGACGACGAGGACTTTGAGGCGGGCCTGGAGCAGGTGGAGGACGACGGGAGCGACGGGGAGGACGCCGAGAGTGACTCCGACGACGCAGGGTCCGACACCTTCCCCGACGTGACTGACAAACACGATGCTTCCGCTGCGGGGGCGGCGGCGGCGAGGGGGGCGGAGGGCCCGCGGGCCCGCGGCCCCGGCTTCGCTCTGCCACTGGGGGGCGCCGCGGGAGCCGCTGGCGCTGGCGGGCCCAGCGGAGGAGCCGGGCAGGGCGACAGGGAGCTGGACTGGCTTCTGGCCGCGGCTGGGCGCCGCGCGGACCGCAGCCTGGCGCTCGCTAGCGCGACGGCGCCGGACACTGCGCGGCTGGCACTGGGCTCGCGGCGCATGTCGGCCGCAATGGGCAGCGCGCTGGTGGACGATGCGGCTCCGTTCAAGAGGCCCGTGGTCAAGCCCGGCGAGGCGGTGTCCCTGGCGGGGCTGGCGGCTGAGGAGCGGCGCTGGATTGCGGTGCTGCGGGCCTGCAGGAGGGCTTGCACGAGGGCGCGCTACGCGCCGCCGGTTCTCGTGGACGTGTCCGCGCTGCGCGCCGCCGCGCAGGCCGCCCACCAGCAGCTGGCCGTGGCCTCCTCTGCGCGCCACGTGCTCGCTCTCTCGCTTGCGGAGGCGGTGGAGGAGTGCGCGGCGCTGGCTGAGGCTGCCGCCGCCGGCTCTATGATCCCCTGGCCGCAAGGAGAGAGAGACCTGGAGGCGGCTCGCGGGAGGATCGTCGGCCGCCCCCTGGACCTCAGCCTTGCCTCCCGCCGCACCCGGGTCATCCTGCTCAAGCTCTTGGCCTTCAGCGCCTTCGTGGGGCGGCGCAGGCTCAAGCGTATCAAGCACAGGCCGGCGCCGGCGGACGATGCCGCCAGGTTCCGCCTGCCGCTTGCAGCGGCCGCGGCTCTCTTGCAGGGCGCGGGCGAGGCTCCCCCCACCGGCTCTGTGCCCGGGGGCCGTGGCCGGCCGTTCGCAGCCTTTGCCTCGGACCCGGAGGTTCGCGCCATCGTGCCTGCGGCTCTGCACCCGGACGACGTCAGAGCCATGGATCCCTCCAGGCTGCTCCACGTGACCGCCGCCGCCGTGGGGCAGTGGGCCACCGGTGTGGCGCAGCAGGACGTCCTCGCGCTGCACGCCGTCATTGCTGCGTGCCGCGAGCGCTGGGCCCAGCACATCGATGCAGCCGAGGCCCGCGACCCTGCGGCGAAGGAGGCGGCTGCGACCCGGCGGCGCGGCCGGGTCGCCTGGTACGAAGCATGGGAGCGATGCGGAAGGACTCTGCAGCTGCGCCACAAGGACCTCCCGGAGCCAGCGAGGCGCGGCCGGCGGTGAGGCCTCTCGTGTGCCCCGGGACCCGCCGCGCCAGGCTATCCCACAAGCCCCTCAAGCAGGCCGATGCCGAGCCGGTTGTTCTTGCCCCGATTGGAAAGCCCCGTTGCGTTTGCGATTGCGTTCGAGCGTGCGACAGAGTCTTGCGTGATGTTGCGCGGGTCGCTCCGGTGCGCTTGCGACTGCATTTTTTTTGCCCGAGCCAGCCACGTTGCAAAAGGTCTCTCCAGATGTGGCAGGGCGCGTGCTGCCCGCTTGCGCGCCAAGCGCCGATTGCCGCGCAGTCACAGCGCAATACAGACCCGTGCCAAATCCGCTGGCCGGCGGCACGCCGACACACACAAGCAGCGCAGCAGCTGGCCTGAATCCAGGCCAGGGTTGCAGCATCGCGGACAGACCCCGACGAGGGAAGCTCAAAAATCTTGAAACATATCAGCACGGCTTTGCGTTCGCCGCTGGGCCGCGCTTGCGGGCACAGCCGACGAAGACTTGCCTGGTGCATTCGCAGGCGGCAGGAGCGCGTCGATTCCGCCTTCGCTCGCTCCGGCAGAGCCCGCGTCGTCGCCTTCGCCGTCATCGTCATCGTCGTGGAGGTGCCCGCTGGCGTACACCTCAGCAGACGCGGAGTTGCTCGCCACGGAGGCAGCGGCCCCCGGGGGCGGGGCCGACCGGCGCCCCGTGCTGCCGCCACGCCACATGCCCCCCCCGCCTCCCAAGGCCTGGTCGCGCAGCTGCAGGCCGAGGTCGGACATGCGGCCACGGGGCCCTGTGATGCCGCCGTCGCTTGTCTTGGTCCCAACGAAGGGCGCCGACTCCAGCGGGCCCAGCCCCTCCGGGCGGACCCCCGGGTTCAGGAGGAACGGGTCGTTGAGCAGCTTGTCCAGGTCCCCGATGACGTCATCCGGGAGGTCCTCCATGACCTTGGCAGCCTCCTTGACGATTCGCTTCCCGGCAAGCGCCTTGGCCCAAACCGCAGGAGCGCCGTCTGACGCGAAAAACGTCTCGTTCAGCACCTCAGGGAGCACCCCGCCCTCGGCCACGTCCCGCGCCTCGGCAAGCGTCGCGCCGCCCTCCGCGACCCGCTGCGCCGAGATCTCGCACAGCACAGGCTGCAGCAGCTTGTGACACGCCACAACCACGCCCACCACCGCCTGCGCGCCGTGCACCAGGTAGAAGTCCATCACGTCGCACGCCTGGTCGAGGGGAAGCTGCTTCGTGAAGAAGCCTGAGAACCAGGACGTGACGTACAGCCCGCCGTCGCTGTCCGAGCACGAGAGGCCCTGGCTCTGCACGCCCCTGAGGCAGATCTTCCCCAGCCGGCGGTTGATGTACAGCTGATGGGCACGCGACTCGGGGCTGCTCGTGGAGCCCTCGCCCCTGAAGATGAGCCGCATTTCGGGGCGCAGCAGCAGGTTGAGGTACACCTGAAAGGTGAGATAGGGGCTGCCCGTGTGGAGCAGGATGGGCGTCACCTGCAGGCCCATGGCCTGGGAGTACCCGAGGTCGGTCAGGACGCCGATGAGGGCGACGAACACCTCGACGAGGTCTCGCCGCAGCGGCCCGCCGCTGTCCAGAAGACGCATGCGAGAGTGCGTCCGCTTGAGGTCTCGCAGCAGCGTGGCAACGTCCTTGATGCGGCGTCGCTGGTCGAGGCTGGGACCGGCAGCCGCGGTCGCAGCCGGGCCGGCCAGGGCCCCGCTGATCGTCGCCAGTGCCCCCGCTGCCTCGGCAGGGTCCATTCGGGCTGAGTACCCCAGCGGGGTGGCCTGCGCCACGCCCAGCAGCCCGGCCCACCCGTCCGGCGCGTCGGCGCCAAGGCTGCCGTTGCTTCCGCCGCCGCTGCCGCTCCCTGCGCAGGACCCGCCCTCCCCGCCCGCTGGCGGCCGCTCGTCCCACGAGTCGTCCCCGAAGAGGAATGCAAGGTTCCCTCCTCCGTCGCCCCCCGACCCCTCCGTGTTGGGGTCCGCCTCAAAGTAGGCCTCCATCGCGGCAGCGGCGTCCGCCTCCGCCGAGGTGGGGTCGTCCCCGCCCAGCAGGAAGGCCTCCGCCCACGCGCCGAGCGGCGCCTCCAGCCTCGGTCTCGACGCTCCCGCGTCCCCAGCCACCGCCGGGCCGGAGTGGGACGCCTGGATTATGGCGGGGCCGGCGAGCTGGCCGCCGTCGGCGAGGGGCGCAGACCCCGCCCGCCTGTGCGGCGACTGCCCGCTCCCTTGCGCGACGGGGATGGCGCCGAGAGACGCGGCAGAGCGGAGGAGCGGGGACCCCTCCACCGTGTGGGCGCGCACGCTGATGCCGGCCCGCACGGCCAAGCTTGGGATCGGCGCCACGCCCGGAGGAGCGCGGGCTGCGGCCTGGGAGGAGGGCGAAGGCAGCGCGGCGGCGGGCGCAGCTGGCCTCGCACCTGACGCGCGGCCGTCAGTCGCCCCCGCGACGGACGGCACGGCCGCTGGGCCAACAGCAGCCAGCCCGCCAGCAGCGCCGCTGGCACCGCTTGCGTCGCTGCCCTCGGGGGGGGCGCCGTCTGCCGCCCGCGGGCGCGGGACAGCCATGGGCCGCGTGGGCTCTCCGATGTCCCCGGCAGAGCTGTGAGCTGGGATGGGCCGGGCCCCCGGCGCCCATTGCATCGACGCCGCCGCGGTCATCGCCGCGTCCGCAGACGCCACCGACGCAGGCGCCGCCGGGTCGGCCGCCGATGCCGCGCGCCCGCCGCTGCCGCCTTGCTCCCCCTCGTCCTCCAGCCGGCCCGTGGCCATCGGGGGGCCTCCTGCTGCGGTTGCGCCGTGAGACGGCGGGCTTGCCGGCGCAGCGCCCCCGGCGCGGCTCGTTCCCGACTGGGAGGCGCTTGACTGCCCCGAGCCGAGCGCCGACTGCGCGCCTTCGTCGGCCTCGGCTATGGCGCTCGCGCTGCCCGCAGCAAGCGCAGTGTCGATGTCGCTGATCGCGAACGACGACCCGATGAGCGAAGCCGTGCTGCAGCCAGCGACGCCTCGAGGGCGAGTGTCGCCCGCTCCACGGCTGCCGCCCCGAGACCGCGTGCCAGCATCGCTCCGCCGAGCACGCGGGCTGCCCGACGCCTCGGCCGCAGCAGCTGCAGCAGCCAGGGGCTCGGAGGACACGCCTGGCGCCGAGCTCGCAACGCGGCCTTCGCCCCCCCACCGGGCTCCAGACACCTGGGATATGGCCGACCCCGCCGGCTCGTCCTTGTGCGAAAAGAGAGACATTTGGCTCACCGACTGCCCATCACGGGCGCGCGACACGATGCGCTCCGCCCGGCCGCGGAGCCTGCCGATGTGCTCGCTCACTTGCGAGCGCAGCAGCGCGGACACCAGGGCCCTTCCGCTCCGCAGCGCCTCGCGGTAGAGCTCAGGCGTGACGTGGGCGCGGTTTCCCGCCAATGCCGGCCACAGCACGCGACGGGCAGACGGCGGAAACCCTCCGAGCTCGGAGAGCGACCGCCGGATGACGCCCTCGGGCCTGATTCCGAAGGCCGGCGCGAGGGCCTCGCGGATGCGGGAGGGCGTGGCGTACAGCACCAGCTTCCCCGCGATCCTGCCGTCTTCGACGGCGATGAGAGACGCGTCGGAGCACTTGCTCCAGGCCGCTGGGGCGTCGCCCTTGGCCGCATCCTCCGCGTCGAGCTTGTGGCTGTCCCCCTGCAGCAGGGAGCGCGTGCCCGGTCGCTGGTGGCGCATCACGGACGTGGACTTTGCCTCGCTGCGGTACCCGGTGGCGGGCACGGCGCCTTCCAGCAGGAGACTCACGCCGTTGCAGCAGGCAGCCATGAGGCTGCGCGCGCCGCAGATGCGCTGGGCCCCCATGCTCAGCGCGGCGGCTCGCACGCTGTCGCCGTGTTTGGAGCTGTCAAGCAAGGAGGCGCGGCGGCCGCGGGGAGCCCCACGCATGCCGGGCGGGCCGCGAGCGGGCGGCTGGGGGGCGCCGCCGTTGAGTCCCGCCCCTGGGCTTGCGGAGGTCGTGGGCGCTGCGCCGCCCCCGCTGTGGACGGAGAGCGCGCGGGAGCGGTCGGCGGCAGCGTTCTCGGCCGGAAGCTTTGCGAGGAAGGCCGTGGCTGACCTCCAGGCAGCAGCGTGGGCGTTGGAGTGCGCGCCCGCCGGGGTGGTCCACCCGCCCGTTGGCCCAGCTCCGGCCCCGGCCCCAGCCCCTGCTCCGGCTCCTGCGCCGGCTCCGGCCGCGCCTCCGGGAAGGATCACGGAGCAGGGAAGAGGAGCCATGCTTGCGAGCGACGCAGCCAGAGCCGGGGAAGCGGTGGAAGCAGGCTGGCCAGCGAGAAGGCTTGACGCTGGGGGACACGCCCCGCCGCCGAGCTGTCCGCGGTCGCCCCTGCCCCACGCCACCACCGCTCCCGACGCCATGACCGCGAGCGTGTGGTGGTCTCCGGCCGCGACGCTGACGGCGCCAGCTGTTGCGCCCTGCATGCGCCCCGCAGCTGCCTGTTCCAGCGCGCACACGGGCACCTCCAGCGGTGACATGACCCGCCGGTGTCCGTTCGGAGGCAGCGCCTGCCCGCCGGCCTCTGAAGGCCCAGCCTGGCGCGCCGGGAGGGGCGAGGCCGACACCTGTCCGTACTCGTCGGAGCCCCAGGCAAAGCACCGGCCGTCCACCAGCGACACCACGGTGTGCGTGGCACCGCACGCGACGTCAGTGACGCCCCTCTTCGGGCGCCACTCGGACCAGCGGATCGCCGCGGAGGTGCTTGCGCGCGCTGCCTTCGCGAGGACCATCGCAGGGCCGTCGGCCAGCGCCGCCCGGCCGGCTGGGGACAAGGGCGCGGAGACGCGGGACCCGGTGGCGCTGGCGTCGGTGCCGCTCCTGCTGCGAGACTGGCTCGAGCCCGTATCGGGGAGGCGAACGAGGCGAGGCACGTAGACGGTCCTCCGGGAGTCGGAGCCCGTGCCAGTCTGACCGTCGTCGGCCGCTCCCCAGGCGAAGACCTTGCCGTCTCGCGAAACCGCCACCGTGTGCATGTTCCCGCACGCCACTCGCCACACCAGCACCCCCTTCGACCACTCCTTCTCCGCAGCCGCCACTGCCGCCGCCGCCGCTGCCTCAGCAGCGTCGCTGGCCGCAGCGGACCCGTCATCCTGCCGCTTGCTCTTGGACGACCCGCCCATCCACGACGGCAGGCCAGCAATCCACCCTCCGGACGTCGACTTGCCCCCCTTGGCCGGGCCGGAAGCGGTCCCCGAGGCGCTGGAGGCCGACGCTGTCCTGCCGGCAGCGCCCGCCCCGCCCCCGGCCGTCGCGGACACTTCGTCTTTGCGGGGGGGCGGCGTGAGGTATCCGGGCATCCAGGGGTCGTACTCCCCTCCGCCCGTCCCGGCAACGTGCGTGGGCGACCGGCGGTCGCCCGGCTTGTCGGTCGCCAGCCTGCCCAGCTTGCCGCTCCCCCACATGTACAGGCCGCCGTCCAGAGTCACCGCGGCCGAGTGCCGCTGCCCGCAGGCCACCCACGACGCCCGCGCTCCGTTCCGTATCAGCCGGGTCACCAGCCGGGGGGACGGCTCGTCGCTGGTCAGGCCGTGCCCCAGCCGGCCATGCAGACCCGACCCCCAGGAGAACACCTCACCAGCCGCTGTGCGGGCAAGGCAGTGCTGCTCGCCGCAGGCCACCTGGACCACACGGCCGGCGGGGCCCCGCAAGGCCCTATGCAGCAGCAGCCCCCGGACAAGGTGCAGCGCAGGGCCTCGGCGCGCTCTCCGCACCGTCTGCCGCATCGCCCACACGGCGCGGCAGAGCGACGCAGCGGCGGCCTCCGCCTCGGCAGCTGCGGACTGCAGCTTCGCCAGCGCCTGGACGGCGGCACCGCCGGGGCGCCACGCCTCGTCAGAAGCTCGCTGCACAACCCACGCTGCCGCCTCCTCCTCCTCGTGCGTGGGTCCAGCGGCAGCGCCAGCACGGCCGGGACCGCTCCGCCGCCTGCCTGCAGCCGCGGGGCTCGCCAGCCCTCCTCGCGCAGTGCCGCCCCCCGTTGGCGATCCGAGCGGGGATGGCTCTGCCACCCGCCCCCCGGGACCGCTCCGTCCGGGCTTGGGCGTTCGCCGGCCGCCGCTGCTCCAGCCTTCGCCGCCATCCGCGCTCGGGCCGCCGCGGTGGCTGCTGCTGCCAGAGCCGGCAGCAGCAGCAGCAGCGCCAGCACCCTCGAGCACATCCCGAGCCGCCTCTGGGGGCGCAGCACTGACAGAATCGGCGGCAGGGGTGCGCGAGCTCACAGCCGCTGCCTCAGCCGCGGCCGCCACGGCGCCCTGCCCGGCCGCGGGGCGGCCGCCAGCAACAGCGCCTGACGCCGCGGCCGATGCTGCAGGGAGCGTTGAGTCCCTTGGCGCCACCGACGCGCTGAGGAGGGACCGCTGACGGACTGGGGCGTCGGCCCTGCGAGGCGGCGAGAGCGGCGAGAGCGCTGCGACTGCGGCCGCAGAGAGGCCTGGCGAGCGGGGCGGGGTCGCGAAGCGGGAAGGCGTGAGCGGGCTTCCCGGCCCAGTGCAGCCCATTTCGATGCCGCAGTCCTCGAGCAGCTGCTGGGTGGACAGCACTGCCGCCACTGCCGCTCGCGCAGTCACGCGGGCCAGCGCACACCGGTGGGCAACTTCCGCCTGAGACGGGGGCGGCAGCCGCTGCTGCTGCTGCTGCTGCTGCTGCTGCTGCTGCTGGGATAGGGTCTGGGACTGCGTCGGCTGGCGTGCCGGCTCGGCTGGAGCAGTGCCAGTCTGGCCTGGCGAGCCGGCTGACGCGCGACGGCGCTCCTCTGCCGGCGATGCGGGAGACAGCGAGGGCGTTGATGGCGAGGGCGACGCGAGGGGGGCGCCTCGCGCGACGTCCCCTCTGGATGGAGCGTTCCGAAGCCCCGCCTCGAGGCGCGCCCCCGCGGACTGGATGGAGCGCACGGCAGCGCGGGCCGAGTAGAGGGAGGCTCGCAGGCTCTCCGTGGCGGCGCTGAGCGTGGCCATGGAGAGATGCTCGAGGTACGGCGGAGGGTGCCGCGCCGACGAAGCCCGCATCACCACTCGGACCAGGTCCGACGCAGCGTGGAGGCAGGACCGCATTCGGCGTGAGTGGGTCTCCGCCGCCCGGGAATGCAGCCGTGAGTCCTCAGTGACGGGCTGGGGACCGTCCTCGCCAGCGTAGGTGGCCTTGGCCGGCGACCGGGAGGGCGACACCGAGCGGAAGGAGGACCACTGGCGGACGCCGTGCCCTGGGGACGGCGACCCGGCGGAGCTTGCAGAGCCCAGGAGCGCATTGCGGCCGGCAGATGCCGACGCCCGAGTGTGGGAGCGCGAGACCCCGCCTGCCCCGGGGGAGAGCGTGCCGCCCCCGCCTCGGTACAGCCCTGGGGAGTGTGCCAGCTTGGGCGCTGGGGTTGCTGGTGACAAAAACAGCTCCACAAGCGGGTCTGGCGGCGGCAGGTGGTCCAGGACCCATCTGGACGTGGTGGTGGCAATGCGAACCGCATCGGCCGAGGTGAGCGCAGCGGGCTTGGCGGCCCGAGCGGCGCTCGAGTCTGCGATCGCAGGAGGCTGCGCCAAGGCTGCAGACGGCAGCACCACGATGTCGGGGCGCGACTGCTGGATGCGCCTTGCCTCGTCGTCCACCGACGCTGCGCTCGGCCTTGACAGCGGGTTTTCCCACATGTAGACGTCCCCCGTCTCGGTGATGATAGCCGCCCGGCTGAAGGCAGCGCTGACGCTTGCGATGCGCCGGCAGCCGAGCTGGCCCAGCGGCACGGGCGCTGGGAACGGCCTTCCCGGAGCCACGGCCCCACCGCCCCACGCCCACAGCTTGGACGAGGAAACCGGGCGCCAGTGCGACGGGTCCCCCACGCGGGACGCCAGGGCGTTGCCGGCGGCCGACTGGGCGCGGCCGGGGCTCGGCGGGGGGGCGGGGGCGCGGCGCGGCGCAAGCAGCGCCAGCAAGCTGCGCCTGCCAGGGGAGCCGGTGACGGAGGCGGCGGCTGAGGACGGGGCACCCGACAGGCTGTCCGCCGCCTTGCTCGCGACCGCAGGCAGACCGTCGGCTTGAGACGCCGGAGCCGGAGCCGCCGACGACACGGACGCCTCGTGACCGCCAGAGTCGGAAGCCACACCCGACGAGGCGACCGGGGAACCCGCGACCGCGCCCGCCGCGCCCTCGTGCGTGCCAGTGCCTGAGGGCTGTTTCCCCTCCTCGTCGCGCGCTGGGGCCGCGGCTCCGGCCTCATCGTCGGGGCCGCGGGAACCCCTGGCGGGCGCGCGGGCGGGATCGTCCCGAGCCGCCGTCAGTGCGCCCCCAACCGCAAGCGCGCCCACCTTGTGTGCGCGCTCCTCCTCGTCTCGTCCGCCGGCGGGCGCTTGCGCTGCAGCCCGAGCACGGGCAGCCCCCGCGGCCCGACCGCTCGCGCCCAGCTCGACCGCCTCCGCCGCGCCTGCAAACGACTGAGCGTCGTGGGCGCTCATGCTACCCTCCTCAAGCACTTCGCTGTCGTCAAGGTCGTCTTCAGCGAGCGGCGGCAGGCCGAGCTGCGCCGAATCAGCCGGCGCCGCGGCGCTTCCTGCCGCGCCCGTCCCCGAACCCACGCCTCGCAGCGCCTCCTCCAGGAGCAGCGCGCGCTCGGCCTCGATCGCCTTGACCTTGGCGCGCAGGGCCTCGTAGCGCTGCTCCCGCCTCAAGCGCGCCTGCTGCTTGGCTGGCTGGCCGGCCAGCTCCATGAGCTTTGCCCGCTGGGAGCGAATCACCTGCTGCTGCTTCGAGAGCTTCCGCCGGATCCTGCGAGGGCAGAGGGGCACGCGCAGGCCGCCGGGCATTGCAAAGGCTTGCCTGGCGGGCGGGCGGGGCACATCCCGGCGCGTTTGAGGCGCCGTGCCCGCAGCTGCAAGTCAAACTTGGCCGGGTGCAGAAACCACGCAGTTGGGACTCCTCGCCAGCGATTTCAAGCCCAAGCAGCGCGCCGCAACAGCTGGCCACTCACTCCTCGAACTGCTGCATTGTCATCACCACCTGTTCTTCGTCATCGTCGGCAAGGCCGCCCCTGCGCGCGCGCGGGAGGGCATTCGGGCGAGCGACCGTGAGCAAAAGGCATCCGGCACACACTCCTCCACAACCGCCCCGCTCGTGGCCAAGCGGGAGGCAGGCGGTAGCGACCTTGGCCCCTAGCATTGGGGTCGATGGGCTCACTCGGCTGAGGGCGGGCTGCTCATGGGCCGCACGAGTGCGGTCGGGGAGCTGCTCGTGTGTCGAGAGCGGCTCGTTGTTGAGTTTTGGCCCAAGCGCAATTGCTGTTCAACCGGGGCCGCTTCAAGGTGCGCGCCCGCTGGCTCTCCCCAAGACCCCGAGGTTCCCGCTGTGCATAGCTTCCGGCTCTTCGAGTGCGTGCGCAAAACTTGTGCCGAAGTGCGATTGCAAAGCGCAGCGAGAGCTGTAGCAGCGGCGACGGTGTTGGAACAGCCTCCACCAAGGACCCCTGCCTCCGCCGAGCACGCAACCAACCAGCGCAGCGAGCGGAAGCACAGCACAGCTCACAGCGCCACAGCGAGGGGCCGGCTGCCGGGAACGGACCGGGGATGCGACAGAGGCACAGCCCTGCCCAAGACGCGCGGACAGCCTTAGCCTCGCCGTGGAGCGGCCAGGCACACCCCGGGAGCTCAGAAGACGCGGAACGCCTTCTTGGAGGCGGTGGCGTTGGCGTCGGTGACGGCCTCCACCTTGATCACGTTGAAGCGCACGGTCTTGGCGAGGGGGCGGCACTGGCCGACGGTGACGATGTCACCCTCCTTCACGCGGAAGCACGGGGACACGTGGGCGGTCACGTTCTTGTGGCGCTTCTCGAAACGGCGGTACTTGGAGATGTAGTGGAGGTAGTCACGGCGGATGACGATGGTGCGGTTCATCTTGGTGGAGATGACGACACCCTTGAGGATGCGGCCGCGGATGGACACGTTGCCGGTGAACGGGCACTTCTTGTCGATGTAGTTGCCCTCGATGGCAGCCTTGGGCGTCTTCACGGCGAGCCCGATGCTCTTCACCCAGCGCTGGCCGCGGCCCTTGGTCACGGGCTTGGTGCGCGCAATGAAGACATTGTCCTGCTTCTGGAAGGCCTTCTCAGACTGCGGCAGCGGAGCGGCAACGAGCAAAACCAAGCAGAAGATGGCAGGCAGTGGCACGAGAGCAGGCCGGCAGCCGTCGAGGCGGCGCCCGGAGGCCGGCGAGGGGCTGCTTGGAGGCCAGCGCAAACCGGGCCCGGCGCTTGCCCGCGCCAGCCCGGCGTGGAGCAACCAGGCCGGCCCAGCGCAGGGGCAAGTGCCCCGCCCCCCTCCACCCGACGGCCATGCTCTCCCCGTCCACTCCGAGCGGGCTCCCCTCGGGCCGGAGCACCTCCAGCTTGCGGCGAGGCTGCCGCGGGCTTGCCCTGCTCGGCCAAGGCCTGCCTTCGGCGCCCGCAGCGGGCCGGCCAGGAGCACCCCGCAGGAGCGGCGACCGGCCCCAGCGCATAACAACCAGTCCCCACAAGGCGGGCGGCCCAGCCGCCGCAGCAAGCCCTGGCCGGAAGGCGCGGGAGCCTTGCCGCTGCAAGCGCAAGCTCTGGCGCCTGCCGGCGAAGACCGCAACGCTCGAGCCTGGCGCCGCGGGCGCGCTTAGCCACAACGCACCTGGTCAAGGACCGAGGACTCAGCCATGTTGCTTTGGGAGACGACCGCTGCTTGGCCGCTGCTGGGTGGCGCGGGGCGGACGCAGCAAGCCGTAATCACGGCGACGTCGTCACGGCTTTTTGCCTGGCTCGTGCTCTGCCGGCGGCGGCTCTGTCCGGCGTGAACTCGACAACGCTCGAGGGTTCAGACGATATCCTGCGACGGCGGCGGCGCGCATTCCCGCAGGTGTCTGCCCATGGCGACGCTCGCGGCCGAGCCCGAAGTCGACGCAGACGCGGCGCCGTCTGAGGAGCCCGTGAGGAGATGCGCCCCCAGCTGCTGCCCCTCGGCAACGGCGTTTGCACATTGCTAGTCCGGGGCCACTGCGCGCTGCATGCCGCACTGAAATGCCACGGGCTTTGAGGGCGCCGTGGTGACCGCAGGTGGCTTGCCTGTTTGCTTGCGACGGGAAGGGCCGGGCCAAGATGCCGCATGAGGTGCCCTTTCAGCCCCGGTTCGAGTTGGGAGACGGGGAGCACGTGATCGGACGCGATGACGCCTGTGCAGTTGTGATCCCGCGGCCGCATGTGTCGTCGCGGCACGCCGTTGTGTCTCTGGCCGAAGATTCGGGCTTCGCGACGCTGCAAGACCTCGGCAGCACATCCGGGACAGTGATCCACCGCCACGACACCAACAAGAAAACCGAGGTGTTCCGCAATGCCAAGCGCTCGCTTGGCCACGGGGACGTGGTCCACTTTGGGAGGACGCCGATGCGGTTTGTGTGGCTGGGGCACGACCCGCCCCCGCTCGTCGGGGCGGGCGCAGGGACTCGGACGGGCGGGCGCGTTGGCGCGTCCCCGAGCAGCGGCAGGCGTCGTCCCCTGGCGGCGTCGTCCCGCGATGCCTCGCCCGTGGCCCCGATGGCGATGCCCAGGCCGTCTGGTGAAGACGAGGCCGGGTCTGTCAACGTGGACTCTGAGCCGCTGGACGTCAGCCGCGCCAGCGCCAGCACCGGCGAGCTCGACCGCGCCGGGACGGAGCCCCCGACGATGGCCGCGGACGACATGTCTAGTGACGACGAGGGCGACGGGGGCGCGGACAGTGCGGCCCGAGGGGGCGACAGCGGCGCCTCCAGCAGGCGCGCCTCGAGAGGCGATGCTGGCGGCGCAGCCACCATGGCGACCATTCCACTGGACGGGCCGCAGGCCGGTGATGCACGCGATGGTGGTGGAGATGACGACGGTGCGACGCTGGCTACCATGCAGGCGCACTTCGAGCCGCGGGACGGAGACCCGCTCTCCGGGATGGCCGCCGGCTCTGCTGCCGAGGGCGACGCCTACAACGCCACCCAGGCCACCGTTGCACCGGAAGAAGCGCCAGAGGCCGAGGACCCGGCAACGCGGCCCCGGGACGAGGTCCTCACGGGCGCACTCTCAAAGGCCAGCGGGGCGGAGAGCCCCGCCGGCGTTCCCTGGTCCCAGCTGCACGCCAAGGCGCCTGCGTTCGAGACTCTGGACTACGGGCCCCCTTCTGCCGAGGCGGACATGGCCACCCTTGGCGCGGGCAGCCCCGAGGATGCTGCCCGCGACGACGACGGGCCTAGCGCTGGCGGCGGCGGAACCGGCACGGCGCGCCAGCGCGGAGGCCGCGTGTCGTTTGCGCCCTCCGAGGCCGGGTCCTCCGCCCCTGTGGACGCCGGCGAGCCCAAGCCAACGCTCACGCTGCACCCCCAAGCAGGCGGCGACACGCTGGTGCCGGGAGCCGACGTTGCGACGATCGACCCGTACGCCATGGCAACCATTCCAATGGAGGACGCCGACCTTGCGGACGAGGCGGCTCAGAGCCCGGACGCTGGCGATGCGGCGGCCGCGCCTGCCGCGCGGCCAGGCTCCCCAGGCGGCGGTGGGGACGAGCTGGACGAGCTGGACGAGCTGGAGGAAGACATCGTTGCCCCGGCAGAGGCCACGGGTGGCGCCGGCCTTGACGTGAGCATCGTCGTCGCCGACAAACCGGGCGTCCAGGCTTCTCTTGACACCTCGGCGACGTCGTTTGCGACAGATGTGGCGGAGTCGACAGCCAGGCACGCGCTCGCCAGGGCGGCAGGTGTGCAGGAGGCCCAGGCCGATGGGGCAGCGGCCCCGGCGCCAGCAGGCGCTGCGGAAGAAGACGACGACGATGATATGAGCAGCGATCCAGGGGCCGCTGGAGGAGTCACGCTAGCGTACGAGACGGAGTCCGAAGGCAGCAATGACGACGCCGACGACGCCGACGATGAAACCGGTGGCGATGACGACCGCGACGAAGGGGCTGCCAGGGGGAAGGCGCGCGGGGACCTGGCGTCTGCCCAGGCTGCTCGAGCAGACGAGCCTGCTGCCGCGAAGGCGGGGGAGGCCTCCGAGCCAGCCAGGGCGGTTGCGGCGGCAGAGCACGACAGCGACGTTGAGACGGCCAGTGGGGCCGAAGCAGAGCCAGGAGCAGAGGCTGCCGAGGCGGAACCGTCTCCCCAACCTGCTAGCCGCGCACTCAGAGCAAGGCGGTCGGCCAAGGCGTCGTCCGGGCAGCAGGAGGAGCCGCGCTCCAGAGCAGCCAAGCGCGGCCGGCCGCAGGCAGCCAAAGAGGGCGACGCCGGGGGCGCTAAGAGAGCTTCCGGAGGAGCTGGCGGGGACTGCGGCGAGGCGGAAGAGAGCGAGGGGGGGTCTGAGGGCCATGGGTCTGCCTCGGCCGACGAGCCACAGTCGCCCAAGCCGGCAAAGCGGCCTCGGCGCGGTGCGCCCGCCGCCGCTTCCGCCGCCGCCGCCGCCCCTGCCTCTCTCGCTGCGACGGCCAAGTCGGGCGGAAGACCAACTCGGCAGCGGACTGCGTCCGGGTCCCAAAGCACGTCCGGCAGCGGCCCAGGCGAGGAACCCTCCGACGACGAGGAGAGCGGCCGCGCCGCGCGCCCCCGCCGCCAAGCTTCGCGCGCGCGCAAGGGGCGCTCCGCAGCTGTGCCTGCGACGACCGCCCCTGCCACGCGGACCCGCTCGGCGCGGTCGACTCGGGCGAGCAGGTCTGCATCTTCAGCTGCCTCGCAGGAGCAGGACGAGGAGGAGGCGAGCGGCCCCGTTGCGTCCAGCGCCACAGGCGATGCTGACGCTTCCGATAGCGATGTCGATACGAACCCCGAGGCGGCGCCATCGCAAGCCGCAGGCCGAGCGCGGAAGCGGCCTCGTGCGGCAGCCCAGCCTTCCAAGCCCAAGGCTGCACCACGCAAGCGCGCCGCCAGGGGTGCGTCCGTCACCAGCAGCCCGGCCGCTGCCGCCGCAGCAGCGGCGGCCGATGCGGCGGCCCCAGGGCCTGCGGCAGGTCCTCATGTGGTGTTCACCGGCATCGAGCCGAGCAGGAAGCTGCTCTCCCAGGTGGAGGCCATCGGCGGGACCGTAGGCGACGAGGTAGAGGATGGCTCCTTCGTGGTCCTCATGGCCGGGCCAATCAAGCGCACTGCCAAGTTCCTTGCCGCGATGAGCAAAGGCCACCCCGTGACGCAGGAGTGGCTCGCGGCATCAGCAAAGGCCGGCGCGCCGGCCTCTCCGGCCGACTTCTGGGTGCGCCACGGGCCCTCCGAGAAGAAGTACAAGTTCAACGTGCCGGAGAGCATGGGGAGGCGCGAGGCGAGGGCGGGAGAGCCGCTCTTCGCGGGCATGAGCTTCGTCCAGCTCCCCAATGGTCCCATGCCGCCCGCTGAATTCAAGTCCGTGGTGGAGTCTGCGGGGGGCAAGGTGCTAGCCTCGCTGCCCAAAAAGCGCACTGCGGGCCTCGTGGCGGTCGGTACCGAGGGCAAAATTGCAAAGGCCAAACAGGCTGCGTTGGTCGAGCTGGGCGTGGGAGTCTCCCCCCTCGACGCGCTGCTGCGCTCGGTATGCAGGCAGGAGCACTGCTTCTGAGCGGTGCGCTGCCGCTAGCCGTTGGGTTCATCGAATGGTGCGTTCGCGAGGGGGTGTGACCCGGCTGAGCGGTCGCCACAGCGACTGACGCTGGCGGCACGTTGCGCAGTGAGCGCTGCTGCGTTTGTGGTGACTGTGGCTGCCCGTATCCGATCTTCGTCCAATTGGAGTCAGCTAAATGGCCGCAGCGAGGCTGCCAAGCAAGCGAACACAGGCGCGGGGCGCGACTTGCTCTCACGACCACTCGTCGTCGTCGTCGTCGTCGTCCATGTCGTCATCGTCGTCGGCCTCAACATCAAAGTCCCCGTGCTCAGGCCGCGCGCTCGAGTACCCCCAACGGCTCCCCTCGGCGCTTGCCAGCGCGGCGCCTGGTCCGGGCAGCGGGCCGCGACGCACGGGCAAGGGCCCTACGGCGCCAGCGCGCGCCGGCTCCCCCTGCCTCCCTCCGAGCTCGCCCCTCGCCGCCGCCCTGGCAAGGGACGCCTGGCCAGCGGCGTGCTCCTGCTCAGCCGTGAGCGCGACCCCAATCTCAGCGAGGGCGCGGTCGACGCTCGAGTCTCCCCGGACCGCCGAAGCCGCCGCTGCAACGCCGCGCCCCGGCGCGAAGCCGTCCTCCCGCTGCGCGCTCCTGGGCCTGCGGTGCGCTCCCCTCGTTCCCGCCCCGCGGCGCGCAAGCAGGCGTGAAGCCACTGCCGCCGCCGCCTGAAGTCTGCCCTCCATGGGCTCATGCGCCGCCTCTCCGCCCGCGACGCCGGCAGCCGCACCGCCCGGCGCCACAGCCCAAGACGATGACGACGAGGAGGAGGAGGAGGACGCCCCGCGGCCCGCTGCGGCTGCTGACGGAACCACTCCGAGCGCCGCCGCGGTGCTGCGAAACCGCACCTCCGCCAGCCGCGGGTCCCCCCGCTGCCAATCGGCCCCCTCATCTCCGGCGTCAGCCGGCGCGACGTGCGCCCCGCCCAGCCACGTGTCCGGCGACCGGGCGGGGCCGCCGAACCGCGCCGGGCCCCGTGACGGGAAGCTGCCGCCACCGCCGTGGCCTTCGCCCCACAGCTCAGCCTCGTCGTCCAAGTCGCCGTCCTCCAGACCCGGTCCTGGCCACCCCGAGCCCTGGCCGTCGCTGTCGCCGCCGCGCCGCTCCCCTGCCGAGCCAGCCTCGCTGCCCGCAGAGTCGCTCCCGTCCAGGTCCCCCAGCGTCCAAGCCGAGACCTTGGGGTGCCGCCGCCGCCGCTGCCGCCCGCCCCTCTCCCGCCCGCAGCAGCCGGCGCCGTCGCCGTTGTCCTCCTCGTCAGTGTCCCCGTAGTCATTGCCCTGCGCCCCCGATCTGTTGCTGTCCTCGCTGTCGCTGTCTGACGAGTCGCCCGCCTCGCCGACCTGCGCTGCCAGCAGCGCGTCCCACCCTGCCTCGCCCTGCAGGTCCTCCAGCGCAAGCATGCCGTCGTCGGCCAGCTGCTCGAGGATGCCGCCGGCCAGTCGTGACGCATCCACCGCCCTGGCAGCACCGCCCCGGGAGGCCGCCGCCGCCGCCGCTGCTGCTGCTGCTGCTGCTGCTGCTGTCTCAGCCGCCGCCCCGGACATGGCGTCGGCGCCTCCGCCCGCCGCCCCGCCCCCGGCCCTCCCCGTCTCTTCCAGCCGCGCGCCGTCCCGGGCCCCGCCCTCCTCCACCCTCACCGGCACGAGAAAGTCCAAAACCTCGTCGTCGTCGTCGTGGTCCCCGTCCTCGTCCTCGTCGTCCTCGTCGTCCTCGCCGTCGCCGCCGTCGCGTCCAGCCGCCCCCGCCGCGTGCGATCGCATGCGCCTGCGCGCGGCCCTGGCCTCCTCGCGCAGAGTCACCGCCAGCTCGTGGCTGCCCCCGCGAGCCGCGTGGTTGGCAGCAGAGAGCCCGAGGGAGTCCTTGGCCGTCGGGTCGGCGCCGGCCCCGAGCAGCGCCACTACAGCACGCGTGTCGCCGGCGAAGGCTGCGGCCATGAGGCTTGTGACGCCGTCCTCCTCTCTCGCGAAGCGGGCGTGCGCTGGCGCGCTGGCCCGCTCAATGCACCACTCTCGGAACCCGCTGTCCAGCTGGCCGGCTCTCATTGCTCTGCCGACAGCGGCTCCCTGCTCGCGCTGAAGCGGGGTGAGGATGCGGCTGCCGCCGCTGAAGCCCGCCGCGGGCGAGCGGATGCGCGTGCCAGAGCGGGGCGGGGGCGTGCTGCGCGCTGCGGGGCCGCGTCGCGCCGCGGCAGCCCCGGGCGTCGCAATGGCCACCCCTCGCCGACCGGCCTTTCCGGGGGCCGCGGGCGAGTTTCGCAGAGGCGGCTCGTTCGACGGGGCCGACGTCGACCCAAGCGCCGCCGCGGGCAGGGTGCCCGGACCAGCAGCTGCGGCAGCGGCGGTAGACGCCGTCGGAGCGTCGTCCAAGTCCACGGTGCGGAACACGGACGCAATGGCGTTGGTTCGGCGGCTGCCTCGACGCATTGACTCGCGCATGACCGCCTGGCGCAGCTCTGCCAGGCCTTCCTGCGCGATGCTCGCCCCGCGCCGGGCGACGGTGTCCAGCGGTGCCGCGGCGTGGCCCGGCGCGGCTGCGCTGCCGCTTGCGTGCAGGGCCTTGACGCGCGCAGCAAGGTGGGCCGCAAAGGCGTTCGACGACGCCGTGCGGTAGTCTGTGCTGGCAACGCGGCGAAACACGATGCGGCGGCGGCCGGCCATCGCGGCGTCAGACTCCCCCCCGACGCGAGAGCGCTTGGCTCCACCGCCTTCGCCCAACTGCGCGCTTGCCATGGCGTCGGCGAGACCCGCCACGCCTCCCTGGCCCGATGGCCCAGTCTCGATGATGACCTCTTCCTCCGGGTCGAGGCCGCGCTTGCGACGCATACGCAGCAACAGCGGCCCTCGAGGGGCCGCCGGCTGAGCGCCAGCAGCAAGGCGCGCGGCATCCGCCCGTGCTTTGGCCGCGGCTGCTGTCAAAGGAGCAGGTGCGGCCCGGGCTGCGCGCGGCGCGAAGCGGCGTCTGGGCGATGAAGCTGCCATGCTGCCGGGCCCGGACGCAGCACTGGCCCCGCTGAGCGTGAGCCTCCGCCGCCGCCCCCGTACACGCCCGCGCGTGACCCGCTCGCGCCGTGGGCGTGTGAACGGCGAGCTTGCGGAGTGGCCCAGGGCCCGCACGACCGGGCTGGGCCGGGCAGAGCAACATGTCCTCGCTGCGCGTGGCCGGCGCTCGCATTCGCTGGCGCTCGTGGCAGGCCGCACACCGCCCGTTCGTCTGAACCCCCCCAAAAGGCCCGCGGCGTGTGGCAGTGTCATGTCCTCACAGCCCGGCCTCGCTGGGTCCGTGTTGTCGGACGCCACGGCGTTCGACCTGGAAATCCAAACGGGCGAGCTCGAGATGATGCGCCGCGCTGTGCAGGACGGCGTCGAGGATGCTCGGGTGCTGCAGGCTGCGCGGGAGCGCGCGGCCTCGCTGCTTCCCATCGGGCCGGAGGCGTGGGCGGCCTGGCTCGAGGACGAGCTGGCCTCCCCTTCGGCCGCAAGCGCCGAGCTGTTCGAGCGCGCCGTGGCCAACCACCCGACCGCGACGGCGTTGTGGCTGTTGTACGCACGCCTTGCCAGGACCTGCTCCGCGGACCGGGACCCGGTGGCCAGCGAGCGGTCGGTTCTGGAGCGAGCGGTGGCGGTGGCAGGCTTGCACCCGATTTCGGGCCACGAGGCTTGGGCGGCCTTGTGCGCCTTTGAGGCCAAGCAGGCAGAGGGCGCGACGACGGCCAAGGACCGCGCGCTTGCGACGCGCGCTGCTGAGCGGTGGGCTCGCGCCCCACTGGACGCGCCCGGCGGCGACGCGCTCGCCTCCGGGCCTGGGCCCGACTGCGCCACTGCAGCAAGCCAGGTTGGCATCGCTGCCCGCACGCGAGGGGCGGAGCGCGCGCGCCTGTTCTGCGCCGCCCAGGAGGCCACCGACCTTGCCCGCCGAAGCGCTTCCAATGTGCCGGCGGCGAGAGCCGCCTGGCGGGCGCTCATCTCCGCAGACCAGGCAGCAGCCGGGCCCGGGTGCGCCGCAGCCACGGCGGAGGCCGCGCTCGCAGCCTTCCCCGAGGACGAGGCCCTCTGGGACGACGCCGTGGCCCTGGCCGCCGGGCCCCTGGCCCAGCCGCTCGCCGCCCTCTGCATCGCGAGCCGCCGGCTCAGGCGCTGGCCCCGCTCGCTCCCGGCATGGACGGGATACACGCGGCACGTGGAGATGGCGACGGCTGCCGTGAGCGCGCAGGACTCCAAGGGGGGGCTCCAGCTGAGCCCAGGGGCCCACGGCATCCCGCACTGGGCGGGGCCTCTGTCAGCTGACTGCCTGCGCCTGGCGGACCCGATGACAGCGTTTGACAAGGGGTGCGCGCTCGAAGCCCTCTCCGAGTGGGCCACTGCCGAGGAGCGCGCAGCTGCCGACGGCGGCGGGGCTGCAAGCCACGGCAGCGACGCGGCAGCCAGCTCCCGCGTCGCCTTGGCCGCGCAGCGGCTGCTTGCGGACCTCGCCGGTGAGGAGCGCTTGCTAGCCTCCAGGCTGGCGCGCGCGTGCTGGCTGCTCAAGGCAGTGCGCGTCGACGCCGCGCTCGCGCTGGGAGCCGGGAGGCAGCTGGCAGCGTCCGGACGGCGCTTCGCGAGGGCAAGCCATCTGCGGAGGTTTGGCCGGAGCAGGAGCCGCGTGCTGAGAGAGCTGCGGCGCCGTCACGACGAGGGCGGGCTCTCTGATGTCGAGGCCGAGGGGGACGGCGCCGGCGCCCAGGCGGGCAACGGCGACGACGACAGTGACGACGATTCCAGTGACGAGGATGACGACGACGAAGACGACGACGATGATGATGATGACGATGACGACGATGACGAGGTGACTGGTGGTCGGGCGGGCCGGCACTCCCGCCGAGACGGCTCCAAGACGACTCTCCCCCCCCCTCCGGCGGTCATGCCCGGCGCAGCGTCAACCATCGCCCGCGCGGCTGTCAAGTGGAGCGTGGAGCTGCTGGACCGGGCGTGCGGCGGGCACGGCGCCGCGGCCAAGGAGGCGCCCCGCGGCCTGGGCAGCCTCCTCGCCGAGGTGGCCGTCACCGAGGAGATGCTCAGCCGCCCGCGGAGCGCCCGCGTGGTCCGCGCGTGGGACCGAGCGGCCCAGGCTTCGGCTGGCTGCGACGGCCACGTCACCGCCACAGCAGCGAGCGCAATCGCGGCGGCAGGGGCTGTGGGACGAGCTCTGGCCATCACAGGGTCCTCTCTCAGCGCGATTGCAGGGACGGAGGGCGGGAGCGCCGGCGCCAGCAGCAAGCGAGGCGGATCGGCACGGACCCACGCAGCAGACGGTGCCATCGCGAACGGAACTTCAACGATCCACGACTTTGAGACCGTCGCTGCAGCGCACGAGCGCCTCGCCCGCTGGTACGGGTCCGTGGAGCAGGCCGAGGCGGCCGAGCAGCACATTGCAAGCGCCCGAGCCCGCATTGCCGCCATGCGGCAGGCCGAGGCCGAGGCCGCGGCCGCAGCAGCCCCTGAGCGACCCTCTAGCCGGGCAAGCGATACGAGGCGGGGTCAGGCCGCCCGCGATGCGCCCGATCGGGACGATGGTCCTCCGGCTCTCGGGGGCGCCCCTCACCACGGCCGCCGCACTGGGGTCATCATGAGCCCCGGAGTGGCACTCGCCTCGAAGCGCAGAGCCGCCGAGACAGCGCCTCCCCAGCCCGCATCGAGCAGTGCTGCCGCTGCCGCTGCCGCTGCCGCTGCCCCCGCGGCTGCCGCTGCGCCGGTGGCCCCGCGTGCCTCCAAGCGGCCCGCCCCCGACTCCGACGTCGACCCCGCCTCCAAGCGCAGCCGAGTCACTGGCGCCGCAGCGGCTGCAGCCGCCGCTGGCACCGCGACGGAGGCATCCTCCTCAACCGACGCGCCGCCAGCCAACGAAAGCAGCAGCAGCAGCAGCAGCGGCGGCGGCGGCGGCGGCGGCGGCGGCGGCGGCGGCGGTAGCATGGCCGCCATGCTGGCCCGTATGCGTGCCTCGTCTGCGCTCGCGGCCGCGCAGCCGCCGACGTCATCGTCCGCGCCATCGTCTTCCGCTGCACCGTCGGAGGCTGAGACTGCCCACGGCACAGCCGACGCGGAGGCGGACGCGGAGGCCGACTCAGTGGACGGCTCCTCGTCCGTGGCCGGCTCCCGCGGAGGCGCGGCCGTGCCGGCGGCTCTCGAGCCCTCCGTCTTCTTCAAGAACTTTCCCTACGGCTGGGAGGAGGACGCCGTGCTCAAGTGGTTCGCCGACCAGCTCGGCGCAGAGGCGCCGTCGCGCGTCGAGCTTGAGCGCGACGAGTCGGGTCGCACCCGCGGGTTTGGCAAGGCCATCTTTGAAAAGGGCTTCCACGCTCGCATGTCTGTGAAGCAGCTGGCGCACGCGCGTGCCGATGGCAGGCACATCGTGGTGGAGCTCTTCAGGGCGCGCCGCGGCAGAGCAGCCTCCGAGGCCAGCGCAGACGCCCACAGCAACGATCCTCGCAGCGTCTTCCTCCGGAACTTGCCCGAAGGCGCCACCGCGGAGTCGCTGGCAGCGGCCGCCGAGGCCTTTGTGCGCGCCGAGGAGGCCAAGGAAGGGGGCACCGCCGACGAGGGCGAGAGCCGCGTGTCCGAGTGCGAGGTGGCGCGGCACCCGCGCACTGGGCTCTGCAAGGGGCACGCCATTCTCCGCATGGTGAGCGATGACGCCGCGCGGCTGCTCCGCCACGTCATCGGGCAGGCGTTTGCGGGGTCGGACCGCGTCGACGTCAGGCAGGCGAACGCAGGGGCCCTGGAGGCGCTGCGAGCCAAGAATGCGGCCTCGCGCGAGCGGGCCAAGGCGGGGCACGCCCCGGGCGCCGGCGCCTCGCTGGGAGGTACAGCCGGCGGCGGGGGGCGCGGGCGTGGGAGTGGTGGTCGCGGGGGCGGCGCCGGGCGCGGCGGGCAGCGGCGGCGCCTGATGGTGCCCCGCTCCGTACAGGTGTCTCGCAAGTAGGCGGCGGACCCACCCGCGCCAAGTCCCAGCTTGCGTCACCTCCCGCCGCGGGTGCTTCTCGGGCGAAGATGGGATTTGCGTGGGGTGTGAAGGGAGGGAAGGGGGGGACGCGCTGGACCACCCAGCCGCGCCGAGCGACCATGCCAAGCGACTCCGCAGCGCCCCAGACTGGCTGTGTTTGGCTCGCGCGCAGCGTCCCCGCCCCCCCCCCCCCCCCGCAGACCACACAAAACACACATACACGATTTCGGGCCACCGCTCCAGTTCAAACGGTGCGCCCCCAGCGCGGCCTTCCGCAAGCTACGCCCTGGCAACGAGCATTGGCCCGGCAACAGCGCCGGCGGCGGCCGCGGAGTCGAGAGCGCCAATGGCCGCGAGCGCCATCTCGATCGCCGTCCCTGGCCCCCGGGAGGTGATGACCCGGTGCTCACTGTCAACGACGACACGCTCCTCGGAACGCGAGGAGGCGGGAAGCTTGTCGAGGAACGCTGGGTGGCACGTGGCCGGCGCGGCCTCGGGCAGCAAGCCATGCGGCAATAGCGCGACTGCTGGAGCCGCGCAGATCGCGCCGTACCACCGCCCCGCTTTTTGCTGGTCCTTGAGCATGTCAATGAGCGGCGCCGATCCGCCGAGGGCCTCAGCGCCGGGCATGCCGCCGGGCAGAAGGATGATGTCGAACGGCAGCTCTTCCGCGCGCGCCCTGGCCGCCTCGATGGTGCAATCGGCAAGCAGACGCACGCCGCGGGACATTTCGATGGCATCGCTCGCGCTGGCCACGCCCACGCCCGCCACCACCACGTCAAACGACGCGCGTCGCAGGGTGTCGATGAGGCACACAGCCTCGATCTCCTCGCTGCCAGCAGCGATTGGAACCAGAGCCCGACGGGCGCTTGCCACAGCTGCTGTGGCCGTACCTGCCATTCGTCTCGTGTTGGGCAGCCGCGCGCCAGAGCCCCAGCAAGACGCAGTGTGCGCGCAGGCTTTTTGTGACCGCATTTCTGACTGCTCTGCTGCAACTGCCCACAGCCGCGATCGCTCCCCGCGACAGCGGACGGTGCAAGAAAACAAGGCAGCAGCGACTACGCGCTTTTCGGGCCGTTGTCGAACCCTCGCATCAGTACGGCAAGCCGGGACATGGCCGCAGGGTGTTCGCCCAGGACCAGAGTTGCCTCCTCGAGGGCAGTCGCAACTTGCGCGCCGGGCATGCGCAGCGCCGCCATGCGCGCCAGCAGCCGGGCCCGGACTCGTGCATCCAAGTCGCAAAGCCGCGCCACGAGTGCCTCGCAGCGAAGCTGGTCCTCGAGCCCGGCGTTCATGCGCGCAAGGTCGACAGCTGCCTCCACATCCCCGCCCAGGCTCGCGGCCTCCACCCCTTGCGGACCGGCCGCCCGCACCCGCCGCGCCGCCTCTGCGACCTTGGCGCGGGTCTCGCGAAGCAGGTCCACGATTCGGGCAATCTTTTCGCCGTCCCGCTCGAGCAGCTTGGCCACGACGCGCAGTCGGTCCCGTGGCGACGGCTCGTTGCTGTCGCCAGCAGCTGCGTCGCTCGCCGTGACCGAGCCGCTGTCGAGCGCCTTGACAACCGCGTGCGTGATCTGCAGGGCCGCAGCAAGCTCCACGGCCGCGGCGTCTCTGCCCGCCGCCAGCCTCGTGGCAGAGGCGGCTCTGCCCATGATGACCGGCATCACTGCTCCCAGGACGCCGTTGCGGAGGGCGACGAGTGCGGCGCCCGGCCAGCTGCCGGCCAGCGCGGCCAGCGCCCCAACGGCGCAGTGGCGCGCGAAGAGGCCCGTTCGCTGGGCCACCAGCACCAGCAGCTCCGGCGCCTCCGCTCTCGTGAGGGCTGCCCGGATGGCCAGCTCCTCGTCGCCGGGTGCGGAGTCAGCGGCGAGCGGGATGGCCGGTGCCGCGGCCCTGGACAGGGCCTGGAACACGGCCTCGCAGCACTCCTTCTCAGCGGCCGTGGCGGGGTCTCGCTGGGCAAGGCGATACACCCCCGCGGCCCGCACCAGCAGCTCCACGCCGTCAACACGCACGTCGTCGGGCCCCGAGACGGGCGCCGGCTCGGAGCGGCCTCCCGTCCCGGCCGAGTGCGCGTCGGCTGGAGTGCTCGTCCGGAGCCGCAGGCTGGGCAGCGACAGGCGGACGGCTGGCGACTGCTGCAGCAGGAGGGCCAGGACCTCGGCGGCTTGGTGGCGGACCGCCGTGGTGGCCACGTCGCTCGCGCTGCCAGCAGGGCCGGTGGCGGCTGCCGCGGCGGAGCTGGACGAGGACGAGGAGGAGGAGGAGGAGGCCCTGGAGGGCTGGAGGCGGCGCAGCACGAACTCCGCCAGACCGCTGGCCACAAGCCGCGCCGTGGCGTCCACGCCCGGCGGGGGCGCGGACACCATCTGCTCGCAGATGCTCAGCGCCCTCTGGCAGCCCTCCGCGTCGTCCTCGTCGCCGGTCTGGTCGAGCTCCCAGAGCCGAGCCACGACCGCCTCGCAGCCGCCCAGGCGCACCGTTGCCTCTGCAAGAGGCCGCGTCGCCGTCGGTCCGCGGTCGCCGCCCCGTCCTTGCCCCAGCTCCGCCTCAGCCTCAGCCTCCGCTCCCGCATCCGCCTCCGCCTGCAGCGCCTCGTCAAGGAACTCCAAAGCCGCGATGCTCACGTCGCCGTTGGGGTGCCCCACCACCGCCAGCGCCGCCTCGGCGCCGCCTGCCGCGACAACTTCGCCCAGAAGCTCGGGCGCGCTTGCCAGGTCCTGCAGCGCGCGCACTTCGGCGTGCAGAGCCATTTCTGACTCAAGGAACTTGGAAGGATCGTCGGGGTGCTTGGAGCGCTCGAGCTGGTTCTGTTGGTGGGCGCGAGCCACGGAAGCGGAGAGGCGGCGCGCCTGCGCGGCGTCGAGGCTCGCGGGGCGAGGCACGCGGTCGGCTGCTTCCAGGCGCTCCTCGATCTCCCGGCGCTCCGCCATACTCAGCGAAGGGCCAGTCGGCGCAGGCGGACGGGCTTCGCTCTCGGCCGCGGCCCCGCCGTTGGCCAACGAGCCGGCGCCCGCTGCGGCCGCGAGCCCTTGCACAAGCGATCGCTCGATTGCGTCATCGGCGGCCAGCAGGCTCCCTGCACCGCGCGGGGCCCAGTCCGTGACTCCAGATGCGCCGCCTGCCGCGACGGCCAGGCGCTTGGGAGCATTCTGCTCCGGCGCGTCGTCGGCCAGCAGATGGGCAAACTCGTCGTCGTCAGCAATGTCCAAGTCATTGGCATCACGACGGCTTGACATGGCAACGTCCAAGGGCGCCCCCGGCCCAAGCGTGTGCAGCAGGCAGCCGCCGAACGACGGCGGAGTGCCCGGGCCTTCTGCGAGGCGGGAAAATGTGTGGGCGTGGCAATGGCAGCGGCAGCGACCGCGCCACAGCTCCGAATCTGAGGTGGACATTGCCGTTAGTCAGGGCTCCAAATGTACCCGGGGTCGGCTGGCCCAGGACTTGTGATGGCGAGAGCCGAGGGCCGCGACGTGAGCGCCTTCTGGACAGGTCAGCCGGGCAACTCGTGTGCATCGGTGGGACGCGCCACCGCCTTGCGTCCGGGCGGCGGTGGCGGCCAACCCAAGTCTCGGCGCGGGGCTGGACGCGGCGGCAGAGCCGGCCGATCTGCCAGGCGGGCCGATGGGGCGCCCCGCGGGCGCACTGGACGCTGCTGCGCGGCTGCCGCGCGACCAGGCACCGCAGAGGAGCGGCAGCGATGGCTGAGCCGCCGACCCTGGCAACCGCGGGACGCGCCGCCATTGCAGGCGACGCGCTGGCCAGACTCCAGGCCGAGGCCGAAGCTCTCGGCAGCTTGCCCGCAGACACGGCCGCGGAGCTTGTGGGTGTCGCGGGGAGGTTCCTGATGGTCCCGGCGGTGAGGCAGGCCCGGCTTGTGCTGGTCACTCGGTTCGCTGTGATGCCTCGCGCGATTCGCCCAGGTTGAACCGCAAGCATGCAGCTTGGCTCCGCCAGCGCTCCTTCCCGGCACCCCACCCCGTGGAAATCCGTGGCCGGCCGGCCGTTTCGTGGTGTGTCCTATTGTGGTGCCGCGCAGGACGTTGATGTTGTGGAGCAGGCCACGACCCTGGCTGGCAAGGCCGGCGTTGCTGCCCGCGCTGTCAAGGTGAGTCTATCCGTCGCAGGCAGCGTCGCTGGGCCACCGTGGGTACGCGTGCGTAGCCACGCACTGAGTTTGCCTTTGTCCGAGACCGCGGGGCGGGGAAGGTGGTGACAGGGCGCGCCACTCCGGCTGCTGCACGCGCTGTCTGTCGTGCCGCCCACCCGTCTGCCTGCCTGCCTGCCTGCCTGCCTGCCGCAGGGGGGACTGCGGCTGCTGCTCGAGGTCCTGAACGGGGCTATCAAGCACGGCTGCACGTCGGAGGACGTCGCGGCCGACCTCGCAGTGCTGGGCGCCGGAGACGTTGCGGCCCGCCTGGCTGCCGAGGAGTGGGAGGGCCGCGGGCAAGACCTCGCCCACCGCACCGCCACCTCAGCCGTGACCACGAGCCGCCTCGTGGACATGTCCTGGTCCTTCGGCGTCTCCGTTGCGACGGACGAAGTTGCGCCTGTCGGAGAAACGTTCCTCCAGCTCCGGCTGGTGTTGGCCACGGGCGGGGGCGGGCGCGACAACGTGTACATGGAGCTCACTCTGCCGCAGTTCTACGAGCTGCTCGCCCAGCTCCAGCGCGCCAAGGCGATCATGGACTTCCTGGCCAGCGGGGCGTGAGCGGCGCGCCCTCCCGACACGGAGAAGGTGGGGCGTGAGCGGCGCGCCCTCCCGACACGGGGAAGGTGGGGGCGCTCCGCTGCCCACCGGAGGGGCCCGTGCCCCGTGCGACCATAGGCGCGACGCCGCCATCCTTGCTATGCGTGTGTGTATGACTTTGCGTGTCGGCGTGTGCGTGCGCGCCTGCGTCCTCCTCATGCGTGCGCGCTGTGGGGGATTGCCGTCAGCTGCGGGTGGCGGCTGCGTCGCAGCAGGCTCGGCCACGGGCGGCATGGGGCGTGCGGAGCCAGAGGGGAGCTCCGGGCTGCATGATGTGGCATCATCGCGCTCGCGTCGAGTGGCGGGCAGTGGATTCGCGCGAGCCCTGCAGCAAGCCAGGCCTCAAGCAGGCAAGCGCCCCGCGACCCAACCCCGACGCCATTGCCTCTCGGCCTGCGCCCGCGGTCGGAGCGCGCGCTGGAATCACCGTCAAATTGCTATACGCGCGCGCTCGTCACACACTTGCGCGCATGGAGTGACGAGCCGAGCCAGGCTCTGGGCGCTAGGCCAGGGCTGTCCGCACGCCTGCATGTCTGCCCGCCTGCGCGTGCGGCTGCGCAGGGGTGGGGCCCGCTGCCCCGGCCCGGCCGCCCCCCTCCCCCCGGGCGCCCCGTTCTGTGCCTCAGAACTTGTCCGGCATCTCGGACGGGTCGGCCGCCTTGAAGGCCGGGAGCTCCTTGGCGGCGGCACACACGCGCGCGATGGTGGGAAAGGCAGACATGTCCACGCCGAACCGGCCGGCATTGTACTCCTGGGGCACGAGAAGGACGTCCACCAGCGTGACCTCGTCGCCGCACGCGTACTTGCCCGCAGTGGTGCTCAGCGCCGCCTCGAGCCCGCGGAAGCCGGTCTCGATGACCCACTTGCCCCACTCGAGCTTCTTTGCGTCCTTCTCCTCCTGGGTGCTGAACTCGGCCATGAAGCGCTTGAGCACGCGCAGGTTCTGGACCGGCTGGATGTCGCAGCCGATCATCTGCGCCATGGCGCGCACCTTGGCGCGCTCTGCCGCGCTCCCTGGGAGCAGCTTGACGCCGGCCGTGGGGCGCGTGTCCTCGAGGTACTCGATGATGGACATGCTCTGGGTGAGGGTGTTGCCGTCGATCACGAGCGCAGGCACCTCGCGCATCGGGTTCAGGGCCGCGAACTCGTCCTTGAGCTGCTCGCCCCCGTCCTTGAGGAGGTGCACGGCCTTGTACTCGTAGTCGATGCCCTTGAGTGCGAGCGCAATGCGAACGCGCCAGGAGCAGGTCGACCGCCAGTACGAGTACAAGACGGGCTTTGCGGCGTCTGCCGCCGCGGCCGGGGCCTCGTCCTCGCGCGCGCGCTTGGCTGGAGAAGCAACCGCCGCTGCTGCCATTGGGCTTTGTGAGAGGTGTGGGTGTGATCCGTGCGGCAGCGCGGAGGCCACACGACCCGGGCAGATCCGTGGCGCTTGTGAAATCGCCCTCGGAACACCCGACGGCTCTGCCAAGCGCTGGGTGTTCGCTGCACGTGCAGCGTTCGAGGCGCGGCGAGCTTGCGCTGGTAGCACGACACGCGGACTCTCACGGGGCTTGAGCGGGCACTCCGAGTCGGCTTCTTTTCAGTGCCCCGCGAGGTAGAGCTTGCGAAAGTGCCTGAGGCTCTCCTGCATATCCATCTGGCGCAGGCGCTCCTCTTCAAAGAAAGTGGACGCGAGCTCCGCAACTGCCGCGGGCCGCAGCATGATGGACGCCGTCCTTGCGGCTGACTCTCTGTCTGCCTTCCGGCTCTGGGCGGCGTACCTGAGGCGAGCCTTCGCTGCCACTCGCTCAGCGTTCTCAGCTGCCTCCAAAGCAGCGCGGTACACGCCGACCCGCCTGCGGGCGTCGCTCATTGCAGCGTCGGTGATGATGCTCTCCTTGCTGCGCAGCTGCTGCGCCTCGATCCCAATGTCAGCAAACTCGTCGTGGCCTCCCATGGCATTCACACGCTGACGTTCCGTCTCTCGTTTCAGCCTCCAAGCGGCCAGGTCAGCTTGGGCTCGCACAACGAACTCGTCGTGCGATACCGACGGCAGGAGGCTTCGGATGCCGGCTGGCCGCGAAACGCTCAGCACCGATACCAGGCGAGGCTGGTTGCTGTCAGCCTCATGGTGGAGCGTCCCGCCTCGACGGGCCCGCATCGGGCTGGCAGGTGCCATGTGCATTGCAGCCTTTTCAAGGCTGCCTGCCACGGTCGCAGAAATGCCTTTGAGCCTGCTCTCCAACCCGTCTTTGCCAGGGGGCCGTCGCCGCCGTGTCGCCGGGCTGCCGGCGTCCGCCTTCAGAAGGTCTCGGGCTGCACGGCCCAGTGCACCGCGGTGCTGCCGCCAATCGGCCCCTCGCACCGGAGACCCAGATGCAGAGGATGGGGCGCTTGTGCCGAGGAAATCCACAAAGTCAAAGTCGCCGCCGGCGTCAATGTTCACAACTCGCGCTGGCGACGCCAACGTTGCTGCAACGCTCCGCCGCCGTGCACGCTCAGGGGACAGGTTCAAGGACAGCGGGCGGTGCCTGCTGTGGCGAGTCGGAAGGGGTTCATGGACGTCGGACAGCGCAGGGTGTCCGGGGCTTCGAGCGCCGTGCGCCCTTTCGCCCCGAAGGAGTCGAAGGGCTCGCGAGCGATCCTTGAGGGGCAGGGGGCTCGCTTTCTCGTCGGGGTCGGACTCGCTAACACCCACGGCACGGGACCACGTGGGTGGCCCAGACGTGAAGGGGACGCGAGCAGAGACCGAGTCGCGAGGAGGCTCCTCTGGAGGCAGCGGCGGCAGCTTGCCGTCTCGCAACGCCTGCAGCGTGCTCCATCCGCCGGCCGAATGGCCTAGCTTGACCCTCCGGCCCAGGCCAGGCTCGGGCGGCAAGCGCACCTTGAGCGTGGACAGCTTGCCTCCCCCGCTTTTGAGGGTGTTGGACGGCACGAGCAGGCTGCCAAAGCCCGAAAGCAGCCGCGTGCTCTTGGCCTGTCGCTCCGAGTCGGGCTCTGGCACCTCCAGCTCGCCGTCGCCTCGGATCCTCCGCGTCTGCTCTCTGCTGTCCTCGCGCCGAATGGCGAATCGCGCAAGAGCTGCCGCCGTCTCGTCGAACGCCTTGGAGACGGGAGAGCCGTCGTCGTGCTCCTTGGGCTTGGGCCGCACGCTCGACAACAGGGCGGCGTCGGCGTCATCGAGCACCCAGTCCGGCGGCACAGGCTCGTCGAGCACCGGCAGTGAGAGGTTGCGCAGCACGCGCGTGTCCCACACGCACCCGGGCGGAGCCTTTTCTCCTCCCGGAATCAGCCGCCACGCGTCCTGCTCCAGGTCTGCGGAGCGCAGGAGGGTCGCCGAGTTCCCGGGAATGCGCTCGTTCTCAACGAGCCGGTGGTGTTCGGCGGCCATTGCCGGCACTGCGCGAAACCAGGTCCGGTCCGGCACCACAGAGTCGGGAGCCAGCCCCCCCAGCAAAATGAGG
Source organism: Cafeteria roenbergensis (assembly GCA_008330645.1). Classification (NCBI taxonomy): domain Eukaryota; class Bigyra; order Bicosoecida; family Cafeteriaceae; genus Cafeteria; species Cafeteria roenbergensis. The sequence goes on along the minus strand of VLTN01000003.1, from coordinate 340,321 downwards.
CTGATCACATCGGCGCAGGCGGCCCGGAACCGGCCGTCCAGGAGCGCCGTGTCCAGGGGAAAGAGCCAGAGCGCGGCCCACGAGACAACGCGCGCCAGCACGGCCGCCGCCCACTCGACGAAGCGATCCTGCAGGTGCCGCGGCAGCGAGTCCCGCATGGCCGAGCAGCTGAGCGTCATGGCTGTCCGCAGTTCAAGAGGCTGCGGCCCCCCGCAGCCGAACGTTTCGATGCAAAACCACAAGCAGTAGTTGAACAGCTTGCGCCCCTCCGCGTTGGTCAGCAAGAGCAGACGGAACCGGCGGCCAGCGGGCGTGGAGTCGCCGCAGGTGGCAGCCGCCCGGTTGATAAACTTGAGGATCCAGCCCTCGCCGAAGGAGAACCGATAGGCGTCGCAGGCGGCCGCGGTCGCAGGGCATGTGGCAGTTTGCAGGCGACGCGACGCCATCCTTGCTGGGCCGGGGCAATCTCGCCTGGCGTGCGCGCTGGCTGGCCGCGGCCAGGCTCGCAGGGAAGCCGCCCCTTCGGGCTCCCTCGGTCCAACGAGTCGACGCGCGCAGCGACGGGGTCGCGGCCAGGCCACTCGGTTTCCGGGTGCAGCGCTGCCTTCAGCAGCTCTGCTTGGGCTTGCTGTCGGTGTCAGTTCGCCCGGCGCAGGGGTGCCGCGCAGCTGCCGCCCAGCGCACTTAGGGGGCCAGCCGAGAAGGTGCCCCCCCCCCCCCCCAGCGTGCCCGTACCCGGTCCCAGCGCGCAGTTCCTGCGGCTGGGGCGACGGGATGGAGGACCTCCAGGACTGCCTGGAGGACTCGCGCTACTCGCGGGCCGTCAGCGACCCTCACCCAAGGCCCACCAAGCCGCTCACGCTTCCCTCCGCGGTGATCGCCGCGGAGTATTTTGAGGCGCTGCACCAGAAGGACTCGTCCATCCTCTCGTTCGAGAATGTGATGAGCAGCCCCCTGGGCTACTTCCTGGTGAGGCTGCGGGCACGCGCCCGAGCGAAACTGGTTTGTCGCCGGGAACTGATGGCAGCACGACACGGCCAGCGCGCGCTGCTGCCGCCCCCCCAGCCGCGCGCCCCCTCCGCTGCCATGGGCTGTCGCGACTCGCAGTTCCGGCGCTTTGTGATGCGCAATTCGGAGACCGCGGTGTTCGCGTTTGGCGAGGACGTCCAGGCATACTGCGCGTCGGCAAAGGAAAGCATTCGGCGCCGCCAAGCGGAAGCCCTCGTCCGCAAGTACCTGCAGCGGTCCCGCGGAGCGCTTTCCCGAGGAATGTCCGGGACAGTCGTGACAGCTGGGTCGATGGCGTCGCACTTCGGCGTGGAGCCGGGGTCGGAGGTGCTGGCGTCGCGGTCGAGGGGCGCCAAGCAGCGTCGCGTGGTGCCCAGCGTCAGCCGCGAACTGGGCGGCTCCCTGGCCGATGCCTCTGCTCCCGACTCCGCGCGGCTGGCGTCCGCCTCGTTTGCCGCGGCCGCGTCGACGGGGGCGGCCAAGGGCCGCAGCGGCGTGGGGGTCGTGGAGGGAGCAGCGAGCCGGCCAACGCACCCACGCAGCCGGCAAAACAGCCAAACGTCTGCCGCCGCCCGATCCCACCGCAAGAGCAGCAGCACCCCCGGACGGACCGACCAAATGGGGATGCGGGGTGCAAGCTTGTCCACCAGGGGCTACGTGGACTCGGAGCGCGCCATCACCGACGGGCGCAGCGGCACGTTCGCGGTGCGAGGCTCCAGCTCCATCCATGCCCAAAAGGGCGCGGACGAAGCGCGCTTGGTAGAGGACGTATCCCACCAGCTTGCCCGCCTGCGCATGATGTACTGGCCCGGTGTGGACGGGGGCATCGCTGTTCGCAGCCGGCTGGCGCCCGGGGGAACAAGCATCGCGGACGCCCTCGTCGCGCTGTACGCAAGGGCCGAAGCCCCAGCCCTGGTCGGCGGCCCCCTCCGCGACGTCGTTGTCGCGCTCGTGCGCGCGGAGCGGCACATGGCGGCGCTTGCGTCGGCGGAATCAGCCCCGTCGTCGCGCGCCGTGACGCGCCGCTACGCTGCCTCACAGGTGGAGACGCTGAGGCGGTCCATCTCGGCATCGCACGCTCCCGCTGGAACCAGCGCGGACGGCGCGGTGTCCTTGGGCCCCCCCGCTGCCCCCGCGCAGGGCATCCTCCGCCATCAGACGCAGACTTCTCAGCTGAGGGGGTCCGGGGGCATCTCAACCGACGCGGCCGCGGCAGCCGTGTCAGGGCCCGCCTCCAGAGCGCAGGCCGCCATTGCAGAGGAGTCGTGCTCGATCATGGGGGACGCTGCCGGCTCCATCAGCCGGATCGGCACTGTCGCCTCCCAGCCCGCGTATGTGACGCCCCACCCCAGCGCGGTGGAGTCGTCCCTGCCCCCGGCCACGCAGCCCAAGCACCAGCGCCGCCTCAGCGTTCTCACTCTCGAGGTGCCTCGCTCGTGTCGCGACCTTTGGAAGCAGCTCTACGCCGAGACGGCACCGCGCGACCAGACCACTGGCAGCCGGGCCACCCGCCCCAGCGCCGAAACGACAGGCTCAAGAGGGACGGGGGGAGCCCTGATGTCTGTGACGTCGCCGGTCGAGAGCCCCGCCGCTGGGGGGGCTGGCGGGAGGCGCCCGAGCCGCGGCATCCTTCGCCAGTCGGACTCCGTTCCCGCCAGAGGGCGAAACGCAAGTGCCAGTATGGCTATGGCAGGCCCCGCAGGGGACGGTTGGCGCCAGACCCAGCAGCACATTGCCGGCTCCTCACGGGCTGGCCAGCCGGCCTCGCCCCCCGTCGCCCGCGGCTCCATGCCGAGCGTGCCGGGCGGATCGCTGCTCAACCGGCCGAGAAAGTCGGGGTTCCTCCGCCGCGGGGAGTCGGAGGATGTGGTGGACGTCACGGCGCCGAGCTCGCAGCAGGCGGCGCGACGGCACAGCGGCGACTCGCGAGCGCACGTGCTGCCAACGCCAGGATGTGCAAGCATCGCGCCGTCGGACGGCACCGACCGCCTAACCAGCTCGAGATACAACGGCGGAAGCAAGCCAGCCACTGCTGGGGGCGGAGGGGGCAGCAGCGGGCGCACTGGGTCACAGACCGGAGACAGGGCGAGACACCCGCGGCACAGCGCCAGCAAGCTGTCCGGCCTGCAGGTGGGCGGCTCCAGGGAGCCGCTCGACCTTCCCGGGTCGTCCAAGGGGGCTCGCCTCCAGGGGTTGCTGCCGGGCGCGCTGGCAGAGCTGCCCCCCTCGCTGCAGTCGAGCCCCAAGGTGCGACCCTCCAAGTCCACGGTCGCCCCCAGCCCCATGCTCATCGACGCGTTGGCGCAGGGAGACGTCGCGACTCCGGGCCAGGGCATCCCTCTCGCATTCAAACCGACACCCATGGCCGGTGAGGCCGGCTCGGCCACGTCGTCGCTGCGGGGTCCGGCGTCGCCACGAGTGGCAGCAGCGAGAACCGCGAATGTGCGCGGCCCAGCAGGGGCTGCTGCTGCCTCTGCGACCGCAGCGGACGCTGGGACCGCGAAAACTGCGGGCCGAGGTGCCAGGGGCGCCAGGCTGGGCGTGTCCGCCTCGGACAACGTGTCCGACCGGACAACTCCAAGTGGGAGCCGCGCCTACGGTGCCGTTGACGCAACCAGCCAGGGCGACGATGATGACGCTGGCGATGGACATTCGGGGCGCGCTCGCCGGGGCGTCGGCAGCAGAGGTGATGAAGTCGCCTCTGCCGCCGCTGCTGCTGCTGCTGCTGATGACGACGAATATGGCGACGACGACGACGACGACGACCATGGCAGCGTCGACGACTCCAGACCGACGAGGACAATTCCCCGGGCGGCTGTCGACGTGGCGGCGCGGCAGGCGGTGCAGTCGTTGGCAATCGTGGTGGAGGGTCGCGGCATGAACGCGGGCCCCAGTACCGGACGGACCCCAGTCGCGAGCGGGCGCCTCGACGAGAGCCCCAGCCCGCACACGGCGCCGTCGCCCGCCTCGGTTCAGCGCCGGCTCATGTACGGGCTTGAGACCAGCAGCAACGGGGGCACCAACAGCATCTTCGGGACCGCGGCCGAGGCGGGAATGCTGGCCTCGGCGAGCCTGGCGTCAGGGCAACCGCAAGAATCCGCGGCCAGCATTTTGAAAAAGCTGCAGTCCGACGCCCGGATGCTGCGGCGCGCCGTCGCCCGCATGAATCCCGAGTGCCCCGCGCGCTCGGCCGTGTCCCGCTGGATCTCCGACTCCTTCATCAGCGGCCTGCGGCCCGATCTCTTTGATTTCCTCGCCACTGCTGCCATGGACATCCTGCGGCGCCGCTGGTGGACTAGCTTCACTGCCTCCCAGGACTTCGTGCTTCTTCAGCGGCTCCTCACCCTGCAGAGGGAACTGCCCACCACCGAGTCATTCGTGACCCTGCGCATTCTAGGCAGGGGCGGCTTTGGTGCCGTCAGCGCTTGCAAAAAGGTCGACACGGGCCGCCTCTACGCCATGAAGGTGATGGACAAGCGTCGCATCCAGTCCAAGCGCGCCGAGAGCCTTGTGCTCAACGAGCGCGCCATCCTGGCGAAGACGCACTCCCCCTTCGTCGTCGGCCTCAGGTACGCCTTCCAGACGCCCACAGAGCTCATGCTCGTGCAGGACCTCATGGCAGGGGGCGACCTTGCCTTCCACATTGCTGCCTCGCCCGACCGCTGCCTTCCTGAGGAGCGAGCGCGGTTTTACGCTGCTCAGATCGTGCTCGCCCTGGACCACCTGCACTCGAACCGCATCGTCTACCGCGATCTCAAGCCCGACAACATCATGCTGGACGAGGAGGGCAACGTCGCCCTGGCAGACCTCGGCCTCGCGACCATCCTGCCTCGGTCTGGCTTCACTCAGGGCCGGTGCGGGACCCGAGGCTACTGGGCGCCGGAGATGATTCACAAGCCCGGTGGCTCGCGGCAGCCCTACGCCTACAGCGTTGACTGGTGGAGCCTCGGCTGTGTGCTCTACGAGATGCTGCACGGCGTGTGCCCGTTCCGCTCGCAGCAGGCCCGCGAGTTCGACCCCTCGGACCGCCACCGGAGCATGGACCTGGCCACGCTGCACATGACGATCGGCTGCGACCCGCGCCGCGCCTCGGCCGAAGCGCAGGACCTCATCGCCGGCCTGCTCATCCGAGACCCGGTGCACAGACTGGGAAGCAGCGGCGCGTCTGTCGTCAAGCGCCACCCTTGGTTCCGCGGGATGGACTGGGGCGCGCTTCAGTTTGGCCAAGTCAAGCCGCCGTTCAAGCCGGAGCCGACGATCAACGCTGCGCCGCAGTCAGTCATCGGCGAATTCGATGACGCCGCGCTTGGCCCGGCCTCCAGCATCGACCAGAGCATCTACGATACTTGGAACGCCACCATGCCCGAGGCCTTTCAGCTGGAGATGGCCGAATTCTTGTTGTGGAAAGACCACTTTGGCGAACCGATCATCGAGGCCGGATTCGCCTCGTGCTGCTGCGTTCTTTGAGGGCGCCTGTGCCCCTCCGATTCAGCACTGCGCTGGCATTGCTGCCTCTGCCTAGCGCAAGACTTTTGGTGCGCTTGTCGCGCGCCCCGGGCGTGCGCTCCCTGCTCGTTGAGGCGTCGCAGATCGCTCGCGACGCCCTTCCGCCGAGGCAGGGGCGCGCACGCCCCGGTGGCGCTTTGCGCTGGCCACGCTGTGGGGTGCCTGCGGCGCCTCCCCTTGAGGCTTGCCGGGCCGTCTGCGCTCTGGTTGAGAGCCGCTTCTTGTTTTCAAAGGCTTGCTTCGCTGCCCTTTCTTTCACAACTGGTGCGTGATGCTGCAATAGCCTTGAGTGGTTTATTGGAACGACGTTTTGTCACCGCAACCAATGCGGCGTTTAGGGCCCGACGACAACGCCGGCTATCCAAGCTGAGTGTCGGCTGGCAAGGCCGCGCGTCTGAGCAGCGCACACAAGTGCCAAACGCCTCAAGACGAACTGCCACGCTTCGCGGGCTGGCCTCAGGCGAACGAGAACTCGATCCCGCCCGACCCTGAACGCACGAAGACGGGGACGCGGCCCTTGTCCGGGCGCACGCCCTGGAAGGACATCCGCCCGCCTTCGCGCTTGATGATGACAAGCGCGCTCTCCACCCCGCCGCGGCCTTGTGCATCCAGGACGTGAGACACCGACGCCGGGTCCTCCGGGTTGCCGATCCGCACGAAGCCAGGGCCTTCCGGCCCTCCGCGCACCACGGCCCGGAGCATGACCTCGCGGGTGATGCGCACGTTGAACTGCGACGAGGGGTCGAACGTGCGGGTCATGGCCCCGACCGCGCCGTTGTGCGGGTTCATGCCCAGCGTGTGCCCGTTCAGGGCGTTGATGACCAACACCGTGGAGTCGGCGCACACGTGGCGCAGGTCTGGGATGTCCTGCATGCCGCCGCGGCGGGACATCAGGCCGAAGCGGATGGGGTGCGGCGCAGGCTTGATTACGCAGTAGCCCGCGTCGTCGAAGCCAAAGTAGCCGCGAGCCGCCTCGCAGTAGAGCGCCCAGTTGCCCTCCGACTGGCGGTCCAGACGGAACTCAGAAAAGTCCTCCCCGGGCTTGCCCAGGTTCACGGTCCGGCCGTGGCCCTCGCTGGACTGGAGGCGGATGAAGCGCCCCGGGACCGGGCAGAAGGCAGTGTCGCCAGTGTCGACGTCCAGCTCCGTGAGGCGGAAGGAGTCGTCGATGGCGAGGTAGCGGCCGCCGTCCGTGTGGAAGCGCACCGTGCGCCCGGCCACGAAGGTGCCGTTGGCCACGCCCTCGGGGCGCATCGAATCCGCAGACACAAAGCCGCTCATGGCGTCGCGGGCGTAGTCGGTGCCCTGCGCGGCGGCGTAGGTCGAGGCTCCGTAGGCGCCCGCGCCAGGCATGCCGCCCATTCCGGGAAGGCCCGGCATCCCGGGAATACCGGCCATCATGCCCATGCCTGGAAGGCCCGGCATTCCGCTGTGGTGGCCGTGGTGGCCGTGGCTTGCCGGGTAGCCACCTCCAGATGGCGCTCCAACGCGGGTCAGGCCCTCATAGGGACTGGGAGCTGGGGCCGGGGCGCCAGGGTAGCCGCCGGGCCCTGATCCGGGGTAGCCTCCGCCCGAGGGAGGGCCCACGCGGGTCAGACCCGCAGTCTGGCCGCCGTAGCCGCCGGGGTAGCCGCCGGAGCCGCCGGGGTAGCCGCCGGAGCCGCCGGGGTAGCCGCCGGAGCCGCCGGGGTAGCCGCCGGAGCCGCCGGGGTAGCCGCCAGAGCCGCCGGGGTAGCCGCCGCTTCCAGATCCAGGAGTGTGGTGGCCGGGGTATCCAGCGGAGGGTGCGGGCGCCGGCGCGGGCTGTGCCCCGCCGCCGATGGGAGGAGACGCGCCGGCCCAGGTGATCTCGCCAGCGGGTGCCGGTGCCGGCGAAGGCGCGGCAGCAGCCGCAGCGCTGGCAGCAGCTGCGGCTGCGGCATCGGCCTCTGCCTTGGCAGCCGCCTCGGCAGCGGCATCGGCCTCTGCCTTGGCAGCCGCCTCGGCAGCGGCATCGGCCTCTGCCTTGGCAGCCGCCTCGGCAGCGGCATCGGCCTCCGCCTTGGCGGCCGCCTCGGCGTCAGCGGCACCCGGGTCCGCGCCTGGAGCAAAAGCGGGGACGTTCAGCTCGATGATGGCGTCCACCTTGCCGGCTGACTTGCTCTCGTGCTCCAGCTCGAACTGCCGCCGCTCGCGCCCTGCCGCGAGGGTCGCAAGGTTGACGTACACAGCCCCGATCCGAGTGTCCGCAGTCATGGTGTTCTTGTCAAACACATCGAAGAGCAGCTCAATGCGGTCGCTGGGGTCCGTGCGCTGAAGCGTCTCGATCGCGGCCTTCCAGCCGTGAGGCGGGTTCCAGCGAGGATCGCGGCCGCCGTTGTTGATGACCGGCGAGATGCGCGTGCCCTCCTTCTTGTCGTTGATGAGCAGGGACACCTTGACGTATGGGTCGTTCTTGCCAGCGAACATGCCCTTCTCGGCCTGCGCAACAGATCAAGCGCAAGCTGGCGTCATCGGTGCATCGGGGTCCGAGAGGCGTGCGAGCGTTCGCGGGCAGCTCGATCACCCACGACAAAGCGCCTAGCTCCATGTGGTTGCACTCAGCCGAACGCCCCGGGGTCCCTCAACGCCGGCGGGGCGTCGTTGGCGCGGCAGGCAGCAAGCAGGAGCCGGGGAGCAAAAGTTCCGCCCTTGCCTGGATCCTTCTCCGGCGCCCCTAGGGCGCGCGCTCGCCGGCCTCACCTTGCGGAGCCCCGAGCACTCCATCAGTGTCACACGGACATCGAGCTTGACCCGAGAGTCTGCCATTGCGATGCCCTTTGGAAGGCCTGGGGAGCCCTCGAGAGTGCAGCCCGCGCGATTCCGGGGCGCGCGCCGGCAGAGCTGCTGCCAACACGGAGCCGAAACGACTCCAATTTGCAACACGCAATCGCTTCGCCGCTTGGGCCGTCGAGGCTCCCGATTGTGTGCGCAGGGCGCCACCGACAGCGGGATCTTCCAACTGCCGCCGAGCACAACTGAGGCGAAGCGCCACGAGGCGCAGCGCTGCTGATGCTGGTGTCCCTGAGTGCGCTCCAGCTGGCGGAAACGGCCGTATCGCTTCACCGCACAGGGGCGCGCGCAAGCCAAGAGCGCCTGGCCAGAGCCACAGTTAGCTCAAAGTCATGCCACGGGACTGCTGGCGCGACCTGGCTTTTTTTTGGGGGGGGGGTCAGACGGCCTCTGGTGTCGGCAGAGCACCCCATGCCGCCCTGACTGCGCAGCGAACGCAGGCGCCCCACAGGCCAGCACTTGGTCGTCGCGTCCGTACACCCGTGCAGTTGTGCGGCCATGGATGGCGGGCCTTCCCTCTCCACCGGCGCGACCCACCCAGAGGGCAGGCTCGGCGTGGTGCGAGCGCTCGTCGCTGCCCTCTGCTGCGCAGTTGCGGTGGCCGCGCGGCTGCTTCCCGAGCCTGCTTCACTGACGGGCGGGGCGACATTTAGAGATGTGAGTTGAGCTGGGACACTTTGCGGACACCGCTGCCCAGCGCTTGGGTCTCGGTCGCGCACCTCGGCGGCAGCACAATCAGCGCGGCGTCGCTCGCTCCCCTCCCGCAGACTCCCGCCGATGGGCAGCCGTTGCGCTCTGGGCATCACATTCACCTGCTGAACGTTGCCGACAAAGCCCCGCTTGCCGTAAGTGGAGCTGCACCGACGCCAGGGGTGACTCGGGGCCTGTGGGAGACGCTGCAGGCGCCCGCCCTCGAGCGCCCCCCGGCGCTCGTCGCAGCCTGCGCTTGCCTGGCAGTGCTTGGCGTCGTCGCCCTCGCTGCTGAAGCCACCGGCAACCGAGCGTTGGCCCTGGCGGCAGGCCTGCTGTTCGCCGTGGCGCCCTTGTGGACGCCAGCGTCTGCCGGCGCGGACTGGGCTTCACCACAAGACGGCGCTTCGACTGCTGCGCACATGTTTGGTCTCTGGGCCTGGGCTCGGAGCGTTCGCACGGGCTCGGCTACCTGGGCCGCGCTTTCCGCTGCCTCCCTGACCGGACTGTCTTCAACCAGCGCTGGCATGGGCCTGGCAACAGGGGGAGCGCCGCTCCACGCGCTGATTGCGCTCCAAGGCAAGCAGCCTCTGGGCCGGCTCGTCGCCGCACTGACGGCTTTTCACGTAACAACCGTGGTTCTCATGGTCGCCGTTCCCGTCGACGGTTCCGACCCGGGAGTCCAAGCCCTGCTTCGGCCGGCCGCGTTCGCGCTTCACGCCTCGTTTGCAGCCGTCCATCTGGCGGCCCTTTTGCATCGTCCAGGCGGAGAATGCTCGCATACGTCACTCGGGCAGCCCGCCGCCACCACACGTGCGGCCTTGGGCCGTGCAGCGTCGCTTGTGGCGAAAGCGCGCGCTGGTGTCGCCGTGTTGGTTTGCTCTTTGGCGGGAGGCGCGCTGGCTGGGTCGGTCGGTGACAGCTGGTCGGACGCGCAGGCTGCGTGGCAGACGCTGGAGGGGGCAGTGGCCGCCACTGCGCGCGGCGGGGACTGGAGCGCGCCCGTGCTTTGGGCGGTCGGGTGGCGGAACGCGCTGGCGGCAGCACCGCTGCTGCTGCTTGCCGCTGCAGGAGCAGTACGGCTTGCGAGACAGGCCACGGGCGCTGCACTCGTGCCCGTTGCCGCCCTCGGCTGGGCAGCAGGGGCCCTGGGTGCGACAGGCGACAGAGCCAGTGGGACGGTGGTGGGTCTCGCCTGCATCGTCGCAGCGGCAGGCGCGGATGCGGCTTTGTGGGAGGCGGCTCGATGGCACAGCGCCGGCGGGGGCGGCGCAGCGGCTTCGTCTGACGTGCCTGCTGCCTCCCCGAGGAGGCGCCGAGCGCGCGGGCGGTCCGCCATGGAAGCTGTCAGCAGCAGCACCGGCAGCAGCAGCAGCAGCTGCAGCACGGGCAGCACTGCGGGCACGGGGTGCGGGATTGCGCCGCACCGCAGCCGCGCGCTTGTGGCTGTGGCTGTGGTGGTTGCTGCCGCAGCCGCGCAGCTGGTGGCGCGTCCCGCGGCCCCGGCCAGGCCTGGCGTTGCTTCAGGCTCCGTCGCGGAGCAGGCGGCGGATGCGGCGGCAGTTCGCGCTTGGCTACGCGCCAATGCGCCCGCCTCGGCGGCGGTCCTGTCCTGGCAGGGTCGTGACGCGGAGCTCGCGGTGGCTGTAAGCGGTACCGGCATGCATACAGTCCCAACAGCGACAGCAACATCAACTGCAACCGCAACAGCAACAGCAACAGCAGTTGCAGGCGTGCCATCGCCTGCAACAGCAACCGCTGCAGCAGCGTCTGGCGGCCCAACAGGCGCGCCGCGGGCGGGCGATGCGTCGCTGTCCCTCGCGGCCGTGGCGCTCATCGGATCCGAGCGCGACGCGAGCCTTGCAGCAAGGGCCGTTGGAGCGGACCTGATCCTCGCGCGATGCGGGGCCAACGGCGACGTCGAGCTGCTCCCGGCAATGGCCGCGGCAGCCGCACGGTTCCTGCCGAACCTGACCGCCGCCCCTGCGTCCGCCTGGGGCCCTGGAGGCAAGTCAGCGCTCGGCACGGCCCTCTGCCGCATGTGCCTCCACGGGCACTCCGAGCTCCACCCGTCCGCCCGGGCGTGCTTGCCTCGCCCGGGTACGGAGTCCCTCGCCCGCGTCAGGGCCTTGCGAGAGCTGCCGCTGGAGCACTTGGAGCTGGCGTTCGCGTCTCCGCTCGGGCTCTACCGGCTCTACCGGCCCCGCGAGCCGCCGAACAGGCAGCCGACGGCCGAGGCCCCCTCGTCAGCATTGGAAGCGAAGCAGCGCCTGCTTGCCGACGAGGCTGTTGCCGCGGCCGCACGCGCAGTCAGCGAGTCGCAAGCGCGTGAAAGGCTGGCGGAGCCGGCGCGGCCCCGGCAGGCGCACGAGCGGCCTCGGCGCTATAGGGCGCCCAAGACTGGCCCTGAGCCCAGCCGGGCCGGCGAGGAGGAGCCCGTCGCAGGCGCGAGCGCTGCGATCCTGCCCGGCGAGTCGGTTCGCAGGCAGAACCTGCAGTTCCTGGGATGCTGGGCTTCAGCGTCGCAGTTCGAAGGCAAGCGCGACAACAAGGGCCCGGCCGGAGCAAACGTCGCTCTGGCCAGCAGGCGTGCGTTTGAGCAAGGGCTGGAGTTCTTTGCGGTGGCGCGCGAGGGCAGCAAGGGCTACTCCTACGCCTTCCGACAGCTGCGCGGCCGACCGCTCCCGGGCAGCGAACCAGGATGCAGCAGCCCGTGCCTTGACGAGCCGGCTGCGGCATGCGGGTGCGCTGATGGCGCTTGCCCCAATGGGCCATTGCCTGGCCAGGCGCACAGCCGCCGCTGGGCGGTCTACAAGCTTGTGGATGCGCCGTCCAGCTGAGCCGGCCGGCTGGCGCGGCGCTGCACGCGCGTGCCGCGCGCGCCTACGCTGGGACTGGGCTCGCAAGGCTTCACAGCAGGGCCACCCGCGCCCGCACGACGATTGCCGCGTCCGTGGCGCGGCATGTGCTGGACGGGGAGCCAGCCTCTGGCGACGGTGGAGTGTTTCAAGATGTTTGTTGTTCGTGCTGTTGTGGCGCTGGGCCGTGCTCTGCCGTGCGATGTGTGGCGAGCGCGCGCGTTCAGAACCAGACAAAGGGGGTGGGGTGTTGCACATTGTTGCGGCACGCGCCAAACCGTGTGTTTTTGGGGGCACGTCGGTCCTGCTTGGCCGCGAGGACAGGCAGGCTGGAGCCATGCCAGTGAGGGCGGCGCGCACGTTTCAAATGCGCGGCCGCCAGGCGCTCGTCCGCGCGGCACGCCCCCAACGCCAATCTGCCGGCAGCGGTGCTCTTCTGCCCCGATCGCAGGTCTTGGAGCTTCGCGGGGTGGATGTGGAGTTTCCCTTTACCCCGTACGACGCCCAGTGCGTGTACATGGAAAAGGTGCTGGAGTGCTTGCAGGACGGCACCAACGCGCTTCTCGAGTCCCCTACAGGGACGGGCAAAACCATCAGCTTGCTGTGCTCGGCGCTGGCCTGGCAGGGCGCGTATGCGGCCGGGCTTCAAGTGGCCAAGGCGCTGGACATGCTCGTGGCAAAGCACGTAGGCAAGCCCACAGAGGCCAGCGTCCGGGAGGACGCGCTTGCGGAGCTGGACCTGCGGCTGCAGGCCATCGGCCGAATGCGGCCGCCCACTGCCCCCGAGATTCCACGGGAGACTGCTGGGCTGAGGGGGGGCGGGTTCTCGCTGCCCGGAGTGGGGAGGTACCAGTACGCCGACGAGCCGGCGGTGGCCGGCGGCGAGGGCGCGATGGCAGCGGCCATGGCAGCGTCAGCGGCGTCGGGCGGCGGTGGGGCGACGCTCTCTCACCCCCTCGTTGAGGCTGCGATGCGGTCCATGCGGCCGCCGAAGCTGGTGTACGCGTCCCGCACTCACTCGCAGCTCTCACAGGTGGTGCGCGAGCTGAAGCGAAGCGCCTACCACCCCAAGGTCGTCATCCTGGCGTCCAGGGAGCAGCTGTGCGTGCACCCGCAGGTGTCCAAGCTGCGGGGCCAGCAGCAGGGGTTCGCGTGCCGCGCCCGTTGTCGCGAGCGCAAGTGCTCTGCCCGCAACACGCTGGAGGACTGGCTGGCGCAGAAGAGGTCGGTGCACGAGCTGCCGCTAGCGGTGAAGGGGGCGGGGAACACCCTCCGCATGCCGTCGTCCGGCGCCGGCGGGGAGGCCGCCGCCGCGGGAGACGCGGCTGGGCAGGGCGTGGCGGACATCGAGGACGCGCCCATCCCGCCCCTGCTTGACGTGGACGAGCTGGCGGAGATGGGCAGGTCCAAGGGGGTGTGCCCGTACTTTGCGGGGAGGGACGGGGCCGGCCAGCTGGAGTCGGAGCTGGTGCTTGTGCCGTACAACTACCTGGTGGACCCGGAGGTCAGGCGGTCTCTCTCGATCGACTGGGAGGACGCCATCGTGGTCGTGGACGAGGCGCACAACTTGGAGGGCGTGGCCTCGGAGGCCGCCTCGTTCGATTTTGGGCCGCGGGACTTTGCAAACGCGCAGCGTGAGGTGCAGACGTACCTGGAGGGCGTGCTGGCAGGCGCCACGGGGGCACCGCCCGGGGCTGCGGATGTGGCCGGGGCAGGGGCCGCTGCCATGCGGGCTGCAGCCACGGCCAAGGGGGCCAAGGTGTCTCCCGACCTCGCCCTTCGCCTCAAGAGCGTGATCCAGGCCATCGAGGCTGATGTTGCCTGCACACCGCTCGGGCCGCGCGGGTGGGCGGTGCACCCTGGCAGCGCGCTTGTGGCGCTGTTCGACCGGTTCGGCGTGAACGAATCGACGTGGGACCAGACCCGCGAGCTCTTTGACGGCATCACGGAGTGGCTGATGGAGAGGGAGTCGCTGGGAGGGAGGTCCGGCGCGGGCGGCGACGGAAGAGGCCTGGCGCTGACGACGCTCAAGGAGATGATGGCTGCCGCGCTTCGTGTTCCGGCGCGACGCAGTCCTCTCGGGGACGAACACGGCGACGAGTCGAGCGTGGCGCAAGCGGAGGCTCGGAGGGTCGCGCAGGCTGCCAGCGCGCAGTTCTTCCGGATGGTGGTCCACAAGGACAGCCGTGCGGCGAAGTGGCGGGAGCGGCGCGGCGTTGCCGGCGCCGCGGGGGCCGACGGCGACGGGTCACAGGACAAGGTGTTGAGCTACTGGTGCTTCTCACCAGGCGTGGCGTTCGGCGAGCTGCGGGCCCTTGGCGTCCGCTCCGTCGTGCTGACGAGCGGCACGCTCAGCCCGATGAGCTCGTACGCGGCCGAGCTGCAGGCGCCCTTCCCCGTGCGGCTGGAGAACCCTCACGTCGTGGACTCGTCGCAGCTCCTTGTCGGGGTGGTCCCTCGAGGCCCGATGCGGCGCGCCCTCAATTCGAGCTTCCGCAACCGCTCCACGGACGGGTACAAGCAGGAGCTGGGAGGGGCCGTGCGCAACCTTGCCAAGCTCGTGCCGGATGGCATGCTCGTGTTCTTTCCGTCGTACGCCGTGATGGACGAGTGCGTTTCCTTCTGGAAGGCGGACAACGGCGGGAGCACGTGGATGTCAATCGCGGGGCTGAAGCACGCTGTTGTGGAGAGCCGCAGCCCCGGCATGCTCGCCGCCCAGATGAAGGAGTTCAGCGACGCCATCGAGTCCGGCAAGGGAGGCATCTTCTTTGCCGTGTGCCGGGGCAAGGTCAGCGAGGGCCTCGACTTCAGCGACAGGCACGGCCGGGCCGTGCTCATCACTGGGCTGCCGTACCCGCCGCGGCACGACACGAAGGTGGTGCTCAAGCAGCAGTACCTGGACGACGCAGTCAAGGCCGCAGGAGGGGCGGGGGCGGCGGCGGGGCCGCCTGGCGGGGCAACGCTCACGCAGTCCGGGGCAGCCGGGCCCTCGGGGCCCACGGCAGCCTCGGCGGCGACGGCCAGGCTCCCGTCTTCCCCTGCCACAGCAGCGGTGCTGACTGGGGAGGCATGGTACCAGCAGCAGGCGTCGCGAGCCGTGAACCAGGCCATAGGACGAGTCATTCGTCACCGCCGCGACTGGGGCGCCATCCTGCTCCTGGACGAGCGGTTCGAGCGCGCGCAGCAGCACCTGTCTGCGTGGCTCCGCCCCTACTCCCGCGTCATGCCAAACTGGGGCGCAGTCACGGCGCAGGTGCGCGGCTTTTTCGCGGCCGCACGTGCCAAGGAGGCAGCGACGCAATCGAAGAGCCGCGCAGGCGTGCACGGCATGGTGGGGGGGCTGCTGGCCTCTGGGCTCTCTGCCCACGGGTCCCAGGACGGATTCGGCGCGTCGGCGGGGCACGCCAGAACCAAAGGGGCGCCAGCCGAGGTGGGGGACGAAGACGACGACGCCGACGACGAAGACGACGAAGCAGCTCTGGAGCGACTTCTGGACGGCCGAAACCAGAGAAGCGACGCTCCAGTGCACGAGCGCCTGTCCCAGGCGTTCGAGGGTCCAAGCTACTACCGCCGGCAACAGAACATGCGTGCGTCAGAGGGCACGGCCGCTCAGCCGGGAGCAGCCGGCCAGCCGGCGGCCCCAGCGGGCGGGGCCGCCGAGGATGCGCGCAGCGGCGAAGCCGCTCCATCGAATCCGACGCTCCTGTCCGTGCTCCGGGGAGACGCCTCCGCTGGCAGTGGCGCAGCTGGGGGCGAGGGGGCAGCCGCGAGCGGAGCGGAGGTCCGGGCTCGCCGGGGGGCTGCGTTTCGCCTTGGACGGTCCGGCGCGCCACCGGGGGCTGTTGCCGGTGTCACCGGCCGCGCGACGCTGGGGCGAGGGACCGCGATGCTGCAGCAGCTGCAACGCCGCGGGGAGGAGTCCGAGGCCAGGGCGGCGGCCGAGCGGCTTCAGCGTCAGAGGGACCTGGAGGAGAGGCGCCGCCGCCGCGACAGGGTCCTGAACGCAGTCAAGACGGCGCAGGCCAAGGCTGCGCTCGCCGCCATGGAGGGCGAGGGCGGGCCTTCCAGCCCCGCTGCGCCCCTCGTCGGCGACT
The DNA here is from genome assembly GCA_008330645.1 of Cafeteria roenbergensis. Lineage (NCBI taxonomy): Eukaryota > Bigyra > Bicosoecida > Cafeteriaceae > Cafeteria > Cafeteria roenbergensis. The sequence goes on along the minus strand of VLTN01000003.1, from coordinate 324,354 downwards.
GCACCGACGACCGCATTGCGGAGGCCTCAATGGTGTCCGAGCCTTCGCCCGCAGCACCCCACCGGGATCGCCGCCTCGGCTCTGTTGCCCGGCCCCGGGCCGTCGCGGGCGCGACTGGGGCCCCGGGCGAAGCTCCGGCGGCCTCGGCAGGGCGAGGGCGCGAGGGGGGCAAGGCGCCTTCCGCCTCGCCGGACAGCGAGGTGGCAGAGCGCCGCGCCAGGATGCTCGCGACCATCAACCGCACGCGGGCCGTGATTCTGGCGGGCCCGGACGGGAGGCGAGACGCAGCCAGGGCGGCGGACAAGCGGTGCGGGGAGCGAATGGGGGCACTCCTGGGGGCCATCAAGCAGTGGAAGCAGCGCGCGGCCGCGTCCGAGGGCGACGCGGAGGCGCAGCGCCAGTCAGCGGGCGAGGTTGCGAGGCGGTGGGCGCGCATCGTTGGCGTGCTTCCCGCCCAGGAGGAGGCCAGCGGGGCGTGGCCGGCCGTCGTCGCGCCCATGCGGGAGCGCGTTCTGGCCCTCGCCGACGTGGCCACCATGTTCGCGGGGTCGAAGCGACAGGGTTTCGAGGCAGAGTGCAAGGCCATCGTGCGGGAGCTCAAGGCAGGGGGGGGCGCTGCTCAAGCTGGCGCTGGGCGGGGCGACGGCGCGGGCCCAGCAAAGCGTCCCAGAATGGCGCTCCCGCCCTAGGCGACGTCCCCCGGCCTGCGCAGGCTTGCGGGGCCGCTGCAGGGCAGCCGCTCGCTTCCTGCCGGGCCATGGCCCCAGGGCGGCGAGTGCCGGCTGCAGCAGGGGCGGGAGGCCAAGCCAGGCGTGCGTGCGCGCGAGCAAGGCGGGATTCATTGGGCGAGAGCCGCTGCTGCGCCGGGAAGCGCGTGCGACGGGTTGTGCGATGTGAAGCTCAGCTGCGAGCGCGTGCGCAGCTCGGTTGCGCACGGACCGGCCGGCCTGAGCGGACCACGGATGCAAGCTGCTGTTCTCGCTGAAGCTGCGGCCGGCTCGGCCGCACTGCAGGCGACCACACGCAGTCGAGTTGGGCACACGCTATCGCCCCCCAGCCGCCCCCGCGGTCGCCCCACAGCGCGGTCAGAGGCGCAGGGGTTCTCCGATGCCAAGGCGGCCTTCCGCCCACACGCGGGGAGCCGCTCAGCTCGCCACTCACTCCTCCGCGGGGGCAGACGCAGCGGCGTCCTTGGCCGCCACGTACGCCTCAAAGTCGGCGTCAACCTCGTCGCCGCTCTTGCCGCCCTTGCGGCCGCCCTTGCCGCCCTTCTTCGCCCCGGGGCCGGCCGAGGCGGGCGCAGCGCCGGCCTTGCCCTTGCCCTTGCCCTTGGCAACGTACGCGTCGAAGCTGGCCTCCACGTCCACCTCCTCGCGCCGGCCGCCGCGGCCACGGGCCGCGGTGCGGTCCTCGTCACGGCCACGGCCGCGGCCCCGACCGGCGGGACGGCCTCTGGCTCCGCGGTCAAGGCCGCGGCTGTCAAACCTCTCCGGCGCTGCTCCGCGGGGCGCGCGGTCGTAGCCGCCCTCGCGGGGAGCACGGGTGTATCCGCCCTCGCGGGGGGCGCGGTCGTAGCCGCCGCCGCGCGGCTCGCGGTAGCGGTTCAGCGCCTTGGAGGAGTGGTCCACTTCGGCGAAGGCGGCCGAGGCAGTCGCGAGGGCTTGCATGGTGGCGTTGGCAGGGTCGGACGTGGAAACGCTGTACTGCGGGGCCCCAGCTGCTGCTGCTGCGGGGGCCGGGGCGGCGGCGGCGGCGGCGGCGGCCTGCGCCGCCGGGTCCAGCGCGACGACCAGGCGACGGTTGTCCACGATGCGGCCGTCCAGGGCGGACACGGCGCTCACGGCCGCGTCGTAGGTCTTGTACACGGCCTCGCCGCAGCCGACGCTGGTGCCGTCGGGGTTGCGCTCCACCTGCACGGACTTGACCTCGCCGAAGGTGGACAGAATGCTCTCCAGAGCGCCGTCGTCCACTTCCGGGTCAAGGTTGACAAGAGTGATCTTCGTGGCTGTGGAGGTGCGAAGCGGGGGCAGGGACGCGCCGCCGCGGGCCACAGGGGCGGCCGGAGCGGGGGCGGCCACCGTCACAGCCGCGCCGGGCAGAGTGTGCGTGACGCGCACTCTGTCAGCCATCATCATGGCATCGTAGCCGGCGTGGTCCCAGGCCTGCGTGTCCAAGTCGCGGGCACGAGGACCCTGCGGGCCGGGCGCGGGGCAGCGGGGGAGACAGAGCAGCAGTTGGGATCGCGTGGCAACCGCTGCGCCCTGCGCGCGCCGCATCGCAGGCGGCAGCACCGCAGCGGGAGGGCTGGCTCACAGCGTTGACCTGCACCCGAGGGCGGGGCCGCCGCGCCTCGTCGCGGCCGCCGCCGCGGGGCCTGGGGCCGCCGCGCCCGCGCCCGCCGCCGCCGCGGGGCGCTCCGCCGTCCCTGGAGGAAGAGTCCCGGCGAGGCTTGCGCTCGGGCGCGGAGTCGCGCTTGGTCGCGGTGCGCCTGCTGGCCACGATGGCATCCAGGGATTTGTCCATCATGTCGGCCATGGCACTCAGCGAAGCGGCTGTGGCCCGCAGCGCGCGTCGGCCCGACGGCGAGCATTGTTTGTTTCTGGCTCTGTGTTGGGGGGCGGGCTCTGCCAGCAGGGGTCGGCCAAATTCCGCAGCCGCCTCGAGGCCCCAATCGCACGCGCAGGCGCTGAAAAGCGCGCCCCCAAAGGCAGCACAGCATGCGCTCCAGACTGGATTCTGTGCGATGGGCCGATGCGTCTGGGCCCCAACCCTGCGGCAGCCACGTGGTGGCGTGCTGCTAGAACTGGCCTGCCCGCTGTTTGGCAGAGCCCCCGCCCCGAGCACGGGCCAAGCGCGCAAGGTCCGGCTGGGAGCGGCTCCCAAGGCCAGACGCCCACTCGCAGCCCCCTCGATCGCGCCGCGATGAACATCGAGGGGCGAGTGCCCTGGCTTGCGAGCGAGGGCGATGTTGTGGTCATCGAGAGCGAGGGCAAGCGCTTCGTGCGCTACCTGAAGCGCGGCGACGCCCTGGGCACGCCCGTGGGGAGCTACCCGCACTCCGAGATGATGGGCGTTCCGTTCTGCGCCCCGACCATCGCGCTGAACAACGTCGGCGCTGCGACTGTGCTGCGGACGACCCCGGAGCTCTGGCTGACGAACTTGCCGCACCGCACCCAGATCATCTACCACCCCAACGTGGCTGTGATCCTGGACCGGCTGGACCTTCGGCCCGGCAGCGTGGTTGTGGAGAGCGGGACGGGCAGCGGCGGGCTCACCACGGCGCTTGCTCGCGCCGTTGCGCCCACGGGCCACGTCTACACGTTCGACTTTCACAAGGACCGCGCGGCAGCGGCCGCCTCGGAGTTTGCGAGCCACGGAATGGACCACCTCATCACCGTCACTCATGGCGACGCCTGCGGCCCTCACGGCTTTGGCAAAGAGCTGGCAGAGCCGCGCCCCCTCGCCGACGCTGTCTTTCTGGACGTGCCCAACCCCTGGGACGCCATTGGCAACGCCGTTCGGGTGCTGAAGCACTGCGGACGGCTCTGCAGCTTCTCCCCCTGCATCGAGCAGGTGAAGCAGGCCGTGGTGGCCATGGAGCGGCAGGGACTCACGGAGATCGTGACGATTGAAGTCCTCATGTGCGAGTTCGACGTCACTAGGGGCGCGCTTCCGGAGGCTGGCGCGGGGATGTTCCGCGCCGGAAAGCGCGCGCGCGACGCGGAAGACCGTGATGCAGCCGGACCCGCCGGCCAGGATGGCGCAGGCAGCGGAAGCGGCGACGCTGGCCGGAGCGACGCCGCCGTCAGCGACGACGGCGACGCAGACGACGACACCTCGGCCGATCCCGGAACCCCGACCTCCGTAGCAGCGTCGCGCGGCGGCCGCGGTGGCCGCGGCCGAGGCGGCCGCGTGGTTCGGGGCCGCGGTGGCGTGGCGGTGCTCGGGGGGCGCAAGCAGCTCATGGGACACTCCGTGTCCAGAGGCGGCGCAAGGAAGCGGCGCGGGGGCCGCGGGCGCGGCGGCCACGGCCCAGCCAGCGAGTCTGCGGCCTCGGCTACCGTCTTCGACCGCCGGCCTGTCAAGGAGGACGGTCCATTGCTTCGCTTTGCGGTGGAAACGCTTGAAAAGTCGGGCGTGAAACCGCCCCCGGGGTCATACTGGGCGTTCCGTCTGGCCACTGAGCGCGCTGCAGCGGAGAAGGGGCTCGATCAGGGAGCCGCCCCTGCCTCCGCCGCGGGCCTCTCCTCGACGTCGACCAGCGGTGCTGCTGATGCTGCTGCTGCTGCTGCTGGCGATGGTGCCGGCGCCGCGTCTGCCGGGGCTCCCAGAGACGGAGCCGCGGACAGTGCCAGCGCCGCTCGCCCGCCCAAGGCCGCTCGCCTGGCCGCCGAAGCCCACCCGAGCATCGCCTTCGCTGCGTCGCAGGAGGCCATCCTCCAGCAGTCCGTCCCAGTCCAACGCGCGTTGCGGGGCTTCCTGGGACCCAGGCCCATGCCGCCGTCAGCCGTGGACGCCCCGCCTGCGCTCATGGCCGCCCACCCCAAGCAGGGCGGCCACAACGGATACCTCACCTTTGCGCTCCGCTCCTGCCCCCCGGGGGGCCTGCCGGCGCTTAAACCGGAGGCTCCTGCGCCAGCCAGCGATGCGAAGCCTGCTCCTGCTGGCTCTGCTGGCAGCGCCTGAGACCTCGGGCGAGGTGGCGCGGCCTGGCCGCGCCTTCGGGCGACGCAGCAGCAGCTCGTGCGCCGTGGCTCGGTTAGCGTGGGCAACGCCACCCGCTGCAGCGTGGTTCCGATGTGCAGTGAACCCGGGCTTGCATGCAACTGTGCATCGGAATTGAGGCGCCGAAGCAACACACGACCACGACCCACACCCACACACCCTCTGCCGCGCGCTTCGCTTGACCGGCGGTAGCGCGCAACGCGGCGCGTCAGCAAGGCAGCGCCGGTCCGCTGTTCGGGGGGAAGGGGCTGCTTGCCGTCGACGCTGCGCCGCGTTGCGCCGGTGTGCCCGGCAATGTGACCGCGGGAAGGATGGCGGGAGGGGGGGGGGCGAGGGCTCTATGCCCGAGAGCGGCGGGAGCTGGAGGCACGAGTGCGGGGAGCCTCGCTGGCGCTGTCGTCGTCCGCGTCCGGAACGGAGTCTGCTGCCGCGTCGCCCGCCGTCTGATGCTCCCGCCCCCGCGCAGTGGCGGCCCGCTCCCCCGCTGGTGCGGCACTGGCTTCCGCTTCCGCTTCTGCCTGTGCCTCTGCTGCAGCTGCAGCTGCAGCTGCAGCCTCCGCCGCCGCGCCGATGCGACGGCTGATCTCGGACGGGAACGGGTGCCCCGCGTCCCTCGCCACTGCAAGCAGGTCCCGCGCCTCCGATGTGCCGAACACGGCTGGGTCGACGTCAGACTCCCGCTTCGACTGAATAACGCCCATCCAGTCAATGATGACGGACAGCGACACGAGCTTGAGAGGAAAGCCGGCGAGCAGCGTCTGGGCGACAGCCTCGCCCACGGTGGGGGCCGGGCACATGCCCGCGGTCTGCACAGCCAGCATCCATGAAGTCCAGTCGTGGGTTGAGAGGAACCGGCCGGCGCAGCTATCCCGCACGAGAGTGGCCGCGATGTCTTCTGGCTGCTCAACGGCAATGGTCTCGGACAGAGTCTTGGTGATGGCAGGCTTGCGCAGGTTCTCAGCGGCCAGCAGCGGGGTATCGGTGTCGGGGGGGAAGTGGAGTCCCACGCGCACGCCGACGGGAAGGACTTCTTGGTAGAGCGCCTGGGCGAAGCCGAAGAGCGCGAACTTGGACGCGCAGTAGGCACTGAGACCGTACACGCCCGTGAGACCAGCCCCGGACGACACGAAGCTGATGCGGGTGCCCACGCCGCTGCCGGTGTCCGCTGCGCCGGCGGCGAGGAGGGGGAGGAATGCGCGGACGGCGTTGCGGCAGCCCCGGACGTTCACGGCGAAGACGCGGTCCCAGGTGGCTTCCGACGTGCGGGTGAACTCGGCCGGCTCGCTGATCCCTGCGCTGAGGATGAGAAAGTGAACGCGCCCGTGCTCCTTGGCCACAGAGGCGGCGGCGGCCGCGCAGGAGGCTTCGCTCGCAACGTCCGCGCTTGCCGTGGTCACTGTTCGCGCAGGGCGCAAGTGCGGGGTCACGAGCTCCACCGCCTCTGCGGGGGCAAGGGTGTCGGGGCGCGCACGGAGCAAATGTGGCGGGACGGGGGGTCGCATGATGTGTTTTCCGTGGGCGACTGAACGGGGGTGGCGCAGGCGGGCGCTGTGCAGTGCCAGCGACGCCCCGAAATTTGGCCAACGCAGCTTCAGTGGCGCTGCAGCCTCCGCGCCGCCTGCAGCCCGCCCTCACCGGCGAGCCCTGCGGGCTTTCGTGCGAGAAGGACCACGTTGGCACCCTTGCGGGCCGCCTCCTGCGCGGAACAAGCAAGAAAGAGTCAACTGAAGCTTCCGATCATGCAGAATGCCATAACGCGGCTGCTTGGCAGCTAGCCCCCATCCCACCCCCCCCCCGCTCCCTCTGTGTCTGTGGGAGGCAAGCCCGCCTCACCTGGGCGCAGGCAAGGCCGATTCCGCTCGAGCCGCCCGTCACCACAACGACGCGGCCATCCAGGTCGAGCGCCTTCGGGTTGATAAAAGCGCCCAGCAGGAAGAGGCCCGCCACGACAAAGGCAAGCGCGCCCAGCACGGTCAGGCTGGTCTCCAGGGCGTTCATTCCGGCGTGGCTCCGTGCGCGGGGGGCCCGGGAGTGGCGAGGGGTTTGCCGAGCTGCAACCGGCGGCTCTGCCAGCAGGCCAAATTTCAAAACCAGGCGCCACACCGCCTGGGCCATGGACGGCGACGATTCGGATGCCGACCGCTACGCCGAGGAAGAGGCAATGCTAGCGCAGGAGATTGCCGCTGCAGAGGCGGAAGAGGAGGCCCTTGGCAGGCGTGAGCGCGCGAAATGTTGCCGTCGATGTGCGGCCTCGGCAAACCGCCTGGCGCAGGGCGCCGCCAACCCTGCGCGTGAGGATCCCCGAGCGTGTTCCCGTCTTGTGCTCGCAGGGCCTCGGAACCCCAAGCGGCTGCTGGCGGTTGTTCCCGACTCGTCGCAACCTCTGGCCCGGTCTCTGACCTTTCCGTCGCTAACCAGCTCATCGGGCTCGGTGCCGCAGTCGCCCGAGCGCACGAGCAAGCGCGCCCGGCTTGCGGAGCAGGACGGCTCCGACGAGGAAGCCGGCCTGTCCTCGCCGGCAGCGACCGACCGGGACCCTCCAGCGCCGCGTCGCAGCCGGTTCTTGCTCGATGCGCCGGAGGCGTCGCAGCTGACGCTGCCCGTGGTGCTCCCGGTCAGCGGCCAGTACAAGTTCATGGCCCTGTCGGCGGACTCCGCTGGCCCCAAGACGCAGGCCGAGCGGGCCAACGCCGCCGCCACCGCCACGGCGGCCATGCACGACCGGGAGGCCATCGGGGTCCTCCTGCACTGCGTAGAGGCCGCGCGGCGACGCGAGGCGCGGGAGGCGTCGCTGCGGGCCGACAGGGAGGCGCGGGAGGGCCCCCGGGCGGGGCCAGCTGGCGACGTCCCGACCGAGAAATGGACTGACCAGTACGCCCCTCGCACGTTCGTGGAGCTGCTGTCGGCGGAACAGATTAACCGAAACGTGCTGCGGTGGGTGAAGCTATGGGGCGCGTACCACGACCGGGTGGCCGAGCAGCGGCAGCTGGCTGGGCCCCGCCGCCAGCTGGGCGCTTCGGCTCTGGGCAAGGCGAAGCGAGGTGGGGGCAGCGCCCTCCTGGGATCCTCCAGCCGGAAGGGGAGGGGCAAGGACTCGGCCGGCGACGGCGCAGTCAGCGCGGCGGGGGCCATCGTCGGCAGGGGGGGCGTCAAGGAGGAGACGATCGAGAAGCGGCAGCAGCTGCGCGACGCGTTTGGCTTCGGGTGGAACATCGACGCGCGGGTGCTGCTCCTGGTCGGACCGGCTGGCGTTGGGAAGACCATGCTGGCGCACATCGCAGCGCGCCAGGCCGGGCTGCAGGTGCTCGAGCTGAACGCCTCGGATGACCGCAGCGCAGGGAGGCTCAAGCCCCGGCTGCAGGCCGCGATGCAGATGCGGTCGCTGTCGTCCGGCGGGAAGCGCCGCCTGGTCGTCCTCGACGAGGTCGACGGTCTGGACAGCGGCGCCGTTGACCTGCTCGTGAAGATGATCCGGGCCACGCCGCCCATCGTCCCGACAGTCTACCCCTGGTCGGGCGGCGCGGGCGGGACAGACAGGGAGCGACGCCGCCGGCGCAAGCAGGGTTCCATCGCGTTCACCTGCCCCGTCATCTGCACCTGCAACGAGCTCTACGCCCCTGCGCTGCGCAAGCTCCGAGAGCACTGCCAGATCATCGAGATGCGCCGGCCGTCCCAGGAGCGCCTCTCTGGCCTCCTGCGCACCATCTGCCGGGAGCAGGACATGATCCCGACGCAAGAAGGCATCGCGGCGCTGTCGGAGCGATGCGGGTACGACATCCGTGCCTGCATCAACACGCTGCAGACAGTGCCCCTCCGCCACCGCACGCCGGCTGCCACGGCCGCGGGCGTGCTCCGGCTGACGCCCGAGCTGGTGCAGCGGCTGCCCGTGGGCTCAAAGGACGACGCGAGGTCGGCGTTTGACGTGTGGTCGAGCGTACTCTCCGGCCACCAGGCCAAGCGCTCCGCGGCCAGAGCCCGGCGCGGCGGCTTCCGCACGGGCGACGTGGCGGAGGCCGCGTCCGCGTTTGCCGCCGTGGCGGCAGCGGCCGACGAGGTGCGCGCGCGCGAGGCGGGGGGCGCTGCCGCGGTGGCTGCCGCTGCTGCCGCGGTGGCAGAGTCTCCTGCCGACGACGCCCTGGCGCTGCCCTCAACGGCCCTCAACATGTCCTCCATCACAGCGGCGCTGCGGGCCGGTGCTGGCCTGGCAGGGGCCTCGTCGTCCTCGGCGGCGGCGGCGACGGGCTTCGCTGCGAGGCCGTCATCGGGGGCGGGCGCGGCGGACGCGCAAGGGGCGTGGCCGAGGCGGGGCCCGCAGTCGTTCACCCGCTTCCTGCTGGAGGACCTGTCGTCCAGAGGGGTGGACGTGCAGCTGCTGCTCGACGGCCTGCACGAAAACTTCCCCAGCAGCCCGCACACAGACCCGACGCTGCAGGACACGGCGCGGACGGCGGACTGGATCAGCGTGGGGGACATGTTCACGCACGCTGCACGGTCCAAGCAGCAGTTCAGCCTGAACCGGTACGCCGCTGTGTGCGGCGCCGGCGTGCACTGGAACTCGGCGTCCGACCGCGCCGGACATAAGCTGCGGCCGCGGTGGCCCGCTCAGCGCCGCCGGCTGAAGATGGACACGCAGGCGCAGCAGGAGATCATCGCGACCTTCCTGGGGGGAAGAATGGCCACCGGAGCGGGGCTGGGCGCCAGGAGCGAGCGCACACTCGTGCTCGACGTGCTGTCGCCGCTCCTGACGCTGGTCGCGCCGCCGCTGCGAGAGCGGCACACTGGCCTCCTCGACAGCCGCGAGCGGCGGGACATGGCAGACGCCGTGGCGATCATGGCGACGAGCGGTCTGGTCTACGGTCGCGAGCGGCCGCCCATGGGGGGCAAGAGCGGCGGCGGGACGGGGGCAGCCGGGGCAGATGCAACGGGCGCGCAGGGCGCTGGCCGGTGGGGCGCCGACGCTGACGAGGAGGATGCGAGGCGGCTTGTGCTGAAGCCGCCAATCGACTCGCTTGTGCGGTTCGACGGATACGACCCGTTCGACCGCGGGCACAGGCGGGACATGCCTGAAACGATGAAGGAGCTGCTCTCGCAGGAAGTGCGGCTTGCGGGGGTGCGGCTCCGGGCGGCCAGGGCGGAGCGACAGGAGCGAAAGCAGCGGCGCCGGGACGAGCGGCGAGCCGCTGCGGCGGCCAGGGCTGCCGCTTCCGAAGCGGCGGCTGCCAGGGGCGAGGCGCCGGCCGCCGCGGCCGACGCGGCGTCTGGGCGGGGATCCGGCAACGCCATGGCCGTCCTGCTGCAGTCTGGCGGCGAAGGGGCCTCTGCGGGCGCGGTTTCAGGCCGGCGGGCAGGGCAACCGGGAGACTCGGACTCGGGCAGCGACTCGGACAGCGGCGCCTCAACCGACGACGAGGGCGGCCCGCTCGCCATTGCCACGATGATCCAAGAGGCGCTGTCGGGCCCGCGGCGGCGGCGCAAGGCGCCCCAGCTTGGCAGCGGGAAGGACGTGCACTTGCCAGAGCACGTGCGGAAGCAAATCGCGGAAGCCTCTGGCGCCGCTCCGGTCGACAAGGCCTCGCCAGTCAAGGCTGTCGTGTCCGCAGCGGTTGCCAAGGCGGCGGCAGCCCAGGGCTTCTTGGGCAAGCTGCGGGAGCGCCGTGCGGAGCAGAAGGGATCCAGGGTTGCGCCGCGAGCACGATTCCCAGTGTATTTCAAGTTCCAGGAGGGCTTCACCGACGCGGTGCGTCGCCCGGTCACGCTTGAGGAGCTTCTTGGATAGCGTGCGTGCAACGGCCTGCCAGTGCCCCCAAACTCACTCCCCCCGCGCGCCGCGCAAAAACGCTGCAGTTCCGGCGGCTGCGTGTTGCTAGGCTGCTGCTCGCGCGGTTGCACACCCAGCTCCCCAACTCTGGTGCAGAGCTGTCACATATCGGAAGGCGAGCGCCGACACATCACTCGTGAAGCGCTGGGGCGCAACCAGCAGCACCGGCCGCGAACAGCGGCGCGAGCGCCCCCCGGGCGGACCTCCAGGCCGTCCAATCGCGCACACGGAGCCATGAGCAAGGCCGAGGAGCAGCGCGAGCTGGACGCGCTTCGGCAGCAGGTGAGCAAAGTTCACATGGGGCGCAACGGAATGACCTGGCTGCCACGCACGCCACCCCACAGCGCCGCAGCAAGCCGCTTCGGGGCAGGCGGTGCAAGACCATGCCAGAATTAACCTTCCCGCCTGACGCCGGCCCGCCGGCGCTCGCTGTCCTTGCGGCGCAGACGGAGTCCTTCGCCGGCCACGGTGCGGTCCTGTCCCAGGTGCTTGGCACCGTCGTCTCGCGCATCTTCCGCATCGAGCACTCCCTCGGGCCAATGCTGCTCTCTCAAAAGCAGCTCCTGGAAATGCAGGCCAAGCTTGAGCAGCGGGCGGCCGCGCGCTCGCCCAAGCGCAAGACTCCCACAGCAGCAGCTCCTGCGGTCGGCAGTCCTCAGTCGGCTGCGGCCGGAGTGGCGGCGGGCAGCGCCAGCCCGCTGGCAACGCCGGTTCCCGTGCTAGCTCCAGCCCCTGCACCGGCGAGCGCGCCCCAGGAGGCGGGTTCCGACATAAAGATCACCACACTCGGGCAAGGAGCAGGCCAAGGCGCGCAGCCCCCGCAGCAGGCCAAGGCGCCCGCCCAGGGCCCCGCAGCAACCTCGGCTGGGACAAGTGCAGCCCCGGCGCCGGGAGGCGCCGCCCCAGCGGAGGGCAGCACCGCTGGCGGGAGCCTGGAAGCATCGTCGTCGACGCCGGCGTCCGTGCCCTCGCCCGGGCGCGAGTCGCCCGAAGCTGGCGCCTCTCCCGTGACCCGGTCTTCCGCGTCGTCCCCAGCATCCCCAGCAGACGCCTCGCGAGGCGCTCTTGCTGCAGGATCTGCCGGAGCAGCTGGAGGCCTCAGCGCCGCTCCGGCAGCCACGGACTCGCCGGGCGGGGCTGCATCCACCACCGCGGGCGGGGCAACAGCAGCCACCGGCGACGCAGCCCGTCCTGCGGGAGGAACCCCCGCCGGTGCTGGGACCGCCGGCGGATCCAGCTCCGCTTCCGCCGCCGGCCCCGGCTCGCTCGGCACGACTGTGACAGCCCAGGCTGCCGGTGGGGGTGGTGGCCCCGGCGGCGGCAACGTTGACGCTCAAGCCGACGATGGCGATGACGCTGACGCTGACGCAGACGGGGACGGTGCCGGCAGCGATGGCGCTGGCGCTGGCGCTGGCGCTGACGTTGACGAGGGTGAGGGCGGTGCCGGTCGCGAAGCCGCTTTGCCAGAGGTCGGCACGAAAGACGCCAGCGCGGCTGCCGCGGGCAGTCTGATGGCGATGGCGAAGATTCGCCGGCGCGTCATCGCGGCCGGGCGGCGGGCGCGACTGCGCGCTGCCCACGGCGCCGCGTTGATCGAGCGCGTGGCGGAGCTCGAGATGGGGCTGGACGACGCGGTGCCGAAGCTGGAGCGCGTTGATGCCGCGAGCAGCGACGCGGCGCGAGCCCTCAAGGAGGCGACGTCGGCCAAGGAGGAGGCCACGGGTGCCATGGCGGCAGCGACGGAAGCGCTCTCCATGCTGCGGGACCCCGACGCCGCCGCAGCGCGCGAGCAGGCGGCCCAGGCCCAGCGGGAGCTCGTGGCGCGGATCAAGGCGGCAGAGCAGGGGGTGGCGGAGGCGTCCGGGGCGGCCAAGGCGTGGCAGGAGCGCGCGCGGCGGATGGGGGAGGCGCTGGAGGCGGAGCGGGAGCGCGGCCGCCGCATGGAGGCTGCTCTGGCTGAGATGGCGGCGCGCGTCAGCGTGATGTGGGCGCAGGGGGGCGGGGCGGCGTTGCGGCCTGGCCGGCCTGCGTTGCGAGGGGCTGCGCTCATGGGAGAGGACGGCCCAGAGCAAGGGGCGGTGCTGGAGGCCGGAGCCGCGGCCGCGGCGGCCGCGGCAGCCGCCGCAAAAGACGCCGAGGGTGGCGCCGGCGAAGCGGTGCCGGCGGGCCCCGCTGGGCGCGAGAACGGCCCAGAGTTCTGGGACGTGGCGGGCACGTGGGACGAGGACGACGCCGCGATGGGGCGCAGCTGCTTCCGGGCTGCGACGCGCCCTCTGGAGGTTGCCGGCGAGCCAGGGGAGGGCGCTGCGAGCGATGGGGCAGCTGGTGGCCGCGGCGGCGGCGACGAGGCTCCTGCTGAAGCCGGCACGGCAACGGCGGCGGCGGCGGCGGCGGCGGCGGCGGCGGCGGCAGAGGGCGAGGCCTTGGGCAGGGGGGCGGTGCCTCTCGACACGGCCGTGCGGATCGTTACACCAGGTGAGGGGACGGGGGGCAGCGGGGGCGCAGCCTCACGTGCTGCGGCTGCGGCTGATGCTGCGTTGGAAGGGTGCGCGGCCGGCCGGGCCCGGTGGGTGGGCAGCGCTCCCAGCGCAGCGGCCCTGTCCACGGCTGCTGGGGCGTGGGCGGCGGCTGAGGAGGAGGCCGTTGCTGCTGCAGCTGCAGCTGCGGCGGCCGTTCCAGTTGTGGCACCTGCCGCGTCGTCCCGGGACACGCAGCCTGCAAAGCAGGGGCGTCACCGGCACGGGCGGCGGCGGGCAGGCGCATCGTCCAGCGGCGCGGCGTCGCTCGAGAGCAAGGAGGCGGGCGCGGGTGAGCCGAGCGATCGCCTCGTTGGGCAGGACGATGCCGACGAGGAGGACGAGGAGGAGGACGATGAGGATGGCGAGGAGGAGGACGAGGAGGATGGCGAGGAGGAGGACGGGGGGCTCGTCGAGGAGGCGGACGATGAAGAGACGATGGCGCGGGCGGTGGAGGCCTCTGTCGCCGCTCGGCTTGCCATCCTGCACGGGTCGGCAACCCAGTTCAGAGCCCGGACGGCACTTTCGCGGGGCATGGCCCTGGGCGCGCTTCGCAGGGCGGTCGGCGCCGTCCGAGCCGCGGTGGGGCAGTGGCCCACAGACGACCTCGGCGCGCTGCCTGGGGTGGACGCGCACAGGAGGTCGCTGGGTGAGGCCGGGGCGGGGCTCAGCCACGGCCTGATGGCGCTGTGGGCGCAGGAGGAGGCGCGGCAGGGGCGCCTGCGGGAGGCGGTGGAGCAGGCTGCCAAGGCCTGCGCCAAGGCGGCTGCAGGCGGCCCTCTGCTGTGGGGCGCGGCGTGGGTGCCCCAGCCCGGCGAGTCGCCCAGCTACGACGGCGGCGTCTGGTGGGCGCGGAAGGAGGGCGCCCGTCGTGCCGTGGCGTCGCTGGTCCTGCCAGCAGGCGATGGGGCGGAGCCGGTTCCGGAGGACGGGCCGGACGCGGTGGCCGCCGCGTCGCGGCTCGACCTGTTCGACGCTGCTTCGCTCGACCGGCTGCTCGGCTCGCTGAGCGCGAGCGTGGACCGGTGCCTGTCGCTGCAGTGGCCAATGGCGGTGCTCTCGCGCCGGGAGCGCGGCGCGAGGATCGCCGTCGCCGCGGCGGCGCGTGCAGAGGCGGGCACCACCGCCGACGGGTCGGCTCCCGTCGCAGTCGCGCGGGCGCGGGAGCTCGGCGCGAAGGCCTTGCCTGCGGTGTCCGCCAGCGGCCTGCGCCGCGAGCTTGAGCGGGTGCAGGCGCTGCTGCGCACGGCAGGGTCGGCCGTCGGTGCCGCTGCACGGTGCGAGGGTCGACTCGCGACCCTCCATGCGGGGGCGTCGGCCGCGCAGGTGGAGCGGCTGGCTGGCGCGCTCGACGCCTCCTCCGCGTTCTTGCTCCGCGCGGCCAAGGCTTCGGCCGACGCCGGCGGCGACCGCGACCGCCGGCTCAACGAGCTTGAGCGGCGCCTCCTCGCGGTTTCGCAGGACGACGGCCGCCTCGCTGGGCTGGACGCGCGCATGCGGGCGCTGGCGCACGACGTCAGCGAGACGAAGGAGGGGCTCTCCGTGATGCAGGCGGAGCTGGTGGACAGGGCGAGCAAGCGCGAGCTGGAGGAGGCGCTGAAGACCATCACCGAGGGACTCCGGGACGGGGTGGGCGCTGACGAAATGCGGAGGCGGCTTGGGGCGCTGGCCAACCTGGTGGACGCCAAGGCGGACGAGAGCGAGCTGCTTCGGCTGCAGCAGGGCCTGTCCGCGGCGCTGGCTCGGCTCAGGGAGCTGTCCCAGCCCCAGAAGGACATCGAGGCCCTGCTCTCCACCCGGCGCTGCATGAGCTGCGGCCGGCCGCTGCCCCCGGACGCGCAGGACCTGAGCATGTCGGCCATGATGGGTCCGACACCCGCCCGGAAGCCCAACGCCCGGCGCCGCCGCGGCCGCGCGGAGGGCGGCCACGAGCTCATGGCCCCCGTGGGCGGCGCCGCGCTTCCCGGCTCCACCAGCGGGCTGCGCAGCTCGCCGCACGACTCGCAGCTGCGGCACGTCTATGGCGGCTCGACGACGCGAAACCGCCACGACCAGACTGTGGCGTCGATGACCTCCGTGCAGCCCCGGCCCAAGGGCAGGAACCCCCTGAACCGGTCATCCGTTGGTCTTCCGTCGGTCACCGGCGTGTCTGCGATGGGTCAGCATGCGCAGGATCACCCGCGGGGCGGCAGAGCGGTTGGCCGGCGCGGGTCCGGTGGCGGGTACGTCTGGCCCGCGATGGGAACGGAGGGCGACCCCGCGCACCCGGCCACGGCTCCGGGCGGGCTCGACGGGTGGGCTGCCCAGTCGCTGCCTGTCCTGCCGCACTCGGGGAGCGCGGGGCTGGGCGAAGAGGCGGACGCGGCGTCGTCCTTCGGGGGCTCCATGACCGATCTGCGCGTGCCGCCCGCCCCCGCTGTGGGGGGCGGTTTCTTCACGTCGGCCCAGCGGGCGAGCGGCAAGTACTACTCCCAGTACACGCACGCTGGGGCGAAGCGGGCGGGCGGCGCCGGTACGACGCCGGGGGGTCAGCCAGCCGGCCGGGCCAGGCCTGCTGCGGGGGGCGCTGCCGCTGGCGCGACGGGAGACGGGTGGCTTCGGCTGAACCCGGTGCAAAAGGCGGGCGCGAGGCCTGCGCCAACGGCTGCGTCAGCGGCTGCGCCAACGGGGGGCCTTGACGTCCTCACGGGAACGCGACTTGGCTCCGACTCCGCGAAACCGTCGAAGCAGCGCAGCGGTGGAAGTCCGGCGGGGAGGCAAGCGGGGCTCCCGGAGCGGCTGCAGGAGGCTGCAGCCCCGTCGCCGTCGCGACTGAGGGCGCACGACGACGGCGCGATGCCCTCGTCGCCGCAGGTGGTCATGCCCTCCGCGCTCAAGGCCGAGCGCACCACGCCCGCGCAGCTGCGCCGCCAGGCTGGAGAGGAGCTCGCGGCGGCAACATCAGAGGACTGAATCGTGCGGGAATGTCTTGGGGCTCAGCCTGTGCGACCCCGCTCCGAGTAATGTGTGACCGAATCGTCCTTGGTGCAACTGGCCCGACTTGCATGTGCCCTGCCCGCACGCAAGCCTGCCCATCACCCCACGCTGCCGCATGCAGGAGTCCGCAGCCCGGCCACCGTCCCGGGTCCTCGTCGAGGAAATCATGGCAGGGCTTGGAGGGAGGGGGGCGCGCTGCCCCCGCAGCGCTGCCTGGGCAGCGGTCGTTCCGCGATTGCCGCACCACGCGGGGGAACGGAGGTTTGCCGAATTCCCGCTCTGCCTCCTGCCGGGGAGCGCGCACGGCGCCGCCCGCCGCACTCGCGCCCAGCCGGGAAGCGAACCAGGCCGCACGCTCCTCCGCCACGCAAGCGCCTCGGGACGGGTGCCATGAGCCGCGCCATCAGCATGCCCGTGACGCAGGTCCGGTTGACCAACGTGGCCATCGTCAAGCTGAAGAAGGCTGGCAAGCGCTTCGAGATTGCCTGCTACAAGAACATGGCGCTCAACTGGCGCAACGGTGTCGAGACTGACATCGGGGAGGTCCTGCAGACCGACAGCGTCTTCGCCAACGTGTCCAAGGTGAGCCTCGCGTGCTTGCTGCCGACTTGCCGCGCCGCCCTTGAATCGCTTGCCCGCTTGCCATCCGTCCTCGCGCTCAAGCGACTGGCTCCCTCGTGACGGACGCGCCGCCAACGCAGGGAGTCGTGGCAAAGGACGCCGACCTGCTCAAGGCCTTTGGGACGACGGACCACGCCGCTTGCGCATTGAAAATTCTCAACTCCGGCCAGCTGCAAGTGTCGGACAAGGAGCGAGCAGCGCAGCTAGAAACGTGAGCCGCACTGCGGACTTGGCACCCAGGTGACGAGCGGCAAGCGTGCGCCCGGCCTTTGCGTTCGGCGGCGCTCAGTTCCGGCGGGCCTCGGCGGCGCTGCTGCCTCGCCACTCAGGCCACCCGCCGTCCCCCCCTTCCCCCCCCCCTCTCCCCCCTGCCTTCGCAGCATGTTTCACGATATAGCAACGATCGTGGCCTCGAAAACGATAAACCCCGAGTCCGGGCGCCCGTACCCCGTGGCTGTGATCGAGCGGGCCATGTCGGACGCCCATGTCAGCGTCCGCGCCGAAAAGGCCGCCAAGATGCAGGCGCTGGAGGTCATCCGCGTGCTCCAGGAGCGCATCCCCATCGAGAGGGCGCGGCTGCGGATCCGCGTGGCGGCCCCCCTGGAGGTGCTGCCCTTCCTCGAGGCTGCCATCGCCGAGGCGGTGCCCAGCGCCGAGGTGGAGCGGACGGAGAACTCGGGCGACGGCATTGCCGCGCTCATCGTTCTGATCCTTCCGGCGTCGTACCGCGTGGTGGAGGACCTCGTCACGGCGAAGCTCGACATGGGAGCGGCGCTCACTGTGGTGGACCAGGGCGTGGCCGACGCCGGCGGCGCTGCAGCCGCTTCGTCTGGCGGCGCCTCTGCGGCAGATGCGGGCGACGCAATCATCGGCGACGCGCTGCGGCTGCGGGCGTCCATGGAGGGTTCGGTGTCGCCCGACGCTGCGGCGGCGGAGGCGGCAGGCATGGGCCTGAGCCGGGTGTACGTCGCAGGCGCGGCAGCGGCCGCCGCGGCTGCTGCTGGCGGCGCGGCAGCGGCGGAGGCCGGACCCCCCGCGGCAGGCTCCGCTGGGGGGTTTGCGTGCACCAAGTGTGCCGGCGCCGGTTTCGCGACGAGGGAAGCGTACCGCGAGCACTTCCGCTCGGACTGGCACCGTGTGAACCTGAAGCGCGGGATGCGCAAGCTGGAGCCGCTCTCGGAGGCAGAGTGGACAGGCCTGAGCGATGAGGAGCGTGCGCGGGCCATGATTAGCGAGGACGCGGCTTCGTGAGGGGTGCGCGGCGCCGGTTGCAACTGCTGCTGGGTGCGGGCGCCGCGGGCAGATTTGCCTCTGCCAGCGCAGAACAGGCAGCAGGCCCAGCACAATCGTCGCAGTTCAGAACACACATCTCGGCGCCCCTGCTCGCCGCGCAGTCGCCGTGGGACGAAAGCAACCCGCGCCATGGCGCAAGCTACTGGCCGAATGCTCCACGTCATTGACGTGTACCAAACAGACAAGTCCATCGTTGTGGCAGTGGAGGAATCGGACACTCTGGCGGACCTGAAGAAGCGCATTACGTCCAGACACGTGGACTCGCCTGCCCCGAGCGCCCAGCGCCTGGTGGCCGGGGGCAAGGAGCTATCGGACCTGGGCGTGTCCGTTCGCGTCGCGCTCGGGGTGAGTTGGTGCCCGCACACTCCCGGCCACGGGGGAGCGTGCGATTGCGGAAGCTGGTTTTCCGCCGAGCGGCACTCGCGGCGCGCGGCGCTGCCCATCCCGCCGCCCCAACTGGCAGTGCCTTGCGTCTGCGAGATCGCGATCGGCTTGACCAACGAGAGCGCCTCTGTGGTTTCGGTGTGCCTGCCGTCGCGCGCAGTCGACCGACGCCGTGGTGCAAATGCTGTTGCCCAGCGCGTGCCGCCCTACACTGGCGAGCGCGTCCGCCTCGCCCCGCCTCCGCCCGGCGTCGGCCTCCCCGGGGGCGTCACCGCGCCTGGGCGCTAGCGCCTCTCCGGCCGCGGACCCCGAGCCGCGCGCGCCTGCCCGCAAGGCCTCGGTGGCGGAATCGGCGAGAAGTCGCGGGGACAGCTTTGCGGGCGTGGGCCGTTCCGTCTCGTCTGCGCCCTCGCAGCCTGCCCCGCCCAGCCCGCTGCAGCACGGCTCGCGGCCACCGGCTCCGCCGGCCCCCGCAGCCGCTTGCACTCCGCCTCTGCGGCCGCAGGGCCCGCCGGTCCCGAGCTCGCCGCTCGTTGCGGCAACCATCGGCGGGGTTGCGCCCCAGCCGGCAAGCAGCGGGGCGCCCCTCGCTGCTGCGGGGTCGCAAGACGCCCACCAAAGCCAGGCCTTCCAGCACTTTGCGGCGGCCGCCCGCTCCGTCCAGCAGCAGTGGGCGATGCACGGCCCGCCGTCGTCGGCAGGGTTCCACCCGTTCGGCGTCCCCATGGCGCCCGGCTCGCCCATCATGCCGCCACACAGCTCGCCCGGCATGCCGTCCCCGGAGGCCATGCACGCCCACTTCCGCGCCATGGCCCTCGGGGCGATGGCTTCGTCGGGCGGGTCGCCGGCACACTCCCTCGGCCACGCCATGTCAGCGGGCCACCAGCTCTCGCCACACTTTCCCGCTCCCGGGTCGCCCCACCACATGGGCATGTCCCCCGGCCCCCTGCCGGGCCTCTTCCCCTACAGCGGGCCTGGCGGCCTCCCCAGCCCATTCCTCGGAGCGCAGGGCAGCCCGCACATGGCGCCGCCGCACGGCCTGTTGCCGCCCGGAATGGCCCTCCCGCCCGTCCCCTACACCGCTGCGCCCGGGACTCCCCCCATCCACACCGCCCACGGCATGCGGCACGCCATGAGCGCCTCCCCGCACTCCCACCCGTTCGTCAACCCGGGGAGCAACGACGCCTCCCCGCCCCACGCGCTGCCGCAGCCCGCGGTCGCAGTCGCCCCGCCGTCCGTCTACGCTATGCACGGAAGCGCTGCCTCCCACGGCGCGACTGCTCCGCCGGCCAACCCGCCGCTCTCGGTCCTGGCTGCAGCAGTCGCCGCCCCGCCGCCGGCTCCGACTCCCGGACCAGCTGGCCCTGCTGCCTCGCCCGGGGCCCCTGCTGGGGCAGAGTCGGCGACGGCCGCACCGGCCCCTGTCGACGCGCCCCCTGGTGCGCAGTTGGCTGGGCGGGACGGCCTCCGCAACCGCGCCAGCCGGGGCGAGGCGCCGCGCTCCCGAGCAGCGTCGGCGTCGGGCAGCGACTCAGGCGCAACATCGCACTCCGACGACGAGGGGGGTCGGGACGACGACGACCACGACGAGGACGACGAGGCGGGAGCCTCAGACCGCACGCGCCAGCACGGGGAAGAGGACGACACGGGTGTCCGCGCCGGTCCCGCGGTGGGCGGCCCGGCAGTGCCCGCCGAGGGCGAGCCCGCAGCGCGCCCAGCGGCGGCTGCGGAGGATCCCCAGGGGCTGATGCGCTTCGTGAACTTCGGCCTTGCGTTCCAGCTGCTGATGCTCTGGTTCGTGCTCACGCAGGGCGGCGACGCCAGCCGCGTGCGCTTTGGCGCTGTTGTGGCGGTGGTCGTCTATCTCTGGGTGTCGGGCGCCCTTGGAGCCTTCTTCTCCGCTGTCAAGGCCGCCTGCTGCTGCAACTTCTGCTCCTGCTGCTGCTGTTTCTGCGCCGGCGCGCGCCGCGGGCAGCCCAGCGACGCCCAGCCCGCCAGGCCGACGCGCGGGATCATTCCAGACTCTGCGGCGGCCGTGTCAGCCTTCGTGTTGTCCGCTCTGCCGTCGTGGCAGCCTCCCCCGCCGATGCCGGAGGCCGTGGAGGCTGCCATGTGACGCGCGTCGCGAGCCTTGCCAAGAGCGGTGGGGTCGCTATCGGACCTCCCGTCACCCTGCTGCGTGCGCCTCCCCTCCTCCCCGTGTAAACGCTTCGCTCTGCTGTGTGTGCGTGTCTGAGAGGCGCTTTGATTCGTAGTTCAAACGCTGCGCGAGTCAGCACCCCCCCGCCACGCCCACACGCCTCTACCCGCGTTGCCGCGACATTCCCACCAGCTACTCAAAAGCACCCGCCGCCGGGGGCCGCACAGGCCACGGCTGCGCCCCCACACGGGGCCCCGTCTGTTTTCCGGCCGCGCCTCTCCGCCGCCGCACCCCCGCTCATCAAGCACGTCCGGGAAGCGCCTTGCAGCCAGCCAGTCCGGCTACAGCTTCCCGCTGGCCTGGAGCCTCTCGCGGCGGAAGCGGGACATGCGGCGGGGCGGCTCATCCGTGGCTGCAGCCGTTTGCGGAGCTGGAACCAGGGAGCCGCTGGAGCGCTCTGCGAGCCTTCCTGGCCGCGGCCTGCCCGGCGGCGCCCGCTCTGGCAGACTGGGCAGCCCAGGGGGCGCCCTCTCAACCAGCACGCTGCCGGCCGGCCGGCGGCCAGCTGCCTGCTGCTGCGTCCCGAAGCGGGGCGCCGTTGCGCCCTCTGCCGCAGCTGCGGCGCGCTGCACTGCCCTGGCACTGGCCTCCGGCCCAGATGCCGGGCCCGCGCGGCCCTCCTCCTCGATGATGCGGTCAATTCGGCGAAGGGCGGCCTGCGTGGCCGCCCGGTCCACCTCCGGCAAGCGTCGCGCCGCATCGACGTGGCAGCCGGGCTTGCGCGCCTGGGTGGACGCCCCGGCACCGTCCGGCCCAATCTCCTCGATGATTTCGAACTGCCCGTCTTCGGTCTCGCGAACTGTGCCCAGAGGCGGGTCCGGCGTGCCGGAAGGGGCAGCCAGTCCCGCCTCTTCGGCAGCCTCCTGGCCAAGCCGGTCCCTGGATGCCCAGCGCCCAGGCCGACCGCCCCTGGCCGGCAAAAACGCGTGGCTTGTCAGCACCCGAGCGGGCGCCAGGAGCACGTCGCTGCCGAGCGGCACAAGCGCGCTTGCCCATTCCGCCTTCGCGCTGGGCTGGGCAGCGGCTGACGCTGCGGCCCTGCCGACAGCCATGGGACTTCCTGCGCAGCCAGCAGCCTGCCCTGCGACGCACCCCCGCCACCGGGATCGTCGCGGGCCGAGCGGCGCTGCCTGTGCTGCCCTGGCCGGTGCCAAGTGGAGGTCTGGCGAGCCTGAGTCAGCCAACTCTGCCCGTTCTTTTTCGGGGCCGACTCTGGCGGACTGATCTCGCAGGAGCGTTGCTCGGTCTCTCTCGGCGGGCATGCGCGTCTCCCGGCACTGGGCCCCGGTTGTGCACCCCTGCCCCGATCAGGCGGCTGCGATGGCAGCCCTCAAGGTCGACCCCGAGCTGCAGTTCCTTGCCATGCGGCAACGGGACGCAGCCATCCCCGCGCTGCTGGATGTGGCAATGCAGCACGGCGCGCGTTGGGCGGACCTCGCGTCCCCCGTTCGCCGCCCCCCCGGCCCCGCTGACCCAACCGACGAGAGCGGGCACGACAGCATGGTCGAGACCCCTCCCACGCTGCCGTCGCTGGAGACCTGCCTCGGCCTGGCGGCTCAGAGGGCCAAAGACCGTGGCTCGCTGGTGTGGCTGCCTGACGCCGTGGACTACATCGTCTTCAGAAAGTGGATGCAGGCCACGGGGAACGGCTCCGTTGCCGTCCTCCTCGAGGACATTCTGCTCTTTCGGGTCGTGCACGCGCCTGGCAGCAGGCTGCGCCTGGTGAGACCCCGCTGGCGCCAGAAGCCGAGGGGGCCGCAGTCCGTTTTGCTTCGTGACCCCCGACGCCAGCCCTCGCGACGTGAATGCCACTGGCCCTGACTCGGCAAGCCCAGGCGCGGGCTTGCCGCGGCGTCGGGCCGCCCTGGCACCGGGCTCGTACTGCGCGAGCTCGCGGCCTCTCCCGACCCCCGAGAGCGGTTGGGTTCGTCGACATCCCCGGGCGAGGCGGCGTCCCTCGGTGGATCGATTCGTCGTTGTGTCGCTGAGCGACCCGGCTGACACCGCTCGCTTTGCCGCCTGCCTTCCCCGCGCGCGTGCGCCGCCGCCCGCCCGCGCGCGCCCTGGCTTCCGCGCGCGCTTGCCCGGCTGTGACGCGCTGAGCGTTTCCGGGCACGGCGTGGTCGCTGGTCCCGCCGTTGCTGCCGCTGGCCAGGTCTGGAGTCACTGCAACTTCGCCCCTGCGCCTCTTCGCCCCGTCACCGTTGCCTCGCAGGGCCTGGGAATCCTCGCGTCCTGCCAAGCCAGTGCGCTCCCAGACGTCTTCGAGGGGGCCGTCGTGGACGAGCACGAGACCCTGCGCGCCAAGCTGCCGGGCGCGGTGTTGTCGAACATCGAGCGCTGTGGCGGGTTCCATCTCGGACGGAGGTTTATGCGCAATGTGGAGACGCTGGCCGTCCACCTGGGCCACTACGCGGCATCCCAGCCCGCCCACGGCGTGCGGGATTCGGACGTTCCCCGGAGCATGTTCGACGCCGTCTGCCACGACGTGTGTGACCTCATCTTGCTCATCCTCTATCCGTCCTACCTCAAGGAAACGGCCGAGATGGTCGAAAAGCGATGCGCTGGCGTTGCCCTCGACCTTGTCATGTCTGCGGCGGACCGCGCAGACCTCGGCGGACCGTCCTACATGAGGGAACGCCCGCCGCCGTCCGCCTCAGCGGAACGCCTGGCCCGCTTTCGGTGCAAGCGCCAAGCGGGCGCTGACGCGGGCGGCAAGGACGACGGCACCCCGGTCATTCTGATCAACGGAAGCGAGTCCTCGGGCGGCGACAGCCCCGCCGAGGACCAGACCGACTGGGCTCACGGTGACTTGATGGTGGCCGCCTCCCGCGACTCGCTCAGCCTGCCCATCGAGCTGGCGCCGGTGACGGCCGCCGACTTTGACAAGTGCGGCATCATCGGCTCCGGGTCGTACGGCCGAGTCGAGGTTTGGCGGCGCCGGACCTCGGGCACCTACTACGCCGTCAAGTCCATGGGGAAGCGCGCGCTCAAGGTGCGCCAGTCCATCCGCGCGAGCCTTCGCGAGCTCTTCTGTGCCACGCTGGTGCGCTCCCCCTTCGTCTGCACCATCGATTACGCGTTCGAAAGCGAGGACGAAGTGCACTTCGCCATGCGGATGGCGTGGGGCGGCGACCTCGAGCGGCTCCTGCTGACGCACCGCCCGCGGCGGTTCCAGGAGTCTACAGTGGTGTTTTATGCGGCCCAGATGGTGCTTGGCATTCGCGACATGCACATGGCGGGCATCATCCACCGGGACCTCAAGGCGTCCAACGTTCTGCTGGACGAGAGGGGAAACGTTCTCATCGCGGACCTCGGGCTCGCGGTGATGCTGCACTCGTGCATGGACGGGCGAGGCCGTCGCTCCCACGCCCTGCACGCGACCCACGGGCGGCACGAGCTGGATAGGAGCCCGGGGTCGGTCAAGCTCGAGCTCCCGCCGGGGGTGGTGAGCGGCTGCCAGGGCGCCGCCCTCTCGCGGTTGCTCGACAGCATCCAGAGCGGCAAGGGCCCGCGGTCCGCCGTCGGCGGCGACGCCACTGCTGCTCACGGAGCGGGTGCCGCTGCGGCGTCGCGCCATGCAAGCCGCCCGAGCGCCACCGGGCGCGGCTTCAGCCAGAGCGACATGGACGAGGTGCTGCCGCCCAAGCAGGGCGCCGGCGCCGTGGCGACGTCGGACTCTGACGAGTGGAAGGGCCTGCAAGCGGAAGTGGACGCTGCCCGGCGGCTGGAGCTGGGCGTTATGAGCACCATGCCCGTGCACGACCGCTGGTACAAGGGCAAGGCGGGCACCCCGGCCTACTGGGCGCCCGAGGTGCTCGACGCCAGGACGAAGCAGGTGCGCCGCCGCGACGGCACCATCGAGTACACAGAGACGCGCACCCCGTACGGCACGGGGGCGGACTGGTTCTCGTTCGGCTGCGTCGTCTTTGCGCTCTTCACCGGGAGGAGCCCCTTCGCAACGGGGCGGGGCGCCGACGCGGACAACCAAGCCACCAAGGACGGCTTGAGGGCGGAGCATTTCCACCCACGAATCTTCTCGCCGGCCGGCATGGATTTCTGCTTCAAGCTCATGCACCCCGAGCTGCCCCAGCGCCTGGGCGCCGGCCCCAACGGCTGGGAGGAAGTCATGGCCCACCCGTTCTTCAAGGACGTGGACTGGGACCTGCTCGAGTCCCGCAGCATCCCTCCGCCCATCGTGCCCCCCTACCGCATGCGCGTGGACCTCGCGCTGGTTCCCAACAAGGTCGAGAACCAAAACGCACACAAGGACATGGCGGCCGCCGAGGAGCGCATCGCCAAGAAGATGGCCGCGGCCCGCATTTCCAAGGGCGACGCGGCCGCCTTCCGCGAGCTCTGGCACGTGAACCCGGAACTGCGGATCATCGAGGCAGCGCAGCGGGTGGAGATGCTCACGAACCCGTTCGCGAGCCCCAACGACGCGGAGGACTTCATCAACGTGCAGGAGTCTGGCCCCGGGGCGGTGATGCGGCCCCACCACCCGGCGGACGCGAGC
The DNA here is from genome assembly GCA_008330645.1 of Cafeteria roenbergensis. Taxonomy (NCBI): domain Eukaryota; class Bigyra; order Bicosoecida; family Cafeteriaceae; genus Cafeteria; species Cafeteria roenbergensis. Next base: position 299,305 of record VLTN01000003.1, on the reverse strand, counting down.
ATCGACTCGGACGTGGTGGGCGGGCCGCTGGCGCTGCGCGATCGCGGCGGGGCGCCCATGGTGTTCCAGCTCGGCAGCCGCTCCATCGCTGCCATCGACGCTGACAAGGAGCGCGACCTCAAGATGCTGGGCCTGCACCGCCAGCTGCGCCTGCAGCGCTTGGCCAGGGACCGTGATGCGGGCGGTGGGGCCGGCGGTGCCGGCGGGGCCGCGAGCGGGGCTGCCGCTGCCCCCGTCCCGCGGAGGCCCGGGGTGGCAGTGCTGTCAGACATCGCCGAGTCGGCGACGCATGGGACGGAGGGCGCATCCACCATGGCCGCCGGAACGACGGCTGCCGCTGGGGCCACGGACGCCGGCCGCTCGCGGCATGCGGGCGTTCCGGGCCTCGGCAGCGCGTCCGCAGGCTTGTCCCAGGTGGGCGCTCTCGTGGACGACTCGAGCGCGAACCCGACCCCCCGTGACCGCAGGCGCAGCGACGCCAAGGCGGACTCCGCCGACACCTCGCGCACGCTCGTGCCAGCCGGAGCCGCGCGCCCCGCATCCGCAGTGTCGTCGCCGCAGACCCAAGGCGGCACGCCTGGCGGGGCCACCACCACCACCACCACCTCCACCTCGGCCGCGCCTCGGCGGCAGCTTCCCGATGCGACCATCATGCGTCTGGCGTCCGTGGCTCGCCACGACAACGAAGTGCTCGGCGTGCCGGAGCTGCCCTCGGGCATGAAGCGGCACGCCCCGAGGACGCTGGCCAAGTTCGAGGGGCAGGAGTTCGAAGGGGAGTCTGCCATCGTCGCCCCGGACGCCATGGCCAGCGTCTTGCCGGGCATCGGGAGCGTCGTCACGTCTCAGCCCAACCACCTGCGGTTCAACTCCGTGATGAGTCAGTCAATCGGAGCGACGCGCGGGCCTGGCTCGGACCTGAGCCGCACCCCGACGCCGCACCGAGCGGGCCCGCCTGGCTCCGGGGGCTTCACGACGTCGACGGGGCGCGACGCCACGCAGAGCGTTCTCGCGGTGCGCTCCGCGTCCAGGGGGCCACGCGTGCAAAGGGGCAACTCAAGCGGCTTGGCGGACGACGTGGCGGATACGAAGCGGCCCAAGCGGCGCGTGTCGTCGAGCCGTGGCACCCCCTCTTCGACGGGAAAGCTCCCGGCAGTCGCGGAGTCGGCTGCCCGGGGCGACGACGACACGCCCGACATTGAGCCGCGCCAGGTTGGTCGCAACCACGGCCGCCGTGTCTTCCCCGGCGGGCACGACCCCACCGTTCGCTCCAAGACGCCCGTTGAGGTGTTCGCGGGCACGGCTGGGCACACTTCCACGAGTCAGATCGAGCAGAACGCCGTCGGCGTTACGAGGCCCGACCGCTCGCACGCCGGTACCCGGACAACCCCCGCGGCGGGGGCCAGGCCGGGCGACAAGGACAGCTCCTCCGGCGGATGCTGCACCGTCAGCTGACGCCAGGGGCCGCCCCAAAGCTCTTCTGAGGGGATTTCGTCCCCCATCGCCTCCGCTCACCTCCGGCTTCCCAGGCTGGGAGTCTGGGGGTCGCGCCGGGTCGTACCGGCGATGGCGGAGGCGGCGACAGGTCCTGCAGCGGACGCGACCGCGGGCGTCGCTCGTGGCGCACCCAGGTTCAGCTCCGCGACGAGGCACTCACGGGTTTCGCGTTCTCCTGGCAGCAGCAGCCGCGGCGCGGCCCGTGCTGGCTGGCACACTGTCTCAGGCAGCACGCGCATCACCGCGGCCGCGGCTGCTGTTGCGGTCCCGGCCGTGGCTGGCGCCGCAGGCCCAGCTGCGGGTGGCGCTGGCGCTGGCGCTGGGAGGCGAGTGAGAGCGCCGGCAGCGGCCTCCCCCGCTGCCTCCGGCGCCGGTGGACCCCACCCGGCTGCGGCCCACCCGGCGCCCACTGCCCCGACTGACAGGACTTCAAGTCGCAAGAGCGGAGGAGCGGCATCAAGATGGCAGCTGGGGTCTTCGTGGCTTCCGACCCGGTGGCGATGACGACGACGACCCCAAGCATGCCCAGTGCAGCGGCACAGTTGAAGCGGGCGTGGCACCGAGTGTTGGGACACCATTGTGTTCCAGCCCGGCTGCCCGCCCTCTCCCATTTGGTTCCATTGCTTCTTCATTTTGTTCGCGTCATGATCCGTTTTGACGTCTGCCAAGGCGCCTCTGCGGGAGGCCCAGCAATTTTCATGTGTGGTCTTGTCTTGGCTCCAGCCCCACTTCGTGTTTGCCAGCGAGAAAGAAGCCCCGATACTGACTGGCCACTCGCGACACGGTGAGCGGGGACGCACGCCGGCCAAGCAAGCACACGCCATTGATGCACGCGGCCAAATCGCGCAAGGACAGGGGAAGGGGAATCAATCACTCGAGCCAGTCACGTGACCCAAGCACCGATGAAGCACGGGACCTCGCGCACGGGAGCAGCTCCCCTACTTGCGCCGGCGCGCCTTGGAGTCCATCGCTGCCTTGCACGTTGGGCAGAACCACTGGACGTGCTCGGGCGGCGGCGCAGTCAGCTTGACACAGGCGAGGTGGAACCAGCCGTTGCCCGTGGTGCAGGCGTCGTTGTCACAGCCCACCATCTCGCCGAACGATGGCCCGTTGCAAAGGCAGTATTGCTCCTCTGGCGGGACGGTTGCGGCCGCCGCCGATGAAGCAGCAGCCGCGGCCGTCTGTGCGGGAGCGGCCGCGTATGCCGCCGCCGCCGAGGCTTCCCTTGCCATTGCAGCGGCCGCCCGAGCCGCTGCCTCCCGGCTGGCCTGCTCAACGGCGCTGGCGCTGCCGTAACCTGCCCCGCCAGCCACGCCGCCTTGCATGGCCCCGAGGGCTGCAGCAGAGCCCGAGCTCGCCCCATGGTGACCCGGCGCGGCTGCGGCCACCTGCGACGCACCGCCAGCCCCAGCATACTGTGACGCGTGAGGAATCCCCGCCGAGCCTGCCCCAATGCCGCTGCCAGCACCGTAGCCGCCCGATTCGCGCCCGTCCTCCACCCGCGCGCGTTTTGCCTGAGAGCCGCCCGCGCCGAAGCCATCGTCCATCAGTGGCGTATCCTTAGGCAGGCCGTGCGGGTCGAACACCCCCGAGCTGCGAAGGTGCTGCTCGAACCCAAGAAGGTGCTTGTCTGCGAATTGGACAGCCGCGGCCACGAAGACGAGCACCTTGGTGGCGCGGCGCGGCCCCACAGCGGTCTCTCGGGTGCGCGCGCATTGCATTCAGCGACTCACCCAGCGCCTCGAGGGTCTCGGCGAGGACGAACCGGGCCTGCTCTGCGACGGACACCTTCTCCTCCGACTTCTGCAGCACCTCCTCGCGCTGCACCAGGGCGCAGCACACGCACAAGCATTGGAAACGAGGCACACGCGCAGAGAGGTCGGATGGGCAAGGGGGTGGGGATGTGCCAGCAGCCGTGGCCGCTTGACGGGGCTCGCACGCGTGTGCCCTAGGCGGCAGCGCGTGGACCACCTTGTTGCGCACGAGCGACCGGACCCGGCACAAGCTCAGGGCCCGAAGTAGCGCGCTCACCATCGCCTCTATCTCCGCCAGGGCTTCCTTGTCCATGGAGAGCGCTCGCAGGTCCGTTCCCGGGGTCCGGGGCTGCGCGGAAGGACGCGCATGCGCAAGCGATGCAACGCTCGTGGCATCCTGATGCGTGACTGCCTCCCGCCCATGCCCCTCTCCCGGGCGTCGCTTCACTGCATGCCGGCGCGTTGCAGCGGCCCCACACGGCCGTCCGCGGCCTCACCTTGTCCTTGACGGCGTCCTGCACGCGCTTGATGTAGTCGGTCTGTTTGCGCTTCAGGGCGTCCAGCAGCTTGGTCGAGCCCTGCAAGCCACAGCAGGGCATCATCCATGGCAGCAAATGACATCCACGCATTTCGTTCTTTGTGTGCGCTTCAGCTCGGAGCAAGGCCGGGGCGACAATCGCTCGCGTGTCCGCACAAGCCACACTCACGCCGTCCAGGTCTCGAATCAGAGCCATGGCGCGCTGCACCTCGCCCGGCATGGCCGACACGATGTCCATCCCCTCGTCCAAGTACGTGGCCATTGTGGGGCAGCGGCTCGCCCGGCGGGGCCGGGACGGAGTGCCGCTTTCAGGCGGCGGCCGGCGAACTCGCTGCAGAGCCCAGCGGCAACGGCGTCGAGGGTTGCCGGCGAGCAAGCCTCGCTACGGCTTGGGCCAGCACCTTTTGGCGTCCCTCGGATGACCCCCGTCCTGCAGTCTGCGACGCGCGGACGGAAATGCAGCCCAGTGGCTTTGACGACTCGATTGCTTCGGTCACTCTGGAGTGGGCGCGCGAGCACGCGGCAGCGGTCGACGAAACCGAGCCGGCACCGGAAGCCATCAGCCGCATAGGCTCCCGCGTCACAAGGGCACTAGCGCGTGCGAGGATCACGCGAGAGGCCAGCAGATGCGAGTCGGTACCATGCGCCGTTGCGTCGAGTGAACCCGTGGCCGTCTTTCGCAGCAACGCCGCCTTGCTGGCAGCACAGCGCACTGTGCCAATGTACTTGTGGGCGCGCAAGGTGCAGCGGCTTGTGCAGGAAGTATCAGGGGCGGAGCTGGGGCGGGCAACCCCAGCGAGCTGGGCGAACCTCGTGCGCCTGGGGGCGCCCGAGGAGCCCCCGGCCCTTTCAGACAGGAAATCCGCGAGGCGCTTCGCGGCTACGAGCGGCGCGTCAACGAGAGGGGCTCGCAAGCGACCCCGCTGCGACGAAGGTGGTGGCGAGGCTGTCCCTGCCCCGTGTGCCGTGCGAGGGACGTCAGCGATGGTGCTCCGAGGAAAGCAGGCACTTGTGTCAGCCCTGTCTGCCCTTGCAGAGCTCTACGGGTCGCAGACGTCGGACGCTGCCCGGGACCACCGCATTCGCGTGACCCGGCGAGCCATCGCGCGCATTCAGAGGAGCAACGGCGAACTCGCCTTGCTGGCTGATGCGCCTGCGCTTTCGAGCCGGGAGCGCCAGCAATGGCAAGCCCGCAACAGGCGCGTGCTTCTCGCTGCGGGCCTTCCGGAAGGTAGCCACACTCTGGCCAAGGCCGAGGAGATCCTCGCCACGGGAAAGCTTGCCCAGATCGAGGCGATGGTTGCCTCCACCCCTGGCAGCCGAGACCTGCAGAGGCTGTGGGGCCTGGGCCCTCACCGGGCCGCGCTGCTCGCCCACCGACTTGGGCAGTGGGAAGCACAGCTCGAGGAACTACGCACAGCATCCCATGGCCGTGCGCTTGAGTCTCCCTCACAGGCTGACTCGCGAAGGGCGAGAGTGCTTGCAGCTGGCTGCAAACTCGCCAACGGCGTGCCAAGGTTGCGCTTTGCGCTAGAGAACGCCGCTGTGGTTTTCCCCGAAGGCGTGCCGGTGCATCCTTCCACCGCTGTGTACCTTGAGCATGTCCATGATCTGGGACTCCGCCTCCCTCGCGAGGAAATCGCGGAGTGGGTCGGCCTTGCTCGAGCGGTGGCAAGGCGGGCCTTCGGAGCCACGGCGATGCTCACTTGCTGTGGCAGCTACCGCCGCTTTAAGCGCGACTCGGGAGACATCGACCTGCTACTGTCGCATCCGCAGGCCGTGGGGCAAGCTTCGCTGCTGGGGACGCGCGACTTCCTTCGGCGCCTAGTTGCGTCCGGGCACTTCGAGATCAAGAGTCTTGCCAGACAGGGCGCTGAGGATTTCACTGGCCCCGCTCGGCAGTCCAAGGCCACCATGGGTGGAGCGATCCGGCGCCCAGGAGCTGCAGCCAGCAGCGCGGCAGAAGCCGCCGGCAGCAGCCGGGTGGGGGAGACGCTCTTTTGCGTCGCGCGCCTGCGTCGCTGCCCCGCCTACGTCAGCGACGTTCTGCTGCAGGGAGTGCGCGTGGCTGCCCGGGAAGCCTTGGTTCGGGCTGGGCTGCGCTTGGCCAACCCCGCAGCTGACCTTGAGGCCCGCATCGCTGAAGCTATGCCTCGCGTTCGTGCGCTGTGCCAGGCCCACGGGGCATTGGTCCAGGAGGCCACCAGCAGCTTCCAACGCGCGGACGCGGACGCGGCGGAGCAATGCCTTCCTCCTGTGCGGTGCGGTGCCGGTGCGCTCGCTGAGGACGTGCTGGCCAAGTGCCGCCTCTTGGAGACGCGCCTCGGCGCCCTGGCAGCTGCCCCGGAATGCCACAGCACCCGATGCAGCGGGCTGGCAGTGCTAGCTCGCGCCCTGATGCCGCCCCCCGGCCGCTCCCAGGCGATTCTCAGCGGGCGTGGGCTGGAGCTCGTGCTGGAGCGCATCTGCTCGTTTCTCCTTGGGCCTTGGCGGCGACTCGACCTCAAGAGTTACTCCACGCCTGCCTTTGCAACGGCCCTCCTGTACTTCACAGGCTCGGCGCATTTCAACCGTAGCATGCGATACCATGCCGGGAAGTCGGGGTTCAGTCTTTGCGACAAGGCGCTGACGCCTGCCATCCGAACGTCTGGCTCCCAAGCCGGCAAGCGGAACAAAGTTCTGCGCGGCGGGCCAGTTGCTGTGCGAACCGAGAGGCAAATATTCGACGTGCTTGGGCTCGCTTGGGTGCCGCCGGAGTGGCGCGACCCTGCGTTAGCCGCCGATGTGTAACTGGCGCAGCGCCAGGCGTGCGTTTCGCCAAGTGCAACCCTGAGCACGCAAACAAATGCCGCACAACGCTCAGCTGCTCGCCATCCATGCGGCCGATGCCGCCGCCAATCCGATTTTGCTGGAAGCCGCAGGTGCCCAGGGCCGCAGGCCGGCATGGAGTGCGTGCCTCGGGTGCAGGCGCTGTTGGGTAGAGACCAGAGACAGCCTGCGCTGCCGAAACCAAGTCTCAACTCCCCACTCTTGCACCCCACGAACTCACCCCTCCCCCGCTTCCCCACCTAGGCCTGCCAGACAGCTCCGAGCCAGCTTGCAGGAGCCAGCGGCATCGCAGCGTTTCCTCGGCCCTGGCCTGCGGAGCGGCGCTGCGCCATGAGCGAAAGACCCTCCCGCGCCTCGTCGAGGTCCAGCACGCGGGACAGGGGCGGCGGGGGCGGCGGCGGCGGCGGCGGCGCCCGTGTGTCGGGAACAGGCGTCAGCCGCGCGCCGTCCGGAAGCGGCACCCCAGCAAAGGCCGCGTCCGGGAAGCGGCCTCGCAGACAGCGCTCCAAAAAGAAGCGGCCGAGGACTTGGCGAGGGTGGTGGAACTCGCTGCCAACGCCCGGCCAAGTCTGTGAGGCTGCGCGCCTGCGCGAGCCCTCGCACTGCTGCCCACCCGCGCCTGTTCCAGCACTGGGGGGCTGCTTCGCTCCCTGCTCGGCCCGACCTTCGCACGCGACGGTGCTCCAGCGGCGCTGCGCGCGTCCTTGCTGGGCTCACGCCGCCGTTTTGCCTCTTCCGCGCCGTCCTGCCATGCGCCGACTTTCTTGCAGACGCCACTCTGCGATTTTGCAAGTTCAACGTGCGACAGAAGCTCTGGAGCTCCGTGGGCTGCCTGCTGGCGGCCATTGTGTTCTTTGTCCTACGGGCACAGGTGCCCCCGTTCGCCGAGGCTCTGTGGTCTGACGGGGTCCGGCGTGACTCGGTGCTTCCTGTCGACGCCCTCGTTGCCCCTCCCCGTGTCGGCAAACGCTTCGGCGGCTCGAGCCCAGACGAGGACGACGACGGGTACGACTTGAAGGTCTGGCTGGCCAGCGTTGTGAATCCTGACCGCGTTCTGACCTACGGTGCTCGCCCCACTGCCGAGGAGTTCGGCCCCTTCACGTTTCGCGCCTACAAGGCTGCAGCCAACACGTCGACAAGCGGCTCCCGGGTGGCCTTTTTGCAGCGACAGTTCCTGATCCACACCGGAGGCGACCTTGACCAGCAGGTCGTGGTGCCGAGCCTGCCTTTTCGGCATCTTGAGCACCTGGTCAGGGAACGGTCGGACATCGTTACAGACTCATTCGAGGACGGGGTCGCACCGCTCCTGTTCAGCATAGAGGCGGCGCGGATGCTCGCCGAGATGCCCGGGGCCGTCAAAGCGACGCTCTTCCCCGAGCTTGTCGACGCAGTTTTCCAGGACGTGAAACAGCGTGTGTCAGGAGCGACGACCACGAGCGTGCTCGACGACTGGAGGCTGGGCGAAGACGGAGGCCGACTGCCCGGCACCGCGAACCACAGCCTCATCCTGCCCAAGCGATCGTGGCGTGTGGCCAACGGAGAGGGGGACCCGGGACCGATCGCTAGCAACGTGGCGCTGAGCCTGTGGGCCTTTTCAGGCGCGTGGTCCTTCCTGAACTCCGCCAAGGCGGTCCCCGGGGGTGACCCAAGATGGAAAGTGTACCTGCTCCCCGAAGGGACGCAGCTGCAGGAAGCGGTGGTCGGCAGCTTCGCCCGGCACTTTCTTCCGATGGATGCGCGGTACGCCAACCATTCGACTGCCAGAGTCCACATGGAGCAAATTGCACAGTGGGTCACCGGGCTTGTGTCCGGCTCGCAGTCCAGCGTCCAGGACAGGTTTCACACAGATGTCGCAACGGCCATGACCAGGCTCGGCCTGCTGCCGCGCCCGGAGTGGTCTCTCATCACCGCGGCTCAGCTGGCGCAAAACGCCGTGAGCGGCCTCGCGTTTTGGGTTCGCAACCAGCAGAGGGCTGGCCTCTACGGGACTTTGAACATGACGGCGGGGCCACTTCTCACCAACGCGTGCCCGGCCGGAACAGCTCTCACTGGGGGCGGAGCATCGCTTGCCGACTACGAGGAATTGCCCACAAGCCAGTATTTCGCCGCACCGCCCGAGCTTTCGTGCATGCCGTACCGAGAGGAGTTGGGACGCGTGACCGCCACGCCGCCCTCAGCCATCGCTGCCGCCGAGGCAGGCACAGCGACAGTCCAACTCGAGACTTCGGCGTCCCTGGACACCATGCGATTCCGCTCAAGGCTCGCCGTCGACAAGATGGACGCCTTGCTGAGGGTGTTCACCCAAGGAACAACAATGACAGGGTTTTCTGTCCCAGGCAGCCGGGTTGTTGCCCTGTTCACGCTCCGCGTCCGGCAGCTGATTGCGTCAGCTGAGGTGGCCAACAACGTCATCGACGTGGCCAAGAGTCAAGCTCCCGGCCAAGAAGGGGCCCTCCATTGGATTGAGCAGATGGACTCCGCCATGGCGCGGATGGAAAGCGCCGCGGCCGGCAGTCAAGCTGCGCTGGCAGCGGCAGCAGACGCAGAGGACGCGGCTCGGAATCTGGCCCTGCACCTCTCCTCTTCGAAGGCCAGCCTCATCAACGACGTGTGTGCCAGGTCTTTCTCGACTCCGCAGGTGCAGTCCAACGCCCCGCTGACTTGCTACGAGATGATTGACGTGGCAGCGTGGATCGACTACGTGGCCATGCGGCTCGTCTGGTTTCCCAAGCTTGTGCACGCGGACCCGGCAACTGGCCTTCCCTCCTCGGAGGTGTTTCGCACTGGACCGCTCGTCCGCACGCGTGCTCGAAACGCTCTTTTCGGTTTTGAGGACACTGCATACAAGCTGCTGGTCGGGCACTCGTCCCTCACGCTGGGCCCGGACGACGAATCCTCCGACCAGCTGGCGTCGCGGTCTGCCACTGCAAATCGCATTCACGTCGACACCGGGGCGGAAAACTTGGACCTGGTCGGGCAGATTGTGCAGCATGGCATCGATCCGAAGGGGGAGTTCCTGTGGGGGGGCTTTACGCCTGTCAGCGGGGCGTTCTCCAAATTGCGCACCCGTGGTGTGTACTCGCGGCAGGCGCTCGTGTCTCCGGTTCCAAGCCCTCCCGGCGGGTCGATCACCGTGTGGAGCCCCGAGCTTCGCAGGCCTCTGAGCTTCGAGTTCGATGGCGTGGCCAAGTCGGCTGGAGGCCACGTCAACCTGTGGAATCTCCGGCAGGCGTCCGCCCTTTCGTGGCCGTACTACGAGTCGGACAAGCAGAATAGCGCCCCACTCTGCATGCGGTCGCTGTATAACTTGCCCGCGGCCTCCGACGGCTTGCCCATCGGAATCTCGCTGATGGTCGGGAAGCCGCACTTTCTCGACTGCACCAACAACGAGCAGGCCTTCGGGTATGCTGGCATGCGACCGGCAAACAACGGCACCGACGGCTCATCCTGGCAGGTGGAGCCGGTGACGGGGCTGGTTGCTTCCACCACGGACCGCTGGGGCACATACTTGCGTTGGGCCCCCTCAGACTGGTATCCGTTTCTGCGGCCCACAATCGGGCCGCTGGCCTGGTTCGAGGCGACCACGTCCGCACCGGTGGCAGCGCTCAAGAAGATAAGGGACGACGTGTCGCTGCTCAACTACCAGCTGGACAGCGCCGTTCCGACCCTCTTCCTTTTCATCGGCCTGATTCTGCTTGCCCTCTCCGTGCTGTTTGTATACGTCATCTTCTACCCTCTCAAGGAGCCAGCCGGCGCGGACGAGGAGCGCCGCAAACGCCGGGAGGCGCTCGAGCAGGCACGGAAAGAGAAGGCGCAGAAGGAGGAGGCAGAGGCCAAAGCAGCCAAAGAGAACATGCTTTCCGCGAGAGACGCTCGCCAGCCACCCAAGCCGGGCAGCGTGATGATGAGCAGCATCTTGGGCTCCGTTGCCGCCTCGCCGGCCGCAGGGCTGAGGGGCGCGCCGAGCATGCGCACAATGGCGTTTGGGAGCACGCCGGTGGGCGATCCGGGAAGCGTGTCCCGCATGCAGTCCGCCAGCGGAGCCCAGCGAGGCTGGCCCAAACCGGCGCTGAGCGCGGGGGCGCTGGCCCCCATTCAGCACCACCCGACGGACATCGTGTCTTTCCGTGGCGGGGGAGCCGGAGGAAGCGCGCGCATGCCCCCCCGGCAGCCGTCCGGCGCGTCGCTGGACGGCAAGTCGATTCGCGGCATGACGCTCTCCCAGGCCATGCGGGCGAGTAGCGAAGACCACGCGGCGTCGGAGATTGTCGAAACGCCAGACGGCAAGAGGCGGCGCCGGAAAGTGAAGCGCGGCAGCCAGACGATGCAGCTTGCCTCGCGGCCCGGCTCCCGCAGGAGGTCGGCGAGACTCGCTCAGGTCGCGCCCGGGACCCCATCGCGCGGCGAGTCAGAAGGTCCGGCGTCACAGTCTGATATGGAGCGACGCGCCCGGGCCGAGTGGGAAAGCACGTTGCTGGGTGGCGCGCTTCGCTCCGGGGGAGAGCCGTCGTCGGTGAGCGCCTCCCGCGCGCCCTCGGAGCACCAAGGGGCTGGCTCCGGGGCACCTTCCTCCAGCAGCCACGTAGGAAGTGCAAGACCAAGCTCGGCGCTGCCTAGCGAGGAGCCCGGTCTCGTGGTGGGGGGGCGCATTCTGGACTCTCCGACGAATGGAGAGCCCGCGCAGCCGCAGAGGGCGCCCCGGCCCTTGGAGGCCAGGCGCCAGGCCTCGCCGATGCCGCCCGCGCCGGAAGCCTAGTCGTTCCCCGAGTGGGAGAGGAGGCTTTGATTGCTGAGTGCTGGGGTGTGCGTCTTTGCTTGTTTGCCCAGACTCGTCGCAAAACTTGTTCCGTGGACGAGGCAGCCCCCCGGCGACATGGCGCGCAGGAAGCTGCGCAGCCGCTCACACGAGCCCACAAGCCCGAACCCGCCCCCAAGCCTTCCCGGCTGTTTCCCGGAGCCACACTACCCAAGAAGCAAGTATGTCTTGGCCTTGGGGTGGGCTCGCCTGTACTCTAGGGCGGCAACGGGGCGGGCAAACCGCTCGCCAAACAGCTGCTGGGGAGACCGGTTGACGTGCTGCGGGGCCTGGAAAGGCGACCGATACGGGCCAGGCGCCACGACGAACGCTGCAACGTCCGCCCGTTTCAGCTTGTTGTGCTTGGCAACGAAACATTCCCCGCAGAAGAGCCTGTCTTCCTCGGCGACGTAAGCAGCAGCGAAGCGGTGCGAGCACTCCTCGCACACGATGTGGCCGTCGGGGTGCCCAGTGGTGACTTCTCCCGTCTCCGAGCGGTAGTATGCGCCGCCGGCGCTAACCTCGGCTTCGTATCGGAGCATTGGCACAGGCGGTGCGCCGGCTCGCGGCTTGATCCCGAGGCCCTCCAGCGGGTCAGGCTCCTCGTCGGGCTCCAAGGCAGCACCCCCGGGGTTGCTCATGGCAACAAGGGCGCGCCGCAGCCTTCTCTGGGCCAGACCGAGGGCGTAGTCGTGAAGCACGGCTCGGGCCTTGCGCTCGTTCTCGCCCCCGTGGGCGGAGCCTTCCCAGTATTCTTCACGCTGCTCGTCGGACATGAGGGCAAGCCGCCGCTCCCTGTCGGCGTGCCAGTTCCACTGCGCCAGGTGGCACAGCAGGGCGGGCGGCTCCCAGCGCGACTCCCCAGTGGCGCTGTTGGTGTAGTAGGGAGCCATGCTGCTCAGATCCACGCACATCGCCCAGACCCCCAGGAGGCGCCACAGCACCTGCTGGCGGGCCATGCGACACCGCCAGGCACACTGCAAAGTCAGAATGGCGGCCTTGCGGATCCGGGCATTCGTCACGGCCATGTCCCGCTTGCGCGCCTTGACTGCCAGGTCCTTGATTGACTTCCACCTCGCCACCCGCATGCAGGTGCGGAAAAAGTCCTGGATGATGTACGCGTGACCGTGTTTGCTCGCAGCCGCGGCAAAGGCTCCAAAGTCCAGGTCCACCGTCTTCTCCAAGTAGGGTTCGCGGATGGCGAGGAAGTTCTCCACGGCCACGCGCTGAGCCAGCGCCGCGGTCATCGGCGGAAGGCCAGCCTTGTTCCGGGCGGGCCCAATGGTCTCGCCCGTCTTCACGTTGGTCCACTGCCGCACCAGCTCCTGGTACTTGTACCCCAGCTGCCATGGTTCGCGCTCGCGGGTGCCCAGCGTCTCCGGACGAACGTGCAGGCTCTCGCCGCTGGGGCCAAGAGCAGCAGCCGCTTTGGGAACCGCGGCACCGCCCCCAAGCTCCCGCGGGGTGTCCGACACCCCGGCAGCGTCGGTCCCGCCCCGAAGGTGCGCGGGCACTGAGGTCGGCTCCAGGCTGGCCAGGGCGTACGTGACCAGATCCCCGATCTCTGCCTTGCCCTCGTCCGTCTCGTGCGCCCACGTCCACAGCTCCTGCCGCTTGGCCTCAAGCTTGGCAGGCTTCTCGGCGTCCCACAGCTTCAGCCCCCGCCGCTCCAGCTTGTTGAACGCCTTGCGCCGGCGGAAAGCGCGGCGCATTGCCATCGACTTGGTGGCCTCGTTGAACGCAGCGATGATCGCCGCCCGCCGCCGCTGAGCCCGAAGCAGCTGGCTATAAGCCCGCTGCTCCGCGGCCTCGCGCTCCACTGCGGCCGCTGCCTCGGCCTCAGCCGCACGCTGGGCCTCCAGGAGCTCGTCGACCCGAGCGCGCGCGGCAGCCTCCATCTCGCGCCGACGCTGCTCCTGCAGCCTTCGGGAAGCCGCCACTTCCACCGAGTTCGCCTTCCACGCCGAGAACTGGTTGAGCAGCAGCCGCTTGCGTCGGAACTCCTGCGCCCGTCGGTACCGCATCCGCCGGGCGTGCTCTTGCGAGATTGCCCAGAACCCGGCGCGCATCAGGTCGCGCTGCTGCTTCTTCTCGCGCCGGGCCCGCCACTGCATGGCCAGGGCATGAACTCGGAGGATCTCCTCCCGCTCCTTGCGCGTCGCTCGCCGCCGGAGAATGCTGTAGGGGATCCAGCGAAGCTTGAGCCGCGCAAAGCACCGCGTCAGCATCTGCTTGCGCCCGAGGCTGTTGGCAATCACCCGCTTGCGCGGGAGCTGCGCCCGACGAAGCCAGAATTTGATTGCTGCCTTGGACTTGCGACGGCGGAAGTGGTCGTCAGCGCGCGTTTCCAGGCCGCGCAGGTGCGTCGCCTCCTTGGTGAACGCCGCCCACTCGGCGACGAAGGCCTTGAGGATGCGCGGCCGGATTCGGTCCCGCATGAACACGCGCGCCTTGTGCTCGCCCAGGGCCAGCTCGTGGGCCTGGACCTGCAGCGAGGCCCGCTCGGCAGCGCGTCGCAAAATGAGCATTCGAACGTTGTCGGGAAGCCGCCGCATCCACACCCTCCTGAACTCGTCCTGAAACCGCGGGGCGTAGTAAATGGCCCGTCGCAGCTGCTTGTTGGTCACGCGCGCCGGGAGAGGGTCGCCGTCGAACCGCTCAAACGCCTCGATGACCTGCACCATGTTCGCACGCAAGCCGTCCTCCTCAGCCTGGGTGGCGCACGCCCTGAACATCAGCGACAGCGCCCGCTCGCGCGAGATGGTCGCCTCCCCGCCACCCGAGGCTGGCCTGGACGCGAAGAAGCTGAAGCCGCTGCACACGGCCGCGACCACCTCCTCAGCAGGCTTGTCGAGCAGGCTGAGCGAGCATGCGATTTCCCTCGGATCCACGCTGGCCTTGTTGGACAGGTCAAAGCCGTCGAACAGAGCCACGAAGTGCGGGTCCATGGCCCAGCCGTCGAGGCCAAGGAAGCCGGTCATGATCACCGTGAAGTGGGACCTTCTGATCGTGTCTCGCGTGCCGAAGACGCCGATCAGGTCTTCGAGGGTGCGGCCGTGCCGCACCATGAGGGCGTGCAGGAACCGGAGCTCGCGCCACCGCCGCGCGCGCAGTTCGTCCAGCGGCGCATCGGGCATGGACTTGTCGCCAACCAGGCGCGGGAGCGGGTCGGGCTCTGCACGAAACGCCACGGCCCTCGGCGGCTTCGCCTTCCTCCTGGGTTTCGCCGGCCCAGCCTCGGCAGCTGTCTGTCCCGCAGTTGTCTCGGGCGCCCCGCTCGACGCCGCAGCTGAGGCAGCCGCGCTGCCCGACGCGCCGGGCCTCAGCCGGCCAGCAGGGGACGCCTCGACCTTGGCAAGCCGCGCCAGGCTTGCGGCCGACAGTGTTCCGTCGCCCGGTCGCGACCCCACGCGGGCCGCGGGAGGCGGGCTCAGCCCCATCCTGGCCCCGACTGGGAGTTCGGGCAGCCTGTGACCTCCCGCGGACCGCGAAATCCGTCCCAGCTCGTCCGCGGCGCGCGGAACGGGAGCGAGGGCGAGAGCACCGCCGCGCCGGAGCGGCGTCGCGACAGGCCTGGCAGGCCGTGTCGCGTCGGCACCTTTGGACTCGCTCCACAGCCCGGAGCCCGCCGTCGCGTCGCCAGCGCGCGGCAGAGCGCCGTCAGTCGAGGTGACGCCCCCCCCCCCCCCAAAGCCACTGGCGACATGGCCGGAAGCAGCCCGGAGCGGGAGGCGGCGCCCTCCCAGCCGGACACTGGCCTGGCCGCGCCGCCGTGGGTGGCGAACGAGGGGAGGGAGGGCTGGATGGCGAGCGGAAGCAAGGCTCGGCGACGCGACACGTCGGCAGCCATGCCCTTTTCGATCGTGCGCTCCATGAAAGGCGGCACGCTCATGTGCTCCTCGAAAGCGTCGACAACCGGCACGGCGACAGCCGCGCCGCCTGCACTGGCCGTCCTGCGGCGCCCTCTGCCCACTGGCGATGCGGCCATTGTCCCGGCTGCGCGCGGCTGGTGGCTGGCGCTTGCCGTGCGCCCTCCGGCTCCGTGCAGTTGCCTTCGGCGAGCCATTTTTGCCGCATGCAGAATGGCAGCCTCCTCGCGCCGCCGCTGGTCTTCCTCCTCCTTCTCGGGGTCAACCACAGTGGTCCGCGCCAGATACGCGCCGTAGCTCTCCCGCATCCCAGAAGTGTCGCCCGCGCTGGCGCGCAGCACGCCGGCCATTGCGCGCGGGGTCGCTGCTCGTCGCCGTGCCTCGGGGGCCGGCTCGCGCGACGGACTCGCTCCTGGCCGGGAGCTCTCCAACTTGCAGCCCGAGGCACCGCGCTGCCGACGAGCCGGGCGAAATGCGCTCCTTCCCCTCGCTGTGGGGCCCTGACTCGGCTGTTCGTTGCGGCGGCAGAGCCTTCCGCGGCAGCAAGAGTTGCAGCCACTTGCGTGGTCCACGCGAGGCGGCTCGTGCGCTGCGGGCCGACATGAGCGCCGCGCGGCGTGTGTGGAGTGTGGCATGCCGGGTCATCGAATACTGTCCGTTTTGTTATTGGTGTTCGCTGGCCCCCGAGCGGCCCTCTGGTCAAGCACCCACGCTGGCTGCTGGCCGCTGCCCACAGGCGGCCGCTGCGGCGCCGCCGCTCGTGCACACCTGCACTCCGCTGGCACACAGCGAGCGGAGGTGTGGGACAGGGAGCAGTTCATGCGGGCGGGCAGGCAGGCGGGCGGGCAGCTCAGGCGAGATCAAGCGCGCTGGCTGGAGGCAGCAGCATCCATGAACTTGCGCTCGTACCAGGTCTGCACGGTGGCCACCACCGTCCAGGTGATCGCCTGGCCGGGTGCAAGGCGCGCCAGGCGCGGGATGAGACCCTTCCAGAGGGCGCCCACGCCCTCCTCGGCGGCAATGGTCTTCATAGTGGACACCCAGCCGCTGTACTTGGGCACTTCCCCGCGCTTGGTGTCCTGGGCCATGAGCCGGGTCTTGACGACGTCGAGCGGGCAGTTGAAGAGAGGGCCGATGGTGGAGGCGATGAGGCCGGTGACGAAGGGTTGCCACAAGGGCTGAGCGACGCCGTCCCCCTCGACGCGCTTGAAGATGTGGCGCTGCATGAAGGCGAACGCCATGAAGTTGAACGCCTGGTTGCTTCCCTGGCGCAGCATGGTCGGCACCACGCCCTTCCACAAGGCTCCGGCGCCCTCCTCCGTGACGATGGTGCGGACGGCGTGGATCGGGCCGCGGTACTTGAGCTTCTTGGCATCAGTGCCCTCCTGCTTCTGAAGGCGCGTCTTCACGACCTCGAACGGCGTCACGATGATGACCGCCTCCGTGAGGCCGGCGAACAGACCGGCGGTGAAGTTCTTCCAGGCTTCGCCCTCGCCGTCCGCCCGCACCCCGAGCAGGTTCTTGAAGAAGCCGAACGAGCCGAAGCGAAGCGCGTACTTGAGCGTAAGGTGCGTCACAAACGGCGTCAGTCCCTTGTACAGGGCGCCCGCGCCCTCTTCAGTGGCGATGGTGCGGAGGCCGTGAACCATGCCCTTGTACCTGCCCACGTTGTCGAGCTGCAGGCGGGTCTTGGTCACATCCAGCGGCTGCAAGCTGCGACGACAACCAGATCCAGGCGCGGGGTAGCGAGAAGACGCGTAAGAGAGTGTCAGGGCGCTCGGGGCTCGCGCACTGGGACGATGCGCCGCGGCTCGCGGATCAGTTGCGCTCGCACTCACCAGCAAGCCTCCGTGACACCGGCCAGCATGCCGGCCATCACTGCGAGCAGCGCGAGACAGCACCGCGAAAAGACATGCAGGCATTTGGGCTCGGGGGCGAACGGGGCGAATGTCGGTTTGCGATCGAGTTCCAGGCGAGGGCGGGGCGTTTGTTCCTCGTCCGCTGATGGGCCGGCCGGCTCACTCTTCACGTACGCCGGGACGGCCTTGGACTTGGGCGGCCCTGCCGCAGCAGCAAGAACATGCGTACGGCGGGTGCTCGGCACGTCCATTGCGCTTTGCAGACGTCGCAGTGCCGCGCCGAGCGTCGGAATTGCAAGCGCGTGCATCAGTCGTTCGCAGGGCCGCCGCCGGCTCTGCTGATGCTGCGCGAGCCGCCGGGGGGCGAAGCAATATTTGGCCGGGCCAAGATGGTCCAGATTCCACTGCGAGGGAGGCAGAGGCCATTCGCAGCGAGCCGCCTGCGAGCAGGCGCGCCCCCGCTACACACAAGGCGCGCGAAAGCCGCCCCCGCAGAGCGCCGGATCAAGGCCTTCGTGTCCACCTGAGCCCAGGAGCTGCGGGCGAGGCAGGAGCCATGAGCGTGAGTCTGCCCTTGACCAGCACTCGAGCCCGCAGCAAGGGGCTGCGCGCCGCCAAATCCACGCTCCCGCAAGCGCCGCGCCCCGGTTGATCCCCGTACCGACGGCGCTAGGAGCCCGCAGGCGTAGGGGGCTTGAGGGCCGGCCAGCAGTGGAGAGCGCCTTCCATCCCGCCCCGCCAAGCGAGGGGGGAATGCGGATAGTGCCGCGCCGAATTTGACCAATCGCCTTTTCCGCGGCAGAAGCAGTCAATCCCCAGCCGTGCGTGGCCGAGCTGCAGCCCTCCCCCCCGGCGCGAGCGAGGTTGCCGCGCCGAGCCGATACGCCCCAATTGGTCTCTTGTGGCTCCCTCCCCTTTCCGGATCTCGAGGCGTTTCGTTCCGGCCCTCGATCTTCGCAGTGGCCTTGCCCAGTTTGCACCTTTTCCAACCTGGCGTCCGATGCTGTGTGCACCATGTGCGGCCAGGGGCAGCGGCCCAGCGGCGGTCGTGGTGCGCCCACGCCTGTCGTTTCGGACGACCCCGTGCTGGCGGCGGCACAGGCGGAGTGGACGGCCCTCACGACAATGGTGACTCTGGACCACCACGTTCAGTACGCAGTGAGCCAGAGGCGGGCCCTCAGAGGCTCGAGCGCTCCCCTTGGTTGCATTCTGCGCGGGGATGTGGCAGAGTGGGCATCTGGGCGTGGTGGGATCAGACGCCGAGCCCCTCCGTTCTGGCGGCTGCGCCAGCTCGCGGAAACTTCCGCCTGATCGCCCGCTGCCCTGCCCCCCACCCCCCCGTTTCGACCTGGCCGACCTCCCGGCCTCGCAGAGCTTCAAGAAGGCAACCGACCTGGCGCTGGAGCACATCGATAGGCCAGATGCAGCCACAATGGCGTCCATGACCTTCCAAAAGGTCGCCGAGCTCATTCGTGATCACGCCAAGAACGACCAGATGTACATCTCCTCCGCCGACTACCTTGTGCTCACAGGCGGCGTGCTCAACGGCATCACGGTGTCCGCCAAGCTGCTTGCCAAGGGCGTCGTGGCTCCCAGCGCCTTTGTGTCGGCAATGCTTGCCAAGGGAGACAAAATCGTGCTCTTTCATGACGCGTTCACCCGCAAGAAGCGGCCCTTCTTCCAGGTGTTCATGAAGCAGCTCGTTGAATCCTGGGTCCCTACGGCGATGGCGGCCATGGAGTCTGCTGTCGAGAACGGTGTCATGGAGACTCTGGGGGTTGATGACGCCTCGAGTCTGCTGCTTGCCCTCAACGCTGTGATCAAGACGGTCCAGGACTCTCCGCCCAGCGCCGAGACTGAGGCCATGGACGTGTCCCGCGCCCAGGACCTGGCGGCGTCGTTTGTTCTGGGCCTAGTCGATGTGCCGCAGAGGGACCTGGACAAGGTGACCTCGGGGGCGGACAGCTCGGCCATTCTCCGTGTGCTCAACGACCTCTCAGACCCTGCCGACCCTGCGTGGGCAGTTTCGCGCGGGTATCTCGTCCACAGGTTCTTCACCAGCAGCCGCCTTGGGGAGCGTATCTTTGGCACGAAGATGCTCGCCGCATGGGCCAGCGCGCTCATGCAGGCCGAGGGCGATTCGCCCGAGGCAGCGGCAGCTGGGACATCAGCAGCCCAGCCCCCTGGCGACATCGAAGCGCAGGAATCCATGCTGTCAGCGGCAGTGAAGGCGCTGCTTGCGCCAAAGCCGGCCGGCAGCGAGCCAGCCGCAGCGGGAGCCGCGTCCTCCGCGTCGTCGGCGGGCAGCGGAGCGGGTGGAGCCAGCGTGCACTTCGGGTCTCCAGAGGGTCGCAGACTGGTTGCCCATGTCGCCGCAAGCCATGCAGACGCCCCGAGGCTCACGTGCGAGGGGCTCGCTTCGTGGATCCAGGCCGATTCAGGCCTCGGCTTCCTCGGCCAGCTGATGTCCGGATCCCTGCACTCGTCCGTTATGCAGGTGGCAGGCCCGGTGGTGGCCATTCTCGCGCGGGTGGGCAAGTTTGGGCGAGCCGAGGTGCGCTCGGTATGGGCGAAAATCCTTGTTTCCCTGTCCGGCGAGGCGAAGAACCTCCGCCAGCTGCTCGTGGACGTGGCGGCGCACGGTCCCCAGAACCTCGCTCTGTGGCTGCTCGCGTTTGTGCGCGACCAGGCGGACGCCAACTTCGCCGTCGCCTTGCGCATTTGCCGTGCGCTCGCCGCCAAGGGCTTCAAGCGCTCCGATGCAACGGACCATGCGGCCGCCGCGTCGAAGGACGACGTATCGCCGGGGGCTGATGCCGCAGACAACCTTGCCTCGAACCCGGCCGCCGCTGGCGCAGGGGCCGCTGCGAGCGTTTTCGCGGCTGGCGCTGCAGGCGATGCAGCGGCCGCGGAGCCGGTCCCACCCCTTGCCCGCGCGTCAAGCTGCCGGGAGACTGTCGATGGCGTCATGGTCGACTTGTCCCAGTCAGTGAGCGACGCCCTCGACGATCTGCTCTGGCATGTTGTGCTCCACAGGGCGGCGCCGCAGCTCCCTGCCCTCGGGATCTTTGCAGACCCGATGGGCGAGCGCGGAACGGAGGGCTTCCGCCTCACGCAGGCCATGGCAGAAGCAGACGAGTTGGGCCCGTACACGTTCAGCTTGGCGTCACAGGCGTCGTCGGCGTCGGCCTCCGACGGAGGCGAGGGCGCTGATGGAACGGTGGGCTCCGCGGCGGACCGGGACGGCTCGTCGGCCCGGCTCCGCGAGCTGGAGGCCGGCGTGGTTGAGATCTCCACGCGCTTGGTCGAGCGGGCGCGGGAGTCGTGCACGGCCGGCGCGACCACCAACCAGTGCGTTTTCCAGATGCTGCAGGTGGTCGGCCGCTGCGCCCAGGTCATCCGAGAGAGCTTGATCGACCGCGCGCGAGCCATTGTGGCCGCAGGACGCGAGGAGCAGTACCCTGAGCTGGTCGCAGCAGCCCGGGAGCAGCTGAGCCGCCTCCGGCTCGTGCTGCGGAACCGTGCCTGCCTGGCCAAGGGCCTGCCACCGGTAACCGACTCGCCGAGTGGCGTCCAGGCGTGGCTCGTGTTCGACGGTGCTGGGGAGGCCGGCGCCGATGCCGAGCTCCGTCTGCCCACCGAGGCGGCGTCCAAGCTCGCCGATCTTCGGGCAACGGACCTGATGAGCGAGGAGGATGTGGCGACCACATGCGGCCAACCGTTCCCGCAACCTCTGCCCAAGTTCACAGGGCCGCGGGGCCCGCGGCTGCCGCGCCTCCTGGGGTCCGACCGCGTGCTGCGCTGCCTCGGCGTGCTGATGAGGGCCATCACGGAGCCGCAGGCAAAAGACGCCACTTTGGAGTCAGCGCAGCCACTTGTGTGGCCGTCACTGCACGGCGGCCCCGTCAGCGTCATCGCAAGGGCCAACCAAGTGGCCTGTGAGCCGGAATTTTGTCTGGACATCGCGCGACTTGTGCAGCTGGAGGCGGCTGCAGAGGCCGCGGCGCGCGCCCACCACGACGTCGGCCAGCTGCGCGGCCGGTTCCAAGCAGTGTACATCCTGGCCCGCCACAGCACGGACGCGACGCTTGACCCGTCGACGGTCTTCTCGTTCTGGGTCAACGCTGCGGAGCGAACCCCCACCGGCCGCCACTGCTTCTTCGAGTTCCTCTTTGCGGCTGCCGGTGGCGCTCGGTTCCTTCCGCGGCCCCTGTGCGACGTGGGGGCGAGCGCGGATCAGGGCGTGGCGAAGTTGCTGTTCGACGAAGGGTGCGACCGCAACGCTCGCGCAATGGCTGAGGGACTCGTTTCGTTTGGTGACTGCCAGCTCGAGGTTCGGCACCTGTCCTACTTTGTTTCGCTGTGGCGGCAGCGCAACGCGTACCAACCAAAGGGGGCGGCGATGTTCACGGAGCTGTTTGTGTCGCCCAACGCGCGCCTCATTCTGCGCGCTCTCTTTGGACCGGGCACCCCAGCTGACCGGGAGCCCGCGCCGGCTGCTGGCACGGCGTCCGCCGCTGCGGCTGCCGCAGCCAAGACCGGAGAGGCTGCCGCTGCAGGCGCCGGGGCGGTGGCGCTCTCGCCCGTGAAGCCAGCCCGCCCGCATGAGCTTGGCAACGCCGGCACGCGCGCCCTCATCGCTCTTCTGGTGGCATGCAACATCGCGCACCCCGAGAAAGAGGGCGGAATCACGCTCTACAACGCGGATGGCCCCAGTCTGGATAGGATGCTGGTTGTGTTCCGCGACGGCGTCGCCGACGTCGAACACCTCGAGGCTGTCCGTTCGCGCTGCGCCGCCGTTTATGACGCCGAGTCGGCCAAAAGCGTGAAGATCCCCGCGCCTCCGGCAGGGGCTGTCCGTGCCCCGCCCGGGACCGTGCTGGTCTCTCCGAGCCTGGCCCGCCTTGACAACCTGTGCCTCTCTGGCACCGAGGTGCTGCGCCACGTGGTCACGAATGCAAGTCCCAGTGTGGCCCGCATCGCGTCCGACTGGCTCTTCCAGCTTGGCTTGATGCTCCGGCCGTACAAGTCGTCCCTGCCGAAAGGCGAGCGTTGCGCGCCCCAGTCCGAGGAGCTCATCGGCCTTCGGCGCGTGTTTCGCGAGAGGACCCGCGACGCACTCAGCAGCGAGTGCAGCGCCGCCCAGCGCGCACAGGCCCTCCGCGCCATGAGCAGAGCGCCCGACGCCATCGAGCAGTTCCTGGACACGATGATTTCCATCCGCGAGCGGGTGCCACAGACCCACTCTGCCACGATCGGCATGGCGGCGAGGGCCTCCACAGACCTCATGGGGACCCTGACCTCCCCCGGCGACCTCGCCGCGCAAGAGCGCACGCTCGAAGCCTTCCTTGCTGACTTGGAGCGGGCACCGAGCGCCGGGGAAGCGGGCGGGTCAGATCAGGACGACGACTCTGCCGGCGAAGGTGCAGCAGGTGACGGCGGCCCGGCCATGCTCACTCGCCAGTCCTCCGTCGAGGAGGGCGTCTTCAGCCACGCGGACGCCGCTTCCGCTGCCAGCCCGGCCAACCCGGCCGACCCGCCCGACTTTGGCAGCGTGGTGCTTCTCAGGCCAAGTTTCGCCAGGGACCTCAAGGCGAAGTTGGCTCCGCTTGCGCTTCCCTCCTTCGACGCGGACGACTACGACACCATCTTTGCGGCACTCCAAGGCGGCGATGGCGCCACGGCCAGCGGCGCAGCCACGCGTATCCCGCCCCAGCTGCAGCTGCGCCTCTGGCACCTGCTGATGAGGCTGCCCACGGAGCCGTCCATCGCGCGCGCAGTGTCCTCGCCGGCCGACGCGGACTGGGGCGAGCTGCTGGGCCGCGGCGGCTGGCGCTCTCTCTACACCCTCCAGATCGTGTCGGCGGTGCTTGCAACGTCCAGCCAGTCCGACGCCGTCATTGCGGATCGCACTGCAGCGTGCGCGCGCGCGTTTGTGGAGTCGGGCGGCCTCGCCGAGGCAGTCAATCAGCTCATGAGCTCTGACCCCGAGCTCCACAGCCCGCCCGGGCTCCCGGCCGAGCTGGGCAGCCACCCCGTCGAAGCGGCTCTTCGGGCCGCGACAGCCCGCAGCGGCGACGAGGGCACGACGCCGGCAGCCGTCCCTCAGCTGGCTCGCTTGCACTCGCTGACCCACGCAGTCGGGTCGGCCGACCTGGCGCAGCGCCTCCGCCGGAGCATCGCGGCAGGGGCGGTTGGGGCGATCTGCACGCTGCTCTCCGGGCTCCCCGCCTCGGCTGCCACGGCAGAGCTGGACCTGGCGCCTCATCTGAATGGTGCGGGGAGCAAGGCAGAGGGCGCTTCAGACGCCGAAGACGACGGACACGCCGGCCTGAAGCGCATCGCGAGGCGGCTTGTTGGCTTGCTGTCCGAGGTGGCGGTCGAGGCCGTGTTCGAGGCCAGGCAGGGCATGCGGCAGCGCGTTCCGGATAGCCTCGCGGCAGCGTCGCGCTGCACAGCGACCAACGTCCTGACAGCTCTCACCGAGGTTGGAAAGCTCCTGGGCGGTCGCGGCGGGAGCTGGCCCGAGGCCCTCGGCGACTCCCTGTTCTCGGCGTCGGCCGCTCAGAGCGCCGCGTCGGCGAGGAGCCTGCTCCGGGCGGCCTTCCTCGCGCACTCGCCGGACGCGCGCTCCAGCGTCATGGACACGCTCCTTCGGCCCATGGTGGTCAACTCTGCTGCGGCCAGGCGCGCGCTCACGCCTGTCATCCTCTCTGTCCTTGCCAGCCTGAACCCTGCTGTTGAGGGAGGCGAGGCCATCGTGGACATGCTCGTGGCTGCGTCCAAGGCCGATGGCGCCGACGCATCGCGAGAGCTCGCCGTGCGGCTCGTGGCTCTGCTCGCACACTGGTTCGCATCCAGCGACGAGGCCGTTGCGGAGCCCGCCGGCGAGGCTGCTCAGAGGGACGCCGGCGAGGCTGCGGCCGAAGCACCAGCTGTGCGCGGTGCTGCTCAGGCCGCCAGCGCCGCTGGCGCTGCCGGCGGCGAACTGCCCGTCAGGCAGTCCGGCGCCGCGAGCTCCGGTCCGGCCTCCTCCGCCAAGTCCTCGACCCGCCCGGCGCTGGTGGCAGTTCTCAATGGGCTGGCAGGCATGCTCGGAGACGCTGATGCCGCGGCAATCGCCTCCGATCCCATGCTGGCGGCAACCGACGCCTTCCCTTCGCTGGGAGACCTGAAGGACTTGGGGGCGGCGCATGCCCGCGCGCAGCGTGCGGGCTTGCGATCGCCGCTCGTCGAGGATGTGGAGCGCCGAGGCACTTCCTGCGTGAGGGACACGCTGTCTGAGCTGCTGTTCGACGTCGCGCTGTTCGTGCCGTCTGATGCTGTGGGCGCAGCGCCACAGCAGCCCATGGGCTCCAGCCTCGAGGAGGCCACCCCGCTTTGCGCCACCCCGGAGGAGCGCAGGGCCGGCTACGCCCTGCTGAGGGCTGTCGTCACCAGCGTCGGGTATCCTGACGACGAGGCGGCGGAATGGGTCGAGTCGGTGCTCAGCCGCGTGCGCTCCCTCACGTCAGGCGGAGGCAGGCTGCTCGACCCTTGGGACCGGTGGGACTACGACCCCTCCAGTACGTTCAAGAGCGACTCTGGCTACGCGGGGCTGATCAACCCGTCCTGCACATGCTACATCAACGCCATCCTCCAGCAGCTCTTCGCGGAGCCCACGGTGCGGGCCACCATTCTGAGCGCAGACGAGGAGACCCCTGCGCCTGTGCTGCGGGGTGCGGCAGCCAAGCTCAAGGCCGCCAAGGAAGCCGCAGCGGCGGCAGCCACCGCGCAGGCGGCCGCAACCGAGGCTGAGGAGGCCAGCGCCGTGGCATCCTCTCCCACCGACGCTGCCAGCGGCGCTGGCGGAGGCGCTGCCGATGCCGAGGCCGATGGGTCGGGTGCTGGTGCGAGCGCGAGCTCTGGGGCTGGCGCGGCAGATGGCGATGACGCTGCCGATGGAGCGGCTGCGGCTGCGGCTGCGGCTGCCGCTCCCGGCAAGGGCACGGAGCGCAACGCAGAGCAGGAGGCAGCGGCCAAGGCGGCAGCTGAGGCTGAAGCCAAGGCCAAGGATGAGGCGAAGAAGGCCGCAGACGCGCTGCTCGCGAAGCGCGACGACTTCCTCCGTGAGCACAGGCTGCTGTTCGAGACGCAGCGCACCTTCCTCTGGATGCAAGAGACGGCGCAGCGCGCGTTCAACCCCATTGGCCTTGTCGAGCAGATGCGCATCCTTGGCTTCGAGAACATCAAGGCCCAGAATGACGCCACCGAGCTGCTGCAGCGGCTCCTCGCCAGGCTGGAGATCTCGATGTCCAGCCCGATGAACGTGATCAGCATGAAGCACGCCATCGTGGGGCAGACATCGCAGTACCTCGAGCGGCCTGAGTGCTGCAAGCAGCGCACGCTCGTCGCCTCCGACTTTTACTGCCTCGAGATGCAAACAGGGCCCGAGTTCCCGACGCTGGAGTCCGCTCTGGCGATGTGGGCCAAGGACGAGCACATCAACGGGTTCAACTGCGACCTCTGCGGCGCCAAGGGCATCGCGGTGAGCAAACACCACCGCATCCGGCGGCTCCCGGACACCTTTATGGTTCTCCTCAACCGCAACGGCTTCGACCCCGAGACTGGCAGTCCCCGCAAGATCAACGACGAGATGAGCTTCCCTCCCACGCTTGACATGGCCAAGTTCACTGACTGGGCGACCGAATCCAGCGCGGCTGCCGCAGAGGCCGCCGATCTTGCCAGAGGCGCCTCGTCGGCGCGTCCCAAGGTGGCGGGCGGTCCGGATGCCTACGAATTGACGGGCGTCGTGGTCCACCGGGGCACACACACGCAGGGGCACTACATGTCGTACGTCAAGGCGCCGGCAAAGGGGCATGGCGTCGCGGAAGTGCCGCCAGCCAGTCCGTCGACCGGTGGCCGGCAGGCTGGCGCCGAAGCAGCCTCTGGCGCGGAAGGAGGAGGCGATGCCGCTAGGGCGGTGGATCGCAAGTGGATCTTCTTCGACGACGCCTCGGTGACCGAGACGGACCTCGCGGCGGTGGTGCGCGCGGGCCGCGGCGGCGTCCGCCGGCGGCTCGTAAAGCAGGGCAGCATCTACTCGCGATCCAAGAAGGCCATCCACGCAGAGACCAACGAGAGCGCTGTGCTGCTTGTCTACTCGCGCATGGGCAAGCCCTCCGAGGGCGCCGCGCTCGGGAGCTCCCGCTTCCTCGAGGAGCTCAAGGCTGGCGCAGACACGGCGTCCGAGACGATCAAGGCCCGCGAGCGCCGCCAGCGGCTGCTGGATGCAGCCCGGCCCGCGGCGGCCCGTGGCACCTTGGCAGGCACGCCCGAAGAGTCGGGCGAACCTGCTGCAGGCGTGGGCGCCGCTGGCGCGGCGGCAGCGACAGCGGCAGCGGCAGCTGCAGCTGGAGGTGCTGGCGTTGCTCACGGCGCTGACTCCGTCTTCCCGCCAGATTACGAGGTGATCCCTTCCCGCGTGCTGCTCCGAGAGGAGCTCGAGGAGGTGCAGCAGGCGAACCGCGATGCCCGGGTCGTGTCCTTCCGCTTCGACCCAGCGCTGGCCGGGTTCCTCGGGACAGCCCCGCTGGCGCTCAAGGGCACGGCGCAGCTCGTGGCCGACCGCCGCGCTGTGGCGTTCCTCTTCGACACCCTGATGCGCAGCTGGCGCACGAACGGCCCTGATGCTGTGCAGATGGTCGACGGGCTCTGCGCGCGCATGGGGGTGGAGGGCTCGGCGGCAGGCCGCCAGCTGGCGGCGTTCGCAGCGCGCTTCGTCCTCAGCGAGCCCGCAATTCCTGGATCCGTCACGCCCGAGGACGCGATTCGCGACGGGTTCACTGAAAAGCCCCTGCTGCCGTTGCCTGAAGTGCCGGCCATGCTTGAGGCCTCAGAGGCGGCGTCAATCGTGGACCTCAAGGGAAAGTGCAGCTTCAACTCCGCAGACGTGTGTGGCGCCAGCGCCAAGGCTGCGGGAGCAGCCATTCTGGCCGCCGTGGTCCAGCGAAGCCCGGTCCTCTCCGGCGGCCGAGGCCACGAGTGGGTCCGGGCCATCCAGCCGCGCCTGGTCTCCGACGCAGTGCGCCTTCGGAGGGCAAAGGCAGACTACCCCACGCTGACTGGCAACGCGCTCCGCGATGCGCCGATCCGACACCCTCTGGCCGCCGACGTGCTCGCGCACCTCGACGGCAGCGCTGGAAGCGTGCTCTCTTCATCTGCGCAGGCCGAGCTCAAGGCAGCGTTCGCTGACTGGGAGCAGCCCGCGGAGGTCTCTGACGTGTCCCCCGGTCTGGGCGCTGCAGTGGACGGCCAGCGCGTGGGCTTGGACTCGCTGTGGCTGGTGCAGGTGCTGATGAAGAACAAGCACGACGGGACTCGGCGCCACGTCGCGCGCCTTGCTGCGACGGCTCTTCGCGTCATCGCGCAGGACCCTGCCGAGGTCGCTGCCTTCCGCCGCGACATGGTGGCGATTGGCGTTGCTGCTGCAACGGAGGCCATGCTCGCCGACGCCGTCGCCAACATCGCCGCTGCGACGCAGGAGCACCAGGACGCGATCAGCCTCAAGAGCGCCATCACAGAGCAAGTCGCCTCCCTTTGTGACGACATGGAGGCGCTCGCGCCAGGCAGCGCTGGCACTGGGATGCAGGACGCTGCGGCGGTGAAGCGCGACCTGGGCATCACGTCCGCAGACCAGGCCGAGAAGATTCTGCAGGCGTGCGCGGCGGTCCACTCTGCGTGCCCCAGCTTGCGCTCCATCATGCCCGACGCACGCGACGCCGAGCTCATGGCGAAGGACCTCCAGGGCGGCATCCAGTCGTTCCGCAACATCGTCGCGGCGGCGCGCAAGTCAGCGCTCGGTGTCGCCCTGACTGACGCAGGCGACGCAGCCTGGCGTGCCGCGAACCCAGGCATGACTCCCTTGCCCACCGAAGCTGCGGCTTCCCAGCTCCAGAGCCTTGCCGAGGCGGCAAAGCGCGTGTTTGCTGGAGCCTCCTTGCAGGAGGTGGATCCTCGAGAGGCCGCGAGCCAGCAAGGCGCCGAGTCCAAGGAGGACGAAGGGCCGGCGGGGGGCGACGTGGCGGCGGCGGCGGCGGCGGCGGCAGCGGCAGCGGCTTCTGCCTCCCCCGCGGGCCCCGGCGGCGACGGCGACGGCGACGGCGACGGCGACGGCGAGCGGGCCGACGACCCCGCGCTGGCTGTCGCCAAGGCCAAGCTCGCCCGTCTCCGCGGGCTCGAAGCCCGTGCGCAGGCGCAGTGCCAGGTGCTTCGGGCGCGGGTGGAAGCCACCCGCGCTGCGGGGGCAGTCGTCCGCGCCGCCGCCGAGCTCTCGGAGCCGCTCCGCAAGCTGCCGACGTCGTTGCTTGGCGTGGCGGCTGCCGCAATGGTGCGCCCGCTCAAGTCCACCAAGGCCATGGTGGACGTCTACTCTCGGTGGGGCGACATTTTCGACGTGCTCGAGGGCCTCTGTGCCACGGCCCTGCCTGAGGGCGAGCCGCCGATCGAGTGGCCTCCCCGCGAGGCAGAAGCCGTGGCTTCCGCAACTGCAGCAGAGGCGGGTCGGTACTTTGTCGCTGTTCTCAAGGCCGAGGCCAATGCTTCGCTGCTGGCTGCCACGGAGCAGAGCGGCCAGTCTGCAGAAGAGCGCAACGTCGCTGCGGACGCCGGGGCAGCTGTCCCGGCGCCTGACTCTGGCAAGGGTACGCCCGAGCAGCGGGCACAGGCGGCCGTGGTAGCGGCCGTGCTTAAGGACTTTGTGGCGCGGCTCGAGCGCGAGGGCGAGTATCCGTTCGACTCCGCGGCAGCGGCAGCCAAGCGCGTCGGGCTCGCCTTCACGCCCTGGTCGCTGGACTGGAGGGCCGCCAAGGCGGTCACCCGCTCCATGACTGGCCCCGGCGGCCGTCCGGTGCGTCCCGGAGGCATGCTCGTGACTGTGCTGGGTGCGCCTCAGCTGCTGGGGCGCCTCTACGTCAAGGAGCGCCTCGCTCGCGTTGGCGGCAAGGCCACTGGTGCCAGTCTTGACTTCACGCGCCCTGTGGCGTTGATGGAAGACCTGGTCTCGACCATGGGCGTTCCGGTGTTCCCCCTGCTTGCCAGGACCCACATGTCCATGTCGGACCACGAGGCGTGGCTCACCACTATGCTGCACGTGAAGGCAAATACCGAGGCCGGCACCCGCATCAACGTGCTGCACGCTGGTGTCGCGTGCGAGACGACGGTGCTGCTGATGCAGACGCGCATCCGGGTCGCTCGGCATGCGATTGCGGTGCAGGAAGGCGATGTCTCTCGCGCCTCGCACGAGCGCAGCCTGTTCGACCACACCTCGCTCGAGTCGACCTTTGACTCAGCTGACCGCACTCGGGCCAGGCGCCGCATCCGCAACTGCCCGATCAGTGACGAGGCCGCCCTGGCGACGGCAAGCGACCTGGATGCCTCGGAGTTGAACGACGCGGAGACTGACGACGACGCGGACTCGACCAAGGCAACCAAGGGCGGCCATGGCGACGAGCCAACGCCGCGCGCGACCGGCATGGGAGACCTGGCCGCGTCTCCGGAGTCCAAGGACGACGAAGTCGGGGCCATGGACGATGAGGCTGGCGCAGGAGAGCTGCCCGGCGCTGCAGACGACGCGCGGGTGGCGGCGCCCCAGCCTGCCAGCCCTGCTGCGGAAGTCGCTGACGCAACCGAGGATGTTGCCTCGACGGCGTCCGACGAGGGCCTGCGCGCCACCGCCGCGCCTGAAGAGCGGGCAGACGCTGTCTTCTTCGAGTTTGACGCCTGCCGGCACGGACTCCGCGGACCGCCCTCGGACCCCGACAACGCGCGCTTCCCGCTCGCGGCTCTTCGCTTCATCGCAAGCACCATCAAGTCCGCGCGGACCACCTTCCCTGGCTACAGCTGCGCTCTGCTGAACTGGCTGGTGCGCTTGGACGAGGTTCAGCCCGGTCTCCGGGGCGCTGCGGTGCGAGCCCTGTTTGCCTCAGCCCGGCTCACCTCGACGGGAGTCCGTCGCGGCGCCGACTTCCTCGACGCAAAGGCCGCCAGCGTCGACAGCTCCGGCCGGCCATTCGCGGACTACGACACTGCGTCGTACACAACGGACATGGACCGGTTCTTCGCGTCCCGCGCAATGAGCCTCTCGGACCTCGTCCACCTTGGCGACTTCCTGTGCGCAATGATGTCGCACGACCTGGTCAGCGCCAAGAGGGAGAGAGAGCTGACGCCAGTGGCCGGCAAAGCACTGACGTGCCTCGCGCCTGCGAGCCTGGGCCTCATGGCTGAGGTCCGCGCCGCGCTCGGCAGCAAGGAGCTTCGCTGGTGGGAGCGGCCCTTCGTGGCGCAAGCCCCGCAGACCGGCGAGCGCGACGACCACTTGCTGGCCCTCGAGGAGATCGAGGTCGACTACCGCCGCCCTGACCGCTTGCGGGCCATGCCGGAGCCGGTGGCCGGCGGGTTCATGCAGCTCCTGCCCGTGACCCCCCGCGGCGCAAGAAGCACTCGCGTGTTCCTCATGAGCACCCTTGAGGCAGCGGCGCTGCTTCGGGCGCATGCGAGCTGCATGCAGGAGCTCACTTCGCTGGCTGCACTCAGCCACGAGAGCGCCGCCGCCGCCGCCGCCGAGGCCGCCGCTGCCGAGGCTGCAGCAGCTGAAGCCACGGCCAAGGCGTTCGCCCGCTTCAACGAGGGCTCTTCGGGCACGCCCTCTGATCCCGAGGGAGTGGCGACGTTTGTCCAGCTTGCAGCGATGCAGGCAGCTGCAGACGCGGCGGCTGCGCGCTCGGTCGCGATGATGTCCCTCCCACCCCCGGGCCACGCCAGCCGAGGCGTGCCGCCCGGCCTCTGCGCTGGCCTCAGGCCCGTGTTCTCCCGCCCGGCTGGATTGCCCCCCCTTGCTCCCAAGCGAGTCCTGTTGGCACCGGGCGCGGGCGAGGCAGGCGCGGCTCCGGCCCAGCCTGGGGATGCCGCAAGCGCCAGCGCTGCTGGGACGTCTCTTGCATCCGCCGCCGCCGCCGCCGCCGCTGGGAGCGCGGAGACTGAGATGGGTGTGCCCGCCCGCGCAACAGCCGCGGCTGGCGCTGACTGGCCGTCGGACGCGAGCTGCACGCGAACGGAGTGGGAGGAGGCGGTCGCAAGAACGCCCGAGGCGCACGGTCGCGGCCTCGGCCTCCGCCGATCCGGTCTTCCCGCGGGCTGGTTTGCCACATGGGAGGACCCCGAGGAGGAGCAGCAGGCCGGGCGCCGCTACGCAGCCTGGCCGCCTCTGCGGCCCGGCCACGTGCGCCGACCGCTCCGCCTGGACGCGTGCGCCTTGGAGGTGCGCGTCCCTTCCGACGGATTCCAGCTTGTGCACGGCGTGTTTGTTGCGTCGCCTTCCGGGCACGCTGGCGGCCTTCCTGTGTTCAGCCGCACCGTTGGCCCCGTTGCACTTTCCGTCTGGCACCAGGCGCGGACGGGCATGCAGTGGTGCATCGGAGTGCGCACCGAGGACGCGACCCGCCGTCGCAGCGCACGGTTTGCCTTCCTCACCGGGGATTGCCGCGGCCGGCTGCCGACGGCAGCGGGCTGCCGCTGGGCGGTCGCGCAGCCTGGCGACATCACGAGCTCGCTCATGACAAGCCAGCTGACGTCGTCCCGCCTCGCGACGAGGGACATGTCGCGCTTTGTCGACCTGGAGCAGGCAAGCGGAAACCTGGTCGTGGGGAGGGCCCCCACCGTGCGCTTGCTCACCCCTGAGGACGGCGCCTCCTTCGCCGCGGAGCTTGCCAACGCCCGCGCCCAGTTTGAGCTCAGCTTGCAAGCGGCCAGGCACGCCGTGCGCCTGCGCAGAGCGGAGGCTGGCGTGCGGGCGCGTCGCGGCCGAGTGCTTGGCAGCAGGGACCCCGTGGCGAGGGCAGCGAGCAAGAGCGCGTCGGCACCGGCCGCCGTTGGCCCCTCCACTCCCCAGGGCAACCGAGCGAGGCGGCCAGGCGGCCGCTCTGGCACTCCGCGGCGCAACGCTGCCCAGAACTTCCCCCGCAGCACCCTGCCGCCGATCCAGACGCATAACAACCCCCTAGCGGGGCACGGCAACTCGACGGAGCTCGTGCCCATTGACCCGGCAGATGCGGACCTCAAGGTGGCGCAGCTGGTCGACATGACCGGCAAGTCGGAGGCCGCCGCCCGAAAAGCCCTCCGGAGCAACAACTGGGAGGTCGAGGCCGCTGTCGACGGCTTGCTCTCGTGATGGGCACCGTGGCTGAGGCCTGCAAGCTGCGTGACTGCTTGATGGCGGCTGTCCACGCGAAGCCGCCGACTGAGAGGCTTCGCATTCAGGCGCGTACGCTCGCCGCAGCCGCCCACAAAACGCATTGCGCGCACACGAAAGCACACACAACCGCCAGACGCCACCTCGCCCGTCTCGCAAGAGTCGCGCACATGGGCCAGGCCCGTCATCCAAGAAGGCGGGCAGAACGGGAGGCCTCACCTCGTCCCTCGCTCGGCCTTGACGAGCTTGACGAGCTTGCGCACGTTGCGCTTGTGCTCGGCGGCCTGCGCCTCCGCCTCCGAGGCTCGCTCCTCCGCGGCTCCGAGCGCCTCCGTCAGCCTGCGGACCTCCGCACGAAGCCGCGCTGCCTCGGCGCCCTCCCCCCCGGCCGGCTCTGCCGCGAACGGGTTTCCGGGCTTGGGGGTGGCCTTGGTCGCAGGAGCGTCTGCGGCAAAGGGGTTGCCAGGGGCCCGAGGTGCGGGCGCTGGCGCCGGCGCCGCTGCGGCCGCCGAGCGCTCGGCGTCCCTGCGCTGGTAGCGAAGCATCTCCTCCTCCGCCACGGCGGCCCGCTTCTCGGCCTTGCGGGCCTTGTCCAGCGCCTGGTCCATCTGCCGCGAAACCTCCTCCAGGCGGGCGCGGAGTGCGTTGCGCTCCGCGGAGGCAGCAGCCAGGCCGGTGCTCGACTCCGCGGCCGCCTCCGCCTCCGCCTCGGCCCTCGCGTTGGCTTCGAGCATCGCAGCCGCCGCGGCCTCCGCCTGCGCCTGCGCCTTGACCCAGTCGCGCTTCAGCTTGGCCATGGCTGAGAGGTCCTTCTCGTGCTGCTGGACCATGCTCTGCATGGCTTGCTCCGTCCTGGCTGCCTTCTGCTCCGTCTCCGTCACGCGCTTGTCCAGGAGCTCATTGACTTGCATCTTCACGCGGAGCTCGCGCTTGATATCCTCCACCTTGGCCATTGCTGCTCGCGCCATGCCGGCGAGCTTCTCGTGCTTCACCTTCATACGCTTAGCGTGCTCCATCACCTCCTTGGCCTGTGCCGCGGGGATGCCGCCGCCCGTCGGCGTGCCGCCCGAGGCCTGGCCGCCAGTCCCTCGACGGCCGCCGGCGGGGGGGGTGGAGGGCGCGGGGCTCCCCCTCCAGCCCAGGAAGCCCCTCGCGGACGCTCTCCGGGTCGGTTGCCCGTTGGCCACGCTGCCGGTGACACTGGAGCCGCCACCGCCTCGCCTGGCGGGTGACGACATCATGGGCGAATCAAACTCGGCTGCAGAGCCGATCGAAGTGCCCCCGCTGAAGAAGACGGAGCCGCCGTCGCCGATGCCGGCGAGGAGTCCGGAGGTCACAGCCGCGGCGGCGATCGCAGAGAGGCCGCGGTCAAGTGCCGAAGGACCAGCCCTCCCGCGGGGGGTGGGGCGGGACGCTGCGGAGGCAGCGTCGCTGGCGGCGTCGCTGGCTGTTCGGCCAGGCCCGTCTGCGTCAGAGACGCGCCCGGGGCGCGAGCTCCCAGCGCGAGGGTTGCCCTCTGGGACAGTCGCCCACCCAGCTGCAGGGGCGGCGGCCGCGGCGGCGGCGGCGGCGGCGGCGGCGGCGTCCTCCGGGCCCGGGGGGAAGAGGACGCGGAGGAACCACTGGGCGGCCCGCCTGCGCTGGTGCACGAGGCGCACGTGCGGCGCGGCGGCGGCCATGCGCTGCGCCGCGGTAGTGGAGCCGTCCTCCCCGCCGGCTGCGCCCGGAGCGGTGGCGTCGAGCCCGTCGCCGCGAGCGCGCGACGCCGCAACGCCGCGCTGGCCCGAGGCGGAGCCCGGCGAGGTCGGAGCCGGTGAGTCGCCCGCCGATGCGGGGGCCGCAGTGGCAGCGGCCTCTGCGGAGTTCGGGCCGGCGGCGTCCGCAGCCCTGTCAGGCGCGGGCTTGGCTCTGGGCTGCTCCTGCCCGAGGCTCTGGGCGGCGTCGTCGGCGGTCGAGAACCCGAAACGCTTGGCAGAGCCGCTGGTCGAACGGGTGCCGCTGGGCTGGCCAAAGGCCCCTCGTTCGGCGCCCCTTGCAGCTGCTACGCCAATGGCGTCGTCGCCCTTGTCGCCGTCGGCCCCAGCGCCCGACGCTGCGGCGGCCGCGGCGGTGCGATCGGCGTTGGAGCCAGGCCGGGCGCCTGCCAGGCTGCCCGTGCGGCCCCCACCGCGGGCGCCAGAGGCGCTGCGCGGCGCAGCAAGGCCGGCAGGCACGAGGTGCGGAGTGGGGAGCGCCTCCAGCGCAAGCGCCGAGGCGAGACGCAGGTAGGCGCCCCGCCCCGCCGCCGCGAAGTTGTTGGCCGAGGTCGCGTCCAGCATGCTCAGGACGGTGCGCATGGCCTCGTGCGGGATGGCGAGGAGTGGGCAGGTGCCCACGGCCGCAAGCGAGCGGGCGGCCTCGGGGATGCGCATCGACGCGTCCTCACGGGCGGCGTCGAGGGCCTCTTCGGCGGCCGCGCGGCTTGCATCTGCCGCTTCTGCGCGGCGCACTGCCTCGGACACGGCCGCCGTCGCGCGCCACAGGTCGCCCTCCAGCGCTTCGAGCGCGGACCTGCCCTCGGCCACGAGCTCCTCGTGCTGCAGGCTGGCGCGGCCCAGCTCCGCTGCCTGCTCCTCGATGACGTCGCGACTAAGCTCGAGCGCGTCCCGCGCGTCCTGAAGCCGCGCCTCCAGCTCGCGGGCGCGGAGTTCGGCCGCCACGCTGCGTGCTGCGCCAGCGCTCGCGATCTCGGCCTGAAGCTCCGCGAGCGCCGCAGACGCGCGCTCCGCGGCCGGCAGGGACATTGCTTGGGTGCTGCTCACAGCCGCTCAGCAGTCGGGGGGCGTCACTGCGCCGCGGTCCGAGCCTGGTCTGGGTCTCGCCGAGTGGCGCCGACTCGCCGGCCTTGCTCTGGCCTTGCCGACAGCCCGCTTCGCCGCGCAACGCCGTCGCTTGCTGTCCGCGCGGGCCTCTGCGACGCCAAAGTGCCGGCCCTGGAGAGGGCGGGGGCGCTTGCAGCCTCGCGGCACTTCGGGCCGCGAGCAGCGGCCGGTGCTGTTGCGGGGCCGCCTCGGGCGAATTGCTGGTTTTCCCAGGACTTGCTGGCTCTGCCGCCCGGCCAGCGGCCGGCCAGCCGCCTGCCCGCGAGGCCACGCAGGCGGCGCCGCGCAGCCAAGCCCGCAGGGAGCGCCACTCGCCGCCCTCGCCCGGGGGCAGGACGTCCAGCTTCGCGGGACCTGCGAGCTCGCAGTGGCGGAGCAGCACGGCTCAGCGAGCTTCCGCAGGCAGCGGTTGCCGGGCCGGTCAGTGCCGTTGTCTCGCGCGCAGGCTACCGGGACCAGCCGGGCGGGACCGAGGCGCGAGCCGGGCAGTCGCCGACCGCAGCGAGGCACCAGACCG
This sequence comes from Cafeteria roenbergensis, assembly GCA_008330645.1. NCBI lineage: Eukaryota > Bigyra > Bicosoecida > Cafeteriaceae > Cafeteria > Cafeteria roenbergensis. Next base: position 263,563 of record VLTN01000003.1, on the reverse strand, counting down.
TTTGTGAGGAGACGCACCGGTGTGAGCCGGGAGCGCCCTCGCGTGGCGAAGGTACCGAGCCGGAAGCAGCGAGCGCACGCCGCGCGAATCAGCCTCCAGTTGCAATGGCTGCCGCGGCGGCAGACGACGGCGCGTCCGCGGGTGCCCCCGACGCGGCTGCACTCCACACGCTGGACGAGCTGGAGCTGGTGGCGGCCCTGGACAACTTTCGGCGCGACTTTGAGCGTCTGGTCAAGACCATCCGCAAGGCGCGCGAAGCGGAGCGCGAGGCGGCGGAGCGAGTGGCCCAGATCCGCGGGGAGCTCGACCAGAAGCGCCGCGCAAAGGATGGGGCGGAGCAGGAGCGGTCTGACCTCGACGGCGCCAAGCGGCAGCTCGAGGAGGAGGTGGCCACGATCTCGGGCGACCTGCACCGCCTGGCCGAAGCCAAGGCCGAGGCTCAGCGCGACATCGACGCCACGCGCAAGCGGCTGGCAGAGCTGGACGAGGTGGTGGGCCGCGGGGCCGACTGGACCGAGGACCAGGTGGAGCAGCGGGAGCGCGAGGAGGACGAGGCGGCCAGGCTCGGCCAGCTGGTGGCGGCCCGCCGGGAGCAGCAGGCGGCCGTAACGGGCGACGTGGACGCCCTGCGCGAGCACGTGGCGGAGCTGGAGGGCCGCCGCAGCGCCATGCGGAAGAACATGGCCTCCATCGCGGAGGCCACGGAGGAGCTCAAGCGCGAGGCGCGACGCCTGCAGGGGAAGAAGGAGGAGGCCGACGTCACCATGCGGGGGTCGCAGGCGGAGGCGGAGGCGCTGGGGCGCAGGGCGCGCGAGTCCGAGGCCGAGGCGGCCGACGCCGAGTCCGCCGCCGCGCGCGAGCAGGCCGCTGCCCGGGCCATCCGCGCTCGCATGGAGCACCTTATGAGCGCGTACGACCGCCTCCACACGGAGGTGGGGCAGCTCACCACCGCGCTGGACGGGGAGGGGCGCATCAACGAGGTGCTGGCCCGGGACCTGGTCGAGCTGGACGCCCAGCTGCGAGAGCGTCACGCCGACATCGCGGCGGTCGAGAAGGAGACGGAGCACCTCCGGGCGAAGCACGCCAAGGCCTCCCGCCTCATCGACGCGCAGGCGGCGAAGCAGGCCGACGTCGTCAAGGCCGAAGTGGCTCTGCGCGAGCAGCGGGAGCGACTCTCCGCGGAGGCCTCGGCCATCCTGTCGGACACGCGTGGCCTCCGCCGGGAGCAGGAGAAGCGCAGGCAGGAGCGCGAGCTGCTCCGACGGGCCATCACATCGGAGGTGGACGCCTCCGCGACGGTCGACAGGCTCGTGGCAGAGCACGGCTCCGCCGCTTCGACGCTCCGCGCCGAGTGCCGGGCCTACCGGGAGGCGGTGCTGGCGCTGCGCGACCGCATCGACAGCCTCCGGGAGGACAGGGCGCGCGTCGCGGCGGCCGGCGAGGCCGCGAGCGAGCGGTTCATGGCTGCGTCGTCGCAGGCCAAGGAGCGCGAGCTCAAGGCGGGACAGGCCCAGCGTCGGCTCATTGAGGTTCGCGCCAAGATCAGGGGGCAGGAGAACCTCTTGGAGAGCGTGCGCGCGGACAGGGCCTCGTACGCCAAGACGCTGCGCGCATCTGAGCGGGACATCGAGACCATGCGCCGGCAGTTCCAGTCCACCACGTACCGCATCGAGCAGCTGAAGGACGAGCTGATGGCCAAGGACCACCGGCTTGTGAAGGAGCACTTTGAGTTCAAAAAGGCGGAGAAGGAGAGCGAGCGGGTGGCCGCCGACCTCTCCACGCTGCAGAACCGGTCGCGCAACGCGGACGACCTGCTCGTGGCCCAGGAGGGCGAGGCCGTGAAGCTGCAGCGCATCGTGAAGGAGGCGGAGGACGAGCGGGAGCGGCAGCGCAAGGAGTTTGCCGCCGTCGTGGGCGAGCGCGACGTGCTCCAGGCCCAGCTGGTGCGCCGGGACGAGGAGCTCACCGCCCTGTACGAAAAGCTCAAGGTTCAAAAGTCGGCGCTGGCCAGGGGGGCGGCGCTCTGGACGAGCAAGCGGCGCGAGCAGGCCGCGGAGCGAGACCGCATCGCCGAGCTCCAGGCAGAGGCGGAGCTTGCCAGGACGCAGGTGGGCAGCCTCAAGGACATGCGCCGCGAGCAGCGCCGTCTCGAGGCCGCGCTGAACCGGGAGCGCGCGAGGATCAGGTCCCTGTCAGACGAGCTTCAGCGGCCGGTCAACGTCCACCGGTGGCGGGCGATGCAGGTGGTGGACCCGGAGCGGTACAAGCTGGTCCAGCGGGTGCTGTCGCTGCAGAGGCGGCTGCTGGAGGCCGACGAGAAGGTGGCCCAGCGGGACCTCGCCATCCAGGAGAAGGAGCGCCTGTACGTGGAGATGCGCGAGGCCCTGGCGCGGCAGCCGGGTGAGGAGGTGGAGGAGGAGACGGCGGCGCTTCGAGCGGACCTCAAGGCGAAGCAGAAGCAGCTGCGATCGATGAAGGAGGAGCGCGAGACCCAAAAGGCGCTCGTGGACGAGCTGAAGCGGGCGGTGGAGGGCCTGCGGGAGCGCGGCAGGGAGCTGGACCAGGGCTACGCCCGCCGGGTGAGGGCCGAGGAGCGGGCGGCCGCGAAGCGGGAGGAGGAGGCGCGGTTCGCCGCGGCGCTCGGAATCTCGCTGCCCGGGGACGGTTACGATCCGACGGCGGGGGCGGCAGCGGCGGCGGGGGCGGCGGCGGTCAGCGGGCCGGAGTTCGGGCAAGGCGGAGCGGTGCACGGAGGCAGCGGCGCGGCGGCGGCTGCCGCTGCGGGTGCACTGGGGGCCATGCCTGCGGCAGGAGCAGGCGCGGCTGGAGCTGCCTTCGCGGCGCGCGGCGGGTCCCAGCGTCAGGCGCAGCGCGCGGGTGAGGCCGCGGAGGCGAAGGAGGGCGACGGGGAGACCAAGGACGGATCCGCATGATTCTTGTGTGACGTACCGGTGATGGGCCGTCGATGCGGGCGAGATGTTCGTCGCCTGGCTGGCGCGCCGCAGCCGTTCCGACCGAGTGCCGTGCGGCGCGCGGTGATTGGTGTGTTCGATGCGGCCGGGAGGGCTGGGATCCTGCCCAGCACGGGGCGCTTGCGCTCGTCAGGCCAGTTTGCTTGGAGAGGACGCGTCGCGCTGGCGCGCTGGAGAGGTGCGGGGCTCAGCGTGCAAATGCAGACGCGACCAGCTCCAGAGCGCAGCAAGGCGGCCGTCGGCGCACGCACACCGCACACGCACGATGCCGTCCCAGGCCCGCGCACCCCTCGCGTCCGAGCACCGCCCAGGCTATCGTCTTCCCAGCACGCACACGCACTCGCTGTGATTTGCCGCTCACGCCGCGCCGTCGCCGCCCTGCAGGCCGGCCAGCGCCGCGTCAAAGTGCGCAACCAGCTTGGATACCGTCCCGTTGAACTTGGTCACTTGCTGCGGTGCGATGCGGGTGCCCAGCGCGGCGGGAGGGGCGACTGTGATGGTGGGTGCGGAGCTGCGGCAGCGCGGTCAGCGCCGGTTCCGGCGTGGATGCGCGAGCTCGCCTGCAGGGCTACTCACCCCCTCCTTGGGCAACTCCCCTGCTGCGGCGGCCTCTCGAACGCATTCTGCCTCTTCTTCGCGCTCATGGGGGAGCTTCCCGCTCTGGAGCAGGCTGGGGATCGTGTCTGCGGTCGCGGCGGGGCATATGGGCAGCCAGGCGGCGCCAGTGATGCGAGCGGGATTCTCGCACGGGGGCGCGCGTCACTACGAAGCACGCGAGGCGGGGCTCACTCGGGGGGAGGTGGGGGTCGATGCGCGCTGGATAGAGCGCGGTGAAGCGCATCCCCGGCTCGATGGTCGCGTCCAGCGCCTCGAGGGCCTCGGCCAGCACTGGCAAGCCGGAGGCCAGGCCCGCCGCCCCTTTCGAGCCACCCACAAGCGTCCTGGACACGGTGTTGATTGTCTCCACCGCCGCATGCTCTGTGGCAATGAGCTGTGACTTGACCAAGTCGTCCGCCACAGGGACACTCGGCAGCCCGGCCATTCCGCGCGCTTGCAGAAGTCACGCCCGCAGCACCGAACCAGCGCCGATTCAAACCCCGACCCCGCACCTGCCGGCAGGCACACCGCCTCTTGGTCCTCGGCTCGAGTGCAGGTGCTGGCGACGGCTTCCGCTTGGCGAGCAGAGCCGGCCGCTGAGTCCAACTGCAGGTCGCCGGGCCGAGGCTGCCAGCCACGCTCACACGGGGAAGCCCGGCCCACCCTCGCGCGCTGCGGGGTTTGCTGCAGGGGACTTGTTCGCCTGACAGGTCGGTGGCAGCTGTCGCTCCGGCGGGTGGGAAGCGGCCAGCGCCGACCGAGGAGGCCGCGGTTGCTGTGCCCAGCCCCAGTCGCGCCAACGTTGTGGGGCCCTCGGCAGGCGCCTGACGGCAGGAGAACGAGGGGGGTTGGCGTCGCCTTGCTGGCTTGCTTTGGAGGGCGTGGCGCCCCAGGCCCTGGGAAGGAGGCCGCTGCAGCAGCTGGCGCTGCCACCGCATCGTTGAGCCGGAGCGCGGAGCTCTTGCGAACGAGCCGATAGATGGCTGCCCCAGCGGAAGGAGAGCCTTTTGGCTCGATAGCAGCGGCCGTTCGGGTTGCGCAGGGACGAGGTGAGTCTGGAAACGCGTTGGCTTGCTCGGGCGGCGTTCTGCAGCCACGCGCCCCGTCCCCCCCCCCTTCGGTAAACACCGCTGCGAGCTTGTGCGGATGTCGGTGTTGTGCCCCGCAGAAGCAACCGAAGCCGTGATTGCGCGGCTAGAATCGTTCGTGCGGCGCGGCAAAGCGGACGACGGCTCAGGCAGCGGGGGCGACGACCTCGTGTCGCTTGCGCGCCTGCTGCCGCCCATTGGAGACCGCTCGGCCACTGCAGGTGCCGTCACGGAGCTCGTCATGCTGGCCTGGAAGCTCCTTCTCCGCCGGGCATGCAACCGCGCCGTCCATGACGACGAGGCGGGGGCTCACCGGCAGGGGGGCCTCAGCCGCTCTGTGCTTGCCCGGCTGCGTTCGGTGCTCGAATCGCCGCCCTCCGCGGCGGCGGCCCGAGAGGCTTGCGGCGTGGTCCAGAACGTTTGTTTCGAGGAGGAGAACATCGCCGTCGTAGCGGGCGAGGGCGCGCTGCCCCCGCTGCTGGAGCTGATTGGGCAGACGGTGCACGCGGCGCTTGCCGCAGCAGCTGCAGGGGCGGTCCAGAGCATAGTGTTCCGACACGACGGAAGGGTCGTGGCGCGCTCCACGAGGGCGTCCGCGGTCTTGTGCGGAGCGATCCGCCACGGCCTTTCGGCTTGGGAGCGGGCGCTCAAGCCGCTGGACGAGGCGGAGGAGGCCTCTGGCGGGGCAGCTGCTTCGGCCGGGGCTGCCGTGGCTGGCTCGATTCGAAACACTGCAAGCGAGACCGACACGGCAAGCTGCGCGCTACTTTTGGTCCGAGCCGCAGGGGCGGCTCACAACCTCAGCTGCGACCCGATCGAAGCCCAGTCGCTCCGCGAATGCGGAGTGGTTGACCTCCTTCGCCAGCTTCTGGAGCTCCCTCTTCCCCGCGCTGCTGCTTCTGCGGCCGGCATTGCGCAGAACTTGGCAAGGGACAGCCGCGCGCGGAGGGAGCTTGCCTCGCGGCCGCTGCTGCTACGGCGGCTGGCGGAGCTGCTTTGCGGCGGTGGGACGGAGCCCGATGCGGCAGGCGCAGCTGCTGCCGCACTGATGAACGTGCTGGCACCCATGCGGCCGGAAACAGGAGATGCGGGCGAGAGCGGAAATGCGGCAAGCGCAAAAACGCGCAGCGTGACCGCGCGACTCATTGCATGCGGCCTCACAGCCGGAGCGCTGCTGCCACTCCTGGAGGCTCCCGATGCTGGCCAGGGTGCGATGGGCCGCAGTGTTTGCGGCGAGCTTGGGTCGATTGCCTCGCTGTACGCGGACTGCGGGGAGTTTGCTTGGCGCGATGGGGACGCCAGCGACTGCGCGTCGCTTGCAGCCCCGGCTGCGCCCGCCACAGCTTGAGACTGCCGCCTTCTCAGCAGCCCCCGGGCAGCCGCCCTGCCAAGCGAAAGGCAGAGCTGCAGAGCGGCGCTGCAACACTCCGGAACTGCTTGCCCGGCTCTGGCGCCCACCGCCCACACGAAGCACTCTTGACCGCCCGCGCCCGTGCCCTCGGATCTCAAGCCATGGCCGACTCCAGGTTCGCGCGCCTCCCCGAGACCATTGGGCCCGCATGCCGCGTGTCAAAGAGCTTTGTCATCGTCGAGCGGGGCCGCGAAGGCAAGCTTTTCGTGCCGGCCGAAGCCGCCCGCACTCTCCGGAGCCTCCCCGGGGTGACGCTCTCCGTGGTGTGCATCATGGGACCCATGCGAGAGGGCAAGAGCAGCGCGGCCAACCTCATGGTGTGCGGCTTTGCTGCCGGTGAGGAGTCGTCGCCGAGTGTGGAGCTTGTCGTGCCCACCGACACGATCGGCATCTTCCGCGCGTCCGACTCGGGCGAAGGCGTGACCAAGGGCATCCACGCGTCCATCGTGTACACCTCGGACACGTCCGCCGTGATGGTCCTGGACCTGGAGGGCTCGGGCGAGGCAGGAGCCGATCTGGACGCGCAAGTCGCCGTGATCGCATGCTGCCTGAGCTCGGTGGTTGTGCTCAACCGCGCCGGTGCGGGCCAGCGCACCGATATCCTCGAGAAGATGTCGCCGCTCCTGGCTCCGTGCGAAGTGGTCGCATCGATCGCCAGGGCATCGACGGCGACCCCCGGGGAGCCACACTCCGAGACCGCCGCAGCCGCCGCCGCCGCCGCCGCCGGCCCCGCATGCAAGGCGCCGATGGGCATGCTCATGGTCCTCCTCCGCGACTACAAGCTGAAGTACAGTGACAACCAGGTCACCGCCCAGGTCTTCGAGATGGACGATGACCTGGGGTCGGCCGCGCGCAACGACAAGCGCAGCCGCATCGCAGCCGCCTTCAGCAAGTGCTGCGCCAAGACGCTCCCTTTCCCCGGCAAGACGCTCACGGCCACCGGACAGGACTTCGACGCGGCCCTGTACTCCAACGTCATGCCCGTGCTCCGCGAGCAGCTTGCCACGCCGACCAAGCAGGTGGGGTCAGACCGCGACCTTCACTCGCGGTCGCTCGTTCCCATTCTGGAAGCGCTCTGCACGGCAATCAACAGCGACAGCATCGCCCGGCTGCTCCCGGCCGACATCGAGGCGGCAGTGTTCCGATCCCAGGTGGGCGCGGGCACCGATGACGTGTGCGAGGCGGCCAGCCGGCGAGCGGACCAGTTGTGCGTTTGGGCCTGCCGGTGCGGCGGCGTCCCGGAGGCGCTCTTCGCTGCCGCCCTTCGCGACATCCGCGAGCGAGCAGCGCACGACACGCAGGTGGCCGGCTGCGGCCACCAGCGGGTGACGGACGGGATCGCGGCGGCCTGCGAGGCGCCGCTGGGCCGGCTGGCCGAGGGCGCGGAGGCCTGCAACGCCGCGCTCCTGAGGTCGGTGGGGCACCGTTGCGTGGCGCTGGTCGAGGCCGCCGTCCGCGCTCGTGTGGACGCCAGTGTGAGCCTGGGCGAGCAGCGCACGGCCGCCCTGGAGGCCGTTGGGCGGGCGCGAGCCCTGGAGGCCATCGATGCGGTGCCGGCGCCAGCTGCCGTCGACGGGGCCGCCGCCGGCGTGGCAGCGCTGGAGCACGTGGTGGCGCAGGCCCGGGCTGCAGCGCTCGGGATCGACGCCGGCGAGGCCTTCGGGGCTCCGGACCTGGACGCGTGCGACGCCTTCGACAAGGCTGCCGAGGAGCGGCGCGCAGAGGCGGAGGTCGTGGCGCGGATGGACCAGGCCGCCTGCTTCGCGCGCCTTTGCGACGCGGTGCCCGCTGACATGCCGACCCCCGATGCCATGGCGGCCGTGGGAGCCGAGGCTGCGGAGGCCGAGCACCGGGCGGCTGCCGAGGCCCTGGATCTGGCGAAGCAGCGAGCGCGGCAGACGCGGGCAGACGCCATTCGCGGGGGCGAAGACGCGTGCACCGGCAGCGCGCGGTCCGCCGCCAAAGCCAAGCTCGCCGAGGTCGAGGGAGGCACCGCGCTGCCGCCTGGGCACATGTCCGAGTGGCGCGAGAGGGAGCTCGCAGCGGCTGTGGCCGCGGGAACGACCGCCGCGGGAGAGTGGGCAGCCGACGCAGAGGCCAGCCTCCGCGACGCCGGTGTTCAGGCGGCCGGGCTCCTCGACGCCGTCATGGCGACGCACCGCGCTCGCCTCGACGGGATGCTTGCCGACGCCAAGACGCAGCTCATCCGGGAGGCCACGGCGGCAGCCAACCAGGCTGCGGACCAGGCGCTCGAGGCCCGGTCTGCCTCGCTCAAGCCGGCCATCATGAATGCGGCGAACCTGGGCGCCGTCGACGCAGCGATGAGCGCGTTCACCAAGGGGCTTGCGGCCCTCACGCCCGAGACACTCGCGGAGCCTGTGGCCGACCTGGTGGGCGAAGCATGGGCGTCGAGCTGCCAGTCCTCCATCAAGACCTGCCGGGACATGGGCACTTCGCTGTCTGCCGAGCAGCTCGACGACGTGGTGAGCCGAGTGACGGGCGACGTGTGCGCTCGGATCCCGGAGGTCAAGCGCCGGCTGCAGGCAGAGGCGGGCTCCGCAGCATCGTCGCGCCGACAGGCCGTCGCGCCACCCAAGGTGGTGCACCACCATCACGTTCACAAGAGCAAGTCAGGCAAGTGTGCAGTGATGTGAGAATGGTCAAGTGTTCTAGCTTCCGTGAGGGGTGGGGGTTGGCTGCAGACGCACTTGAGTGACGCTGACTCTTTGGCAGTGGCCGCGCAGCAACGTCTGCGCCACGACGCCGTGTTTTTGCCTTGGCGACCACTCATGGTGCTGCGCGCATCCTACGCTCAAAAGGGCTCACAAAGCGGCACTTGATGTCCCGCCCCATCGAGAACCGCCGGTCAGCGGTCCAGGGAGAGCGCCATGCGCGCGCGAACCGCTGCGGCTCTGGTGGACCACGCTGCGTCGTCGTCGTCTTGCGCTTCGCGCGACGCACGCTCGTTGGTGGAAGGGATGTGCGGCATGAGCTCGCGGCGCTGGGGTCTTGGGGCCGCAGTCGTCAGCCAAGGGTGGCTGAGCGCTGCGTCAGCAGAGATCCGTGCGGTCGGGTTGGGTGCAAGCATTGCCACAAGCAAGTCTAGCCCCTCGTCGGACAAGCACCCTCGGCCAGACACACTGGTCGCAGGCAAGCCCAGGTGCTCCCGCAACCGTGCGGGCCTGCTCTCTGCCGGAATGCTGGCGATTCCCCGCAGTCCCCGCAGAGCTGCCACGTACGGCAGCTCTCTCCACCCCGGCCATTCCGCCTCCGTCGGGGAGCCAATCACGCGGAGGATCGCCAGGGCGAGCTCCGCCTCACTGCTTGCCTTGAAGAGGCGCTTTCCCGTGAGCAGCTCGGCGATGATGCACCCTGCCGACCACACGTCGAGCGCCGGTCCGTACGCGTGATCGCCGAGCAGCAGCTCAATGGACCTGTACGTCGGCGTGACCACGAGCCGCGGGGTCGTCCCCCTTCGCGGCGGCGCCTCGAACTGGCGCGCAAGCCCAAAGTCCGCGAGCCGCAGCTCCCCGTCGTTGGAGCAGAGCAAGTTCGCGGGCTTCAGGTCGCGGTGAAACCGCCAGCGGCGGTGCATGGCCGCCAGCCCCTCCAGCAGCTGCACCGCGAGGCACTTCACCTCGGCCTCGGAGAAATGCCGCCCGAGCGCGGCCTGGAAGGATCGGACGTCGTGCTCGCAGTACTCCAGCACCAGGTACACGGTCCACGCCTCCACCGCGGCGTCGCCGGCAGCGCGGCCTTTTCCTTGCACCACGCACACGCCGAGCATGGTCAGGAGGCTTGGGTGGTTGACTGCCCGCATCGCCGCCAGCTCCCGCAGCACGGACACCGGGAACCCCTCGCCCTGCTGCTGCAGGGCGGAAATGCGCATCTGCTTGAGCGCAACGATCCTTCCAGACTCGCGATCGCGCGCCCGAAACACGGTGCCGTAGGCCCCGTCGGCAATCCGGTTGATCACCTCGAAGCGGCGAATGGGAAGCCCCTCGCCCGGCGGCGACCACGCGGCGCATGCCGAGGGGAACGGAAGGCCCAGGGGCACCTGCCGCGCCTGCTCAGCGGCGGGCTCCTCTTCAGTGGCCGGGGGCACGGGGCGTCCTGGTTTGGCTTCGCGCTCCGGTGCCACCGGAGCGCCGACGTCTGTGGCCGGGGCGCAGGACCCTCCCTCGTGACTTGGCAAGCTGGGAGCAGAGGCTGGAAGTCGGCCCGCGACGCGCGTGGGGTCCGTGGCCGGCGCAGCGCTGGCCGCGGCGCGCGCTGGCGACCCTGCCGCGGGCCCCGCAGCGCTCGAGCTCGCTAGCTCAGACGCTGGGGGAGCGCCACGCTGCCCCTCCGGCGGCGCTGCTTCGCAAGCTCCTTGGCCCAGCGAGCCAACTCCCTCCCACATCCTGCCCACGCGACCTGTCATGGTCAGCTCGCCGCGGCGGGCTGCAGCAAGCGGGTTGTCGTCCGTCCACCTGCTTCCGCCTCCTCGCGACTCGGCCGGCCCCCGCTCTGGAGCAGCCGACGCTTCGAGCCTGTCTCTGCCGCGCCGTGCTAAAATCTCCTTCACCCCGGCGCTGCCCAGCAAGGTCGAAATGCTGGACGAAATGCCCTTGCTTGCTCGGCCCGAGCGCTGGCGGTCACCTGGCCCCGCACCCCGCCTGTCAGGCGAGCCCACGCCGCGACTGGCGTACCCCCCTTGCCCCGAGGGGCGAGGCCTCTTGCTGGCGCGCTCGCCAGCGCGCTCCCAGCGAGAGCTCATTCCAACGGCGCGAGGCGAAGCCGAAGCCAAACGTCAGGCCACGACTCAGAAGCCAGGGCCCCGCTCACAGGCAGCACGTCCTCCGGGCGCCTTCCAAGGCCGCTTCGAGGCTCGCGTGTGCGCAGCAGGGGCCGCGGGGAGGAAGACAGCTTTGCAGCAGAGCCAGCCATCGCTGGAGAGAACCAGCTCATGACTCGCGCCCACGCATACACGGATACCACACGAACAGCACGAAGCAAACCGCCACCCTTGTAGAATGCATCGATGATCGTCACCCCCTGGGCCGTACCGAAGGCCGTGACACTTGACCCGCCCGGCGTCGAGGTCCCGCGGCCGTGGCCACCGTGCGAATCACGGGGGCAGAGATGGCCACACCACCGCCGCCCACCGCGCCAGACTCCGCGTTGAGACGGTGCCGCAAGCGAGCCGCTTCGGGGTCGACGTCACTCGCTGCCGTGACCCTGACCACCCGCCTCGCCCTGGCGCCGGCAGCAGCGGCAGCGCCTAGCGACGCAGCCGACGAAGCAGACGAGGATGCGGCCCCCGCCGGCGCCACGCCGCCCCCGGCCGCCGCAGACGCTGCCGCCGCAGCCGCCGCGGCGGCCGCCTGCGCCGAGTCCTTGCGGTGTTCCAGCAGGGCCGGCATGATGGCCTCCGCCGCCTGCACCAGGGCGGACCTGGTCTTGGCGCCGGTGATCACGACTTTGCCGCTGACGAAGATGAGCAGCACGACGCGGGGCACCTGCATGCGGTAGATGAGACCGGGGAACAGCTCCGGCTCGTAGGAGGACCTGCTGCTGTGGCTGAGGGCGATGCCCTCCAGCCGGATGGGGAACCCCACGTCGCCCGTGCCCACGAGGTTCTGGATCTTGAAGTCCTTGAACGACGCTTCGTGCCCCAGCAGCTTGACCATTTTCGCAACTCGGCGCGCGGCCAGGCGCGTGTCGTCCTCGTTCTTGGCGCCGGTCACCACCATCTTCCCCGACGCAAAGATGAGAGACGCGCACTTGGGCTCCCGCAAGCGGACGATGGCGGCGGAGAAGCGCTTGGGGTTGTACTCGGCATTGCGGGCTTTGGTGGCGATGCGGGCGAGGTCGGGCGCGCAGTCGAGATCCACAGTTCCCACGCAGTTCCTGCGAGGCGCGGCGGCGTTGGCAGAGCGGCGACGTTGGCGTGGAGGCAGAAGCATCGCGGGGGGCTGGTGGGGGAGGGGCACGCAGGCGGCAGAGGCGGGGGTTGCGGCGGCGGGCAGCGAGGCGCCCGGCCGAGCGGGGCACCGGCCGCGCGCTTGCTCGGCAAGGGCGCCTGGCGGGGCAGGCAGCACGCGCTGCGACGCTGGGGCTCACTGCAAAAACAGCCGAACGGCGTCCTTCGTCTCCACGAACTGTCTGATCCCGTGCTTGGTGATGGCGGTCGGGCGAACGATGGCGCTCTGGCCTCGCCTGACGCCAGGCCGGGCGAGGTCGCCAGGGGCCTCAACCAGCGCGCCGCTCGACGGCACGGGCCTTGAGCTCTGGGCTGCTGCGGCCGCTTGCGGGGCTTGGGGCTCATGAGAGGCTTCGGACGGAGTCGAGGACGGCGCAGCGGCTGGCGCCGCCTCGGCGGCCGATGCCGGCGCTGGCGTGAGTGCTGCCGAGGCCGCTGCCCTTGGCACAACAGGCCTGCGGCGTGGCATGGGTGTGCCCGTGCACCTCTGGGGAGTCCTGCCGGGCCGCGCAGAGTGCTTGTCCGAGCGTGGCGTGTTGGCAAAATTCAAGCGGTGCAGAGCCGCACTCGCGAAATGGGCCTCCAAGCCGAGCGCGCGGTTCTGACGGCTTCGCGGCGGCTATTGGGTACGTTTCGGGCCTCCCGATCACACATCGCTTTAGAGGCCGGAGTGCGAGGTGGGGCGGGCGGTGCCGGGCGCCGGGGCACAGGAGTTGCAGCTGGTTCTCATTAAATTGTCGGACCTCCACTGCGCAAACGCGGGCAGCGCTGGGGCGGGCTGCATTCTTGCGGCAGCATGCCAACAGCCCAGCGGGATAGTTGGTGGGCGTGGCGTGGGCGAGCCCCCGCTCGGCAGCATCGCGCACAACCTGCTGGTAGAGCGAGCGCAAGCCTGCGCTCGCCCGAACGGACCACAAAGCCCCACAGTTCGCCATGATGCTTCGCTCCGCCATCATGCTGGCGGCCGTCGCCGCGGCGACCGCCACCGCCCCTGGCATCCGTGCCTCCGTCAGCTCGGCTGGCCTCCAGTACATCGTGGTGAGCATCGCCGCGGGCCCTGGCGGCGGCCGAAAGTTGGGTGGCAGCGCAGCCGCGATCTGCCAGCCCGCAAACCTTCCATTCAACCGCGCGGTCCCGCTGCCCCGTCCTCGCAGGGCGTTGCCATCCCCATGATCGAGAAGAAGTTCTCCACCATCAACATCCCCGACGTGAGCGAGCCTGGTTCGCTCAGCCCCGGAGCGGCGAGCGGCAGCGCGGGGCAAGTTGAAGCGCTGCTTCGCGCGTGCAGTCGTGCGCCCTCTGTCCTTCTGGGCAAGACGTGTTTCGCGGTTCTGCAAGTCTGCCCGAAGCTGCGCCCCGTCTGCCCTTTCTGGCGCGATCTGCCACTGCCCTGTTGCGTTCGCGCTGCGCATCGCGCCCAGGCCATCGGAGGCCGTGCGCGGCGCCGGGGGAGCACGTCGCTCAGAATTTTCAGTCCCCGGCCTCGCCTCGCCCCGCCCCGAACCGCAGTACAGCACCAAGACCCACGACGTGACTGTTGACCTGTCCAGCGCGACGTGCCACCTCGAGTCGCTCGGCTCCGGCAGCCTCTCGTCCGACCCCGGACAGGGCGTGGCGGGCCAGATCACCGGCATCTCGGTGTCTTGCTCCGCGCACGTGCACGCCCGCCTCGACATCTGGCCGCACCCCAGCTGCAGCTTCGACCTGGACGGCTCCGTCGGCGGCGGCTCCGCCAGCCTCGTCCTCGACATCACGGACAACGGCGGCCACCCCGAGCTCGTGGCCAAGAGCATCGACGTCAACGTCGGCGACTTCGACATTCACTTCCACGGCGGTGAGCCCGACCCTGGCACGCCCGGCCTCGTTGGCCCGCCTCCGCGCCGCTGCTGCAGCGAGCTACGCGCGACGCCCGCCCGCTGCCCCGGGTCATTTCACGCCTTGCTTCGCGCCCCTTCCGCTGCTGCCTGCCGCCTCCGCCTCTGCCGGCTTCCCCTCGCGCAGGCATCTGCAGCATCGTGGCTGACCTCATCAAGGACATCGCGGACACCTTCTTCAAGAAGACCGTGGACCACCTGGTCGAGAAGGAGATCGACTCGGTGCTGGGCACCTTCATCAGCAACGACGCCAACAAGATCATCAACTCCATCCCGCTGGACATCCCCCTGCCCTTCAAGGCGCCCTACGACATCGCGGACATCGACTTCACGCTGTCCGACTCCCCTGCCTTCGAGACCGGCTACATCGGCGTCGACGTGGTTGGCGCGGTCGTGAACGCGCAGACCAAGGCCCCCGCCCCGTTCCCCGCCCCCACCATCCCGGCCTTCAGCAGCAGCTCGGCCGCCCACTACATCCAGCTCTTCCTCAGCCCGTACGTGCTCGAGTCCGCCGTGTGGACCTTCCAGCAGGCCGGCCTCGTCAAGTTCAACGTGAAGCACACCCTCATCCCGGCGAGCTTCCCGGTGCAGCTCAACACCACTGACCTGGCCCTCATCGCCCCGGGCATCAAGACCGCCTTCCCCAACGACTGGGTTGACATCGAGGTCACCATGCCGCTTTCCGACAAGGCCACCATCACTGCCTCCCCCGCGGGCGTGGCCGCCTCGGTGCCCCTCCAGCTCGAGTTCAACGCCGTGACCGCCAGCGGCGACAAGAACGCCTTCGTCCTGGGCTGCGACTTCGACGGAGCCATCCTCCTCACCGCCGAGACCAACTCCACCACCGGCTTCCCCATGATCGCCGGCAACCTCAGCTACCTCAAGTGCCCGCTCAGCGTGGTCTCCTCCAATGTGGGCACCGTGAGCCCCGGCCTCGCCGCAGCCCTCGTGGACCTCATCCTCGGTGACATCATCACCCCGCTGGTCAACGTGCTCCTCAAGGTTGGCATCCCCCTCCCCACCGTGGACGGCCTCACTTTCACCCAGCTTGAGCTCATCAACGGCAACGGCTACGTGCAGCTCGCCACCGACTTCACGTACACCCCGACCGCCGCCCAGGAGGAGCCCGCTCTGCTCGGCGCCCCTATGCCCTTCGCGCCCCTCGCGGACGCCAAGCCCGCTCTGCGCGGCATGGCTTGAGCGCAGCTGGGCTCCCGTTTGGGCGGCGCGGCCTCCGGCCGACACATTGCAGCGACCACGCGGGACTTTCGCGAGAGTGCTTCCGCGTCAAGGCGGTCGCACGCGTCGCACCTTGTGTCAGCGCGATTCGCGCCCGAGTGAGATTGCTGAGTGCGCGGAGCCCGACGCACCTGTGGCGTTGGGCACTGCTTGGCTTTTGCTTGACAGCGCCAGCAGCACCAGCAACTGACCGGTTCACAACTGCAGCGCTGGCCTGCAGTCCCGCCAGGCTTCGCCACTCCCATGCGCAGCCCTGAAGCGAGCCCCAAGCTTGCCCTGGGAGCGTGCCTCGTGGGCAGACGCCCGCGTGATGGGCCTTGGCACGCGCCGCGCGGCTCTGCAGTGGGGCAGTGAACTTTCTGCGGGCCGGCTCGTTGCAGTTCAACCAGGCCACTCTCCCCCACAGCCTGGAGCCATGATGCTCCGCCTCGCGCTCCTGGCCGCAGCGGCGGCATCTGTCAGCGCGACTGCGCCTGGCGTGCGCGCTTCCATCAGCTCGCACGCCCTCAAGTACATCGTGGTGCGTCGTCGCTGAACTTGCGTGGCTGTGTCGGGTCGTTCGCCGGCTCCGCTGCTCGCCGCGCCCGCGCCAGCCCCTGCTACCCCTCCCCCCCGCCCCGCAAGGCCACCCGTCCCTCGCACGCCCGCAGGACACCGCGCTCCCCGTCGTCCAGAAGAAGTTCTCCACGATCTCCATCCCGAACGTGAGCTCGCCGGTTTGTTGAACAGGCAACTTGAACTCTCAAGTCTGCCCAAGGCGGCCGGCTGCGCCCTCCGGCCGCTTGCCCGCCCGCCGGGCGGCCTCGGGGACGCTCGCGCACTGCTGTTGGCGGCCCAACAGGACGTGCGCGATGCCCCGTGCAGTCTTGGCATTCGCCAGCGTGCCGGCGGCCGCGCGGAGCAGCCCGGCAGGCAGTCGGAAGTTCCTTCGAACGCCGCTCTGATTGCCAGCTGGCTTGTCCCCGCACTGTGGTCTCGCCTGCCCTCGCGCCGGTCGCAGGAGGACTCCAAGCACGGAAAGGTGAAGGTGTCCATCTCCAACGGCGTGTGCCACCTGAACAGCCTCGGCTCGGGCTCCCTGTCCCCGGTGCCTGGACAGGGCATCGCGGGCTCCATCCAGGGAATCTCTGTGGACTGTTCTGCGCACATCAAGGCCAAGCTCAGCATCTGGCCGCATCCCAGCTGCAGCTTCGACGTCCGGGGCTCCGTGAACGGGGCCTCTGCTGGCCTTGTGATCGGCGTCGCCGAGACTGGCGGCAAGCCCGTGCTCAGCTCCAAGAGCGTGAGCGTGAACGTGGGCAGCTTCAAGCTCAGCTTCCATGGCGGTGAGACGGCCGCCAGTGCACCCAGCGACCGCGCGCGGCACGCCGCCGAGCCCCGCCGAGCCCCGCCTCGCAAGCCAGAAGCACATCGTCTGTCGTGCCACCTACCCCTCGCCGCCCCCGCCCCCGCCCCCGCCCCCTGCTGGTGAATCACAGGTGTTTGCGGGTTCGTGGCCAAGCTGATCAACGGCATTGCGAGCCTCTTCTTCAAGAACAAGGTCAACCACATGATCGAGAAGGAGGTCTCCTCCGTGCTCTCTCAGTTTATCAACAACGACGCCAACGCCATCATCAGCGCCATCCCGCTGGACATCCCCCTGCCCGTCAAGGCGCCTTACAACATCGCCGACGTCGACTTCCACCTGGCCAACGCCCCTGCGTTTGCCACCGGCTACATGGGCATGGACGTCGTCGGCTCCATCGTCAACTCGAAGACCAAGGCCCCCGCCCCGTTCCCCGCCCCCACCATCCCGGCCTGGAGCAACGCCTCGGCCGCCCACTTCCTCCAGATCTTCCTCAGCCCGTACGTGCTCGAGTCCGCCGTGTGGACCTACCAGCAGGCCGGCCTGATGGAGTACACTGTGAAGCACACTGCCATCCCCGCGGGCTTCCCGGTGCAGCTCAACACGGACGCTCTGGCCCTCATCGCCCCGGGCATCAAGACCGCCTACCCCGGAGACTTTGTCGACCTGCATATCACCATGCCCCAGGGAAAGAAGGCCACCATCACTGCCTCCCCCGCGGGCGTGGCCGCCTCGGTGCCGTTGAACATCGAGTTCAACGCCGTGACCGCCAGCGGCGACAAGAACGCCTTCGTCCTGGGCTGCGACTTTGACGGCGCCATCGCCCTCAAGGCGGAGACCAACTCCACCACCGGCTTCCCCATGATCGCGGGCAACCTCAGCTACCTCAAGTGCCCGCTCAGCGTGGTCTCCTCCAACGTGGGCGCTGTGGACCCCGGACTGGCCGACGTGCTCCTCAACTTCGTTTTCTCCGGCCTCGTCACCCCGTTCGTGAACGTGCTGCTCAACGTGGGCCTTCCCCTGCCCACCACCAAGGGACTCACGTTCCGCAACTTCCGTCTCATCAACGGCAACGGCTACGTCATGGTTGCCACCGACTTCACCTATGTGTTCCCGTCCCTTGCGCTTGACTCCAACGTCAACGGTGGCCACAGTGCCGAGCAGCTCCCCTATGCCCCGCTCCTTGACGGGACGCCGGTCGAGCCTGCCGAGATGACCGTCGAGGAGGCGGAGAGCGACGAGGCCGACGCGTCTGCCGAGGCTTCGTTTGCCAGCGGCGTCACCCTCCTTGGCGTGAAGCGCGCGGCTGGCCACGCTCCGATGCTCCGCGGAATGAACTGAGCGTTGTTCTGTGCGTGACGTGGCTCGCTCCCGCGGCAGCTCGTCCGTGCTTTGCATGCGCGCGGGATGGCTCGGCCTCCCCTCGATTTGCGCTGGACGATGCGTGCGGGGCCGCCTTGTGACACAGTCTGCGAAGATAAACAGAGTACTGGAACTGCTTGCCGAGTGCGTCCCCCGTCCCAGTGCGAAACGCGCCCGCGACCATCGAAACGCAATGTCATGCAACAGAGCTCGAGCAAGTGTCGCTGCTGCGCGGCCCCCACTCCTCGTGCCAGCGGGAGACTCTGCCAGCTGGCCCGAGCCCCCTGCGGAAGAGGCACGTCCGCTGCACTCCTGTGGCAGCGCGGGCCTGGGGAGGGAGGCGCTGTCGCGGGCAGCGCCGCCGTTTTTGCTGCGGCGCAGCGGGCGCGACCGCCGTGCCCGGCGGCGAGGGGGAGGCCTCGAGGGAGCACCGACCAGGGTCCTTGGCCGCGAAGCGCACGCCAAAGGCGCTCTCGTCCGGTGACGTGGGCTTCTGGCAGTGTCTGTGGCGGGGATGGACCCCGCACTCGCCCAGGACGCTATCCGACAGCGCCGGTCGGCAGCCGGCACAGCAGGCGCCTTGACCCCTCGCCCGCTGCTGATGCAGCTGTCCGTGCTTCCTCCCTCTGCAGCAACCCTCCGCACTGGGACAGCGACGCGCGGCCGGGGGACGATGGGTCGCGAAGCATCAGTGGGCCAGTCGCCCAGTGACCCCAAGGAGGGCGCCGGCGGGCAAGTCCGCAGCCCGAGCCGGGAGGGTGCGCTGTCCCCGCTGCACTCGATGGTCTTGTTTGAGGACCACCCCTCGGACAGCGACTGCCCTCTCGCGAGGAGGGCCCGCCGCGCGCCGCGCCGGCGTCGCAGCTGCGACTCTGCCGCCGCTGACGTGCCCTCTCACCCCCACAACACTCGCACTGCTGCGGCCAAGGCCGCCATCGCGGCTCGCCGCCACCAGGCCCAGGCCACCCTCGCTGCTCGTTTTGCTAGCCGCCGACAAAGCGGTGTGCCTTCGCTGCTGGGCTTGGGGCAACGCGCGACGCATCGAGGGCGAGTTCTCTCGTCTGAGCGCCGTCTCGGGCACCTCTGCGAGAAGCAGCCGTTCGAGCACGCGGCAATGTCTGGCGGGGCAGGCGTGCAACCCCGAAGCGCGGCTCGGGCGAGCACGGCGGCTCCTGGGGCCTCGGCAGCCAGCGACGCGGCGGGAAGCAGCTCGGACTGCGTCATCTGCACGCTCCCCATTGATGTCGCCGACGGCGCCCGGCTGGTCTCGCGCTTGGCGGGCGAGTGCGCGAGCCGAGCTGCTGCAACGCCTCAAGTGCGGAGCCCGACTGGCCCCGAGGAGCTGGGGGACGGGTCCGCGGCGGCTTGCAGGCACATGTTTCATTTTGCTTGCATTCAGCAGTGGTCCAAGGTGGCCGCGAGCTGCCCGCTGTGCAAGGCAGGCTTCTCTGGACTTTTCCACTGCGGCGCGCGGACCTCTGTTCCCGTGGCCAAGCTAGAAAAGGACCCAGCAGCCGACAGTGAGGCGAACGAAATCATGCGCGCCTGCTGCTCCGAGTGCGGCGGCGAGGGGGACGAGCACGTTCTCTTGCTGTGCGATGGCGGGTGTGGCAGTGCGGCGCACACCTATTGCATCGGGCTGGAGGCTGTTCCTGAGGGAGACTGGTTCTGCCAGCGATGTGCGCGGCCGGCCAGGCGAAGGGGCCGATCTGGCTACGTGGCTGACGGCTTTGTCGTCGACGACGACAGCGGCAGCAGCGGGAGCAGTGGCAGTGGCTCCGGCGAGGACGACAGCGACGAGAGCGCTGCAGAATCGCAACAGGGGCGGGCGGCCAGGAGGCGCCGCGTTGGCGGCTCGCCTGCATCTGGGAGCGACGGCCGCGCCGGCACATGGGTAGGCGCTGGCAGAGCCCAGGGAGCGGCAGCGGGCAGTGTGCGCAGGCGGCCAGCGCGGTCCCCTGCGGCGGCCTCCCAGTCCCGGAGGCATGACTTCGCCTCACGCATGGCTTCGCGGATGGCCGGGCTCCCCGACCCAGGGCCAACTCCCGCTGGGAGGAGTGCGTGGGGTAGGAGCGCCGCGGAGGTCAGCATGGCAGGCGGTGGCTTCGGCGCAGAGTGCGACTATGGTGAGGAGGACGACGATGCGGAGGACGATGCGGAGGACGACGACAATGCGGAGGACGACGAGGAGGAAGAGGGGGAGTTTCGAGGCACGACGTCCCGCAAGAGAGGCCGGTGCGGCTGGACGCTCGCCTCGCCGAGGCGTCGGCCCAAGACGCGCGCGCGGACCCAGGCCACTCGCCGGCTGGCCGCCCTCGCAGCAACGGCAAACCGCGTGAGCTCTCTCCAGGCGCTGGCTGCCACGGAGCGGGGCGACGCGTCGCTGCAGTCTCC
The DNA here is from genome assembly GCA_008330645.1 of Cafeteria roenbergensis. Classification (NCBI taxonomy): domain Eukaryota; class Bigyra; order Bicosoecida; family Cafeteriaceae; genus Cafeteria; species Cafeteria roenbergensis. The sequence continues at coordinate 243,316 of VLTN01000003.1, read as the reverse complement.
CCGCCACGGCCGGCCCTCTCGCGGCGCTGCCCCGCCGGCCCGGCCCGGAGCGCTTGGCAGCCTTGCGGCCTTGGGCCAGTCGGGCGCGGCGAGCCGCCCTTGGCCCGCGTCGCGCCCCGACGAGGAGGCCCAATTCCGACGGCGCGCCGAGATGCTCCGGCTTCCCACACCAGCAGCTGACGCTGCCTTCGACCAGCGCCGTGCAGCCCTCGGCCTTGCCGCGCGCTCTGTTCCCAGGCACGTTCTCGACACGCTGCTCGTGGGCCAGGAGCGCAGGCGGCGCCGGGAGCAGGCGCGAAGGGCGGCAGACATCGCCGCGCCCTACCTCAGGCAGGCTGTGGCGGAAGGATCGCGCAGCAGCGCCGCTTCCCTGCTTGCATTCGCCAGGTCTTCCGAGGCCGCGGCCGCTCGGACAGAGCGGCTGGCGGCCCAGGCAGCGGAGGCAACGTCGGCGGCAGCGCAGCGGTCCACCGCATCTTCAGGCAGCATCATCCCGGCGCGCGCCGCTGCGCCCGTGCCTGCCAGCGCGCCATCACCACGCCCTGCCCCCGACTCGGCCCCTGCAGCTGCGCCGCCGGGCGGCCTTGCCTCCGCGGCAACGGCAGCGAGGACAGCGAAGCCTTCCGCCGCTCTGCCACAGCAGGCGGGTTCTGCCCTCCTGCTGGCGCTTTCCGCGCTCGGAAGCGCTGCGTCGGTCTTTCGCAGAGCCTGCCTCAGCATCGCGCGCCGAGTTGCGGCCGGCGACTCGGCGGCCGTGACTGACGCCCCAGTGTGCCCAGGCACGGACCAGCCTGCCGCAAGTGCGCTGCGCCAGCGGGCTCAGGCCCTCGAAGCGGCACTGCTCGCCGGGTCTGGAAGCGGAGCACTCGTGGCTGCGTCGGCAGCCCGCCTGCAGGGGGGCGCCTTGTGGGAGGCAACGCTGTCGGTCCTTGAGCTGCCCTCGGGGGCGGCGCACGCAGCGTCCGGCAGGGCTGCCAGGGGACACGCACTCCTGCCGCCGACGGCGGGCGATGCGCTGCTCAAGGCGTGCCTGGCCGCGTGCGCAACGCTGCGACGACGGCAGCAGCAGCCAGGGCCAGGGCGCTGGTCGGCTACAAGACCCGCGATTGCGGGAGCAGCGCTGCCCAGCCTCGGCGCGCCAGCCGCTGCGGTGGAGCTCGCCCGCCTTTCTCGGGGCGTTGCTCGGGGTCGAGTGCCCCAGGCGTGGTCCGGACCCAGGCCGCCGCCGCCCAGCACGGTCAGCCTGTGCCGCGAGCTCTGCCAAGCGCTCATCGCACTGGGAGTGGACCCCACGCTGCTCAAGCCGCCGAGGGCCGCGGCCGCGGCAGCCAGGCACACTCCTCGCGCGCTTCAGGACGCGCGCACGACCGCTACACCGGCGACCTTGCGGGAAGCCCCTGCGCGCGAGGCGGAGCCCGCAGGACCACCTGCCCGCCCACCGTCGCCGCCGGCTGCGCCGCCGCTGACCCCGCCCCCTGTGCTGGAGGACCTCTCCGCCTCCGTCTCCGGCGCCTCTGCCTCGGCCGCCTCCGCCCATCGGCGCCTGCCCCACCATGAGCCGCCGCCGCCGCCCTCCGCGTCGCGCGTGTCAACCCGGCCGGCTGGCAAGCAGGCCTGGGAGGCGATCAAGGCGGTGCTTCGGCCCCTGTTTCGGGAGGGGACCTTGTCCAAGGACGTGTACGCTTCTGCGTGCAAGAGCGTACACTCTGCGCTGCGAGAAGCCTCCAAGACCGGCCCGCCCAGCTCGGCATCCCCGTCGGCCACGGACTCCGTGCTCTTGAGCGACGCGCTCGGCGACGCCGTGCTCGCGGCCCTCGGCAGACGTGCGCGTGCCGAGGGCCTGCCAGACCACGTGCCCCTGCCAAGACACGTGGCGCGCGTGGCGGCTGGCGAGCTCCGCCGCTGCCTGACCCACGCTCAGTGATGCCAGCGCCCCCCTCCCCCTCCCACCGGTTGACCTGTTGGAGCCAGCGCTCTGTGTCAATCGGGCAACTGCCCTGGCTGTTTATCAGTGGCCCGCCTGCCACGCTTCTGGCCACACGATCGGGCAGCCTTCGAGTCCGTGCCTGCGCTGAGCGCGGAGCCCACTCGACTGGCCAGCACATGAACTCGCTTGAGCACATACACACACACATACACGCAAAGAGTCAACGCAAGCTCACACTCACCGGCAAGGAGATCCCCAACGCGGAGCCCGCGGGGCCCTGCCAAAGGCGCGGCCACCCGCTCCGGTTCACGGCCTCAAAAGTCATCCGACCCGAACGAAGAGTGCGAGGCCGGAGAGGCTTGCTGCGATGGCAGGTGCATGCGGCCGAACCGCGCCTTGAGCGCGGCCTTGAAAAATTCGGCCTGGTCCATCGCGCCGCTGGCCATCCTGCCCTCGCGAGCCGTGCGCTTGGGGGTGCCCCCTGGAGAGCGCTGGCCGCCCGTTGGCTTCAGGTGGACCCCGCGGAGCAACTCTGGCGAGAGCATGCCGCGTGACATGGCTGCAGGAGAAGGCTTCAGTCCGGGCGAGCCCACGGGCCGTCTGGCGTTCGGCGAACGGGGCGAGAGGGCTGCCGCTCGGGGGCTCAATGCAGCGCGGCGGCCGCCCAGCCCGGCCTTGCCGAGCGAGAGCGATGCGGCCGATGGGAGGAAAGCCGCTCGCTTGGGCGGGCTGCAGTCGTCCTGCGACTCCTCCACGCTCGCAAGTGTGGGCAGGCCGTTGGTCGCCGCCCCGCCTGCGGGCACACGACCGCGCTTGGGGTTGCGCACCCCGAACCTGGCGGCTGACCTGGGGCCCGGACCGGCGGCATGGCTTGCCTCTGGGCTGCCTGCCGTCGTCTGGGACCAGGCCGAGTCCGCCATGCCGCGGCCGGCGTTGGCGCCGGCGGATCCCTTGGCTGTGGCTGCCGCTGCGACCGTCTTGGCGCGGCGCAGCACGGACGAGGCCATCACCTCCCTCATGATTGCCGAGCTGGTGAGGCCAGTCGCCGGCTCTGCCTGGGCTCTAGCCGCGCTGGCCGCGCGGTTCCTGCGCGCCTCCGAGGCAGGCACGCTGCCCGCCCCCTCCTCCCTTCTCCGGAGGCGTTGTTTGGCGGCCTGCAAGGCCCCAACGCTGACGAGGGGTCCCTTGCCAGCGGGGGGAGGCGGGCGATCCGACACGGGGGCTGGCCGGCGCAACCGCTGCTTCGCAGCGAGCAGCGCCTCGGCCGAAAACGGGTTTGTGCCGGGGCGAGCCGCAGGCCGCCTGGGCCCCCCCGTTTGCCCGCCGGCCCTGTGCTCGCCCGCCCGCTTTCCGTTGGCGTCTGCGCCGCTGCTTGCGTCGCCGCCACGGCGAAGCCGCTTCGCAGCTGCCAGCAGGTCGCCCGCCCCAAACGCCAGCCCACGGCGGGTGGTTCCGTCGTTCGAGGCCGGCAGCCCCGACCCCGACCCGGACCCAGCGCGGCCCCTTCTCTTGCCGCCGGGCCCAGCTGCAGCACCTGCATTGCCGTTGCCGTCGCCCGAAGCGCGCGCTGCAGGGCGCAGCTTGCGAGCCGCAGCCGCAAGGTCGCCCATCCCGAACGGCCTCGGGCGCTGAGGCGCCGGCAGCGCCTGGGCCCTCTGGCCTGACGCCTCCCGGTGGGGTGCCCCTCTGCTCGCCAACAGGCCACCCTGGGGTCCGGAAGCGGCCTTGGGGTTGCGCTTCCCCAGGCGAGCGGCAGCCGCCGAGAGGTCGGCGGCTGCGAAGGGTCGCGGGCGCATGGCCGGCGCCGCTGCAGCCGTTGCAGCGGGCGCTGCTGCAGCCGTCGCTACCGACTCTGCGGCTGGTCCTGCGGCGGCTTCCCGTGCCGAGCTCGACGGCTGCGGCCGCGTTGGGGCGGGGGAGGCAAACAGGAACGACACAGGGGCTCTGCCAGCAGCCCCCGGCACGGCCGCTGCCCCTGCGATGCCCGACTGCAAGAGAGCGGAGGCAGCGGCCGGACTCTGCCCGTCGTCCTCGGCGGCCAGGTCGCTCTCAAGCAGGCGGCGACAGTGGTCCGCTCGTGTTGTCGCCCGGACGGCGCCGCCTGGTGTAGCCAGCTCCTGTGGCAGCGGCACGCCAGTCACGGCAACCCACGAGTCCTCCATGCTGGGCGCAGCCCTGGCGGCCTCTCGAAGGGCCGAGGTGGGGATGAAAGCCACCACGCGGTCCTGAGAGCCAGTCCACGGGGCGCCTGCCGGCTCTGTGCCGCGGGACGGCTCCCTCGCAGGCTGGCCAGGCACGCGGAGGACGCCACCAGCGGCTGCCACGGCGCTGCTAGAAGTGTCCACGCGGCGCTGCAAGCCCTCAACGCGCGACTGCAGCAGCCTGGTGCCTTGCTTCATGGAGGACTGCGCCGCCACTTGGCGGCGCTCCAGCATGGCGCAGCGCTCCTCGATCTCGACCATCCGCTTGTGCATGGCTGACAGGAGCTCCGGCTTGTCCGCAGCCTTTTCAGAGGCAGCTGAACGCCACGAACCCGCGTCGAGCCGACACTGTGCGAGGCTTTGCAGCGCACTCCCAAGCTTGGATGCGCCCCACGCAGCTCCTGCTGCCACGGCAGATGCGACCGAGACCACTTTGCGGCGATCCTCCGTGAGTGATCCGGTTGTTGGGATCGGAATGCACGCGAAGAAGCGGCAGCTGCCGCAAGCTCCAGATTGTGCGCTCACCTCGCGGGCCTCGCTGCGCACAGCACAAGGAACCGCACCATTGCAACAATATCGCGACACGGCGGCGGCGTCAGAGCTAGCGATTGCGCGGGAAGCACGGAGGAGTGGTTGACGCGACGCTTCGCACGCACGGCCCCTGGCAACCGTCCTTTGCCGCCGCTGGACCTGCTACGGCGGGCTTTTGCCCGGCATTGGCACGCTCTGGAGGGTGAAGTGGTGCAATTCCGGGACCGCTGCTTCCTTGCTCGAGAGGGCGCGCAGGGTGCTTGCGTTCGCTCCGCGGACTCGTCTGCAAAGCCAGCAACGGGCTCGAGCGAACACGGAGCCTCACAGCGCCACAAGCTGCCTGGCGGCAGGCCTCCCCCCAGCAAATCGTATGTTCCTTGTTGCCACTCGCATCCTGCGGTTGGGCGCAAGTCGGGTGGACGGCAGCGCAAGGGCGGCGGAGGAGGGCAAGCTCGCCAATTCTCACGCTGGCAGCAAACCACTTGCGCCGCGAGGCTGCGCCTCAGCCACGCGCATGCTCACCGCTTGCCGCGCTTGTGCGCCGTGGACGACGGCGTCTTGACCATGCCTCCCTGAGCTCCCGGCAAGGGCTGTGCCGCTGCTCCCGCTGGCTGCAGCGGCGGCGCGCTGCCGGTCAGGCGGCGTTGTGCTCTGCCACCGGAAATCGCTTGAGCGAGACGTGCGCCCATTGGCGGCCCTAGGCGCGGGTGAGGTGAGGTAGGCAGCGGAACCGGGTGTCAGATCTTCAAAGCAATCGCTGCAGTCTACGGGACACACTCAGGCGCGAAGTCGAGGGCAAACACTTCGAGTCCGCAACCCTCCAGGCGAGCCCTGCGACCGGCGTGTCGGGGGGTCGCTCCGGATGGAGAAAGCAGAAGAGCCGGCGGGGGGGGTGCTTCCGCTAGCGTCGGGTGGTAGGAGAGGAACTGGATGTGGGACTGGAAGAGGGCGCGAAGGACTGCTCAGGCGCTCCTCGCGCTCAAGGCGGTGGCCGCCAGGACGAAGAGCGCAGCCACGGTGGCAACCGCGGAACCAGCGGCGGAGTTGGAGCTGCCGTTCTCGTCAACAGCAGGGTCGTACATGATCTCGGCGTCGGTGTTGTTGGGCTTTGAGATGCGCACGATAACCATCGCAGAGGAGGCCGTGGTCGCGTCTGCGTCGAGCCTGGGGTAGCCGTCGGCGAGGGCGGTCCACGAGGAGCCAATCTTGACGCGCTTGGAGAAGACGGCGTTGGCCTTGTCGCCGAGGTTGAAGGTGACAGAGGTCGCATCAGAGGAGGCCATGGTGGCCATCGCACGGGTGTCGAACTGGTACCTCAGGTCAAGGTACGCTCCTGCAGTGCCGGCGAGCGACCGACCGGCGCTGCCGACGAGGGAGCGGCGGCTGGGAGCGACGCAGGTGAGAATGGCGCCGAGGCCCGAGCCGCACCAAGGCCAGTTGGAGATGCGAGCAGTGGTCTTAAGCGTCCCGCCGCGCACCGACAGAGAAAGACCTCCCTCGCCCTCTGGCTTCACGGTCCCTGCCTCGGTGAAGACGATTACGTCCTGGTTGATGGAAGCGCGGCCAAGGAAATTGGCAGACCCGAGCACCGCCTTCGACTGCACGCTCAAGGACGCGTCTGTGCGGATGACACCAAGGCCGAAGGTTCCAGAGGCAGAGCCGCTGATTTCCATGGAGTGGCTGTTGCTGTCGCTGTCGGTCAGAGGCTGACCGCTGGCGTCCACTTCGCTCACGCCAGCGATGCGCGCGGCGATGGCTGTGCGAGCTCCGGAAACCGACGACATTTTGGCCTTGCCGTTGCTGGTGATCTCAACGGAGGTGTCACCGCCAACGATGATGCGTGCGTCCGAGGCGCCACCCCCCGAAACGCGCGTGATGGGATCGTACATGATGTCAACGGAGCCGCTGGCGGTCCCCTTGGGGATGCGGACCTTGACGGCAAGGGTTGTGGCTGTGGAGGCGGAGATCTTGGGGTAGCCATCAGCCACGGCGACAAAGGAGCCCGAAACCTTGGCCCGCTTGCTCATCACGAGTTCGGCACCGCCGCCAATGTCGTAGGCGACCATGAGGTCGGTGTCAGCGGAAACCATGGCCTCCTTTCGCGTCTCGAACTGGTACTCGAGTTCAAGGAATGCGCCTGCCTTGCGCCCGGCGCTGAGGATGCAATCGTTGAGGATGCTTCCGCCCGACAGGAGGCACCAGGGCCAGCCGCTGACGGTGGTGCGCATTTCGGCAGTGCCATTGCTGACCTTGACGGAGAGGCCGCCCGAGCCCTCGGGCTGCACAGTGCCCTCGGCCTGATAGACGAGCACCTGGTTTGAGACGGAAAGTCCGCTTGCGCCCGAGATCAGGGTGCCAATGCTCGTTGACGTAGAGGCCTGGGCGTTGACTCCGAAGGATGCGTCGCTGGTGATGGAGCCGAGGGAGAAGGCGCCCGAGCCCGTCAGGGAGAAGGCAACTTTGTGCTGCGTGCTGGTTCCCGACGACAGCTCCTGGCCGTCGGAGTCCAGCTCAACTACAGACATGAGCATGGCGCTCACCGCTGCCTGCGAGCTTGCGATGGCCTCGACGCTCATTTTGCCGGTGTCGGCGCTGATGGACGTCATGGCAGTTCCGCCCGCGATAATCTGCGAGGGCCACAAGGGTCGCCGATGTGGAGAATGGAAGAGAAGCCGGCGCGCGCAGAGAGTTCGCGCACCTTCCAGAAACCAGCGCTGAGGAGAGAGACAGCGCTGACGCTGGCACAGCAGCGAAAACCGCCGGCTCGAGGGCGCCACGCCAGCTTCCAGGCTCGCCCGGGCTGCCACCGGCGCGCGAATCAGCGCAGACCGGGTGCTGCATTGGCCCCAGCTGCCGATGGAAGGGGCAGGCGGGCATTGGTCAGCTGCATGGGCGAACCAGTTCCGCTGGCCAGGCCCAGAAAAACAGCCAGCACATCTGTTCCGGTTCCGGTGATCACGCACTCGCCGCTGCAAACGGCGCTCCTCACCTGGTGGCTCGACGCTGCTGCTGCCGTGGCACATGCCAGGACAGCCAGAAGGTGCTGCATTGCTTCGTTGTTGGTCGCTGGAAGGCGGGCTGCTCGCGGCAGTCTCGCTCGAGTTCAGGAGTGACCTTGTGCGCTGCGCTGAATGAGCAGTCTCTGCCTTCTCTGCCCGCTCTGCTGCGGCACGCGCCGACTGGAGCCGGCTCAGCTGCGTTATGCACGAGAACAGTCCCCCGGCAGCGCGCCGGGTGGGCGGGGCGGGGGTGCCACGACTGGGCGAGGCCAGCGCGGCGGTGCTCGAGCGCGGATTCCAGCAGCGCACTGAGCGATGTGCGCTACTGACTCGGTATTGCATGCGGATCAGTCACCACGCAGCTCGTCTCGCAAGCTCTGGGAAGAACGGTCGAAGGCGCACCGGCTTGAGGCCGCGGCTTGCCCCGAGGCGCCCGGCTACTCCCCAGCGGGCTGGCAGCACACGGCGAGCTGCCCGAGCCCCCACCGGGAAAGTCCTCCAGGCAGCGCAGCTCCGAGAGATTGCGCCAGATACCCTGCCGCAGCCAGCCACGCGGGAGCGACTTGCACGCCACTGGCAACCCTCACCTGAAGCCCAGGCTCGGCCACGCCTTCCTGGAGGTGCATCAGCATCCCACTGGCTGAGCGCATCCACGCCAGTCGGGCACTGGAGGCGCTCACCGACGACGCCCGCGACACAAACCACGGCTGCGCCCGAAGCACGCGGTCGGCCTCCGTCACGAAATCCAGCGCCTGGAGCTCCGCGGATGGCAGCAAGCCCAGCAAGCCTGCTCCCCCCGGTGCGCCGTTGCGAGCCTGAAGAGCACCGGACACCGCTGCCACGCACCGAAGCACAGCGCTGAGCCCAGCCACAATGCCACAGGTCGCACCGAGGCGAACGAAGGCGACGGGCGTCGCCTGCGTCAACGCCACGCCCAGCAGCCACCCAGGGGGCTGGACGGGGGCAGCCTGGTGGGTGGGGTCCAGGCCGCACTCGGGAGGGGGGACAAGCGCCTCCAAGGCCGCCAGGGCATCTTGCTGCGCCGCTTGAATCGCCGAACGACGCTTGGCGGCGCTGGCGACCTTCACACGGATCTCCAACCCGAGCTTCTCGGCGTTGGCCTGCTCGCTGGCCACCACTGCAGCTGGAAGGCCAGCCAAAGGCTCCTCCAGGAGAATCACAATCGTGCCGCCGAGGACCCCCGGCGCCGCCGGTTCCACGGCCGCGCAGCGACCGCCGCGCGACAAAACTCCCTGTCCGCCTGCGGCATTGCTGGAGCGCTGCTCCTCGTCGAGCGTTTGCGTGCCAACCGGTCGAGTTGGTGGAGCAGGCGTCGGCGGTGGCGTTTCGAGAGCGAGTCGCTCAGCAGCGAGACTGTCCGCTGGAGGCGCGCAGGACAAGCCGTTGGCCGAAACCAAGGAGGCTGTGGGCTCAGGTGCCGCTGGCGGCGCAGGTCGCAGCACTGGTGAGGGCGCGGCCGGCGCTCCGCGGCCCGCTCCGATGACCGGCGAAGGAGGATCTGGGACGGGCTCAGGCTCAGGCCTGGCCGCGCGTCGGAGCATGGTGCGAAGGAACGGCCGTTCGCCATCGCGGTGCCTGCCTGGCGTGGGGGCCGTTGCTGGCAGAGACGAGAACCGCCGCACAGCTCGGCGCAAAGTGGGCGGGAGGGCAGCGGAGCACTCTCGTGCGGCAGAGGCGCCTGCCCGGTGCTCGCCCAGGCATGAGCTAGCAGCGGAGAGTTCGTCGTCCAGGGAACGCGAGAGATGGTCAGGCACACAGGCCACACGCTCTGTTGCGGTGGGGTCCTTGAGCTTCGTCGGAGCGGGCGGGGCTTCTGATTGCGCCTCCACGACCCTTGTCGGGCTCGACGGCACGCCGCTTGCTGCCGACACGTCTGGCTCAGCCGTGCGAGGTCCGGGTCGACAGGACCCGCGACCGCCGCCGTCGTCGGGTGACAGCTTGACTTGTACTTCGGTGATGGTGGCTGCTTCGGCCTTGGCGCCGGCTTCCAGGGCGTTCCCATCATCAGCTGGAAGGGGAGCGCTCAGCGGAGTGGAGACGATCCGCGCTGAGCTCCTTGCTGAAGCAGGCGGGGTAGGAGCCGTGTCTCGCGGTTGGCCGGGTGGAGGGCGCGCGCCCGGCCTCTCTTCACCAATTGTCCGTCTGGCCACCGAGTCAGACTCTGGCTTGGGCGAAAGCTCCATGCCGGACATCCTAGCCACACTGACTTGGTGCGCGGTGCGCTGGAAGTCCGCACAACTTGCCGGCGAAGCTGCGACAGTCGCGACAGCAGCATCAGCAGCAGCACCAGCACCAGCAACTGCTGCAGCAGCACGGCTTGGAGTCCTGTTCACGCGAGCGGAGCTCTGGTCATCCGGGACCATTTGCATAAGCAGCTCAAGGCTGTTCGCCGGCTTGGCGGGCTTGAGGCGGGCGCCGCCCCCGGAGTCGAAGCGGTCCGGGCTCGCCGCTTGGGACGCCATTGCTGCCCTTGGGCGCTTGCTCGGACTGCCGTAGTCCCACTGGGCAGCGTTGCTTCCCGATTGGGCGACAGGGGGCGAACGACTGCGCTTCGGAGCTGCTGGTGTCGCTGCGTGGGCAGTTGCCCGGTTGCAGATGGGCTGGCCAGCGAGGCCGGTTTCGAGCAGCGCAGTTGCCGCTTCCGCCGGCCCACCGGCGGGCGCATGCTCACGCAGGCACACAGAGGGGCTGGGGGGCTGGGTGGTCTCCATCGGCCGCTATGCACGCCACTGTGCGAGGCTGCTGGAGCGGCTCGCCGAGCTCTGCCGCAGATACTTGCTCCGGGCACAAGAACGGAGCATTTCTTGCTGCCTTTGCCGGCCTGCCGTGAATGTGCGCACGCGGCCCACACCGGCTGAGCGGGCGCGCGCGGGTGCGAGCAAGCCAACCAGCGGCGCCCTCCACGCCCGCATTGCTGGGGCTACGACGTGGCATAGCCGACCGACTTGCTGCTGGCAGCAAGGTTTGCAATGCTTGGTCCTTCAGCCAAGCGGCCGCGCCGGCTCAGCGGAAGCGGCAGCGAGCGGAGCTCTTCCTGTGAGAGCGGGGAAGTAAAGCCCGCCCGGTTTGTTGCTTCGGCCGCCGTGGAAGAGGCGGTCGCACCTGTCGGGGAGCCGGGCGAGACGGCTCCAAGGTCACCTGCGTCTGCAGGCGACCCGCTGCCCGGGCTTGAGAGTGACGGGGCCAGCGAAGCGGGCAGCGTGCCACAGCACGCGTCCCAGGGGAGCAGCAGCAGCTCGAGCGGCAGCAGCGGCTCGTCGGACACTTCGTCTACCGGCGAAGGCGACTCTGATTCGGAGAGCTCAAGCGACAGCGACAGCGACAGCTCTTCCGACGACGCCAGCTGCGACGAGGATGACCGCGGCGCTGCATCCGGCGGCAGCATCGGCCCGGGCACAGGTGAAGATGCCACAGCGTCGCTGGAGGGACCTGGCGAGCTGCTGTACGACAGCAACGGGGCAGACGAGCGCTCCACCGTGTTCGTGCGCGGCATAGACAGCCGCGTCACCGAGGCCATGCTGTGGGAGCTCTTCTCCTATGCCGGGCCCGTTGTGCGGGTCCATCTGAAGCGCTCTGGGGCTGGGGCCGGCCGACCTGCTCCGCTCGCAACGACGGACGGCTCGGGCGATGCTAGCCGCTCGACGCCGCCAAGCCTAGCGTTCATCGAGTTCTTCAATCGCGCAAGCGCGGACTCTGCGCCATGGCTTCTTGCGGGGGTGCGACTGTTCGGCTCCCCAATCCAGCTTCGGCGGGCGGACCTTGATCGGGTGGCCGACGAGGACATGTGGACGGTGCAAGTGCGCGGACTGCCCAGCGCCATTGATGAGGCTTGCCTCGCGGACCTGTTCCTGCCTGCGTGCGCGCCCGCAAGCCTTCGCGTCGTTGCCCCCCGGCCAGGCGGCCACCCCCGGCCGTTCGCGTTTGCCGACTTTCTGGAGCGCAAGGCAGCCTGCAGGGCCATCCTCTGCCTCAGCGGCTGCGAGCTCTTTGGCAGCAGGCTTACGATGGTGCTGAGCCGGCGCACCGTGGGCGGGGCTCTCGCCTCTCAGGGCTACACTTCGGAGTACGACGCACTCAACCGGACGCGCGCCGACGACGACGCAGCCCCCCGGTACGCCGCGTGGCGAGCCCAGGGCATGGCCTTGGCATGCAGCCACGCGGAGCGGCTCGGAGTGAAGCAGACGCCCGCAGACGCGCGACGGCTGACTTCTCAGGCGGCAACGCCGCCGGCCGCCCAGTCCTTCCGTTCGACTCCCGATCAGCAGCAGCGCCAGCAGCAGGGCCGACAGCACGCCGCCTCCGCCCCACACCCGCCCCCCAGCAGTTTTGGTCGCCCCCCCTTCCGCTCAGACGTCTGCCCGTGGGGCGGCCCCTCGAGCCTAGACAGGTCATCGCACGCGGCCCAGCGCCCCGCTGGCTCCGAGGCCGCCCCGAGCCACCCCAGCGTCTCAGTGGCGCCACCCCAGTGCCGCAGCTTGTCGGCTTCGGCAACCGGGCAACCACCCACTGTGCAGCAAAGCCCGGGCCAATCCGAGTGGCTGCTCGGGCAGTCGCGCTGGGACGAGCGCAGCCGCGGCCTCCCGGCACGCGGATCCCCACCTTCCCACCCACCAGGCGCGCAGCACTGGGGCCAGTACGGTCACGCTGCGCCCCAGCCGCGCCCTGGCCCACATCCGCCGGCAGCAAGCTCTGAGGGACGGGCATGGCACCCCCATCAAGGAGGGGCTTGGGCGCCCCCGCCCCCATTGCCCCCCGCAGGTTCCCCTCCTGCGGCCCACATGTCAGCGACGGCAGCAGCTGGTGGCCATCCCGCGGCGGTGCCGCAGTATTTCTCTTCTGCTGCAGCTCCTGCAGCCCCGCAGTGGGCACCTAACGGTCCGCAGCACTCCACCCACCCCGGGCTGTTCTCAGGCACGGGGCCAGCTTCTCACTTTTCCTCGCACGCGCACGGCTAGCTGGAGCGCAGGCCTTCCAGCGGACGCGGCAAAGACCGGCTTGCGACCCGCCGGCAGAGCTGTCGAGCCCGCGGCTGACTGCAAGCGCCTGCAAGGCACCGCGGGCGGCCAAGGAGCCCGCCCGGAGCTGTAGTCCGCAGGCTGCAGGTTGGGTCTCGCGGGAGAGCCGGTGCCTCGAGTTGGTCGCACGGGCTGCTGCCCTGGGCTTGGCTGCAGAGAGCAGCACCGCGCCGTCGAAGGTGCTCCCTGCGTTGCCACGTCATGGACGGCTCAGGTCGCGAGCAAGCAGGCCGCGAATGTGTTAGCAGCATTGGCACTGTGCCCGGCACGGCGCACACTGCTGAGAGCATGCGCAGAGGGACGGGAAGAAGGGCGACAAGCTCGGGTGCCGATGGCCCCGCAGTTTCAACTGGCTGGAACTTGCTGCAGCCCGAACTCGTGGGGCGGGTCCTAGAAATGGGATCCGCCCGAGACGCTGCTGTCGCAAGCCAGGTGTGCCGCGCATGGCGGGTCGCAGCGCAGGACCGGCGGCTGTGGGCTGCGCTCGTGCTCCGGCGCTTCAATGTTGGCGTCAAGAGCCGTCGCACGAGACACCGGCAGCTCACGGGCGCAAGCTCGTCAGACCGGAGGAACTGGCGCACAACCTACCGTGACTGGCACTTGGAACGCAGGGCGCCTCGCGGAGACATGTCGGGGCGGTCACACCACGTGTTTGCGCAAGGCAGCGTGGTCCGCTTCCTGCCGCCGGGCAGCTCCTCGGACTGTGACCAGACCGCAGTCGCCATGTCTGTATGGGTGACCGTGGCCCACAGTCCGGACACGAGGCTGCGCAGCGCGCCGGCGGGGTCGTCTCCGACCGGGACGCATGCCGCTGGCCGGCGTGACCAGGCAGCAGTCCCCGAGTGCAGGTGGCTTCGGCTGCGCGTGATTGCGCAGAATGTCATCGCCGCGGGAGCAGAAGTCGCTGCTAGCGCAGCGGCATTGTCGGGCCAACCGGCTGCGGGCGGGGCCACGTCCCAGTCGAGACGATTGCTGGCCAGCTCGACATGCCTCGCGCCTCTCCTGGTATCGGCGGCAGGAGTGTGTATGCGGCTGAAGAGCGGGAGGCGAGTCCCATGCTTGCCTCTGGCTGGCCCGGCGGTGGTGGCGCTCAATGGCACGGCGCTGCCCTCCTCACCGGGCGACTCCTCGCCGATAGCAGGCGGGGCTGGCAGTGAGGGGCAGCGTGACGACTCTCTCTCTGGGCCCCTGGTTGCTGGAGCGGGCCCCGACCGCGCTGGAGATCCGTCCCTAGCTGATGACCCCGACTTGCTCGCCGACCTTGGCTTGTCGCCAGCAGCTGTCACCAGGGCGGGCGTAGGAGCCGAGGGGCTGCCGTCCATGCCATTAACTAGACCAGGCGCACCGGCGCACGCCTGCATCGGAGCCGGGTGCTCCTGCATGGCTGGGGGCGGCGGCGCTGCATCCAGGGCCGCGGGCTTGATGTCCTGGATTCCGCAGGACTCGCGATACGCTGCAGGAGATGCAGTACGGCCCTCAACGCCAGTTCCGTGGGTGACGCTGCGCGAAGACGAGTTCGCCGTGCTCGACCTGTGGGCGCCGTTCGACACCGAGCTCAGCTTTGAGCCGGAGGCGATGGAGCAGTGCGCTTGCTTGGAGGTCCCCGTTCGCCGCGCAGACGGTGTGGGCCTTGGTGCAACCGCCAGGGCGCACTTTGAAGAAGACCGTGTGCTTTGGACTCGCTACGAGTATATCGCGGGGGGCGCGATGTGCCTGCGCGAATGACCTACCCAGCAGCTAGCATCGTCCGCAGCGAGCCAGGCCGTGTTGCCAGACCCAAGGCCAGGAAGGCGTCGACCACAAACCAAGACTTTGTGCTCTCTTCCTCTCGATGCGTAGCCTGGGCTGAGATGCCTCAATCGAATCATGCCCAAACATTTGACGCGCGGGCGCCGGCCGCGAATATTGCTCCGCGGCGAACGAACTGCCAGAGCGCCGCCCTCGTCAGCCACCCGAGGGCACACCCCACCTCCCCGCTGTCCCGCCCGAGCCATGGCAGACGGCTCACCGAGCAAGGCTGCGAGTAGCGATGCGGCAGGCGCGATGGCTGCCTCCAGCGCGGCCGCTACGGCGGCTCTGGACGCAGCTTTCGCGGACGACCCTGAGCTGGCGGCCACCTGGGAGAGCCTGCAGACCAAGACCGCCGAACAAATTCGTGCTCGTTCCCTGGACCTGCGTCAGAACATCCGCATCTCCAGGCAGGACATTCGCACGGAGGACCTGGAGATCCGCAAGCTCCAGGCGGAACTGCGCGCGCTCAAGGAGCACCTGAAGCTGAACGTCAAGCTGCCCTTCCTCGTTGCCAACATCCAGGAGGTGAGCTGCTTGATTCGCCTGCCAGGTGGTGCGGGGGAGGAGAGGGGAGGGGGAAGCTGGCAAGCTAGGAGCGGGGGGCCAGCGGCCCACAGCCAGCGAGGGCGCTTGGCTTGGCAGAGTCGGATTGGCAACGCAGGCCGAGGGGAGCGCCTGGCGCGCCCGGCTCGCGCCGCGGAACGGCAACACCGCCAGTGCGCGCGCATGACCCCTCGTGGTGTTTAATGGGTGACGTTCGTCGCAGATCCTCGACAAGGACGACGAGGCCGAGGAGGCCGAGGACGAGGACGGCGGCGAGTACGGCGCAATTTCGAGGGACAAGTGCGCGGTGATCAAGACCTCGACCCGCAGCACCATCTTCCTGCCAGTGATCGGGCTGGTGAGGGCCCACGAGCTGCGGCCTGGGGACCTTGTGGGCGTCAACAAGGACAGCCACATCGTGCTCGAAAAGCTGCCAGCCGAGCACGACTCGCGGGTCAAGGCAATGGAGCTCGACGAAAAGCCCACGGAGGACTACACCGACATTGGCGGGCTGGACAAGCAGATCCAGGAGCTGATTGAGGCAGTTGTGCTGCCTATGACGCAGGCCGACCGGTTCAAGAAGCTCGGAGTGACCCCGCCCAAGGGCGTCCTCATGCACGGCCCTCCGGGAACCGGAAAGACTCTGCTCGCTCGCGCATGCGCGAAGAACACGGACGCGGTCTTCCTGAAGCTCGCTGGGCCGCAGCTGGTCCAGCAGTACATTGGCGACGGCGCGAAGCTGGTGCGCGACGCCTTCGACTTGGCCAAGGAGAAGGCCAAGGAGCGCGGCGGCGCCATCATCTTCATTGACGAGATCGATGCCGTGGGGACCAAGCGCCACGACAGCGACCAGACGGGCGATCGGGAGGTGCAGCGCACCATGCTTGAGCTCCTGAACCAGCTCGATGGATTCGACTCCAGCACCACCATCAAGGTCATCGCGGCGACCAACCGGCCGGACATTCTGGACCCGGCACTGCTGCGTTCAGTGAGCCAGTCTGCCTTTTTCCCGCTCGCTTGCGCGCGCGCCCTCGTCGGACCTGCCGCTGCGGCCCGGTCACAGTTGCTGCCGTTCGCTGCCGCCTCGTCGCACGTCTGCGTGAACACGCTGCCTGAGCGGTCGCCTGCCAAGCAACCGCGCGCGCGCTCTTTCTCTCCCCTTCCCACCTTAGCTCTCCCTCCCTCCCTCCCTCCCTCCCTCCCTCCCTCTATCGTAATCGCTATCACTGGCTTGATCGTTGTGCAGGGCCGTCTGGATCGCAAGATTGAGCTGCCGCACCCCAACGAGAAGGCGCGCGCGGAGATTCTGCGTATCCACAGCAAGAAGATGCGCTACGACAAGGAGAGCGTCAACTTCGAGGAGCTGGCACGCTCCACTGAGGACTTCAACGGAGCGACGATGAAGGCCATTTGCGTCGAGGCGGGCATGATCGCACTTCGCCGCGGAAGCGACATCATTGAGCACGAGGACTTCGTGGACGGGATTGGTGCCGTGCAGATGAAGAAGAAGAAGAGCCTTCAGTACTACGCATGAGGAGCCGAGCTTTCCTGCCAAGGAGCGGTGCGGCATCAGCGTGCTTGTGTCGTGCTTCGCTGGAGCGGGCGCAGCGAACCCCCAAATGCATGTCTGTTCAATCTGGCTCTCCCGTGACCAGCAAGGCGACTGGGAGTCAGGAGCACAAGTGCCGACCCCGTGTATGCCGCCACTCCTTGCCAAGCACACACACACACAGGCAAGCAAGTGCGGCCGCGGGCTGGCCAGAGCCGATCACTTTCCTCCAGAGCCGCTCAGGTGCCGAGCCAGCAAGGAGGCGCTTGCCCCCGAGGCCCAGAGAAGCCCGGCCGGCACGAGGCCCGTCCGAGTCCAAGCAGGCGCAAGGTTGAGGTGCAAGAGCGGCCGCCAGGCGCAGGCGAGCAGCAGCAGGAGTGCACTCAGGGCCACTGCTGGCTCGTCCACACAGAACCTGAGCGTGTTAAAGGAAGCCTCTCCGAGCGACGGGCAAATGGCCCTCGGAAGCACCTGGCTATCCGGGAAGGCAAGCCACAGAGCCCACGAGTGGAGCCACGCCGCGTGACAAGAGGCCCATCTCCCCACGGTAGCCAAGGCAACGGACCCGACAAGGATGCCTGCTGCCCCGAAAGCAGCTTTGGATCCAGACGCCGCGGCCAGCTTGGCCACTCGCCGCACCGACGACGGAAGCACACGGGACGCCCACCCTGGAAGCCCCGGGCCCAGCGCACGGGCCTCTGCCCGCGCCACCACCGCACGCCTTGCTCCACGCCGGACAAACGAATCGAGCAGCGTCACGTCTCCCTGGGGCATCCCGATTGCTGGGTTGCCTGCTCTCAATTCGGGAACCGCACCCTCTGTGCAGCACCACTGCCCGCCCCTGCGCCTGCCGTCAGCATCGCGAGCCTCGCCGTCAGCGCGTTGCCTGCTGCCAAACCAGAGCGACAGGCCTCCAGCCAGAACGCAGCCCCAGCTTGCGATTTGCAGCAGAAGCCAAAGGGGCGGCATGATGCGCTCAGCCTCGGCGCCGTGCGTGGCTGGCTGGGCAGCGAGCAGGTCCGTGGTCCAATGGGCAGTCGAGGCAACAATCACGCCAGCGACCCCAGTCACCAACGCCACCGCGCCACAGAAACCCCGGCAGTCCCGGGGCAGCGCGACAGTCAAGGCCCACGAAGAGCCAACTCCCACGAAGAGAGATGCACACCCCAGCAGAACTGCCGGAGCCTGCTGCAGAACCCAAGATGGGCCCGCCACGGCAACGACAGTGACGCCAGATGCCGCCCCAAACGTAATCCAGCCTGCTGCGTCTCGGGCAGACGCGAGCAAGCGACCGAGCCACAGGCGCCACCGAGCGGCACGGCCGCCCCCACTCCCGCCCGACGCCCGCTCATTGGCAGCCAGCAGCGGAGAGAGAACCGCTGTCCCTGCGGCCGCCAGGCTTGCAAGGACGCTCATCGCCAGCGCCGTGCGGAACGGCGAGCTCTGCGCCCCGATGTTGGCCAGACCTGGCGAAACTGCGGCGAGGGCGGCGTGGCCAAGGCCAGCCCTGCCTTCAAGCGCCTCCTCGTTTGGCCACAGCGAGCCCGCCGTGGCGCGGATCGTCCACAACGCGCTCCACAGCACCAGTGCGAGTGCTGCCCGGAGAGCCCCAAGCGCCCGTAGCCGCCTCAGCACGAACTCCTCAAAGGAGCTGGACAGGAAATAGGTGCCGGCCACTTGGTCTGCTGCGGACGAGACGATGGCTTCGAACACCCGATCGCCGAAGAGGCCCGACCACAGCGTGCCCGGCCGCGCGGGCGAGACAAGCGCCGTGGTCCCGGGCGGATGGGGGGCGAGGGTTGAAGCGTCCTGCGCCTGGAGGTCGAGCCACAACTCGCGCATTCCCAACGAGCGAGGCAGCCACTCCAGGACCTCGCGAAGACCAGCGAACTGAGCCCACATGGCGCTTCCGAGCCGTAGCAGCCCGCGCTGTGGCACGCTGATGCATCGCCAAAGTGGTCCGTCTCGCTTGGGGACCAAGCCAAGATAATCTGCCAGCCACAGCGCCTGGGATACCACATTGGCCTTGGCCAACCACGCTTGAACTGCTGGCCAGTTTCGGCGAGGGGTGTCATGTACAGAAGCGGGAGCGCTGCTCCGGTCAAGGGCTGGGCAAGTTGCGGGATCGAGGCCCGAGACGGCCCGCAGCACCCTCTGCCACGGCCATGTCGCTAGGAACGGCGCCGATGCGACTTGCACTCGGTGCGACGTGGTTGTGCCAGGCTCTCCACAACGCGCAAAGCCCGGCTGCGTGAAGACGAGCTCCAGCGACTGCCCGGGGTCGTGCCCAGTCGCCGCGCGCACGGCCTTCTGCCACGACTTGAGGAGCGCAGACCCGGAACCCTTTGCCACAGCGTCGGCAACTGCCTTCGGGAGCGTGCGCTCAGAACCGAGTCGGGAGAATTCCGCCTCAGCTGCTGCAAGGACTGCCGCCCTTGCTCTGGCCGGTCCTTTGGCGGAGCCTGCGTGCGAGCCTGCAGGGGCACCTGAGTCCGGCGACTCTGAGGATTTGGCAGCCGGCTCGACCCGCTCCCCGGCGTCCCACACAACGCGAAGTGGGCGCACCTGAACAGACTGGCAGGCCGCCAACACCGCCTCTGCCTTCTCGAGCTGCTGCGCGGCAGCTTCCTCCGCCCGCTGGAGCGACCTCTTGAGGTCGGCTACGATGGAGCGCACCGTCTCGGGGCGAGCGCCAACCGGGGGCTCGGTGGCAATCCACGCCGGGTCCTTGTCAACTGCCCCTACGACGGCTGCCGCCATGAACTGGCCGCCGTCAGAGGCTGCTTGCCGGCGAAGCCGCAGGACCTGGTCTGCAAGCGTCCCCACCGCTGCTGGGGCCCTGAGCAGCTGCTCTGTCTCGCCTGGAAGCCTGTGGGACTCCGCAGCTGCAGCCAGCAGCGACCTTGAGGCCGCCTCCAGCGCACTAGTGACCTCTTCAGCTCCCGACCCCACACGGCCGTCGGACCCTCCCATCCGAAGAAAGCTTGCGAACACCTCACGGTCTGCGGCACGGACTCGCTGCAGGGCCTCGGAGACCTTGCCGCGGGCCTGGCGCCATGCCTGGACGAAGGAGCCAACTGCCGCCTCGTGGGCTGGCGCTGCCATCCACAGGAGGTTTGCGCGCCGCCACACAATGGACGCGTCCCACGCTCGGGACCGCGCCTCTGCAAGGGGCTGGTCCAATACAGGGAGGGCAGTCCGCCTGACGCACATCCTCCACCAAGCCGCTGCTGCGACCACGGCGAAGCTGAGGCCTGCCCCCACAACGGCAGGCATCCAGAGTCCGAACGAGGAGTCGCATCGCTCACGAGCGTGTTGCCCGAACACCAATGCCCGAGCGCAAACGCCGTCGACGACGAGCGCAGACAAAACGGAGGCCACCGCCCATGCGGCGAAGGCCAAGGCCAGCAACCAGTCGCGGGCAGCTTTGTCGGTGAGGCGGCGAAGGACCCGGAGCGCTCGAGGCCGAAACGATGCCCGCATCCATGCCGATACAGCAGTCAGCTGAAACGAGAACCTGCGGGTGCACGAAGGACGTCAAAGCGACGCCACCGAGCCTCGCAAATGCAGTGCGATGGTCAGCGAGCGGAGGCGCCATAGCAATGCCACTTGCGCCATTCGCCTCGCGTCTGCCCGGTTCCTCTCACCGAACGCGAAGCCAAAGGAGGGCCGAGGCCGGAGAAAAGGCCGAGAGAAGAGCAAGCAATCCCAGGAGCAGGACGCCCGCCCAAGCCGTGCTCGCAAAAGCTGTGACGGCGTCGGCCGCCAGCCACTGCGCGCCTGTGCCTCCTAGCGACTCGGCCGTGAGCGAGCGCACTGTCATCCGGGGCACAGGCACAATATTTGCCAGCTGTGCCATCGATTCAGCAACACTGGACGCAGCGGCAAGTACCGATCCCTCGCTCGTCAGGGCGAGCCAAGCGAAGCCAGCTGCTGCCCAGGCGATGTTGGCACGTGCGTCGGCAATTGCCCCGACGGAGGCGTCCGACCTTGAGGTCGCCCACCTGTCATCTGGCCCGTCAGCGCTGACAACGCGAAACTTCGGCGGAGACGCGTGCCTCGCGGCACCGGACCCGTCCGCAAACTCGCAGCCTGTGCTTCCAGCGCCTACTTTGGGGCACAGCTTCAGCCAGGACTCTTGAAGGACGACCACATCCCCGGCAGAAGAGAGAAGCATGAACCTCGCGAGGCGGTCCCCGGCCGAGGACGCCATGGAGGTTGAAGCCACTGCGAAGAGAGCCATACCGAGCAGGGCAGACCTGGGGCAAGCAGCACTGGTGAGGAGGCCGACTGCGCCAGGGCAAGCTGTCGGGTGCGGGGACGCACCGAGGTGGCGCGAGGCGGCTGCGCAGCGGCGGCTCACCAGACCTGATGGAGGCGTCCACGTTGGCAAGAAGGTCAGCGTCGCTGGCGTCAAAGTGGACCTCATGCTGGCTAATCACCATGCGGGACGGCCGCGCGCAAGGGAGCCAAGCCGTCGCGGCAGGAGCTCGCTTCCACCACCACAACACGAGCGCTCGCCGGTCGCCCGACGCCGAGCTTGCGGCCTCCGGCTCTGCCTCGACGACGACTCCGACCGGGTCCTTGATCAGCGCCTCAAAGCCCTCTGGGTCCTCGGGCTGCATGCCGAACGCCACCTCGGTGAAAGGGGCGGCGAGCCGCTGGGCGGCGTCGATCGGGTCGAACGTCCCTGTCTCCGAGTCTGCGCGAGAGCAGGGGGGGCGTGCACGCGGCGAAACGCGCACAGGGTCGGCTCGCAGCACAAAAAACATTCGCGGGAGTGGCGAGAGCGCTCCAGCTTGTCAAGGCTCGCTCCCGCTGCGTGAGGGCACACGACCGAATCCAGCGCGCTCCCCTCGAGACAAGACCGAAGCGAAAGCTTACGCTGCCGCTTCAGGCGATTCACCACTGCGTTGTATAGCTGGTCAGGGGCGGCAGATGCTCCCATCCCCTCCAGAAATTCCGTGACCGCCTTGTGGCACTCCTTGAACACGGCCGCCGGAATCTCCAGCGCCCCAGAGTCCCCCTTGCCGCTCGCCACACCACTATTGGTGGCCAGGTCTGCACCGCTCGCGGGCACGAGGCCAGAGCTGGGAGCCGGGACGTCCTCGGGAGCCGCCGGCGCCTCGGTTGCAGTGGCAAGCCGAGGACATGCCTCTGACAATGCCTGCAGGTCGCAGTCGCCGCCTGCTGGCGCATCAACGAGTTCTCCACCTTGGAGCAGCTCCTCTGAGCTACTGGTGGCTGCCCTAGCCTCGCTGTTCGCTTCCTCGGCAGCTGGGCGGGAGCGCGAGTTCCCTCCCGTTTGAAGCGCAGCTGGCGATTCCCGGTCAGTCGAGTCCTCTCGAGCATCGCCAAGCCTACGCCGGCTCAAGTCCTGCTGACCGGTGTCAGCGGCGTCGCCACTTGGTGCTCTGACACGAAGACTCGCGCCGCCGGGGGTGCGCGCGCTGCGGCGCCTCACGGGTCTGGATGGCGGGTCCTCATGCTGTTGCTGCGCCGCTTGGAGACGAGCCGACCGGCGGCGCATAGCCAACGAGCGGACCGACGATCAGGATCTCTCCCGGGGGCAGCGTTAATGCGCTCCTTCGAGTCGTGGGCACGGCGCAGGTCTGTGGCTTGGCAGAGCTGGCCCAAGCTCCCAACAAAGCTGCCGAAGTCTTTGTCTGAGCCAGAACTTTCAAGGAAGCCGCGTCGTCAGCACTCCCAAGCGGGTTAGGGGACAGCACCCCAGCATTCCTTTCGTGAGCCTGTCAATCTCTCTGGGGAACGTGGGCAGCTTGGCACTGGCCTGCTGGCTGGCTTGCGTCGAGAGGAGCCAGGTGCCTGCCCGATCCGCAGCCTGTTCCTTTGCCCGCCATTTTTTTTTCTTTCCTTCCCCCGGCGTGTTCTGCTCGCGGCCTTTCCCGCCCAGCAGACCAGCCAAAGCAGCAGCCGCGGCCCCGGACTCACGATGGCAGCAGCAGGTCTTTCTGAGGTGGCAGGTAAGTCGAGGAGCGCCCCTCCTCCAGCTCGCAAGCCCTGTGGGACGGATCCCTAGATCCTTTCTCGCGGTCTCGCCGAAGCGCGGCACTGCCACACGCCTCGGCTCGCGCTGGGTGCCGGCTGCCTGCTCCATCGTGGAAGCTGAGACACGTTTGTGTTCAAGCAGTGGCCGGGCTCGCGCTTGGCTGGACCCGGCGCTTGTTGAGCGTTGCGCACGTTCGGTCTCGAGCAGATGTGAGCGCCGTGCCTTCGCCCCGGCCCTGCCGCAGGCGGAGAGTGGACGACATCGATCGGCAGCGGGCTGCCTTCGGGCCTTCTGGAAGTGACTGGCGAGGGCCGGGTTGTCGAGTGCACCGGGACCGAGGACCGCCTCGTCCTCTTCTCCAAGAGCGTTGGCGATGGCACGAGCGGCGCGTGGGAAGTGCTGTCCGAGGAAGATGAATACGGCGATGAGAGCACCTGCATTGGGATCGCAAGTGCGGACGTTTGCAGCGCCGGGGCGGAGGCCGAGCACTTCGCATCCGTCCGCTCCATGACTGGGGTTGTGGTCTCTCTCATGGGCACCGTAGTCCAAAGCCCGCTCCAGCCCATTCACCCTGGGGACCGCGTGCGATTCAGCTTCGATGCATCTGCCCGCACCCTCAGCGCCAAGATCAACGACAAGGACTTTGGCGTCATCGTGAAGGGCCTGCCTGCGTGCAAGCTTTTCCCCGCTGTCCGGTTCTTCTGGCAGGCCAAGCTCAAGCTCGAGAACTTGCGCACCGGCGTGCTAGGCGGAGCAGGGGCCGCTGCCTCCAGCGCCGGAGGCCATTGGCTCGCCTCTGCGATTCCGGCCCTCACCAGTGAGGGCGCTTTCCCGGACAACTCCGGCCAGGCGGTGTCGCTCAAGGGCCCCGGCTCTCCCATCTGCGGCTTCTCCACCGTAATGGCAGACGGTTGCTGGAAGTGGACGGTCAAGCTCATCGAAGACTTGAAGGACGGCGAGGGCTCCTACTCCGGCATCGCCGCGGTGGGGGCCACGCAGGAGGCGCTTTCATTCAAGACTGCCGCCCCCACAACTTGGATCAAGCACTCGGATGGGAGCTGTCTTGGGAAGGGCCTCGCCACCAACTGCGGGTCTGCGTCGGCGGTCCACCCTGGAGACACGCTGAGCTTCCAGCTGGACCTCGAGCGAGGCACGCTGTCTGCAGCAGTGGGTGCCGACGCGAGCATGGTTGTGGTGGCGAAGGACATCAAGAAGTCCGATGGACCGTTTGTTGCAGCCGTGTGCCGCTCTCCAGGTGCCAGGGCCGACGACATCCGAATCCGGATGCATTCCAGCCCCTGTCAGATCGCCAGTGCCGCCAGGTTCAGCGCTGGCGACCGAGTGCGCGTGAAGCCGTCCGTGTCGTCGCCCAAGTACGGGTGGGGTCCCGTGTCGGCGGGGGACGTGGGCACTGTGAAGTCCGTTGAGTCCGACTCCCGGATGCGCGTGGACTTCCCTGGGAAGAACAGCAACTGGCTGGCGGACCCGTCGGAGATGGAGCTCGCGCCGGCCGGCTCCGGTGCGTTCAGCGTCGGTGCCCGCGTGCGCGTGAAGCCGTCGGTGTCGTCGCCCAAGTACGGGTGGGGGTCGGTGTCGGCGGGCGACGTGGGCACTGTGAAGTCCGTTGAGTCCGACTCCCGGATGCGCGTGGACTTCCCTGGGAAGAACAGCAACTGGCTGGCGGACCCGTCGGAGATGGAGCTCGCGCCGGCCGGCTCCGGTGCGTTCAGCGTCGGTGCCCGCGTGCGCGTGAAGCCGTCCGTGTCGTCGCCCAAGTACGGGTGGGGGTCGGTGTCGGCGGGCGACGTGGGCACTGTGAAGTCCGTGGAGTCCGACTCCCGGATGCGCGTGGACTTCCCTGGGAAGAACAGCAACTGGCTGGCGGACCCGTCGGAGATGGAGCTCGCGCCGGCCGGCTCCGGTGCGTTCAGCGTCGGTGCCGCGTGCGCGTGAAGCCGTCGGTGTCGTCGCCCAAGTACGGGTGGGGGTCGGTGTCGGCGGGCGACGTGGGGCACTGTGAAGTCCGTTGAGTCCGACTCCCGGATGCGCGTGGACTTCCCTGGGAAGAACAGCAACTGGCTGGCGGACCCGTCGGAGATGGAGCTCGCGCCGGCCGGCTCCGGTGCGTTCAGCGTCGGTGCCCGCGTGCGCGTGAAGCCGTCGGTGTCGTCGCCCAAGTACGGGTGGGGGTCGGTGTCGGCGGGCGACGTGGGCACTGTGAAGTCCGTTGAGTCCGACTCCCGGATGCGCGTGGACTTCCCTGGGAAGAACAGCAACTGGCTGGCGGACCCGTCGGAGATGGAGCTCGCGCCGGCCGGCTCCGGTGCGTTCAGCGTCGGTGCCCGCGTGCGCGTGAAGCCGTCGGTGTCGTCGCCCAAGTACGGGTGGGGGTCGGTGTCGGCGGGCGACGTGGGCACTGTGAAGTCCGTGGAGTCCGACTCCCGGATGCGCGTGGACTTCCCTGGGAAGAACAGCAACTGGCTGGCGGACCCGTCGGAGATGGAGCTCGCGCCGGCCGGCTCCGGTGCGTTCAGTCCTGGCGACAGTGTGCGCGTGAAGCCGTCCGTGTCGTCGCCCAAGTACGGGTGGGGTCCCGTGTCGGCGGGCGACGTGGGCACCGTGACCGGCTTCGACTCGGATGGGGATGTTCTCGTTCACTTCCCCGGGAAATCGTCCCGATGGACTGGCTTCCCGCCAGAGATGGAGCTGGTTTCGGGCGGCGCTTGTGCGTTCGCCGTCGGCGCCCGCGTGCGCGTGAAGCCGTCCGTGTCGTCGCCCAAGTACGGGTGGGGTCCCGTGTCGGCGGAGGACGTGGGCACGATTGTCAGGTTGGACTCGGATGGGGACATTGTGGTGAACTTCCCTGGCAAGCACTCGAGCTGGACGGGTGTCCAGTCCGAGATGGAGCTGGCGCCGGCCGGCTCCGGTGCGTTCAGTGTCGGTGCCCGCGTGCGCGTGAAGCCGTCGGTGTCGTCGCCCAAGTACGGGTGGGGGTCGGTGTCGGCGGGCGACGTGGGCACTGTGAAGTCCGTTGAGTCCGACTCCCGGATGCGCGTGGACTTCCCTGGGAAGAACAGCAACTGGCTGGCGGACCCGTCGGAGATGGAGCTCGCGCCGGCCGGCTCCGGTGCGTTCAGCGTCGGTGCCCGCGTGCGCGTGAAGCCGTCGGTGTCGTCGCCCAAGTACGGGTGGGGGTCGGTGTCGGCGGGCGACGTGGGCACTGTGAAGTCCGTTGAGTCCGACTCCCGGATGCGCGTGGACTTCCCTGGGAAGAACAGCAACTGGCTGGCGGACCCGTCGGAGATGGAGCTCGCGCCGGCCGGCTCCGGTGCGTTCAGCGTCGGTGCCCGCGTGCGCGTGAAGCCGTCGGTGTCGTCGCCCAAGTACGGGTGGGGGTCGGTGTCGGCGGGCGACGTGGGCACTGTGAAGTCCGTTGAGTCCGACTCCCGGATGCGCGTGGACTTCCCTGGGAAGAACAGCAACTGGCTGGCGGACCCGTCGGAGATGGAGCTCGCGCCGGCCGGCTCCGGTGCGTTCAGCGTCGGTGCCCGCGTGCGCGTGAAGCCGTCGGTGTCGTCGCCCAAGTACGGGTGGGGTCCCGTGTCGGCGGGGGACGTGGGCACGATTGTGGGCTTCGACTCGGATGGGGATATGCAGGTGAACTTCCCTGGCAAGGCCTCCAGCTGGACTGGCTTCCCGCCAGAGATGGAGCTGGTCTCGGGTGGCGCTGGTGCGTTCAGCGTCGGTGCCCGCGTGCGCGTGAAGCCGTCGGTGTCGTCGCCCAAGTACGGGTGGGGGTCGGTGTCGGCGGGCGACGTGGGCACTGTGAAGTCCGTTGAGTCCGACTCCCGGATGCGCGTGGACTTCCCTGGGAAGAACAGCAACTGGCTGGCGGACCCGTCGGAGATGGAGCTCGCGCCGGCCGGCTCCGGTGCGTTCAGCGTCGGTGCCCGCGTGCGCGTGAAGCCGTCGGTGTCGTCGCCCAAGTACGGGTGGGGGTCGGTGTCGGCGGGCGACGTGGGCACTGTGAAGTCCGTGGAGTCCGACTCCCGGATGCGCGTGGACTTCCCTGGGAAGAACAGCAACTGGCTGGCGGACCCGTCGGAGATGGAGCTCGCGCCGGCCGGCTCCGGAGCGTTCAGCGTCGGTGCCCGCGTGCGCGTGAAGCCGTCGGTGTCGTCGCCCAAGTACGGGTGGGGTCCCGTGTCGGCGGAGGACGTGGGCACGATTGTCAGGTTGGACTCGGATGGGGACATTGTGGTGAACTTCCCTGGCAAGCACTCGAGCTGGACGGGTGTCCAGTCCGAGATGGAGCTGGTCTCGGGTGGCGCTGGTGCGTTCAGCGTCGGTGCCCGCGTGCGCGTGAAGCCGTCCGTGTCGTCGCCCAAGTACGGGTGGGGGTCGGTGTCGGCGGGCGACGTGGGCACTGTGAAGTCCGTGGAGTCCGACTCCCGGATGCGCGTGGACTTCCCTGGGAAGAACAGCAACTGGCTGGCGGACCCGTCGGAGATGGAGCTCGCGCCGGCCGGCTCCGGTGCGTTCAGCGTCGGTGCCCGCGTGCGCGTGAAGCCGTCGGTGTCGTCGCCCAAGTACGGGTGGGGTCCCGTGTCGGCGGGGGACGTGGGCACGATTGTGGGCTTCGACTCGGATGGGGATATGCAGGTGAACTTCCCTGGCAAGGCCTCCAGCTGGACTGGCTTCCCGCCAGAGATGGAGCTGGTCTCGGGTGGCGCTGGTGCGTTCAGCGTCGGTGCCCGCGTGCGCGTGAAGCCGTCGGTGTCGTCGCCCAAGTACGGGTGGGGGTCGGTGTCGGCGGGCGACGTGGGCACTGTGAAGTCCGTGGAGTCCGACTCCCGGATGCGCGTGGACTTCCCTGGGAAGAACAGCAACTGGCTGGCGGACCCGTCGGAGATGGAGCTCGCGCCGGCCGGCTCCGGTGCGTTCAGCGTCGGTGCCCGCGTGCGCGTGAAGCCGTCCGTGTCGTCGCCCAAGTACGGGTGGGGGTCGGTGTCGGCGGGCGACGTGGGCACTGTGAAGTCCGTGGAGTCCGACTCCCGGATGCGCGTGGACTTCCCTGGGAAGAACAGCAACTGGCTGGCGGACCCGTCGGAGATGGAGCTCGCGCCGGCCGGCTCCGGTGCGTTCAGCGTCGGTGCCCGCGTGCGCGTGAAGCCGTCCGTGTCGTCGCCCAAAGTACGGGTGGGGGTCGGTGTCGGCGGGCGACGTGGGCACGGTGAAGTCCGTGGAGTCCGACTCCCGGATGCGCGTGGACTTCCCTGGGAAGAACAGCAACTGGCTGGCGGACCCGTCGGAGATGGAGCTCGCGCCGGCCGGCTCCGGTGCGTTCAGCGTCGGTGCCCGCGTGCGCGTGAAGCCGTCGGTGTCGTCGCCCAAGTACGGGTGGGGGTCGGTGTCGGCGGGCGACGTGGGCACTGTGAAGTCCGTGGAGTCCGACTCCCGGATGCGCGTGGACTTCCCTGGGAAGAACAGCAACTGGCTGGCGGACCCGTCGGAGATGGAGCTCGCGCCGGCCGGCTCCGGTGCGTTCAGCGTCGGTGCCCGCGTGCGCGTGAAGCCGTCCGTGTCGTCGCCCAAGTACGGGTGGGGGTCGGTGTCGGCGGGCGACGTGGGCACTGTGAAGTCCGTGGAGTCCGACTCCCGGATGCGCGTGGACTTCCCTGGGAAGAACAGCAACTGGCTGGCGGACCCGTCGGAGATGGAGCTCGCGCCGGCCGGCTCCGGTGCGTTCAGCGTCGGTGCCCGCGTGCGCGTGAAGCCGTCGGTGTCGTCGCCCAAGTACGGGTGGGGGTCGGTGTCGGCGGGCGACGTGGGCACTGTGAAGTCCGTTGAGTCCGACTCCCGGATGCGCGTGGACTTCCCTGGGAAGAACAGCAACTGGCTGGCGGACCCGTCGGAGATGGAGCTCGCGCCGGCCGGCTCCGGTGCGTTCAGCGTCGGTGCCCGCGTGCGCGTGAAGCCGTCGGTGTCGTCGCCCAAGTACGGGTGGGGTCCCGTGTCGGCGGGGGACGTGGGCACGATTGTGGGCTTCGACTCGGATGGGGATATGCAGGTGAACTTCCCTGGCAAGGCCTCCAGCTGGACTGGCTTCCCGCCAGAGATGGAGCTGGTCTCGGGTGGCGCTGGTGCGTTCAGCGTCGGTGCCCGCGTGCGCGTGAAGCCGTCGGTGTCGTCGCCCAAGTACGGGTGGGGGTCGGTGTCGGCGGGCGACGTGGGCACTGTGAAGTCCGTTGAGTCCGACTCCCGGATGCGCGTGGACTTCCCTGGGAAGAACAGCAACTGGCTGGCGGACCCGTCGGAGATGGAGCTCGCGCCGGCCGGCTCCGGTGCGTTCAGCGTCGGTGCCCGCGTGCGCGTGAAGCCGTCGGTGTCGTCGCCCAAGTACGGGTGGGGTCCCGTGTCGGCGGGGGACGTGGGCACGATTGTGGGCTTCGACTCGGATGGGGATATGCAGGTGAACTTCCCTGGCAAGGCCTCCAGCTGGACTGGCTTCCCGCCAGAGATGGAGCTGGTCTCGGGTGGCGCTGGTGCGTTCAGCGTCGGTGCCCGCGTGCGCGTGAAGCCGTCGGTGTCGTCGCCCAAGTACGGGTGGGGGTCGGTGTCGGCGGGCGACGTGGGCACTGTGAAGTCCGTGGAGTCCGACTCCCGGATGCGCGTGGACTTCCCTGGGAAGAACAGCAACTGGCTGGCGGACCCGTCGGAGATGGAGCTTGCAGTGACTGCGGGCACGGCCTCGACCCCAACCTCGGCAACGACGGGCTCCCCTGCTCAGGGGACCCCAAGCTCGGGACTGGCTGTCGGCCAGCGCGTCAGAGTGAAGGCCTCTGTATCCGAGCCGCGTTACGGGTGGGGTTCCGTGTCACGGGGCGATGTTGGAGTGCTCTCGTCTTTTGACGCGGATGGTGACGCGCGCGTTGCGTTCAGTTCGCACGATGGCTGGATCGGCCACCCGGACGACTTGGAGTTGGCTTGAGTGTGGCTCTGCTTGGGTTTGATTTTGCTCTGCCTGAGGCCAAATGTGCCGTGCCCTGCGGGGAGGTGTCTCCTCGCTTGCTCCGGCTCGCCAGCGTGCGCTCACACACGGGCGTCATGGCTGGCGCGGTGCCGACCACATTGGGCGATGACGAGCGCGCATCGTTGCGCGCGAGCAGTGCGGCGCTTGCAGCCACCTCGCTGGGCGCGGAACGGACTGCGGACTGGAGCAGCGCGTTGGCAGACCCAAGCGCCCTCGGAATCGACATGACCCGAGCAGCATGGTATCGCGATGCCCTGGAGTGGGGTGCAGCCTTTCGGAGCAACCTGCGAGGCAACAAGAGCTCTGAAGCGCCTTTCGGCCTGTCTGGGGGCTCGAGTGTTCGGGTTGCCGAGTCTCGTGCTGACTTTCTCGCGGTGGAGTGGTTCGTGCGAAGCCTTGCCGTCT
The DNA here is from genome assembly GCA_008330645.1 of Cafeteria roenbergensis. NCBI lineage: Eukaryota > Bigyra > Bicosoecida > Cafeteriaceae > Cafeteria > Cafeteria roenbergensis. Next base: position 213,291 of record VLTN01000003.1, on the reverse strand, counting down.
ACGAGAAGGCGCCAGATGATGTTGCCATGGATGCTGATGCCTTCCTTCGCGACTCAGCGGGGAGCAGCCCCGCTGTGGTCGTTTTGATAGCGTCTCTTCCGGAGGCCGAAGCCGCTGAGGCGTTGGCAGAAGGAGGAGCCTCCCTCACGGATGGCGCCCCAGCGGGGCAAGTTGACGTAGCCTTCGCGATGTACACGACTGCGTACTCAAGCTGGCGGGGGCGCGTCATTTACTTGGAGGACCTGTTCGTGGTGCCTTCTGCGAGGCGCGCCGGAATCGGGACTGAGCTCATCCGTGTCGGAGCCGCCGCAGCAGCTGCTGCCAGATGCACCCGCATGGTTTGGGTAGCCCTCAACTGGAACGAGATGGCCCTCTCGTGCTACGACAAGATGGGCGCCACGCGTCAGGACGAGTGGACGACGCTTCACTTGGACCACGGAGCCGTCGAGCTCAACGCAATCGCGTGATGGCCCCGCACCAGCGGGGTCAATTCTTGAACGCAGGTGGTGCGTTCGTCTGCCTGTGAGGGGCACACCCAGCGCTGCCTCGCTCCAAAGCCCGCCTGCCCCGCCCGCCGCATGCCTGGCGACGCCGCTTGCGATCGGAGTGCAGGGTCGGCAGAGCTGGCTCCCTCTCACGGGCACACTGGCACTCCCTCACCTGCCACACGAAGCTGGCAGTTCGAGCTCGTAGCGTGGCCATGGCAGCGTCGGCGGCCGTAGCTGATGCAACGATCGCATCGAAGTGTGCTGCATTTGTGCGCGAGGAGCTCAGCGGTGAGTCCAACTTGGGCTTGCTTTTTTTCCTGGCTGCCGCAAATGCGCCCTCGTTGCAAACTCGCCCGCGTCCCCTTCGCGCGCTGTCCGTCGCGGCCTGCAGCAAACGACTCCAGCCACGACTGGTTCCACATTGACCGAGTGCGAAACACGGCAGTCGCGCTTGCGAAAGCTGAGGGGCTGGATGCCTCCGCCCAAGCCACTGTGGAGCTGGCAGCGCTGCTCCATGACCTGAAAGACTGGAAGTACTCCGGCGACGAAGACGCAGGCCCCCTGGCTGCCGAGGCGTGGCTTGTCGAGCACGGGGCAGACGCGAGCTTGGCAGCGTTGGTCAAGACTGTGGTGGCAAGCGTGGGGTTCAAAACAGAACTGGGAGGCAGCAGCCCAGCGGACGCCCTGTCCGGCGCAGACCGGACCATCTTCGAAGTGGTACAAGATGCAGATCGCCTGGATGCAATCGGTGCGGTGGGAATCGCACGCTGCTTCACCTTCGGCGGCGCTCACGACCGCACCATCTACGATCCAGCCATCAAGCCGCGCATTGGCCTGAGCAAGGAGGAGTACAAGTTGGGGAACCCCACTTCTCTCAACCACTTCTACGAGAAGCTGCTTACCCTGAAGGACCGCATGAAGACCCCGTCAGGGCGCGCCATGGCTGACGCGCGCCACCGGCACATGGAGCTGTTCCTGGAGCAGTTCCTGGCGGAGTGCAAGGGCGAGCGCTAGCTGACTCTGGCGGGCCGCAGCGACCGGCCGGGGCAAGACTGCCGTTCTTGGCAGGTCGGAGCAGGCAGGGCTGGGTGGGGCTCCGGCTCAGTGACCCCTTGCCCCATCCACCTCGCTGCCCTCCGCGCGCCTGGGAGCGATTGCATGCGTGAGTGCGTGGTCCCGCTCTGCTCGATTGCCGTTGGAAAGCGTGCCTGTCGTCCCGCTGGTGCCAGAACGCGATGGCAGCGGTAGCTGGGAGCAGTGCGACCGCACGCAGCTCTCGCTACGTGCAGCGTGATCCTGTGCTTCGGAGCGGTGCCTGACACTCTCACACCGCAGCCGCAACCTCGCCCGTCACTCGGCAACGTCAGCGCGCGCCTGGACAAACTCTTCAAGTTGCAAGCGCACGCTGGCGGGCGCAGCCATGAGGGCCGCGTCGCGAAGCGCCACATCCGCGGCGTGCGCGTTGCGGGACAGGGCTGCCAGTCCCGCTCGAGCCACGATGGTGCAGCTCCACGCCACAACGGTACGCGCCACACTGGACCGCGCAGCATCCAGTCGCCGGCCCCGAAGGGCGGGCTGCGCCGCGGCCTGAGCAAGCTTGCTCACCGCCTCGCCGTCCAGCGGGCAGCTTCCGCAGCATCGAGCGCACATCCTGGCCAGGGCCTCGAGAGCGCGTCGCTCCGTGGCTGCACTGGCGCAGCAGCCAGCGGCAGAGCCCTCAACAGCGGCGCTGCGCAGGGCTGCGACCTCCTCCGCCGTGGCAGCGCAGGCCACTCGCAGCAGAGCCAGTGGCCACGCAGGCAGCCCCCCCGCAACAGCCGGCAGAGCCAGTGTGGCTGGGGGAGCAGGCGGCCTGCCGTCCGTGGGCGGCTCGGGGACGTCGACGCCGAGCGAAAGCAGAGCCTCTCGCTTCGTAGCTTCCAGAGCACCTGCTGCGGCCGCGGGGCCCGGCGCTGCGTCGCTGCTCCAGTGGTTAAGCTCGGCAAGTTCCGGCATCGCCACGTCCTCCGTGAGGCGGGCGAGGACCGGGCCGAGCACGGCCGCCGCGGCTGTGCCGGGGGTGCCTCCTACCGAGTCAGGCTGACGGTCCGCCGGGACGGGGGTGAACCCGTACGTGCCGAGCGTGGCCGAGAGGTCCCCGCAGTCGTAGGATATGCAGCACTGGGTGCCCGCTGCGCAGCTGGTTGACGCGCGCACCACAAACCAGCCACCGCCACCGCCGCCGCCGCCGCCCGCGCCAGCACAGTCGCCATCACCGGCCTCCTCCTCCCCTTCCTCCGCATCGGCCTCCGCCTCGTCGTCGTCCTCCCAGTCAGTCGCGCAGGCTGGCGGCACAGCCTCAGCATCGAAGCCGTGCTCCGCCCACAGCTCCCAGATGCCCTGCTCCTCCTCTTCCTCCTCCTCCTCCTCCCCGAGGGGATCCCACGGCGAGTGGTTCATCATGTCTGCCAGAGGCACCATCACCAGACCAACGGCCACACCTGGCGCGGCCTCGTCGACCTCGGCACCCCAGCCCAGCCCCTCTCCGCCGCGCTCGCTGGCGCCGCCCTCACTGGCGCCGCTCCCCTCGCCTCCCCCGGCGTCCTTCCCCCACATGCCGCCGTCCATGTCGCCGCCGTCATCGAGCCCGTCAAGGAACACCCTCGATCGCGCACACGCGCGGGCCCACCACCAGTCGCCCTCGCTTGCGTCAACCGCAGCCCCGCCCGCGGCCAGCCACCCGCGAAGCGCCTCCCACTCGGCGTGCCACTGCACCTTGAGCCCCGTGGCCTGCCTGTGCGCCGAAGAGTGCTTTCCCAGCGCGAGCAGCTCGTCGTCGCCCCACGCCACGGGAAGCCCGCCCAAGTCGTTGGGCCGGGGTTGCACTCTTATCCAGGGCCCGAGCTGTGCGGCTGCTCTCGCGCCGGGGTGAGCTGCGGCACAGGGGGTCTCTCCTGCCGGCTTGGCGGCGCCAGCGGCGCCCGGCTCGGCCGCTTCGGAGTCCCCAGCTTCCGCCTCGCCCGCCTCGGGGTCCAGCGCATGCCCCGCCTCGCCGAGATGCGATGGCGCCGATTTCATGGCCATGGACGCCAGCATGATCACCAACGAAAAGGCCAAGGCGTCGTCCGAGGGGGCGCCTCGCAGGCCGGCGTCGGCAAGCGAGTCCAGCAGCCCTTCAGGCAGCAGCGATCGAGCCCGCGCCCCAGTCAGCATTGCCCGGCGCGGAACCCTCAGCACGACATCGCCTTCGCAGACGTCCTTGGTGAACCTCAGGCCCCGCCCGCCCTGGTGCGGAGGAAAGTCGTGCATGGACACGCTCACAGCCGGGCATTCGATTCCCTGCTTCGCCACCCAGGCGGCCCATGTGCTGCTCTCTGTCGCCGATGCCATCCTGGCGCAGCGAGTGGCCTGCTGCTGGCCGTGTGGCGCTGGGCTGCCCACGGCTGGGGCGCGGCAAAGCCCCGGCTCTGCCAGCAAAATCTCGAGCAGCTCCTCGCCCTCCGAGCAAGCCAGCGGCACCGACTCCCGCACGCCTCGGCATAGCCCGAGTCGCTGCCGCTCCGAGCCCAGGAACAGCGAGCGGCGCTGTAGCATGGCAGGTGAGCCCGCCCCGCGTGCGGTTGCTGCCGCGTGCCTCCGCGCCGCCAGCGCGTGCGGCCGAGCGCCCGAGATCGCGAGAGGCCGCCGGCGCCGATGCCGGCGGCGACTCACAGTCGCTGCTCAGCAGGGGCACGTATCCACCGCTGTGGGGGGCGGGGCACAGACGTGGCCCGCGCCGCGAGGGGCCCGCAGGACCGGCCACGGATTGCGTGCAGAGGTGACGCCTCGGCCGCACGAAGCGGGAGCCCCTCTTGCGCCGTCTGGGAGCGGCCGCTTCCTCGGCGAGGAGAGCTGCCCCGGCATCCTCGCCAGAGTGGCAGCCTGCTGCTCTCGCGCAGCCCCTTCCCCCCGCCCCTGGGGCGCGGTCCAGCCCGACCGCGCCCTTGGCAGGCGGCGGCGCGCCTGAGCTGGCGGTTGTTGCTCAAGCAGCAGAGCCGGGCAGCGCGATCTGCCCCGCTGCTCCCCTGCGGCTGCCCACTGCGTGCATGCACCCCTCTGTCTCCTCCTCCGCTGTTACCCCGCAGACGCATCGCCTCCCCGGCGGGATGAGGACCGCGCGGCCGCGAGCCGCCATGGCGACGACGACGATGCCTACCGCAGCCGCCGTGAGCGCCGCCGCGACCACCGCTCGCCGTCGGGCTCGCCCGGAGGCTACCAGTACCGTGATCGGCGAGGCCGCGAGCCTGAGCGGAGGCGCTCGCCCTCGCGTTCCCGGTCCCGGTCCCGGTCCGCGGACTCGTTCTACGAGCGGCGGCGCGCCCGCCGGCGGCGGTTCAAGTCGCAGTGGGACGTCAAGCCCGACGCTGCAACGCTGGTCGCCGTGGCATCCGTGCCCGGAATGATGGGCGGCTCGGCCCCCATCGCGTCCCAGGCAACCCGCCACGCTCGCCGCCTGTACGTGGGCGGGCTGCAGCCCCCCATCCGCGAGGAGAAGCTGGAGGCCTTCTTCACGGCCATCGTGCGCGAGCGGATCCAGTTCGTGCACTCCCCCCTGCCCCCCACCGCCCGCCCTGTGATGAGCTGCTACGTGAACGAGGAGCGCAAGTTCGCCTTCGTGGAGTTCGCCACGCTGGAGCTCACCGCAGCGATGCTCCCACTGGACGGCATCGACTACGAGGGCCTCCCGCTCCGCATCAAGCGCCCCAACGACTACGACCCCGCCTCCCTCCCCGCCGACACGAGGGACCGCAGCGAGGTGCTCATCGTCGAGGGCCTCTCCATCCCCGCGGCGGCCACGGGGAGCAAGATGATCGGCGGGTCGGGCGGCGGCGTGCGCACTCGGGACCGCATCTTCGTCGGCGGTCTGCCTCCCGCTGTGGACGACAAGAGCCTCGGCGACATCTTCAGCGCCTTTGGCGAGCTCAGCAGCGTCCACATTGTGCGCGACGCAGCTGGGTCCAGCAAGGGGTTCGGGTTTGTTGAGTTTGTCAACTCTGACCTGGTCGACAGCGTCTGCGCGCAGCTCAACAACATCGAGATTGCCGGAAGGCACATCACGGTGAACAGGGCGAACTCGGACGCGGGAGGGTCGAGCAGCGCGGCGGCCAGCGGCATGCCGTCCCACGGTGCTGCCATGGCCACGCACAACCCGCTCACCGCGTTTGCCAGCGGCATCGTCCCTGGCTCCGCGATGGGCACACCCGTGATGGGTCCCACGCCTGGCGCCCAGCACACCGCGCGCTCCGTCGTGTGCCTGGAGGGCGTGGCAACGCCGGCCGACACCGCCAGCGCGCCCGCCCTCGCGGACCTCGTCGGCGCCCTCGCGGACGAGCTCTCTCGCTTCGGCCAGTTGCACCTCATCGTCGTGCCCAAGGCGCCGCAGAAGGGCGAGGGGCGCGCGCTGGTCCAGTTTGTGGACGCAGGAGCCGCGGCGACGGCGGCCAGCGCCTTGCACGGCCGGACGTTTGGCGCGGCCTCGGTCAAGTCGGCGGTGTACGACACGGCTGCCTTTGTGGCGGGCGAGTTCGACCGCCCCCTTGCCACGGCGTGAGGTGGGGCAGCGGAGCGCTGCCTTCCTCCCCCGAGCCTCGGCCGCGCTCGCGCCCCGGGGTTCGGATGCGCAACCGCGTGCGTGTTTGCTTGTCGCAGCTGTGGGATTGGGCGGAGGCTCCCCCCTGGGCTGCTGCCTATCGTTCGGCGCGATTCCGCTCGTTAGGACCGGCGGCACCACAGGAACGGACCGGCGCAGGCCCCATACACTCTCTCGCCTTGTACAGCGAAAAGAAACGAAGCGGAACAGTTCGAGTCAAATCAGTCAAGCCTTCACATTTCGTGAGCGATAGCGCCACGGCCCGTTGTCCACGGGACACTTGGGCTCCCGCCCGTCCCTGGCGCAGCTCACTGCCCAGTCCCCGATGCAGCATATGTGGAACATGTGGCCGCACGTCCCGCAAGCCACGCTGCATGGGGCTTGCTGCGCCCCGGCGCCGCCCGCGCACCTTGCGCACGCGGACCGCAGCGGTTCCATGCAGATTGCACAGTCGTCCCTGCGAATGTCGGAGAGCTGCCGCTGCGCAGCCGGCGCTTCTACCGGTTTGGGCGCCCGCCTGCGGCCAGCCGCCCCCCGGACAAACTCCCTGCCGCGGACCCGTGGCTCCGACACTGCGCGAGCCATGGCGGCCGCCGCTCGGGACGGCTCAGACCGCTCCGGACTCGGCGGGCCGGCGTCTCCGGTGCCAGAAATCACCAGGGCCTGCACAACAAACGCTCCCTCTGGCTCCCGCGAAGGGACCACGACGGGGCGAAGCCGCCGGGAGCGCTCGGGCCGCCTGGTTGCCCTTGCCCACGTGCTTGGCCCGCTGCCCGGTTGCGGCAAGGCGCCGGCCCCATGCGGCTGGGTCCGCGCCGCCCCTGGCTGTGGCCTGAGCTCGCTCAAAAGGGCGTCCTGAATGAGTTGGTGAGCAATGAGGTCGGCAGTCAGGGAGTCGTCATCGCCGTCGTCGTCATGCCATTGCGCCACGGGCCGCGAGCGCTGTGTACGTCTGCTGCTGGACGGGAACGCGTCCGCCTGGTCCTGGGCGATGGAGCGCAGCACCGCGGCCCTGTCGGCCGTTGTAAGCTCCAGAAAGATGCGGTGGTCAGGTGTTCCGGGTGAGCTTGGCAGCGGATGAGGGCGGGCCTCGCCGCCGCGCAGCGTTGCCGGCTCACGGTTGTCCGGCGAGTCACGGACCTGTCCCCTCAATGCGCTGCGCTTTCGATAGCTCGGCAGGACGATGGCATACACTACCGTCGCACTCGCGGCAAAGCACGACACTGCAAACGACCTGTGAAACCACGACTCAGAAAACATCGACGTCGCTGCGAGCCCGATGCCCAAGCACAGCAAGAAGGAGGAAATCACTGCTCCGCGTTGCATCCTGTGGGTCGCAGTCTGAAACTCGGACTCGGCCACTGCAGGGAGCAGGCGCCGTCTGCGGTTTTGCAGCGCCGCCACCTCAGCGCCCGCCCCTCCCGACCGCGCGCGCTCAAGCAGCCCCATCCGCCCCGCCGGACTGCCAGGCGACCGCGGCGCGGTTGCCATGGTGCCAGCGTTCGTGACCTGGGGAGGCGCGCGGCACGCTTGGCAGTGTTGCGCCAGCTGACGAGGGGGCCTGCTCTGTCTGCGCAGGGTTTCCGCCCCCTCGAGTCGATGGCGCAGGGCAACTGCCTCCCGACCGAACCATGTCTCGCGCGTGCAAGTGTTTGCCTCGCGGCCCAGGCTCGCAGGTGCCACGGGACGGGGCCAAGGGCATGGTTGCTGTGAATGCGTGCGGTCGAGGCCCGGGCGCGAAGGGCAGCAAAAGTTCGGGGATTGCGCGCAGCCTCTTGGCGGCTCCGAGACAGCAGCGACTGTCGGCCGCAGCCACAGCATGCGTCAGCTGGGCCCGAGTTTGCCTGCGGGCCCAATCCTCAACTGCTGCTTACGCACAAGCCGGCAAACGCAACAGACCAAAACGCCTCGGGCAGCGGCCAGCTCGCGAGCACCTCAGCGCTTCCCAAGCCCCTCGACAATGCTGCGGAGCTGCTTCTGCACGTTGGGGTCCATAACGTGCGTTGCGAACGCGGTAGCGTCCTGCGCCGCGCGATCTTCCATCTGGGTCACGAAAGGGCCCCGAAGAGCTTGCTTCGTGTCGCGCCGCGAGTGGTCGGGCACCGCGGCGAACTTCGCCGCCATCTCCACGGCGCGCGCCAGCGTCTCCGCCTCGGTGGGCATCACTTCGTCCACGAGGCCCATGTCCAAGGCCTCCTCGGGGCCCACCAGCTCTCCCAGCTGCAGCATGCGCTCGCCGCGGCGCACGCCCACAGTGTCCTGCAGCATGGTCGACAGCCACCAGGGGGCGCTCACACCGACCTGCGTCTCGTTCAGTCCAATCTTGTGCTTCTGCCCCGCCTGCATGACGCGGTAGTCCGCCGTCAGCGCGAGCATGCAGCCGCCCGCAGGGGCGGCGCCGTTGATGGAGGCAACCATTGGCTTGGGGAAGGACAGCCAGGCGCGAGTCACAGCACCGATGTGGGACATGAACGAGACCAATCGCTTGTCGGGCTTGGCGGGGTCTCCGCCCTCATCCACGATGAGCTCGGCCAGGTTGAGGCCGGCGGAAAAGACGGGCCGGCCCACGTTGGAGGTGAGCACCACAGCGCGGACAGCCTCATCGCGAGCCAGCTGGTCCGCGGCGATGCACAACGACTCCATGAACGCCGAGCTGAGGGCGTTCACCGGCGCGTCCTTCATCTCCAGGATGGCCACGCCGTCGGTCGTGGAAGCCGACAGGTGCAGCGAGCTGGGCAGCGAGGCCGTCGCCAGAGCGCGGGCCCCGGTCCGGGCCGAGGCAAGCCGGATCACCTGTCGCGCCGCGAGCATGGTGTAGCCGTACGCGGTGGCCTCGCACGCGCCGTTCCGAGCGGCGGCTGGCGCCGTGCGCGCGGAGCGGGCTCTGCCCAGCTGTGCGGCCCGTCGCCCGTTGAGGCTGTTCCGGGCTGCCCCCGCCGCACAGGACCCGGCACGAGCGAGTCGCTGGGGCCGCTGGGCACCGGGATCGCTCAAGCAGGCATCGCGGCTGCTGCCATGTCCGCAGCTCCTCGGACTCCCGGCAAGCGGGTGGCACCTGCAACTCCGGGGACCGCAGTCCGCTCCCCAGGGGCGGAGACCATCCAGGTGGTGGCGCGAGTGCGCCCGCTGCTGCAGTCCGAGAAACTGGACGGGGATGAGTGCGCCGTGCAGATCCGCGGGAGCGGGGACGTTCTGGTGTCGCCCTCGCTTGCGGGAGCGCCGGCAACGTTCAGACTTGATCACGTGGTTCCGCCCGAGGGCGGGCAGGAGGCCATGTTCCGAGTGGTCCAGCCTCAGCTGGAGCAAGCCCTCTCTGGTTTCAACACGACCGTGTTCGCTGTGAGCGTGGGGGGCGCCTGCCGGGCAGCTGGGGCGGGCGCGAGCAGCGCGCCGTCGGGCTCCGTCGCTGCATGCACACTGTGCGCGCCCCGGCCCTGCTTCTCGTGCGCACCAACACCCCATCCCCCCGCCGTACACCTTGTGTCGTATTTGTTGTCGTCGCGCATGGCGCGCGCAGTACGGCCAAACGGGAACTGGAAAGACGCACACAATGCTGGGCGTCGACATGTGGCGCCTTGCCGAGACGGATTCGTCCGCCGCGCTGGCAGCCGCTGCAGCCAGGGAGAGCGGCGCGCCTGGCGCCGGGATGGCCGACGCGGTGTCTTCGGGCGCGCTGCAGCCGGGGACCCCGGCGTACGAGGGCGTGGTGGACCGCCTCATGGCTTACGGCGGCGACTACCACCCCGACTGGGGCCTCATCCCGAGGGCGATGGCCTTTCTGTTCTGCCGCCTGCAGGCCTCAGGGGCGGGTGGAAGCGGCGTCTTCGGGCCGGGGGGCATCGGCGAGCGGTCGAGCGGCCTCATGCAAGGCGCAGCCGGGGCGGCGGGGGCCGGCGCCGCCGGAGGATCGGCCGGGCGCGACGGGGCCACGCACTCCCAGCACTCCTCGCCGGGGGGCTTCCACGGGGGCGGCAGGCAGAGCAGGAGGACCTCGCTTGCGGGGGGCGCGGCCGGCCAGGGCCAGGGAGGCGCTGCCCCCTTCTCGAGGCGGCTCCCGGAAGGGGTGAAGGTCACTGTCACGTACCTGGAAATCTACAACGAAAAGGTGTACGACCTGCTCTGCCCGGACGAGACGCCACTGATGCCGGCGCCAGGCCCAAGGGGAGCCGCTGGGGCGGGCCAGCGGGTCGGGCCCGCCAGTCTCGACATTGTGGCTGACCCGCTGCGCGGGGTCTGCGTGCCTGACGCGGTCGCGGTACCCGTGACCAACGAGGCTGAGGTCCTGGCGCTGCTCTGGGAGGGCGCACGAAACCGCGTGCTGGCCTCAACGGACATGAACGAGCACAGCTCGAGGTCGCACACGATCTGGCAGGTGGGCATCGAGCGAACGCACCGGCGCTCCCCGGGGGGCTCGCCGATGCGGCACGGGTCGCCCTCGAGAGGGTCGTCCAAGACCGGTCGTGGGAGCGGCGGCGGCGCCGGCAGTGACGACGAGGACGACGAGGGCGGGAGCGGGCTTGTGCCTGGCTCCACGCTGGGCGACGCGGAGACGGTCGTCTCTCGGTCCAAGGTGTCGCTCGTGGACTTGGTGAGGCCTGTTCTGCCAGGGCTGTTCTACCCCCGCTCTGCTGACCATTCCCAGCCGCCATTGCCGCGCGGCCTTCCCCCCCCCCCCCACCCTCCGTCTCTCTGTCCTGTCCTGTCCTGTCCTTCCCCCGTCTGTGCCTTCCCCCCCACCCCTCCTCGCCTCCTGCGCTCGATCCGACGCTCTGCTGAAATCCGCAGGCTGGTTCCGAAAAGATTCGACCCCACGCGCTCGACACGCTGAGCGGCCGGCGTCTCACGGAGCTGACAGCCATTAACCAGTCGCTGTCCTGCCTTGGAAACTGCGTCCGCGCCCTGGCCAGCCGCTCGCGCACGCACGTCCCGTACCGCGACTCCAAGCTCACGCGGCTGCTTCAGGACAGCCTGGGCGGCAACTGTAAGACGCTGTTCGTCGTCACAATCTCCCCCGCCAGCGCGCACCTGGAGGAGACAATGTCCACGCTTCACTTTGCGGACAGAGCCAAGAGGGTGGAGGTGCACGCGGAGCGCAACGAGACGCTGGACGACGCCTCCCTCGCCCGCCGGTTCAAGGCCGAGGCGGCGCGCCTGCGGCGGGAGCTCGTCCGCACGAGGGGCTTGGTGGGGCGGGCGGCGGCGGGGACCGCGCAGCCGGAGCCGGGGTCCGCCACCGCCAGCGAAGTGGCAGAGCTCCGTGCCGAGGCTGCCGCGGCGCACGAGGAGGCCGCCAGGTGGCGGGAGGCGGCGGCGCGGGCGGAGGAGGAGGCGACCCTGGCGCGGGCGGCGCGCCGCCGCGTCATTGTGGCCGCCTCTGCGGCGGCGAGAGAGGCCGGCGATGCGGACGAAGGGGGCGCCTCCCGCGCTCTCCGGGCCGGGCTGGCGGCCGCCGACGCTGCCAAGGAGGCCGCGGACCGCCGCTCCAAGCGGCTGTCTGAGCTGGAGGACGAAGTCCAGAAGCGCGCTGCCGCCCTCACGCGCCACTTCGAGCTCATGCGGGCCTTGCCGCTGGTTGGAGTGCCCGACAAATCGGCCTCCCCGGCGCGAGGCGCGTCGCAGGCTCAGACGCCGTCGTCGCGGCTCGCCCTGCTCGAGGGGCAGGTGCAGCGGTTGGTTGGGGAGGTTCGCGCTGCGAGGGGTTCCTTCCTTTCTGACGTGCGCAGGCTGCAGGCGGCGGCCGCGGCGGCGGAGCAGGAGGCCGAGGCAGCAGCCCACCAGCTCTCCCAGGCACACGCCTCGCGCGCGGCGGACGAGGCGGCGGGGGCCTCTGGGCGCGACGGGCCCGCAGGACGGGCCGGTGCGGAGGAGGAGGCGAGCGCGCTGTTCGGCCTGTCTCCCGAGGAGAAAACAGAGGCCGCGGAGCTGCTGCTGGCCCGGCAGGCACAGGAGGCCGCTAGGAGCCAGTGGACGCACCACGTGGACAAGCGAACGCAGCGGTCCTACTGGCACAACGAGGGGACCGGCGAGACGCAGTGGCAGCGGCCCGATGGCTGGGAGACGCCCGGCGACGCTGTACGTCGAGCTGAGATGGCCGATGTGGTGGCCGCCCACAAGGAGCAGCAGGCCCGCCTGCTGGACGCCGTCGCAGAGCAGCTGGGCGAGCAGCTGGCGGCAATCGCGAGGGAGGCTGGCGAGGGGGGGGAGCTCGCGGAGGCGCTGCAGGAGGAAGTGCGGCGGTACGCGGAGGAGACGGGCGGCGCCCTGCAGAGGCAGGTGGACGTGCTTGCGGCCTCGCTGGGGCTGCGCTAGGCGGGGGCGTGCAGCGGACGCGCCGCGCGCCGCGTGGGGGAGTTGCTTTTTTTTTTGGGGGGGGAGGGGAAGCGCGTGACCGGCAACGTGGTCCTGGGACGGTGAGAGTTTGAGAGTGTGCGCGCGTGTGGCGCAGCGGGCTGAGCCGCCAAGGGCGGGGCCTTCGTCGGCGCAATGCAGCGGGAACGGGTCGGGATCACAGGGTGTCGAGGTTCACCCGCATCTTGCCGAAACCGCTGAAGTGAGCGACGAGGCCGTCTCCCGGGCTGACGTCCACCTTGCCGACCATGGTGCCGGTGGTGATGAACTGGCCGGAGCGGAACACGCCCAGGCGCTCGATGACGCGGTTCACAACAAACGCCGCTGCGCGCGCCGGGTGCCCGAGCACCGCCGTGGGGTCTCCGCGGGCGGTCTCTACGCCGTTCACCTCCAGCCAGGCGTCGCCGGGGAGGTCGGCGCCGGCAAACTCCTCGCCGCTTTGGGCCAGGTTCCGCGCCACAACGAGGCACCCGTGGCCTGCCTGGTCCGCCACGAGGGAGAGCGTGTCCACCGGGGTTCCACGCTCAAAGCGGCTGCCAATCAGCTCCATGGAGGGGTAGACTCGCCTCGTCGCCGCCATGACCTCGGCCTCGGTGTATTCGCCGTCCGGCTTGGCTTGCAGGTCGGCCCCAATCTCGAAAACGAGCTCCAGCTCGGCCCCGCGAAGGTTCATGGACCCCGTGGCAACTCTGGTTGGCGAGGCAACGACGTTGCTGGCGAAAATCGGGCCAAAGAAGGGAGCCGAAACACCCATCAGCTTCATAGCAGCCTCGTTCGTGGCGCCGGCCTTCCACCCGACGGTCTTGCCGCCGGTCCGGTTGACCTCGGCGGCCCCGGCGGCCTGGATTGCGTAGGCCTCATCGAGGTCCAGGGGCAGAGACGCCTTGAGAACCTCCCCAGCCGCCGCCTCGGGCCCATCCACCACACGCACAAACGACATCGCCTTGCTTGCACGGCCCAGCACGGTTCCAGCCGCTGCGAGGGCTTCCGCGCGCTCTGCGGTTGCCATTCCGCGCTGTGCGAACGGCTGCGAGGCAGCCCACTTGAGCGCCTGCCGCAGACTGCGGGAGGCCAACATGGGCTCTGAACCGCGAGAGCACCTGGGCGGCGTTCGTGTGCCAGGAACGGTGCGTGCAGGCCCCCAGCTGGGCCAGCTGCGGCTCGTTGGCAACGTCGCTGGAACGTTTGGATGCGCTGCAAATATTCTTGTGTGCGGTCGGCGGTTCCCTTCCCTCTCGGCGCAAGCCGGCCGATGAATTCCTTGGAAGAGGAACAACGAAACGGAACAGTGCGGCGCTCACACAGTCTGCTGCGGAGGCGCTGCATTGAGATAGAATCACTCGTTCCCAAAGACAAAACGCATCAAATCGTCGCAGGCTTGCGGCCACGCGTCGCGATGCTGTGGCCAGCCAGCCAGGTCAGGCAGTCGCTAGGCCGACGGCCGCTGGAGCGGGGGGGAGCGCATCCGCCGCTCTCGACCCTCTTCTTCAGCAGTGGCCGCCGCTCGCGCTCCTCTGTCGTCGCCGCTGGTGGAGCCGCTCTCGTCCGATCGCCCCAGCGAGGCTGACGACTCGACGGCGTCGCGCCCCGCAGCGTGGCCCGTACCTGCCGACGTTGACACGTCACTGGACGACGCCTGCGACGCCGATGAGTCACTGTCGCGCCCTCGTCCGACCCGGTCGCCTCGGCCCGCGTCAAGTGCGCGGTTCCCGAGGGCGACTCTCTTCGCGCCCCGCGGAGCAAACGGATCAGTCTCCATGACAGCGCCGCTGCCAGCAGCCACGGCGTCGGCCCGGCCGCGTCCGTCCTTGCCTTCGCCGCCAGCGCTGCGGCTCCCGACGCCGCCGGCGGCGCCCCCGTCGATGCCGCCGCCGCCGCTGCCGCCCCTGTCCCCCCCGCGGGGCACCGACCCAGCCACGGCGTCGCCAGTGCTCGGAGCGCGCCCCCGCTTGCGCAGGCCGGGGCGGCGATCTCGCGCCTCCTGCTGGCCGGCGGCACTCTCGATAAGCGTGCCAGCGATCCCCTCGGAGCTACCGCTGCCCGCCACGCCGTCTCGTGTGCTGCGGGAACCCTCCCGCCCCGCGGCGAGCACCACCGTGGGCTCCCCAGAGTTTCCCGACGACGTGCCTGACTGACCGGCCGCGGCCAGCTGCTGCGTGGAGTTTGCCGAAGAGTGGGCCGCGCCTCGCCCGGCCTGGGCGCCTCCCCGCTTGGGCGATGCGAGTGGTGGCCCGACTCGCTCGGACGGGGGGGTGCGGAGCTGCGACCCAGCAACCCCGCTCGTGCGAACGGCCTGCATAAGGTCCGCCAGCGTGCTGCTCGGCGCGTTCTGCAGCGAAGACGCCAGCTCCCTCACGGACAGGGTGTCCAGCCCAGAGCTGGAGGCGCGCCACGCTGCGCGGCCAGCCGCCGGAGAGGCGACGGGCGAGGGGGCGCCACCATCGGCTTGCGAAGCGGCCAAGCGGGCCGCAGAGGGCCAGCGCCCCTCGCGGCGGCCTTGGGGCGACAGCGGCTGAGACACGCCATCGGCGGCGGTGTGCCGAGGCATCGCCACCTGCTGGCCGGTCCGGCGCCCGGAAGACGACCCAGCGCCCAAGCCACTCCTGGGAGCTGCTTGCGAGCGTGCCGCGCCGCCCTTGGGCGTGTCGTCGATCGCGGCCAGCTGCTGGCGCAGCGCCGCGACCTGGGCGCTCGTGAGGGACAGCGTGGTCGGCTGGCCTTTGCCTGCCGGCGCTCGGCTGCTGTCGCTCCTGCCGTCAAGCTGCAGCTGGAGTGTGACTGACCCGTCAGCGTGGTGCTCAACCACCTGAAGGCGCCCCTGCTCGTGCGGGGCAGCTGGGGGCTCCGCCGCGGCGGCAATCACGGATCCGGAGGAGTCGACGCTGCGGGACCGGGGTCGCTTGCCTGAGGCTACCACCCTGCGCCGAGACACGTCGCTGTGCCCAGCGCTCGAGTTGTCCGAGTGAAGGTCAGACACTCTCGACAAGGACGCATCGCCAGAGGCCTGGGAGGCGCTGGAGGTGCCGATGGCCGCGGCCGCGGCAGCGGCGGCGCCTGCTCCAGTCTGGCAGGCAGCGGACCCGATCGGCTCGCAGCCGAACACGGCGCTGCGACTCTGGTCTCCCGCGCGAGCGTCCAGCTGCAGGGAGCTGCCACCGAACATGCCCGGAATCTGGCTCAGGCCCGGGGCGGGCCGCGAGTCGAGCAGGCTGCTCATCATACTGCCGGCGCCAAACTCCGACTGGTGCTGGGTGCTCGACCCAAGAGTTCGCTCGTCGTCAACGCAGTCGCCCGCCGCCTCGTCGACGTCGTCCTGGTGCTTCGCTGGGCCCGGGACGGCGCTGCTCGTCCTGGCGAAGGCGGAACCGCTCCGAGCTCGAGGCCCGTGCGCGGAAACTGCCTGCGAGGCGGCAGCCATCGTTCTCTGTCGGTCCGAGGATCGCGACGATTGCCTCTGACCTCGGGCGCTGCGCCCTCGCTGCCAGTCGCCCGTCCTCGCCTCCTCCGCAACGGCGGACGCCGACCTGCAGCCATCTGGAGCGGCGGGCAGCCACGCGGCCTTCGGGCTGCCTGCACGGGCTTCAGCAGTTCCATTCCTAGACTCGGCGGGGCCGGTCGGCCACGCATCACCACCGCCGTTCAGCCTTGGCGAAGCAGGCTGGCGGCGGCCCTCCCCCGGGACAGCAGGGCGCTCCGGCCAGGCCGCGTCGCGCCGCGGAGCTGCGCTGCTAGCCGCGAGCTCACTCGCCGCGGAGCCCCCAGAAGCGTCTCGCGCGGGAGGCTCCGCGCCGGGAGGGTTGGCAGCACTTCCTCCGCCTCCGCTGCGGTCGCTGCCTTGCCCGCGCAGCGCCGCCACTGTTTTGATCGCCGTGTCAAGGACTGTCGCCGAGGCAGCGCGGCCAACCCACCACAAGCGCATCTGGCCTGCGTGCGGAATGGCCTCGGAGAGCGCGAGCACGCGGTCAAACCTCCAAGCGTGATCGCCGCTCTGGGTGACCTGGGTCCACGGGTCCGAGCTGACATGCTCGCTTTTGGCATCCTCAATTGCAGCAATCCTTGCAAGCCCAACGATGGCACCCGCATGCTCCATCAGCGTCCCGCGCTCGGGCACTTCGGGCCAGATCCGGGAGACGGGGGCGCGATGCTTCAGCTGTCGCGAGCTGCGACCCACATGGATGCAAATCCAGGAGCCCACGGCCGCCATGTCAGGCACAAAGCGGCGGGTGTCTCGCCTCTGCGCGTGCGCAAACGGGCGCGGGCGGGCGGCTTGGGCACGCTGAAGCGCGGGGACGGGAAACGCTGCGGCGAGCTGACTGTGATTCGCAACGCCGATCTGCGCGTGGCACAGGCACGCGCCCCCGCTTGGGCGGAGCGCTGGGGCATTTGGACCATGCTGAGGCAGCCCCGCGGCTGCCCGGCGCTGCGCAACACCCCATTCCTCGGCACTGTGGGGGTGGCGAGCGGCGGGCCAGCGGCAGGTGCGAAGGCAGAATACGGGCGCACGCGACGGACTCGGACGGTGACGACAGCCAGACCGAGCCTGGCGGCCGAACTTCAGCACGGGCGGCTGCCGAGCCGGGCGCGCGCCGGGGGTCGCATCGCAGGCTGGTCCGGCCGCAGCCCGCGAGACAGCGCACCCGCCACGACCTCGAGCACCCGGGGGGCGCAGCCTGGCGGGCGAGGGGGCTGTTGCGGCCAGCAGGCGAAAGCAGCGGCTTCAAGACACTGGTGAACTCCCAAGTGCAGTGCCGCAGCCCAGGGCGACAACGGCCCAGGCAGGCCGAAGGCGGCCCCGCAGCGGCGCCAGGGTCCCGTGAGGCCGCACGCACATTCGGCCAAGGCTGGCTGGGGTCGCGGGTCGCATCGCGGCCTCGGCTCGGGCCGACGGAAGCCACCTCAAGGTTTGCTGCAAGTGGACTCCGCGGGAAAGTCGGCGGCTGTGTTTCGTGCTGAAGGACTTCTGCCGCAGCTCACCTTTGGCCCGAAGATCAGCGCAGAGGCGAACGGCTGTTGGAGCGTGAGGGCCCTGAACCGGCCGGCAACCATGCTGGCACGCAACTCGGAGTCCGAGGGCGCGCAATCGTCCGTCGCTGGGGCCGCCATCGTCCGGGCCTGGGAGACGCGCTGAGCGCCCTGTGACCCCAGAGCCCGTCGGCCAGGCAGCGCCAAGCCCCGGGCGCGAGCTGGCAGTGAGGGGGGGGGGACGCGCGGCCCCCCGACTCGCTCAGAGTGCCGGAACGAACGTCTGCTCGGCGCGGCGGCAACGCGGCGCTGCCTTGCTGCAGAGCCCCGGAGGCTCCCACCGGCGCCAGGCGGCGCTCATGGGGCCCGGAAGCGGTGGCTGGGCTGCTTGCCCAGCGATTCTGCCAGCGCCCTGGCGAAGCGGCAGCGCGTGGGCCGTGGGCCGCAGCCGAGAACGGATTGCCCAGCGTGCAAGCCAGTTCGGCACTCGCCGCTGCCGCCGAACAGCGGCCAATATATGGAGGCAGAGATCGGCGAAGCGGCCAGCACAGTTCCGCCTCAAGATGGCAAGACTGCGGACCGTGCGGCTCTGCAGGCCGAGGGCTGCGCAGGCGCGCGCGACCTCGGCGCACAGGAAGCGTTGGCAGGGCACGCTGCGCCCCCAGCCCGCGTCTCGAGCATTTGCACGCCATGCTTCGCGGCCGATGGAGCGGCACACCTGCAGCGGCCGGAGTCGCAAGGTTGGCGACGACGAAGCGAGTGTTTCCGGCGGCAGCGTGCGCCGCCCTTTCGCGCTTGCCGAGGCGCCGCTTGTCTCGCCCCGCCGGCGCAATCAGCGAGGAGGCGGCCTCTGGCGCGGGGAGCGGGCGCGAGGCGGAGACTGTGCACCACGCTGACGCAGTTGCCCGCCCGAGCGCACACCGCCTGACCCCGCTCGGCCAGGCGCGCTCGGCGCTTGTGGCTCGGGAGCACAATGTCAAGGCGCAGGTCATGCTTGTGACGACAGCGGTTGAGGCTCTCGTGGAGGCTGCTGAGCCCGGGTGCGACGAGAAGCGGCGTGCAGAGCTGGCAGCGACAGCGCAGGACGCCGCCGAGCTGGGCGCTGCCCACGGGGAGGCTGTGCGCGGCATGGGGTGGTCTTCGCCCCCGCTGCTTGCCGTCGCGAGCGCGCTTTCCCGCGGCGCTTCCGTGGCGATTGCTGAGCCGGGGGCGTCGGGGAAGGACATCGCTGTGCCGCTGGCGGAGCTGCTGGCCGCTGCCGGGGAGCACGCGACGCCAGAGGGGCTGCGCGACGAGGCCGGCCGCGCGCTGGCCTCCGATGTCGAGCTGCTTTGCCGGTCAGGCAAGGCCGAGGCTGCGGCCCGCCTCGCCTCGCTCGCGGCCGCCGCCGCAGGCGCGTCTCCGGGCGCCGCGCTCAAGGCTCTTGCGGTGGCGGCGAGGGCCAAGGACCGCATGGAAGGCGCTCACGGTGCCCTGGTAGCCGAGGCAGTGGCCCGGCGCGCCGCCCTGCTGCCTGCGACCACCGGGCTGCCCGCCCAGCAGCTGGGCCGGCTGGAGGCCGCACTGGTGGAGGCCGGTGCCGCCCACGGCTCCGTGTGCGGGGGCGCACCGCTGCTTGCCGGTGCTGGGGCCACGCTTCACCACCGTGCCCGGGCGGCCGCCGCGCAAGCCGCCACCGCCGCCGTCCCGCCCCCCGCCTGGTGCGAAGACGCCGCCGGGCTCGGGTGGCGCCTCCTGGCCCGGGCTGCCGTGGCTCTCGGCCGCTGGCAGGCTGGCAGCTTCGTCTCCTTCGAATCCGTTCACTTCCACGGCGCGGAGGCCGCCTTGGCAATGCTCCGGGGCGTGCTCCTCGCAGAGGCCGAGGCGGCGGCACTGGCCGCCTCTGAGGCGCACAAGGGCCGCGCAGGAGCGCGAGAGGCGGCGCGGGGGCAGGTACACGCGGCAGCCGAGTCCCTGGCCGCCGCCCTCGGGGCCGTGCTCCCGGCCGAGGCGGCGGCCAACGCGCCGGCGATGGCCGCGGAGGTGCTGCTCTGGGCCGCGGCGACCCCTGCTCCCCTGCGGCCTGTGGGCGTGCTGGACGCGAGGCCCGAGGCCCAGGAGGCCGGGGAGTCGGTGGAAGCCGCTATGGCAAGCCTCGGGACCGACGTCGGAGCGGCCGGCCTGCCGCTTGACGCGG
Organism: Cafeteria roenbergensis; assembly: GCA_008330645.1. NCBI lineage: Eukaryota > Bigyra > Bicosoecida > Cafeteriaceae > Cafeteria > Cafeteria roenbergensis. Next base: position 193,709 of record VLTN01000003.1, on the reverse strand, counting down.
GCAGCGCAGCTCCCGAGCCGGGCGTTCCTGCCGACGCGGCTCTCTCCCAGGCCGCGCTCGACGCCCTTCTGCCGACTGGACTCATTGCCAGACCCGCGGCAGCGGCAGCGGCGGCAGACCGGGCTGCAGCTCCCAGCGGGGCGACGAAGCGCGCGCGAAAGCGCCAGCGGGAGCTCGCCCGGCGCCGGGCGGACACAGCCGCAGCCGGCGTCACTGACGCCGCTCTGGCGGAGCTGCTGGGGGAGTGGCAGCAGCGCGGGGGGGCGGCGGCGCCCCTGTCGGCCGGCTCGCTGGCCTCGCTTGCCAAGCGGGCGCGCGCCGGTGAGGATGCTGCGGGAGCCCGCGCGTGGGCGCTCTCGCCCTGGGACGCGCTGCACACCACGGCGCTCAGGGCCGGTGTAGGGGAGGAGCTGGCCGACAGAGCCCGCTCCGCGGCCGCCGCGTCTTGGCAGTCGTGGGGGCCGGGGCGCGTTCCCGCGCGCGTGCTGCTCCAGGCGGCCAGGGCGGCCCACGACGCCAACGACGTGGCCACTGCCGCGTCCATCCTGGAGACGGCCCGCCTCTCTGCCAGGGCAATCATGGCCGCGGGCGCCAGGGCGCAGCCGGCCACCTCAGCAGCTCCGGCAGGCAGCACGCCGCCCGATGCTCCCCCCTCGAACCAAGACGCCGCAGCCCGGCAGCGCACGGAGGCAGGCCCCGCCCCCGGGGCCGGGCTCGCTGGTGCCGTGCGCAGCGCGGAGGAGGAGTCTGGCGACTCCGCGCCCACCAACGCTGAAGGCATCCCCCAGGCGCGGGTCTTCGGCGGCCAGGACTTCGCCGAGGCCGAGCTGGAGTCCGCGGAGCCCTGGGCCTTTGCAGCGCCTCCCGTGCCCGCGTCCTCGCAGTCGCCCGAGGGGCGCGCCCGGCCGGCTCTGCCGCCTCTCCAGCCCGCGCTCGACGACGTGCGCGACGCGGCAGCGCGCGCCGCGCTGTGCGTGGTGCGCAGCATGAGCTCTGCCGAGGCTCTCAAGGCGCTCCTCCCGACGCTGGCGGTGCCCTCTCTGGCCGGCCCAGCCTTCACCTCCGTGCACGATGCCCTGGTGATGCAGGCGCTGGACGAGCACGACCCCGCGGCAGCGAGGAACGCCCTCACCCTCCTCGCTCGCAGGGGCCGCCACGTCAGCCACACCGTCGTGGAGCGGCTCTGCCAGGCCGCCGCAGACGCGCGCATCGCGGAGTCGCTCAGCGCCGCCGAGGCCCTCGGTCGGTCCTCCCTCCTGCTCACTGGGTACCAGCCCTGGCACGTGCCCACGGTGCCGCAGCTCCGCTCCGGCTTCCTGCGCGCCCTCGCCCAGCTCCCGGCAGCGGCGCCCGCGGACGCGGCCCGAATGCTGGCGGCGCTGCCCACTGGCATCGTTACGCGCGCGGTACGCGGCCGCTTCCTCCCGGACCTGGACGAGCACGACCCCGACAGCCACTTGGCAGGCGGCGCAGACTCTTTGGCAGACGGCGCCGCCGCAGGTGCGTCGCTCATGCCCTCCGCCGGCGAGGCGCATCCGGCCAGTGAGCGCCCCTCCGCCAGCCGCCACCACGGCCGCGCAGGGCACCAGCTCCCCCCGCAGCTGCAGCCTCGGGACGCAGCCAGCTCCGAGTCCGAGCTCGAGGTGGACATGGCCGCCGACCGGCCCCCCTCGCGGCAGAGCGCGCTGGTGAGGGCGACCTCGACTCCTGCCCGCGCAGGCGCGGGCAGCGAGGCCCTTGCCACGCGGGACGACAGGTCCGTTGCTGCTGTCCCCATCACCTCCCTGGAGCAGGCGCAGGCCATCTACGCGACGGCTCTGGCCGACGCGGCCGCCCCTGCCGCGAAGAGGCACGTGGCCGGAGAGCTCGCCTCCAGCCTCGGGCTGTCCCCGCCATCCACAGTGGCGGACGACGCGTACGGCAGCGGGGTCGCGGCCGGGAAGGACGCTCTCACTGCCGAGGCGGCCGACGCTCTCAACCGCTCTCGCCAACGCTACGCCTCGCAGCTGGCGAAGCTGCAGCGCGCCCGCGGCCTCGTAGGGCCGGGAGGCGACGCACAGGGGGCCGGCCAGGGCGCGGCGGCCGCAGCCGACATGCCGCCGGACGCCCTGGACGGCTCGCTGGACGCGCTTGCGGACGCTGCACTCGGGGCCCACACGCCGTCTGGCCCCGCGGAGGTGGTGCCCCCGCCCATGCCCCGCGACCCGCCCTCCTCGCTCATGGTCGTGCGGTCCAGCGCCGCGCCCCCCGGCTCTGCCGACGCGGCAACGGCGGCTGCGGCGGGCCAGCCGACGGTCATGTCGGCATCGCGGTGGGCACTGCTGGCCGGGGTGGCGTCTCGCATCGTGGCAGAGCCGCGCATCCCGCTGACGGCGTGGCGGGCCCACTCGGGGCTGGTGGCCGCGTGGGAGGCCGCGCGCGCTGCTGTTGCTGAGGAGGAGGAGCGCGCCATGGCGGAGGAGCGCAGGGAGGACGCGGGCGCAGCGGCGGGGCGCGCAGACGCGCTGGACGGCGCATGGGCAGCCTCCCTGCTCGAGGACGAGTCGGAGGCGGAGGGCGGCCGAGCCGCGGCGGGCGGGTTCGACCTCGGCGCAGAGGGCGGCGATCGGTCGGCCGGCCACGTCGCGAGCGACGCCGCTTCGTCCAGAGGCAACCGCTCGGGCCTCAGCGGCCGCAGCGTGGCTGGATCCGGGTCCGGCTCGGGCCGGGCAGGCGGCTGGCTGGCCGTGCTGGACTCTCCGCCCCCCATGGCCCCTCTGCTGTCTGCGGACGAGGGGTCTCGCCTCCGCCGGGCGCTGCAGGCGCGCGCCGACGGCGCCGGCGAGGGCGGATCCCTGCGCGAGGCCTTTGAGCTCTCTGACAGACTGCAGGCCGCGGGGTTCGAGGTCGGCCCGGAGGACGCGGAGCGGCTGGTCAAGGTCTGCTGTCGCGCCGACCAGCCCCGGAGGGCGGAGCAGACGGCGCAGTGGGCCGAGGGTGTCCTCGGAGGCGCGGCGCTGACCTGGCGCACGCACGCGGCGCTCGCTCGTGCGTGGGCGGGCGCCGGCGCACTGGCCAAGGCGGAGCGCCGCTGCGCCGCCATGCTTCAGGCTCTGCCGGAGCACGTGGCGGCGGCGGGCCGCGAGTCCGGGGCGGCGGTGGTGCAGGCGATCGACGAATCGCGGATGGTTGCCGGGGCCCGCGCGGAGGCCCGTGCCAAGGCCCTTGCGGAGCGCGCGGACGGCGAGCGGCGCGAGCGGGAGGCCTTTGCGCAAGCGCGGCTCGGGGCCGGCTCCCGCATGAAGCAGATCGCGCTAGGGGCTGGGGCAGGCGCCGCTGCGGCGGGGGACGAGGCTACGGCCGCCGCGGGCGGAGTGCGCACACCCCCAGGGCACGTCGCGTGGTCAACCGGCGTGGGTGCCATCAGGGCGGGCGCTGCGTCTGCGCTCCACGGTCTCGGGCTCCCGGACAGCTCCGCCGGCGCTGCCGCCGGGGTCGGCGACGACGATGACGACGCCGGGCCCGAGCTTGTGGTGTCGCGGCGTGGAGCGACGTGGCGTGAAACCGCCGCCCTGCACGAGGCCGAGGAAACAGTCGCGCTGGTGGTGGAGGCGGCAGCCAGCACGGGCCAGCCCCGCAGGGCGACCGCTGTCGTGGACATGGCCGCCCGGTACGGCGTGCTCTGCCGCGTGCTCAGCGGGGCGCCGCTCGGCGTGGTTGACGTCACACCGCTGCGGGACGAGAGCGCCGGCTGCGTTCTCTTTGCAGCCATGGACAGGCTGCGGGCCCGTGCGCGGGAGGGGAAGCCCGTCCCCGACACGCTGGTTGTTCCGGCCGCCGCCTCATCGCTCGTGCATGTGAAGGCTGTGCTCGAAGGGCTCTCCCCCGCCCTGCGCTGCACAGTGCGGCACCCGCCAGTGCAGCACGGCGCCGGCGGCGTGGCTCTGCCTTGCGTGCCGCGCGTGGAGGTGAGCGCAGAAGACCTCACGGCTTGGCTTACGGCCCCGCGCGACGAGTTGGACGCCTTCTCGGCAGCGCCGGCTCGCGGGCGGAGCAGGGGCGGGGGCGCGGGAGGGCCGGCTCCCAAGGCCGACCCGTGGGAGGCCGAGGCGGACGACTGGAACGAGGCCGGTGACGCTGCCGAGGCGGCCAGGCAGCGCGAGGAGTTCCAGAGCTGGCACCAGCGGTGGGCTCTGCGGCGCGCGGAGGCACGCCTCGCGGAGGAGGAGCAGGCGCTGGCCACCAGCTCGAGCTCTACCGCGCAGTTGCGGCGCCAGCTGCGGTGGCGCAAGGTGGAGGAGCCGAGCGCCAAGCAGAGTGTCCGCGAAGACGACAGCGATCGAGCTTGAGCGCGCCCGTACGCGCAGCGGGAGAGCGGTCGGGCCAGTGGCTTGCAGTCGCGTGGCCGGGCGGGCTGCCAGGCAAGTTTTGCCCGCCGCAGAGTCGGCCGACGAGCGTGTCGAGCGTCGGCGGGGGCGGAGCGGGTGGCCTCTTTGCTTTTGTGTCCGTGTGTGAGTGTGAGAGTGGTGGGTGTGCGTGGGGAGCCTCCAGACCGGCAAGCCGAAGGGCCGAGCTTCGCTTGTAGTTGAAAGGGTGTTTCTCGCTGCTGAACTACACAGGCGTTCGTATTTGCTTCTTTTCGGACAGCCCGCGCAGAGCCACTCCACACTCTTGCGGGGCACAGGCGCTGCGGCAGGGCAAGCGCGCCTCAGTGCCGTGTCCGCGAGCTCACGCCTGGGGCCCATGTTTGGCTTCCAGCGGGGCCGGGCGACAGGGCCGCGCACTCCACAACCGGAGGGAGCACCGCCGCTGATGCGGGCCTTGAGTATCGGGTCGCTGCTTCGCCGCCAGGTGGCGTCAGGCGAGCCGATCGAGGAAATCACTGCGCAATGGATCCGTGTGCGCACACGCGAGGTGCACTCCATCGACGCGAGCGACCAGGCCGGGCTCATCCGCGTCATCAAGGCCGCGTTTCAGCATGCTGACGCCGACTCTTCCGGCGGCCTGTCGGCGGCCGAGTTTACCACAATCCTCGGGACCCTTCTGGACGTGGTCGTTGAGTCTGCAGGCTCTGATGCCGCTGCCAGCGCAGCGGCGTTGCCCACGCCGCAGAAGGGCTTTTTTGCCAATGCTGCCGAGCGCCGGAGGCGGCGCAAGCTGCCAGTTATTTCGCACCAGGTGAGCCCGTCAGCGCCAGCCCCGAGGCTGAGCGTCCGCCCTCGGCACGGCTTTGACACAAACGGACCGCATGCCGGGGGAACGCGTCGCGCTGGGCACGCTCGTCGCGCAAACAGGGGCGGGCTTGGAACGCTGCAACGGCGGCGCCGCCGTTGAGCTCTGCTTCCCGAGCCCGAGTTGCAACCGCCGCGCTCGCGAGGCCCTGGCGCTGTGAATCGCCGCAGGCGGCGCGCGACCTTGTGACAAAGATGGACTATGCGCGCGACGGGTCCGTTTCGTGGGCCGAGCTCGTGAACTGGGTTGCGTTTGACGACGACAGCCTGCGCGCGCTGGCAATGCGGCTCCGAATGCACGTGGCCCGGGACTTGGCGACGGGCGCATTGGCCGCCACCGAGTTCAAGGACCGCCTTGCGGCTGCTCGGGCGGAGGTAGGCACTCGGGCGGAGGACAGGGGCAAGCCGTTGAGTGCCCGCAGCGCCCGGTCGGTGGTCAAGGCCGTCACCGGCGCCGCAATTTCCAAGAGCGAGGCCGTCTCGCTGCTGCGCTTCCTTTCGGCGGACAGCACGCCTGTTCCTACCGTTGAGGATGCTGCGGACCCGCGGCCGAGGGACGCTCCGGCCGAGAGCGCCCCTGCCGCCACGCTTGTTGAGGGGCTCTGCGATTTCCTGCAGGCCCACCTGGAGGACTGTTTCACAGCGGAGCCCGTGGACGTGTCGTGAGACAAGATGCGCTCGCCGGCGGCTTCTCGCTGCTTCTGCCCCTCCCTGGGCCCCTGCCCCCGGCCGCGCGACCGTGCATGCCAGCGTTCCCTCCTCGGAGCGCGCGGCCGGCCTGCGCCAGGCCTCACCCGATGAGCTCGTCAGGCCACCCCAGGCCTCGGCACGGTCATGCCATCGCGAGCATCGGGGTGCCAGCGCGCGCGCGCGCGCCCTTGCTGCCCCTTGCTGGCTCTGTCCCCCCGCTGCGCCCCACCCGCTGCGCCCCACCCGCTCCGCCCCCCAACTCCGCCCCACCCGCTGCGCCCCACCCGCCCTCGCGCTCGCCTCGACCGGCGCAGACCCGTCGTGGACATCCAGGTGGCCACCGACGCCAGGACAGCTGACCAGTACCGCGCCATGGGATACCGCTTCGAGGAGGAGCCGCTGGCGGTGCACGCCGCCACCGGATTCCCCATTACCATAGGCTGCTTGCGTGCGTGCCGTGTGGAGGACCCGGTGCGGCGAGCCGCCGCCTGGTCCCACGCCGTGGTGGCGCTGCTGCTAGCCGACACGCGAGTCGACCAGGGGCTCACTTCGCGCGGCTTCGAGGCTCTGCCGGTGGACCTCAGCGGCGGCGAGGAGGGCTCACAGCCGAGGTTCCTCTGGGTGCGACGGGCGGGGGCAGCTGCGGCCGGCGGCGGTGGCGGCGGCGGCGGCGGTGGCGGTGGCGGTGGCGGTGGCGGGCGGGGCGGGGCCGCGGCAGACCTCTTTGCCGCGGAGGATGACTCCGAGGAGGACGAGGCGCACGCCAAGGCGGTGGAGGAGGAGGCCGGGCCGGTGCTGGATGTGTGGGTGGGTCCGCACGGCGCCCGGCCGGCCGCGCCGGGGTTCCGCCCGCTGTCGGCGCCTGTGCACCCGATGGGTCACGGGATGCGTCTCTGGCTGTGGTCTCGGTCCATGACGGCTCGGCCCGACGCCTCCACGGAGGCCGCCGAGGCCACGTGGCCAGTCATGTTGGATGCCGCTTTCGCCGGCGTATCCTTGCCGCCCATGCCGGCGAGGATGCTGGTGCCCCCCGGCTTCGTGCGGCGCCGCGTGGCAGCGCGGGCGAGGGCGCAGTACACGGCCGCGCTTCGAGTGCGGGAGGCGGCAGTGAGGCGCTCCACGGCCGTGCGAGCAGAGGCGGAGGGGAGAGGGGGCGGCGGCCCCGTGTCGGCGCGACGCGCCATCACCGGGGCGGGCCCCAAGGGCCCTCGCTCCCGCACAGCCCGCCGGCGGGGCTCAGACTCGTCCCTCGGGTCCAGCATCGTGGTCATGGGCGACGCCGACGGCGGGGCTCTCGGGGGCCACGCAGCCGCGCGGTGGAGGGGGCTGGCGGCGGAGCCGGACCCGCTGCGGCTGTTCCTCAGCCTGCTGCACGTGGCTGCAGACGAGGGGGCGGCCTCGGGCGGTCTTCCGTCCGCCGGCGGGTTCGCCCCGAGCTCGGGCGCGGGGGGGGCGGATCGCGCGGGCGCCACGCCCCGAATGCGGGCGGAGTCAGTGGCTGGCTTCTCGCGGACCGGGGCGGCGGCGGCAGCGGCGTTCGGCCCAACCCCTGGGGCGCCAACCCCGCAGGGGGCGCGCTCACCCTACCCTGGCGGCATTGCGGCCGCCTCCGGACGGCGCGGCAGGCCGGTGCGCCTGCCCACATTTCTGGGAGCAGACTTTGCGCTGGCAGCAGGGGGAGAGTCGCAGGCCCCGCCGTCGGCCCAGCGGCTGCAGGAGGCGGCACGCACGCCTGTGGCGGGCATCCACGCTGCCATCGCGGCGGCCGGCGGCACCATGGGCCGCCAGTCGCTCCTCTCCGCGCTGCGAACTGGCGCGTTGGACCTCGAGCTTGAGGTGAGCCGCGCCCCTGGGCCAGCGTTGGCGTGGTCGGCGCGCGGGCCGTCGTCTGGCTCTGCACTTGCTCTAGATCGAGTCGATGCGCGACCTCACCATGCGGCGCCCACGGCGGACGGTTTCCGCCCTCGCGCTGTCCCGAGCTCCGCCGCCTCGCCCCGCCCCGCCCCTAGCAACCCCCCCCCCCCCTCCTCCCCCCTGCCTCTTCTCGCCTGCCCCGTGCCCCGCAGCGAACGGAAGCGTGGGCGCTGTGTGCCGCTGCAGACCCAAACCGCAGCGACTCCATCACCTCGGCGTCCTTCGCCGCGGCGCTCTCCGTACCAAGACCAGTGCTCCCGCCACTGCGGCCAAGCGCGCGCTCCTTCGACGACAGTGCCAAGACCGTGGCCGGCTGCCTGCTCGCTCCGCCGCTCCGCGCCTTCACGGCCCGCCTTCGGGCCCTCATCGACGCCGGGTTCTCGCTCGTCGACCTGCTTCAGGGCCCGGCGGAGGCCTCGGCGAGGCGCGCAGCGGGGTGCGACGACATGGGCGACGATGGCCCTGCGTCGCCGCCAAGGCTGCCCCTCTCGCCACGGGTGCCAACCGTGCCCGCCTGGATCAGCTTCGGCGCCGAGAGGACGGGCGCCGCTCTCCTGGCGGCCGTGCCAGTCGTGACCCGCGCGAGGCTCACTGACGTCATCCGCGGCGCTCTCTTTGGAATGCCCCGCTCCGCCGCGCGGCTGGTGGAGGCGGCCCTCTGCGAGGACACCGGCCGCGTGGCGTACACGGAGTCGCTGCTGGTGCTGGTGTCTCAGCTGGACGAGGAGGAGGTGAGGGCCGCCGGGCCGGCGCTGGCGCTGCGCTGGGCGGTCAGCCGGGTCCCAGCCATCGCCAGCGTCGCCAACGACTCGGAGCGGGGGCGGGCCGTAGCTGGCGAGATCGCGAAGCGGGCGGCAGGGGGGACCGGGCCCGGGGCGGGCAAGATCATAACGGCCGAGGCCGCCGCCCTGGGGGGTATCCGGAGCGTGGCGGACCTCTTGCGAGCATGCGTCGGAAGCCAGGAGGGCCGCGCTGGCGCCGGTGCTGCTGCCGGTGGTGGTGCCGGCGCTGCAGCTGGCGCTGGTGCTGGTGCCGCTGCCGCGACGGGCACAGCGGCCGGCGGGAAGCGAGGCAAGGCCCCTCTGCCCGCGGCCGAGGAGGCCGAGGCGGAGGAGGAGGCATCAGCGTTGACAGCGGGGGCGTTCGTCTGCGAGCTGCTGCTGCCAGCGGGAGGCGAAATCCCCGCTGCGGCTGCGCTGGCCGGCCAGCCCGCCTCCGGCTGGCGCGCGCTGAGCCCGGCGATGCTGTCCGCCTGCTCCACAGCCCCCCACTCGCACGCGGCGGAGCTGCTTGTGTGGATCGCGCACCGCCTCCGCGAGGCTACGATGGCGGCAGCCGCCGCCAGCCGCGCCGGCGCCGCCTCGCACCTGCTCGCGTCCGGGGCGCCCGCCACGATTGCTTCGCTTCTCGACGCCTCGGCAGACTGTGACCCCGCTCAGGCCACCCGCCGCCCCGGCACCAGCGGTCCCACCCGCCCCCCGCATGACGCGGCCAGCACCAGCCTCTCGCAAGGCCGCTCCGGCCCAGTGCCGCAGGCACGCCTGCTCTCCCCCGATGGCGTGCGCGCAGCGCTCAATGCCGCCCTGGACACCGCAGCGGACGCCCTGCGCGCGTCGGCCGCGTCCTCCTCCCCGCTGGGACCGGGCCCCGCCCTCATGGCGGCCGTTCCCGCTCTCCAGCTCACGGATGCCGCGCAGAGCAGCACCCAGGCCCTGACGCCGGGCCGCCGCGACGCAGAGGTGGCCGTCCGCAGGGTGTCCGCGTGGGAGGCCGCCGCCATCGCAGACCTGCTGGGCGTGGACGCCCTGGCGATGGAGGCGCGCGAGGCTGTGGGGGGGTGGCGGCCAGCCTTCCACCCGTCGGGGGCCGGCTCCCGGCCGGCCTGCCCTCAGGTCCCGCTGCCCTCGCTGGCGCGCCTTCTGCGTCTGCTCGGCCACTGGCTCGAGACGCCGGCAGCAGCGCGGGCCCTCGCCGGGGGCCGGCCGCTGCCGCCCCTCGCCCGAGTCGCGCCCGTGGACCCGCACACCGGCGCGCTGCTGCCCGCCGACGGCCCGAGGGCTCCAACGGGGTCGCCCTCGTCGGCGCTGTCCGTCGGCATTCTGGCCCCGCGCTGGCCAGTGCTCGTCGATGTGCGGGTGACCTGCACGGCCACCGCCGCGGCGGAGTGCGCCGCCGACGGCTGGCGGCCGCTCCTGCTCGCTGGCTCGGATGCAGCAGCTGACCTCACCTTGCAGACGGCCACGGAGCCTGTCCGCCTGTGGCTGCGGTTCGAGGACGTCACCGCCTCGGCACTCCCCGGCGCGGCAGGGTCCGCTCCTGCCGGCGCAGGGGGCAGGGGCGCCGGGGGCGTCTGGACGCCGGACGATGCCATCCTCTCCCTCGCCGTGCTGGCTGCCGAGTCGACGTCGGACGATGCGCTTCGCCGGTCCCGCAGGGCGCGCGAGTTCGGGTTCGAGCTTGTGGACTCGCTGCAGGGGAACGCGGTGCTGTGGTGCCGCCGAAGGGGACGAAGGCGCAGGCAGATGCGAGACATGGGACAGTGGCCGGAGCCCTCCTCCTCAGCCACGGCAGCGGCCGCCAGCGGCGGCGCCCCCGCCACCGCCCCGCAGCGGGAGGGCGAAGCGGCCGCCGGGACTTGGACTGCGCCACGCCCTGGCGATGGCCTGCCCGCCTGGGAGCCTTGGGATGCCATCACCCAGGTGACGGCCACCGTGGGGCCCTCCCCCATCGCCCCTGCAATCACAGGGCGAGACGATGACGGTGACCTGCGCTCCCCCGACCGGGACGGCAGAGGCCGCCGCAGTCACGGCCGCAGCCGAAGCCGCGACCGGCGGGGGGCGCGAGCCAGGGGCGAGCTGGTGACGCCCGGCCCGCGACGCCGGCGTTCGCCGTCGCGCGCCTTTCACGGCTCCGACAAGGACGAGTCTGTTGCAAGGCCGGCCGACGTGGCCTCGGGCCGGCTCGGCGCCGCCCCCAAAGACCCGCCTGGCAGGGAGGCGCTGCCGACCGGGCTCTTGGCGGCGCTCGACGTGGCAAGAGACTCCGCGCCGTCGTCGCTCTCGGGTTGGGTTCCGGCAGGAGGCTTCACCGTTCCGGGGCGCAAGCGCGACGGCACCAGTGGCGGGCTCTACCTGTGGAGCACGGCCCTTCCTCCGCCCGCGGCCGCTGAGGCAGCGGCGGCATTGTGGTCGGACGGGCAGCGGGCGCGCCGCGCGGCGGAGCCTGGGCGGCCAGCTGATAGCTCAGGACCAGCCAAGCGCGGGCCCGCCTCCGCTGCCGCCTCCCCAGCGGCCGCGACGAAGGCAGGCGAAGGAGCCGACGCCGGCCCGGCGGCTTCTGCTGTCCCTGCCGGCGCGCCCACAGCCGCCCCGGGGGGCAGTGCAGGCCCCTCCACCGGTGAGGTCTCCCGTCCCGATCCGGGCCCCAGGTCGCTCCGCGTGCGCGCCGTTTCCGTCACGGGGCTGAGCGGCGCGCGCAGGGTGCTGGGAGGAGCGGATGTGGCTGTTGTGGTGTCTGCAGAGGCTCCCGCCCGCCGGGGTTTCGAGACCTTCTTGCCGCTGCGCTCCCCGACCGCGACAGTGACGACGCTGCCCGCCAGCGCGGGGCGGCATACGCCAACAGGCAGCACCACCCCCAACGGAACGGCCGTCCTCAAGGACCGCGTCGCCAGGTGGCGGCCGTCGGATAAGGGCAGCGTGGTGGAGCTTAGCGCCAAGCCGGCCACTGCCGCGGCCAGAGCACCATCAGCGACCGGACCGGGGCCAGTCACTGCCGCTTGCGACACCGGCCCCGTGACGCTGCGGATGCTGCTGGAGCAGCGGCGGAAGCGTCGTCCTCGCCTGCGCTCCGGAGCCGCGGCGGGAGACCCGTCTGGGGATGGTGGCGGCGCCAGCGGCGATGGTCGGGATGGTAGCAACGACAGCGGTGGGGAGTGGCGCACTGACACAGACTCGGGCGAGGAGGCCTTGTTCCTTGGCGAGGCTGTCAGGGACCTGTCACCCGCCGACTTGCAGGCCGGCAAGCCCGTGGTCGCACATGTGCAGCTGCGCAAGGGAGGGTCGACGGTCGGCACGCTCGAGGTGGAGATCCAGCCGTCAGGATGGCCGCTTCACACGCCAGGAGCAGCAGAGGCCGGAGCTGGGGCAGCAGCAGGCACGCCCGCGAGCGCCGCTGGGGTGGGGACAGCGGCCGGCGCTACGTCGCCCAAGGCGGTCATGCCGGCTGGGCCGCCGGCCGCTGGCAGCGCACCCCAACCGGCCGCCTCTGGGGCGAAGCCAACAACGCCGGCCGAGCCGTCCGCGTCGCCGGCTGAATCGTCCGCGAAACCGGAGGCATCGGCCACTGCCAAGGCAGGGACGCCGTGGTCCGCAGCATCGAAGGCGACCACGCCCGGCGCAGCTGCGGCGCGCTCTGGCGCCGGCGGTCGGGGGGAGAGCGCTTCGCAGCAGTCGTCTTCCGCAACCCCGGCCGCGACTGCTGGTGCTGGCGAGGGGGGTCAAGGCGCCGCGCCGGGCGGTGCCGCACCGACCGGCCGCGCTGTCGACGATGGCGACAAGTGGTCGGACGACGGGAAGACCTCCGCAAGCGGCGCAGCAGCGGCGGGGAGGTGGGTTGCCGTTGCGCTGGGGTCAGACCCTCTCGCGGAGCTCACTGCGCTTGCTTCGCGGGGAGTGCGCGTGGGGCTTCGCATCCAGCCCCTCCGCGTATCCCTGCGGGCCTCCGCGTGGCCGGGCGCGGCTGGAGCCGCCCCTGGAGAGTTTTGCCTTGCTGGAGCTGCTGCCGGAGCTGACGCCCCCACCGCTGCAGGCTCCCATCAGGTTCCACTCAGGGTGGACACTGCGAGCCACGCGCTGCGGCTTGAGCCGGCGGCGCAGTCGCTGGGGAGCGATGCGGGCGTGGTGGTCTTGGCTGGCTGGCCGGCGGCAGCAGCAGCAGCAGCAGCAGCAGCAACACCAACACCTGCTGCTACGACAGCGTCGGGGCTGGTGCTTCGGCTGAGGCGAGCAGGAGACGGCGCGGAGGCCGCAAGCGAGCCGCTTGACGCCACCGCGCTAGTTGCTCACGGCACTGCGCTCAGGGCGGGGGGCGGGGGCGCGGAGGTCGCCGGCGTGCGCCCGACGGCGGCGGATCTGGCCCGAGCAGGGGCGCGAGTGTGGGTCCCGCTCCGGTCCGCCGCGCCCGGGGAGACTGCCAAGAGCGACGTTGCCAGGTGCGCGCTCTCTGCCACTGTCGTCAGGTGGGAGCCTGTCGCCCCAGCGGGGCCTCCCGCTGCCGCTGCAGCCGCTGCGGCTGGTGCCTCCGGCGGGAGTGGTCCACCGGGGGCGGGTGGCCAGACGACGTCGACGTCGGCTGAGCCGATGCTGCTGCCAGCGGCCCCTCGACACGCAGCCGCGTTGGTCATCGGGGCGTGGGAGGCCCCGGAGGGCGCGCGGCGGAGCGTGAGGCGCATGCGGGCTGTGCACGCGCGCGCCCGCGCCAGGGGAGCGGTGCCCGCCGAGCCGGCGTGGGCGTTCGCCGTGGAGGACGACGGCGGAACTGGTCGCGTTCGCCGGTCAGCCTTCCGCAAGGTGCTGCTTCGGCGGCTGGGCTGGCTGGCTGCGACCGATGAGGAGGCCGACGAGGTGGCTGACGCCATCGCCGCAGTGACCTCGCCGCCCTCCGTCGCGGACGGGGACGATGAACCTGCCGCCGCGGGCGGTCGGAACGGGTCTTCGGCCGCGTCCTCCGAGGGCAGAACCAGCGCTGCAGCGTCGGGCGGCGAGTGGGTTGACTACGTTCTGTTCCTGCAGCTCGTCTGCGGCCACGCGGAGGACGAGGACGCTGTGGCCACGGCGGCAGGGCTGCGCGCCAAGCTGCGGCAGGGCCGGGCCGCCGGGCTCCCGCCGCTGCTCGCGGCGCTTGCGGCCAGGGACCGCCACTCGCCGCCCTCCGGCAGGGTGTCGCTGCGGGACGCGGCCGAAGCGCTCGGAGAGAGCGGCGCTCCCGTTGCGCTCGTCGCCCTCGGCCGCCTCGCCACCGGCCTTGGGTGCCACGTGGACGCCGAAGGAAGGATCGACTACCAGGCGTTCCAGCGCCTTCTGATGGGCGGCAAGGCGGGCCGAGCCGCGGGGGTGACGCCTATTTCGCCCGCCGAAGTCAGCTTGCGCAGGCGGATTCGCGACGCCGCCTGGCGGCCGGGCGCAGCGGACCTCGATGTGGCCGGCGCAGTCGCTCGCGTGGCCGGCCGAGAGCGCGACCTGCTGTCGCCGTCTGAGGGGGTTGTGCTTGCCCAACGCCTCCGCGAAACCGCAGGCACGAGCGCGGAGCTGCTGGTGAGTGGCCCAGGCGGCCGTGGCCCGGGCGCAGGACCAGGGGCGGGCAGCGGCGAAACCGCAGGCCCAGACCCGGAGGCAAGGTGGCTGGCGACCACCACGGGTCGCGACGCCGCGGCTCGCCTCGGGCTGTCGGGGCTGGTGGACCTGGACGACGCAGAGCTCGCTCGCCTGGAGGGAGTGCTAGTGCGTCACGCCGCGTCGCGCCGCGTGCTGGATGGCGGCGTGGACACCGGGGTGGCGGCCACCTTCCGGCTTCACGGCGATCCCAAGGGAACGGGAATGGTTCGTTCGCGTGCGTTCCTGGGCGCGGTGAGGGCGCTTCGGCTGCCGGTGAACGAGCTGGAGGGTGTGCTTCTCGCCAGGCACTTTGCGGCCAGGCGGCGAGGCCACGCAACCACGGGCGCCGATGCGGCCGCCCGCGTCCCCTCAGACGGGTTCCTGGTCCGCTGGGACGCATTCCTGGGCTTCTCGCAAGGCCTTCACCCGGCGGTGGTTCCCGGCGTAATCCGGGCGTCTGCCGGAGGGTCGACCTTTGACATCGGCGCGTCGCCCCACGGCGTGCTCGGCGTGCTCTCGGCACTCCCGCCGCCAGCAGACGCGGATGCAGCAGAGGCAGTGGCCGGCGCGACTGCCGCGCGCGCGGAGCCGGACTCGCCAAAGGAGCAGCCCTCGGCTGAGAAGACTCGGCCTGAGGCCAGCCTTGCCGCGCAGAGCGCTGCGGCCTCGCTCGAGTCGGCGGCTGCGGCTCTGCCCGGGTCTGCTGTCGCGCTGCTGGCCGGGGGCAAGGCTGGCACGATCTTCTCAGCCGAGAACCTCGGTGCCTTCCTGGCCAGCGCCACTCGAGGGCAGGTGGAGGACCTGCTTGGCGTGTGCCGCGGGCTGGCGTCCACTCTCGCGGCGTCGTGCGGGGGAGGCACAGGCGCCACCAGCCGGGCTGCCCTCGCGAGCGGCCCTGGCGCTGCGCCTCAGTCGCAGGGGGCCGGGCAGCAGGCCGGTGCCGGGGCCAGCGAAGCGGAAGGCGCGGGGAAAAGCAAGGCTGGCGCTCAGCGCCACGGCGCCGATGCTGCCGGCGCTGCCGGGGACGGGGCGCAGGCAGAGCTGCAGGAGCAACTTCAACGGGCGATTGCGCTGATCCGCGGCGCCGCAGGGGCGCCGCAGTCAGCGTCGCAGGCGGCGAGCGGGGGCAGCAGCGACACGACAGCGCTCGTCTCACGCCCAGGGGAGCCGGCTCGCGTGCAGGCTGTTTTGGAGCCCATGGTCCCGGACAGAGCTGCTTCCGCGACGGCCACGGGAGCCATCGACGACGACCGGCCCAAACCAAGTGGCTCTGCTCGCGAGGCCGCGCGGAACCGCCGCAAGGACGCCGCTGCCGAGGCTGCGCGCCGCAACGCCCGGCGTGCCAAGCAGCTCACCGCACGTTACAGGTCCGGGGGTGGCTGGACGTGCGGCGTGTGCGCATGGGTGCAGGAAAAGCCCTGGCAGCTTCAGTGCGAGATGTGCTCCTCCGCAAACCCTTTTGTGAAGTTTGACGCCGCAACAGGGGAGGGCAGGGCGCGCACGCCGGAGCGGCTGCCTCTGGGCCTGACCGAGGGCCTGGGCGCGGTGACGGCGTGCGCGCAGCGGCGCAGCCTCGCCGCTGAGGGCGTCGAGGGCGAGCTGTTCGTGCGGGAGGTCGACGCCACAGCTGGCCGCATTGAGGCCCAGACGGCAGCATCACTGGCCGCGGCAGCCGAGAAGCCGCGCCGCGCTCAGCGGAGGCCGGCCAGCCCCCGCGCTGGGCCAGCCCGCCCGGACGACGGGCGCCAGGGCGCGCCTAGCAGCCCCGGCCAGGACGACGACGCGGCCCTGATGGAGGCGCTGCGGTCCGTCGCGCGGTCGGCACTGCCCGCAGCCGGCGCAGCGGGCGGCTCTGCGAGTCGCCGAGAAGCCAGCACGGGCGGCTGGCAGAGCCACACTCAGGCTGCGGCCGACGCCACCACTCGGGCCAGCACGGGTGGGTGGCACTGGGGGGAGGCCAGTTCGGCTTGGCGGGCTGGGGGGGCCGACTGGCGAGGAGATGACTCGCTGCCGCCTCCGCCGCCTCCGCCTGGCCCGGCACCGCTGTCGCGGTCCGGAAGCTGGGCACGGCAGTCGGGAAGGGGCGCGCAGCGTTTGCGACCGGCACTGCCTCCGCCGCCCGGCGACGCTGACCCTGCCGCGCTGGCGCGGTTCCTGCGGGAGTCAGTGAACCGTGACGGCGGGGGCGTTGTGTCTCTGACGGGAGTGTCTTTTGACGAGTGATTCGCGCGCCCTTCTCAAGCGCTTGCAGACCCAACTGGTTGGTCGTCTGGCTCCGGCCCAAGGCCGAGCCAATGCCAATCGCTTTGCGCGCAAGGGGCCGTCACCCTGCAGTGCGCTTCCGCCGGTGGTGTGTTGCAAGCGGTTTCACAGTGTCGCTTGATGCTGCGTGCCGCTCGCGTCGTGGGCGGGCCGGCCAAGCCCCCTCGGCGCGAAAGTGACAGTCTGCAGCGCGTGCGTCGGTTCGCACGAAGGAACGCTTTCGATGTGCAACTTGCCATCAAGGGTCGGCTGGAAGTGTTGCGCCCCGCACAAAGAAGCACGCATAGCGCGTGCCTCAGCAACCCAGCCCTTGTCCCCGAACGAAAGCGGCAAGACAAGGCTGGGGTTGGGGCGCGGGGGCGGCATTCGTGCAGCACAGGTGGGGGAAGGGGGGGGGGGGGAGGCTGCGAGCAGGTGGCGAATCACTGGAACGCGCAGCCCGCGGTCGGGTCAAAGCACCCGATGCGGGAGTTGCACAGCTCCACTCCGCCGACGCCGGAGCACAGGCGCCTGCTTTCGCGCTCGCGCCACGCGGCCTGCAGGGCGCTGTAAAACAGCTGCAGGTGCGCCCACGTGTCGTGCTCCAGCGTCATTTCGAGCCCGCGCTCCTTGTCGTCGAATCCTTGCGCAACGATGCTCGCGTCCTTGAGCGTTTGGAAGCTTTCCTGAAGCTGCTCGAGGAAGGCTTGCACGGCGGTGGTGTCGCGACCGAAGGCGCCGGTCCGGACCACCGCGCTGAAATCCAGGTTGCCCTCGGCGGTCACAAGGATGGGCTCCACCCCTCGGGTGATGGACACGCTCCAAATCAGCGGAGTGAAGGCACGGAGGACACTCTCGTTGCTGTGCTGGGCGGCCTGGACGGCAACGCGCAGCCCCTCCTCAACCGTGGCCGCTCCCAATGCGCGCCGAAGCTGAACGAGCGACGCGGCGTCGCTCGGCGCGCACGCCGCAAGCTCGAGGGCATCCTCCAGCGACCACGACCCAAAGTCATGCAGCGCGGAGCCGTCGTACGTGTCGGCGACGCGGATACAGTCCCCCGCGGCGCGCGCCCACTGGAACCCCATGCCCGAAGCGTCCACCTCGGCCAGGCAGCAGATCTCATTGAACGTCGCGCTGACGACCTCCAGGCGTGCCTCCATGCCGACCGTGAAAGAGGTCACGCTGGTGCGGCCGGGCAGGCCCGTTGCGGAGGTGAGGCCGATCGCGGTGGCGAGAGCGGGCATCTTGGCGAAGAGGAGGGCGCCGATGGAGTCGCGCGCGTTGGCGGGGTTGCAGAAGGCGAGGCTGTCGCTCAGGGCGTTGGCGCGGGCCAGCGCGTAGACGAGGTACTCGATGGGCTGAACGTGCTCCACGCCGGCCTGCACGGCAGCCGCGGCAGAGGTGGCCGCCGCCGCAGCTGCTGCTGCTGGGCGGCCGGCAGGGGCGGCGGTGCCGGCGGTTGCCGGCGCCACGGACGCGGTTGTGGCGTCGTCGGAGGGCGACGGCAGCACCATGAGGGCGCGAAGGAGGAGGCTTCGGGCCCAGTTGCGGACGGCGCGGGCAGCCTTGCGGGGGAGACCAGCGCGGCCCGCGGAGCCCTCGTCCTCGGACGACGCAGGGTCCCACGCGTTGGCCCGCGCGCGAAGAAGGGCGATGAGCGCCACGACAGACCAGCCGCACCCGCGGCAGCTGAGCACCGCGCCGAGCGACGCGCCGCTCCACTTTGGCAGGGCCCGGGCGGGGGGCTCCGAGAGCGAGATCGCGGCAGCGTCGGCCACACCTTCGTCCTCGTGGTCAGAGGCGCTTGCCATGGTGGCGCCGGCCACACCGTCATCAGCGGCGGTGTGCGCAACGGAGCCGGCCTGCGCCTCGGCGGCAGACGGCGCCTCCTCGACACGCTTGGCCGCAAGCTGGGCCGCCACCTGGCGCGCCTTGGCGGCATCGACGCCGATCACGGAGCGAGCAATGTCATCGCTCGCGCGCTCGGCGCTGCCAAGCGCGTCCGCGGCCTCGAGCTGGACAAGCAGCTCCCCCGGGCTGGCGCACGGGCGGGTCGCGGCAAGCAGGCCTGCGCACGGCTTGTCGAGGCTGTCGCTGGCCACGGTTGCGCCCGAGATGATGAGCATGACTACGACCTCATCGTTGCGGGCGCGAATCGCCCGCATGAGCGCAGTCTCTCCGATGCAGTCGGCGAGATTGATCTTCGCACCGGCGCGCAGCAGCGCAGCAGTCGCGTGCAGCCGCTGGAAGCTGGGCTTGCCCACAATGTCCCGGCGAGAGGTTGTGACGCTGCTTGCGGCCACCATGAGCGGGGACACCAGGCCGTGAGTGAGCGCGTTGACGCTCGGGCAAGTCCTGGTCTTGCCCTCGCGCAGCACCCGGACGATGGCATCGCCACATCCAAAGAAGGCAGCATAGTGGAGCACGGTCCGGTCCATTCCATCAGCGGCGGCGAGGTCGGCTTTGGCAGCCAGGAGCTCGACAAGGGGGCAGTGGGGACCTGCGCGCCCTGCGGCGTACATCAGGGGGGTGGCCCCGGCCGAGTTCTTGGCATCGACGCAGATGCCACAGCCCAGCAGGGCCTTCACCGCCTGAGGGTTCGGCCCCAGCGCGGCGTAATGCAGCAGGCTGTTGCCCGCGCCGTCGCGCCAGTCAGCGATTGCCTTCTTGGTCACGTCGGTGGCGTCCTTGAGGCTCGCAGGCCCCATCACCTCGGAATCCGTGCCACGCGAGAGCAAATCAAACGCGAGCTGCCCCGCGGAGACGCCCCCGGGCATGCCGGGGGGCACAGGCCCCTTGTCCGCCGCTTGCGGGTGCAACGACACTGTCACCCACTGCGAGCGCTCGGACAGCAACAACGCGCACAGACACACCGCAAGTCAGACTACAGGCCCGATCTGAGCCGCAAGCCGTCCGTCCCCTTGCCACGCCTCTCAAGGAAGCAGGGAATCCGGCCGCGGGGGGGGGGGGGCGGGCTCACCTTGAGCGCGTAGTCGAGGTGGCTGCAGAAGAAGTCGGATTGCTTGGTTGACACAGGCTCTCCAGCCTCGCCTTCGATGCCGGCCCCCGACAGAATGCGCTCGATCCGCGCATGCGCGTTGGCAACTTCAAGGGCGGCGGCCGCGGCCATGGTCCCGGCTCGCTGGGCCGAAGGTGCGGCTGGCTGAGTGGCGAGAGTGGGGCTTGGTCGATCGCGCTTTGCAAGTGCAAGTGGCGATTCGCGGCCATCCTTCAGCAGCATTGCAAGGGCTGGAGCGCGATGCAAGCACGCGGACTCCGCCATGCCAAGTGCGGTCACTGGCTACGCGCCCGCGGGCGCAAGTGGGGGCATAAATCCAACGCCATGCTTGGCCACGCAGCGCAGTGCCGGCGGAGTGTGGGGTCTGTCGCTGGTCCCCCGCGCGCCGCCACGAAGTGCTAGGGCGGCAAACGATTGGCAGTACAGTGCCAGTGCGATCCCGTCGCAGCGGGAAGGCGCGCCTCGGGCGGCAGCCCGTTGCCCGGCTCGCGGTCCGCTTCGGGCGGCAGTTTGCAGCCTGCAGCAAATGGCTAGTCGGCGGCGCTTGGTGTCTTGTACTCGTATGCAAAGTAGCCCAGCCCTCTGTCTACCTTGTGCACCGTAGGCGGCGCGGCCCACCATCCGGCCTCTTGCTCCAAATAGGGCCTGCGCGGCAGAGGGAGCCAGTGCGGGGGCACGACGCGAACTCCAGCATGGCTGCAGCGTGCTCCGCAAAGTTGCATCGCAACCGCCCGCCCGGAGGAGCGACCGCGCACGTCCGCCATGCCCGCGCCAAGATGCGCTGCGGAGGGCACCTTCGGGCGGCTGCTTGGGCGCGGCGCGCGGGCAGGTGAGCACAGGACGCCAGCGCGCGTTGGTGGAGTGGGGCTCACCTGCGGAAGTGTGGCTGCGCAAAGGACACCTGCAGGTAGACGCCCCCGGGGCGCAGTGCCTCGGCCGTCCCCTTGCAGACTGCGTGCGCCTGCTCCAGAAGGTCCGTCGGCGGGTCCCAGACGTCGCCCTTGCCGGCGAGCATTGCGTCCATGGCGGCCTTGTCGATGACGGCGTCGAACAGCCCCGCGGCTGCAGCACCAGGGTCCGCAGCCGCGGCCGCTGGCTCCCCGGCCGGGCCACCGAGCAGGCCAGCAGCGCGGAGGTCCTCCGGCAGCCGCAGCATGTCGGCAACCGCAAACACCATGCCTGGGAACTCGTCTGCGTGGGCCGCCCTCATGGTCTCCACGCACGCCAGCGAGTAGTCTGTCTGCACAACCCGCGAGTAGCCGGCCCGCGCCATGTCACGCCCCAGGCGGCTGGAGCCACAGCCCACCAGGAGGACTCTGGCGGCCTTGTCGGGAATGACCAGCTCGACGATGCGTTTCAAGTCGTCCCAGCTGGCCAGCCACTCAAAGTCGCTGTCTCCTCCGCCGCCCTCGGCCTTGGGCTTGAACCGGTACTCCCAGTAGTCCTTGCTCGTGTACAGCTCCGAGCCGCTGCGGGGGGTCACGCCGTCGGCCTCCAACTTGCTCATGTCCACGCCGGCCATTGGCCGCGAGTCGAGCCTGTGGCCGAACGGCCGAGCTGCGCCGCCTGCGGCGCCAGCGGTCGGACGGGGGCAACGAGGGCGTGCGGCAGACCCGAGTCGGCTCGAGGTGGGCCCCCTGTCGAGCATTCGGCGGCCGGGTCCTCGCCCTTGTGGCCGGCAGAGCTGCCTCGCCCGGCCTCTGGGCCGACGACGCTTCCGCACTGTGCGGCCGGCTGCGTCGAGCGGGAGCGCTCAACGCTGCGCGCGGAGCTGCACCCTCGCTTGCTGCGCACCCGCTTCGGCTGCAGCCATGCTGGGACGGGCGCTCGGCGCTGTCTGCGTCGCTGCGTTCCTCGCATCGGCCTTCGGCTACGAGCGAGAAAGCGAGACCAGAGTGAGGCGCCGCGAGGCCACCTCTCGCGAGCCGCTGGCGCTGCAGCCGACCAGCGCGCGCGCGCGCATCGCATCGCCCAGCGGCCTTATCGGGGCAGGCGAAGGGCCTGCAGCCGGGCGCGCGCAGGCCGATCGGGGCCGCCGTTCGCAAACGTTTGGCTGCGCCGTTGCCTTCGCCCGGCCTGCTGCCGGGATGACAGGCGAGCGAGCCGGGCGGAGGCGGAGGCAGTTTGCGCTCGGGCCCGCTGCTGGGCGGGAGGAGGCTCGGGGCTGTGCTGCTGTCGGCGTGGCGGGCTGCCCGCGGGCCTCTGGCGACTGACTGCTCCTGGGCGCGCTCACATTGCTGCCTCGCCTCGGCAAGTGCCTCGCTCCACGGTCCCGCGTCCCGCTGCCTCGACATTGCCGGATCGCAGATCAACGAGGACTTCTTGCTGCTGCCGTTCCGCCCCGGGCCGCCGTACATCAACTTCACGCTGGTCGCCACGCGCGGGTGCTTCACCTGGGAGTCGTCGCGCCGCGACCGCGTGCTGGTGGTCCCCGACCTCGTCGCGCAGGGCGGAAGCTCCCGCTGCAGGCAGGGGACGAGCCAGCGGGCCACGGTCACCGCCGTTTCGGCCAAGGCCGAGCGCGTGGACGCCATCGTGACCGCGACGCAGATGGACGGCAGCCTGGTCCTCCGCACCGAGGTCGCCGTCGACGTCATCGGCTCCATCGAGATTGCGACCGCCACCAACTCCATCGCGGTGGGGTCCTCTGAGCGCGTGGGCGTGGTTGCCAAGGACCGCGCTGGCGTGAACACGTTCTCCACCCTCGAGGGTCTGACGTTCAACTGGGGCGTGGCGCCCTTCGAGGCCGGCAGAGCCAATGCGTCCGCAGTCGAGCCCGCAAGCATCCTGGCAGTGGACCGCATGATCAAGTCCCGCGTTCGCGTCTCCCGCACCCGCGCCCGCATCGAGGGCAGCGGGACCCACTTCTCGGACCAGGCCGTGCTCAGCGGCCGCCTGCCCGGACGGGTGGTCCTGCAGGCCAGCCTCACGGAGCCCGGCTACCCCTCCTCCCCCGCCACCAGCAAGGCCATCAAGGTCATGGAGCAGCTCGCCATCCACCCCCGCTGGGGCGTCCGCATCCCCATCGGCGCCGACCAGACGCTGCGCCTCACCCGCACGCCCCCCGGCAGGGACGAGGAGGACGTGGCCCTGCCGACGCCCGAGTTCTCCTTCGACTCCTCGAACGCGTCAGCGGCCGCGCTTCGCCGCACCGTGCTCCTCGCCACGGGCATCGCCCCCGGCGCCGCGGACGCGAGAGTCCTCGACAGCCGCCTCGACGACGAGGTGGTGCGCGACGCGCCCGTGGAGGTGTTCGAGCCCAAGGGCCTCGACATCGTGGTCTCGCCCTACCTCGGCGGCGCTGTGGAGCAGGAGCGCGACTGGATGCCGCCGGCATCGCGCCCTGGCAGGCCCTCCCTCCAGCAGGCAGCCTCCTTCCCGGCCTGGCTCCGCCCCGGCTGGGGCCGCCCTTGGACCCAGACCGCCTCCCGCGTCCACCACCTCAACATGCTCAGGGGCAAGGTCTTTGCGCTCCGCGCCTCGGTGCACTCCTCGCCCCCCACCCTCTCGGCAGGGGCCGCCTCCGCCGGCGCCGACCTCGGCTCCGTCTCCACCAGCGGCGCCCCCGAGGAGCCCGGCCAGAACACGCTCTTCGACATCTCCATCAAGCCGCAGGCCTCAGCCCCCAAGGCAGCCGCCTCGTGCCCGGGCCTGCCTGCGCGGATCCTTCCCGCGTCCCTCACGGCTCTGCTCGAGGCCCTGACGTCGCCTGCGGCCCCCGCCGGGGCGGACCTCTCGGCCATCCCGACCGACCCCTGCGACCTGCCCACGACCGAGGAGGGGGTGCTCCGCCTCGCCGAGGCCACGGGCGCCTCTGCCGCGGCCCGCCGGCCGCACGCCTTCGCCCCCCAGGGCGCCAGCGTCAGCAACGCCACTCACGCCCGCGGCCAGACGGTGCTGGTGGCGGTGTGCCCGTGCCAAGCCGCGCCCGCGGGATTCCGCGTCGGCGTGTCCCTCTCCGTCATCCAGTCCGCCGTCGTGCCCTCCGCCCGCTGGGAGGCCCCCGCAGGCCGCCCCCTCACCGCCGAGGAGGACGCCGTGGCCACCACGCCGCTCCGCGTCGCCGCGCCGCCCGTGCGTCCGCTCGCCCTCCCCCTCCTTGCGTCGGATGCGGCGCTGGATGCGGCTGCCACTCGGGCCGCTCCCGGCGCCTTCGCGGCGACGGCGCCCCAGTCCGGCCTCGCCACCTCGGGCGAGGACGGCGCGGACAGCGACATGGAGTCCGACTCGGCAGCGTGCCACGCCGTGGACGTCTCCATCTCGGGCGCGTCCGGCCTGGTCGAGGCCCGGGAGGCCATGCTGGATGACGTCGCGGTTGCCGGCCAGGCGCTGGCCAGGGAGGCCGGCTGGATCGGCAGCGTTCCCCCCCTGCCCGTGCCGGATGCCGGCGCCAGCGGCGGCCTGGCAGCGGAGGGCACGCACCAGGAGCTGCTGCTGCGGCTGGAAGGCTCGCGTGTCTGCGCCGGTTTCGCGTCCGGCCAGGCCGTTGCCGTGTTCCTGGACCCCACTGACCCGTTCAACGCCGACGCCTTGTCCGTCCTCGTGTCGCCCGTGCGCTCCCTCCAGCTGCTCCCCTCCCCCGTCACAGAGGTGAGGGCGGGCTCAGCGGTGTGGGTCGGCGTCGGTGCTACGGGCGACCACAGCCTGCCGTTCTTCGTCTGCCACCGCCTCCACGGCTCTGCTGCGTGGGCAGTGCGCGGCGGGTCGGTGCTGAGCTCCCAAACGAAGCTCAGCAAGCCCGCAGACGACGCCGAGGCCTCCGAGTGGCGGACGGACAACCGCACCGGCCAGGCCGTGTGCTCCTGGGCAAGCGTGCAGTCCAACAGGCCAGGCGTCGTGGAGGTGGGCGCGTCGCTCACTGTTGCCGCGCCCAGCGAGTTCGACTCTGGGGCGGCGGGGTCCGGCCTGGAAGCGTCGTCTGCCGCGGTGTCGGGCGGCTTCGCGCCGCGCCGCCCGGCCGGCAGGCAGCCCACGGCCATGCTCGAGGCCACGGTGCAGGTGGTGGCGCACCTCCCGCTCCGGGCGGCGTTCCCCCCTGCCTGGGCGGCAAGGGCCGGTGACTCGACCCCGGCCTTCCCCGGCGACGCCTCGCCCTCCGAGGGCTCTGCCGCCGCGGGCGAGGCCGGCGCCCCGCTTCCCAGCTGGCACGCCCCTCCCGGCGCTCGCGTTGGCGGCCGCGGCATCGACATCTTCCCCCGAGGCGGCCGGGGCGGCGAGCCGGCGGCTGTGGCCGACGCCGTCACCCGCGTCGCACTGCTCTCCAGCCTCTCCGCGGACGGCTCCCCCGTGCCCCGCGCGGCGGCAGCCGCGCTCTCCGAGGCGCCCGTGCTCCTGGAGGGCGGCCCGGGCGTCCTGCCGGGCTCCGCTGGCGCGCGATCCGTGACGGTGCTGCGCATCGCCGGCCACGCGAGCGACGACACCCACACTCCCTCCCTCGAGCACGCGCCGTCCGCCGACGGCCTCTCCCTCCCCGAGCCTCGGAGCGCGGAGGAGCTGGACGCGCGCCTGCAGGCCGCCTCCCTGCTCGCCAGCACGGCAGCTGGGGCCGCAAACCTGACCGCGGCCAACGTGGGCGGCTCCGTCCGCCTGGGCCCCTGGACGCTCCTCCGCGCGTCCTGCCAGGGCGTGCCGGCTGGCGGGTGGGCGACCTACGCCGTCACGCTCGAGGCGGACCCCAGCCGGGAGCACACGATGGCCGCGGAGACGGCGGTCGTCACCGTCACCTGCGCCGACCCCTCGCGCGCCCTCTCCACCCTGGGCATCGCCCGCGCGGCCAGCAGCAGGGAGGACCTTGCGGCTGCGCTGCCAGCCGGCGTGTCTCGCCCAGCCTCGGACAGCGCCCCCGCCGCCTTGCAGGCCGGAGCGGCCCACGGTGCCGGCGAGGGTGCCGGCGCTCCCGCCACCGCGTACGTGGTCGCCGGCACCGTGCTCGCCGTTCTCCGGGACGTGTGGGCTCCCGTGCGCGCGGCCAACGACGGCGACGCTGCCTTCCCCGCCGGCTCGGACGGTGCTGTTCGCGTGGCTGGCCTCCCCTCCACGGCAGCCGCCGAGGACATTGCCGTGACCAACGTCAGCCCCGCGTCGCCCGCCTTCGCCCGCCTCCACGCGCTGCTCGCGGCGCGGTCCGCCTTCGACTTCATCCCCCGCGAGGCCGGCTCCCAGGCCGTCCAGCTGCCCGCCACCCTCTCGGCGGCGTGGGCCATCGCGCTTGCGCGCGCCGTGGGCACGGACCGTGCGGACTCCGCGGGCTTGGCCAGCCTCCTCGGCAGCCCCGACGACGACGCGGCCGACACCGGCCGCCACCCGTCGGCCGCCCGCCTGCTTGGCGCGCTGCCGGGCGACTCGGACGCAGCCCTCCTCGTGCAGGCTCTGCCGGCAGCAGTGCAGGCAGGCTCCCCTGCCTCGTGGAGCGCTGCGGCGCTGGCTGCAGCCTTTGCGGAGGCGCCAATGCCAGCGGCTCGGCGAGTGGCCGCTGCCGCGGCGCCGGCCCCCGTGCTCGGTGCGGCCGATCTTCACGCCGAGGCCGCGGCGCTCGTCCTTGCGCGCGGCCCCCTCGCCGCCCGCGCGGCTGCCGGGTCCGCCCTGTCGCTCCTCGGCGTGGCGCCTTGGGCCACCGGAAGGACCATCACTCTCGAGGCCCAGTCGGGCCCGCCGGCTCCGTCTGCCGCTCTCCGCCTTCGCGTGGTCTCCGGCCTGGCCCTGACCCCGCCGTCCGTCACCGCCCCTCTCGTCACGGGCGTGAACGTGCCCTTCTCCTGCCGCGGCGGCTCCCCCGCGGTCAACATCACGCTCGACGGCTCCGGCAGCGGCTCAAGCAGCGCGGCCGCCGTTTCGGCAGCGTCCCCCACTGGCATGGCCGCCGCCTCGGCAGTCGGCGCTCTGGAAGCGGACGCCTCCACCTCTGCGCGGGCCGCCCTCCGCGGCCTCGCCGCCGGCACCGCCACCGTCCGCTGCGCCGACCCGTCCCTGGAGCGCGACGTCTTCGGCCGGGCCGCTTCCGGGCACG
Source organism: Cafeteria roenbergensis (assembly GCA_008330645.1). Classification (NCBI taxonomy): domain Eukaryota; class Bigyra; order Bicosoecida; family Cafeteriaceae; genus Cafeteria; species Cafeteria roenbergensis. The sequence continues at coordinate 167,258 of VLTN01000003.1, read as the reverse complement.
TGGCGCTCGCCAGCGTGCGCTTCGCGCCCGTGACGCGGCTCTCCATCGAGACGTGGGCGTTCGTGCCTCTGGGCCGCATGCGCCCCGTGTACCTGCACGCGTCGGCCGCGGACGGCACGCGCTTCGCCCCCGGCTTCCACGCCGCGCTCAGCCCGGTGCTGCGCGTGGCAGGAGGCGCGCCCGACATTGCAGTCCTCCCCGTCCCGGCGGCGGCTCTGCCGGCTGGCGACCCCTTTGCCCTTGTCGCTGCGGTGGAGGCGGCGGCGGCGGACGACGCGGCCGACGCCGCGGCCCCCGGCGCTCCCCTTGCCATGCCCGCGGGCCCCGCCTTCGCCATCCGCCCGCTCAGGTGCGGAACCTTTGCTCTTGCCGCCGAGGCCACCGTGTGCCGCCCGGCCTCCACGAGCGGCACCGCGGGCTGCTCCCTGCTGCGGGCGGCTGACGTTCGCGTGACCGTCTTCCCGGCCCTGGTCGCTCGCCCCTCCGCCCTCGCCCTGCTTCCCAACGCCTCCGTCGAGCTGGAGGTCACCGGCGGCCCCAGCCCTTCGGAGCTCGCCACCTCGACCATTTTCCGCAGCTCCGACCCCGCCGTCGTGGACGTGGACGCCTCTGGCCGCGTTTCAGCGGTCGGGCCCGGCGTGGCCACCGTCCTCGTCCGCATCGTGCGTCGCCGCAGCAGCCCGGCCACCCTCCCCGGCGGCGCCGCCCCGGCCCTGCTGGAGAACCCATCCGTGTCCTGGCGGGCCGCCGCCGCTGCCGCTGCGCCGCTCCCGGGGGCCGCTCGCCCGGACACCTCCCCGGCAGCGCCGTCTCCCTTCCACGAGTACCTCGTGCAGGCGGGCGCGGGGGCAACCCCCGGCTTCGCCCCCTCTGTGGCCAAGGCCTGGCAGTGCCCTCTCTCCCGCCCCGCCAACGCCCCCGCCGCCCTCCGCCCGTGGGGCTGGGAGATGCTTCCCCCCTCCGCCGACGTCTGGCGCGAGATGGAAGTGCTCGACTCCGCCTCCGTCACCGTCCGCGTCCTGGCCGCCCCTTCCATCGCCCTCTCGCTGCCCTACTCGTCCCTCGTCGAGGGAGAGGCGGTGCGGGCGGTGGTGCGCGGCACGGACGGCGCCAGCCCCGCCGCCTTTGGCAGCGCGGCCATTTCCCTGGACTGGTCTGTGGAGGGCGTGGCAGTGACCGCCGCCCCCGACGCCCAGGGCGACGCCGCTGGCGACCTCGCCTCCCCGGCAGCCGCCCAGACCCTCGACGCCGCGCGCCTGCGCCGGGGCGGCGGGTTCAGCCGCCTCCTCCGCGCCGTCAGCCCGGGCACGGCCACGGTTACGGTCACCATGACCTCGCTCGTCGGCGGCGCCGGCACACCAGGCGCGCCCGCCCGCGTGCACACAGCCATCGCGTCTGCCACCGTGGTCGTGCACCCGCGCCTCCGCCTCGTGGGGCCTCGCCCCGTGACGCCGCAGTCCATCGAGCTCTCGCTGCAGGACGGGCACGGCGCCGGAGGCGGCTCCGCTGCCTCGGGCTCGGGCTCTGGCTCGGCCTCGGCCTCGAGCGCCGCTGAGGCGGCCGCAGAGGCCGCTGCCGCATCCAGGGCTGCCGTGTGGCCCGACGGCACCGCCCCCCTGGTGGTAGTGCCCCCGTGCTCCAGGGTACGCCTCGTCACCAGCGTGCAGGCGCAGGCGGCCCGCGCGGCCCGCGCCCGCCCCGGCTCGCGCTCCTCTGCGGCCTCCTCCTCCTCCGCCTCCGCGGCTGCCGACGGCCTGGCCGCGGGTCTCAGCTTCGCCCTGGTGGACACGGGCGGCCTCGAAAGCATCTCCCCCTCCACCGGCGAGGGCGTGGCCTCTAGCTCCCCGGGAACGTCGACCGTGGTCGTCACCGACTCGCGCACGGGACAGAGCCTCTTCGTCGTGGTGGAGGTCGCGGAGCCCGTGGAGCTTGGCCTCCAGGGGCAGAGCCTGCTCCCCATTGGCGAGACGGTGGACCTTGCCATCACTGCCCGCGACCGCAGCGGCCGGCTGCTGCAGCCGCAGTCCCCGTGGGTGGACTGGGGCTTCGACGCCCCGCTGTCGGCGTGCGACGCCCAGGCGTTCCTCGCCCCGGGCACGCCTGGCTCCAGCACAGGCCGCGCCTCGGCCGCCGCCGCCGCCGCCATCGGCGATGCGCCTGCCGCTGACGCCGAGGGTGCCTCGTCGCTCCCCGGCGGCCGCCCGCGCTGCGCCTCGGACAGCGGCCCGGCTCGCGATTGCGGCCGCGCGTGCGCCGACTTCACTGCCCTCTCCGTGTCGTCGCTGCGCCCCTCCGTGGCGTCGGCCCGTGTCACGGCGCTCGGCACGGTGCGTGTGACCACCCACTCTCATGGCGCGGCCATGCTGCGGCTGTGGCTGCCGCTGTCCGCCCACGGCTCCGCCTGGCGGGCCGGCGCGTGGGCCACTGCGTCGCTCGACCCGCGCGGTGCCTCCCCCATTCGCCACGCCGGCAGCTGGACGCAGCTGCACCCCGCCATGGCCAGCGCCCAGGGCGAGTTCACTTCCTTCCAGGACGAAGAGGCGATGGGGCCATCGGACCGCGCCGCGGGCGGCACAGCCCCCGAGGCCGCCGGCGCCATCCTCCCGGCCAGCTGGGCCGACACCGCCTCCGTTGCCGCATCGGACCCGGAGGCCACCTCCCTCATCCTGGCCGCCGCCGAGGCCGCGCTGGCAGCAGACGGGGACGACCTCACCGGCGGCAGCGCCGGCGGCAAGGCCGTTCAGGTGGTGCGCATGAACCTAGCCGCTCGCGTGGCAGCAGAGGCCGCCACCGCCTCCCTCCACAGCCCGGCTGTGGAGCACATCGACCGCGCCTCCCGCTTCCTCGACGCCCCCCGCGCCGCCCCCCTCACCCTCGGCTCCTGGTCGGTGGTCACAGTCGCCACCATCCTCAGTCCCGCTGGGCCCGTCCGCCTCCTCCTCGGCGGCAGCATCGCCTTCAGCGTGGCAGGCACCAAGGAGGACGTCGAGGCGGCCACCAACCCGGCCTCGCCCGCCTCCCTGGCGGCGTGGGCTTCCAACGACTCAACGGTGCTCGCGGTTCGCGGCCCCGGCAGGGTCGCTGCGCTGCGGGAGGGCGTCGCGCTTGTGACCTTCACGCCGCCCAAGCCCCTCTCAGCCCCGGGGAGCGGCAGCGACGCCGACGCCGACGCCGACGACGAGGCCGGCACAGAGCTTGACGCCGCCGCGCTCGCCGCCGAGGCCGGCTCCGCCGCAGCCGCGGTCGGCCGTACCGTTCGCGTTCACGTCGTCAGGCTCCGCTCGCTCCGCCTCGAATGGGAGGACCACGCGCACCCCCACTGCTTCCGCCAGGGCGAGGTCAGCGCCGACGACGACTGGACGCCCGAGTTCGCGTCCGACGTGCGCGCCTCCGCCAAGCGCCCCCACGCCGCCCGCACGGCGCTGGTGCTGGGCCGCGTTGTCCCGGCAGCCTGCGCCGGCCGCGTGGACGGCCTGTGCGCAAACCCTTGGCGTGTCTCCTCCTCCCTCCGTGTCGACCTGGATCCGCTGGACGACAGCGGCCTGGAGCTGCCCGTGGCGGCGGGATCTGCCGTCGACCACGGCCTCCGCGTGCGCTGCAGCTTCGTCGACCCCGCAGCGGCGGCCATGGGCACGGTCGCGGCGGTGGCCGTCGGGCCGGGCACGCGCTTCCCGACAGTGCAGGCGGTGGACGAGGCCACCGCCGGCCCCGCCGCGGCGGATACCGACGCCTTGCCCGCGTTCGCCCTCGAGGCCGCTCGCCGGCGTCTCTCGCGCGGCGTGAGCGACGCCGAGTGCCTCATGGTCGCCAGCCCGCCGCCCGTGCCGCCGGTCGGCTCGGCCATCCTGCTGGCCCGCCCCCGAGGCGCGGTCCCCGACTCCGTCGCGCTGCGAGTCACCGTGCTGGAGGGCCCGCGAACCGGCGGCGGCGAGGGTCGCGAGGCCTCGGCAGTCACTGCCAGCGTGGCGTACAGGCCCGCCCCGCTGGTCAGCCGCTCGGCGCAGGAGCCCCGTCTCAGCAACGGCTCCTCCGCAGTCCCCGGCTGTCCCACGGGCGCTGTGGTGCTGACTGCCGCCCGCCCCTCGTACCAGTTCTACGCGTACGGGTCGCTCCAGGAGGCGGACGCGGGCATTGCCGATGCGGCCGACGCCTCGCGGCTCCGGCTGCAAGCAACCCCTGTGGCGCTGGTTCCGGGCAACGGCGCCTCGGGATTCCGCCCCGTCGCCCTGAGGCTGACGCTCTCCGTGGCTGCGCCGTGGCTGCGGGGCGATGCCCGGGCCGGCAGGGGCGCAGGCTCGTCCTTCGTGTCTCGCGGGGCGAGGGTCGTGGACCCGGTCACGGGTCTGGACGCCCGCATGCCCGTGTGCTTCCTGGCGGCAGGGGACACGGCCATGCCCGAGACCGGGGCGTGGATGGCCGGCAGCGCGGGGGCGGAGGTGGAGGCGCAGCCAGATGCAGCCTCCTCGTCGGCGTCAGCTGCCGCTGCAGCTGCCGCTGCAGCTGCCGAGCAGGCCGAGGCCGAGGCGCTTGGCGGATGGGGCACGAACGAGGTGACCCCGAGCCAGACTGCTGCTGCTGCTGCTGCTGCTGCGGCCGCTGTGGACGTGTCAGCGGATGGCGAGGCGTCGGCGGCGGCGACTGGGGCTCCGTCGACGCAGCGGAAGCCGAACACGGAGTCGGCCGGCGCGGCTGGTCCCGACGCACCGGCGAGTCGCTCGCCTCCCGGCTGGGTGTGGGTCGCCGCGCTGGTGCTGGGTGGCATCGCCGTGTACCTGGCCATGAGCCAGGCTGGCGACCGCAACGCCGGCCCTCTGAGCAGGCAGTCCGTGGCCAGAAGCCAGCGTGCAGGCCTGGCCTCCAGGCTTGTGCACGGCCACTGAGTGTCGCCCCGGCATAGACCAGACACGCTACTGAGGAGCCCAGCCCTTGCTGGGACTGCTGCGCGGTCGCTGGTAGCCGCAGCTGGGTGCCGACCCATCCGCTCAAGCCCCGCGCTTGAACGTGTGCCGAAATTCGTAAGTCTCCCAAGTCCTGTTTCAGACTGACCTTTACCCAGGCCCTCCCGGCCGCGCCTCGCGCAGTGCTCACACGCCTTGGCGCGCTCACAGCCCGACACGGTCCCGCGCGCTCGCGCGCTCGCGCGCGCGCCATACACGAATGCCAAAAGCTCTGCAGTGAGGCCGGCACGCCACCGCGCTCGGCCCACTCACGGGCTTGCGGCGGAGCCCGCCGGCCCCCCAAACGAGGACGGGCGCCGGGGTGGCTGGCGTGGCGTCTGAGCGGGGCCTGGCGCCGGGGGTCGTGGCCCGGTGCCGGGCCGAGGCGAGGGATCTCTTCTGCACCGGGCTGACGACCGCCGAGCTCGTCGACGAGCTCCGGAAGCGTGTCCCGGGCCTATCTGCGACCCTGCCCGACTTGGTGGCGGCAGCGGCGATTGCCCGGCAGGAGTTTGCCGCCTTTTCCCAGGACGATCACAAGGCCAGGGTTGCAGCAGCGCGGTCGGAGGTTCAAAAGCTGACGCGACCGCCTTGTCGCTTGTCGCCCGGCAGTCTCCTGGCCGCAGCCAGGCGCCATCGCGCCAGCCCAGTGGCGGTTGCCCGTGCGGCCCTCCGCGCGCATGCTGCTGCGGGGGGCGGCTCGGCTCGGGACCAGCGGCAAAGCGTTTCAGCCTGGCTGCGCGACCCAGGCACACTCGGCGCGGGACCCGACGCCATCGCGCTGGGCGAGGCAGTGCGTCAGTGTGTCGAAGCGGACGACGAGGCCGGCCCCGCCACAGACGCGTCGCGGCAGGCCATGGGGCAGGAGCTGGAGCTTGTGCTTGAGGCCAGAATCTCGGCGCTCGGGATTCCGTTCGACAACGAGGAGGCGCTGCGCGCCAGGGGCGCGCGCGTGACGCCAGACGCCCTGCTCTTGGTCCCCATCGCGGTCGCCTCCGGGCGGCGAGACGACGCCAGCGGGGCGGGCTCGGAAGCTGCCATCGTGAACTGGATCGACTCCAAGGCCATGTTCGGCACGCTCGACGTCGTGCGGGCCCATTCCGAGCAGTGCCAGGCATACGTACGAGAGTTTGGAAAGGGGGCCATCATCTACTGGTTTGGCATCGAGGCTGGGGCGGAGAGCGCGCTTGGTCCCAGTGTCGTTGCGCTCCGTGGGTTCCCAGCCGCCGTGCTGCTGCCTGGAGGAATTCGGCCGACTGCAGCCGGCGGAGACTCTCCACCAGATCCCGGCTTTCCGGCCCCCGAGCACCTGGGCGGCGCTGCCTTGACTGCATTGTGTGTGTCCCCTGTGGGGGCCAGCTCGGCCTGCGCAGCGACGGCGGGGCGCCGTACCTGAGCGCGCGCGCGCAAATTGGTCGGGCGCGCGTTCGCACAACGCTGAGCTGGCGATTTGCATCGCTCTCAGGGGAGAGGGAAGGGATGCGCTGACATGCTGCCGCGCGCGCAATTCAAGCAGCGTGCGCGCGCGCACATTGCGCCCACGTCGCATCCGGCGCTTGCGCCGAGTCAAACGGCCAGCTCTTGTTTGCCCGCCGTTTGCGGTGGATCATGCCGGCATAATCGCGCGGTTTCAGATGCATGGGCAAACTGCTGATTGCGAGGGCCAGGGATTCTCGCCATTTGTTTTGCAGCGAGCCGAACCACACAGCCAGACATCCAGCCGCGCTGGATCACAAGCGCCCACGACGCAGGAGTCCAGCAAGTGGCACACAGTCACAGCCGCAGGCCGGCGGTGGTGGCCTGCGCGGCGGACTGGCCACAGGAATGGAGTCCCGGGCTCGAACAAGCTGGGCGTCAAAAGGGAGGTGGCGGAGTGTTCCGCTCGAGCCTGCCTCGTAGCACATGGATGTTCCTGCCGCACTCGCTGCCAGTGGCGGCTGCACTCTGCAGCAAGTGCCACGTCCGGGCATGCCATAGCGGGGTACTTCAGGGCAGGCCGAGGTCGACGAAAGCGCTGATGGATGACAAGGAAATAAGAACCGGGACGAAAAACAAGCAGGCGCGTCCAGAAGGGCCATCGCTGGCTCCAGCGGGACGATTCCAAAGCACCGGCGGCAGCCGGGTGGCGGGGTCACGTCGGCTGGAGCCACAAGGGTGCATGGGCCAAAGGCGCAGCCTTGTCAAAGAACGCAAAAGAGCTTCTTTTTTTTTTGAGGGGCGGGGGGGCGATAGGGGGGAGGCAAGGGGGGAGACGAGCCGCTCCACGGCGGGGCAGTGCGGACCGCAACCCGCGTGGGCGGCGCAGCGGCGGGCAGCCAGGTTGGCCGCAGGAAGGGGTTGTCGGCTTCCTCAGGTTGCTGCTGCTGCTGCGGCGGCGGCGGCGGTGTGGCTCGTCAGAGGCGCAAGCGCGCAGGCCCGGCGCGGCAGCCGTGCCAGTCTGCGCCGCCAGTCCACGAGCGACATCGCGACTGCTTAACCGCGCGACGATGTCGGCAGGGCCGCGTCGAGGCCCGGCGAAGACAGGTTGGGCGGGCAGATGGTGATCACGCGAGCGCGCGCGGACGGCTCGCAACCCGGCTCGCCCGTCTCCGAAACGGCGGTCGAGGCCGTGTTGGCAGAACTTGCGGCCCCCGTGGGCGAAGAGGCGTGCTGCAGGCGGCCAAAGACGCCGTGAACGTCCGCGCTGGCAGACGTGTGGTAGCCGTGGCTGCCCATCGTGGATCCCATTGCGGCCCGGTGGCTGGACATCGAGGGGACGACGGGGAGGACGCCGCCCGTCGGGACGAGCACTGACTTGGCCCCGTGGGGACCGTCCTGGCTTGGGCCCAGCGCGCCTTCGCGGTCGTGTGAGGTCTCCCCGTCGCGGCTCGTGCGCCCGCTGTGGGTGTCGTCATCGTCGTCCTCCTCGTCTTGCTCCTCCTCGTGCGCTCGCGAGGCGCCGCCGTGCCCCGCCAGGTCAGAATCTGCCGTGCCACCCGCAGCAAGGCGGTGGATGTCCTTCCAAGTCACCGTGTGCGTGCGAGAGCCGATGTCGACTCCGTGGACTTTCCTGCAGTGCACGCGCAGATGCGTCCGCCTGCTGAACGCGCGCGGGCAAGCCTTGCAGACAAAGGGCCGCGTTTTCCGGTGTACGGACCGGATGTGCGCGTCGCGGTTGGACAGCGACGAGAAAGACTTGCCACACTCTTCGCAGCTCCAGCGATGGTCTCGGGTGTGACAGCCACGCATGTGCCGGTTGAGGTGGGACCTGCACGAAACCTCACGAAAGCAAAGCGGGCAGGCCACCCCAGCGGGGGGGACCACGCCGTGAGCGTCTTGCCTGTGGGCGACGAGCGAGGCCACGTCCGGGAAGGTGTCGTTGCAAACGGACGAGCCACGGTAGTCAGCGCACGGGCGGATTGCACCCGAAGGTGTCAGCTGCTGGCGCGTGAGCTGGGCTGCCGCGACGGCCGCCGGCGCCCCCAGCTCGGGCTTGCCGCGAACGCACCCGCAGCGGAACGGGCCGCACGAGTCGAGGTTGAACTCGCTCGCGCGCGCGCCCCCTGGGCCAGCCGTCGTGGAGTCATCGTCCCCGTGGTGCGCGGTTGCGTGGTCGGGCATTCCATGCGCGGGCCCAGCGGCAAGGCTGCCCGGCCAGCCGCCGTGCTCCGGCGCTCCTGGCCGGCCGTAGGCGCCCGCGTGCGCGGCAAACTGGTGGGAGTCGGCCCCTGGGGCGTGGGCGTGGTGCGGGGCATAGGCGAGGCCGTAGGGTTGTGACATGAGCAGGACTGGCGCCCCCACGTCCGACGCCTCGCCTGGGAACGGCGCGGAGTGGAGCTGGCCATCATTTTGGAAGAAGGGCTGCCCCGGGCGCGCGTGCGCCTTGTGGTCCTCCGGCGTGCCCCGGTTCGACGCCGCCTGCCTGTTTGCGGCGGCTGCCGCGGCGGTCAGGGACAGGAGGCCGCTCATATGGGACGGGGGCGGGGCCGAGCCGAGATGTCCAGCGCCGAAGTCGGCGGCGGAAGGCTCGGCGTGTCGCCACGCGGCCGGCGGGCCTGGCGCGTATGCCTGCGGCCGACCACCTCCGTGGTGGGCATGCCCGCCAAAGCCAAAGCCGCCCGCGTATTGCGCGGCCACGGGGTCGGCGCCGAAGTAGGCGTGCGGGGGCATCGCATACGGCTGGTGCTGCATCCCGACAGGCATGCCTGCCTGCGCGTACCCGCCGTACACGTCAGCCCCGGGGGGCACGCCCACCGCGTACATCATGCCCTGGTGCGAGTAGTACGGCTGCGGTGCGGCGGCGGCCCCGGGCCACCAGCCGGGGGCAGCGTAACCCGGAGCTGCAGCGACATCACCGCCGGAACCCGGCGCAGCGGGGGCTTGCGCGTGCTCGCGCTCTGGCTCGCGGCCGCTCGCCTCGGCCTGCGGGGCCGGCCCTCGCGGGTTCATTGCGGCCGGAAAAGCTGCAGGCAACCAGCCGGAGTTGGCAAGCTGCGAGGGGAGGTGTCCTGGGGCGGGCGCAAAAGTGCCGCTAGCCAGCCTTGCAGCGGAGAAAGACCCAGTGCTGACCGCACCAGGCGGTGACTGACTCGGGAAGCGGGCATAGTCCGAGCCCCCCCCCGCGGAACCGTGGCGAGCCGCGGGGTGCTCCGCCTCAGGGGTCGGCCCCGGTCGCGCCGTGGGCTGCTCGGGCGCGCGGGCAGGGCCGCCGTGGCTGGCTGGCGCGTGCTTCTGGACGCGTTGCCCGTGTCCCTCGGGTGCGCCCTGCCCACCGTGACGCAACTGGAGAAGCTCCGGGCCGCCAAGGGTCGCCGGAACAGCAGCGGCATGCATGCGGAGGGCCGTTGCGTCGGCCGGGGGCGGCTGCGCAAGTGGCTGGCCTTGGGCCGGGTGACAGGCTGACGCGCGCGACCCATCTCCATCCGGGCAAGGCTGGCGAGCGTCAGTCGCGCCGCCCTGCGACCACGAGGACGCGGCGGGGCTTGCAGCCGATCGCCCGATGTGCACAGTGTCTGCGCACGACGGCCGGCCTGATGATGAGGGATCGGGCGCTGCTGTCGAGCGTTCCTGAAGAGCCGGAAGGAGCGCTGCGCCGATTCCTCCCGAGGGCTCGGGCCGGAGCAACTCGCTTCCATTTGCCCGGTCGACCGGCTCCGAGGGTGCGGCAGCCTTGCGCGGGTCCATGACGGGCGTCCAGGGGCTGGCAGGCCGCGCGGGTCCAGAGGCGGGGGTCCTGCGGAGGCCGGGGGGGTGGGGCGACCGCTGCTCGGGACGGGTGGTGTTGGCAGACCACCGGGCATCGGCTTGCGTGTCTGGTGCGCCTCGCCGCAAGCTCGGGTTGCGAGGGAGCGACGCGACGAGCCCCGCCGCCCCGCCCGCCGGGCGCGAGCGAGCGGCGGCCGAGCGGGGGACCGGGAAGGGTGGGGCGGGGGCGCCGGGGCGGAGCAACGCGCGGCCGGGCGGGGGGAAGAGGAGGGGGGCAGGCAGCGCGGGACACCCGAGACGATTTTCGCGACGTCGGGGCGACTCGCGCGAGAGCGCAGCTCCAGCGTGCGGACATGAAACACAAGCCCTCGTCGCCTGTCGCGCCCCCCCTCGTGACGCGCAGGCGCGAGCTGTGGCAGCTCGGCCCCAGGCACGCGTGCGACTTGGGGAGGCGGGGAAGGCACGGGGCGCTAGCAAAGGCTCTCGCGAGTCAGTCCCGAAGAGAACTGCTCCATCGCTCGGCGGGCACGCGTGCTTTTGCCGGCCGGCGCCACCGGCCGCGCTGGACAACGCTGCCCCCCTCCCCAGCCGGGATCCCGGCCGGCCTCTCGGCGCGGCGTTCGCGACCGGGCGGCCGAGGCGGGGCCAAGGCGGAGCGGGCGGCTCGGCCGACACGGCCGTTGAGGGCAAGGGCACTCTTGGCAAGACGAGGCGAGCAAGCGACGCCGTCTCGCAAAAGCAAGCTCGTCGCCGGCAGGGTTCCACGGCCCCCGCGCGGGGAGCGCGGCACCGCAGGTGCGGGGCCTGGCTGCGCCGTGCAAGCGCTCTTGCCGTGCGGCCTGGCTCACCTGGAGGAGGGGTCGAACCGGGCGGGCCGAACGGAGTGCTCGGAGGCCTGCTTGGGGCAGAGGCCGACAGCGCTGCTCGGCCTGCTACTGGCGGAGTTTTTCTGCTGGCTGGGGTCTCAGCGGCACGGCCTGGCCCAAGGCCGTTCCGGCCCGGGGCCGTCCGCCGCACCCAGCCGGGCGCTCGCTCCCGGGCGCTCCGGGCGCTCCGAGCAACTGGAGCCTGCAGCCAGGGCAAACAGGCACGGGGCAGGAACCGCGGTCCAGGCGCGTTCTGCCCAGTTGTCAAGGCGGCTCTGCAGCCGGCACTCGATCCGGGCGGCTCGGACGCTCCGCAACACGACAGCTTGCCGGCGCGAGCGCCGACGCCGAGGCGCAGTGCGGCCCGAGCCCCGCCCGGGGGGAGGGGGGGGCGGAGGGCGAGCCTGCTCCCGGAGAGAGGGCGCTCAGGGGGGGCAGGGGGCGTCTCAAGTCCAGTCGCGCCATCGCTCGACCGCCGTGCAGAGGGCACTGTCGTGCTCGGCCGGTGTGCCTGGCGGCGATCGGCCTTCCCTTGCTTGCCACAGCTCCGCCACCCCGAGAGCCGGCCGTTCCAGACGGCCGCCCCAGCCCCGCGCGCGATGCGCCCGAGCTACCGCAAGATGGCCCTGGTGGGCGTGGGCTTGGCGGCCGCGGCCCTGGCGGCCTCGGCCTCCGTGGTTGCCGGCGGCGCTGCGCGACTGCCGGCGGCATTCCGCGGGCTCGCGTCCGCCTCCCTGGCGACCGACAAGCGGCACCCCGACGCGGCGCCGCCCGAGGGCTACGCCGAGAACCTTCCCAAGTTCGCGAGCATGCTGGACGTCCTCCTGGCGTGGAACCCGGACGACCCGGCGGAGCCCGCTGGAGGCTCCAAGTTCGACACCCTCGAGGTCATCGACTGGGCGACCGAGGGCGCAATGGAGCGCGCCACCGAGCTGCGGAACCTGGAGATCCCCTTCAAGATCAAGAACATGCCCGAGCTGGTGCGCCTCGGGCTCTGGGGCGGCGCGCTGCGCGGCGCTCGGGGGCTTCGCGTGCGCCTGCCCGCCGCGCTTGCGGGAACCAGACCGCCGGGCAAAGCGCGGCGCGTGCGCCCTTGCCTTTCCCCCCCCTCCACCCCTCGTAGTCTCCTGAAACTCCGGCCCCTTTTGCGCTGTGGGTCCTCTCTGCGCGCGCGCAGGACGAGGTCGCGAAGAAATGGGCGGACGACGACTACGTGATTGAGGGAATGAGCTCCCGCAAGAGCTACACGATCAACACGGCCCACAACGGGCACTTTATGTTCTACCAAAGCAACGCCATGGCCAAGGAGCTGAAGAAGAGCCTGCGGCCCGCCAACGGCTACAGCTCCTCGAAGCAGGCCAGCAACGCGTTCAAGCCGCGCGGCTACACGTTTGACCACCCCCCGCCGGTGCCGCTCCCCATGTCCTTCGCCAAGTTTTGGGAGGAATCCGCGGCCCTGGAGGAGGCGAACAAGGCCAAGCCGCCCAACGAGGACGCCGAGAGCCGCCACTTGTACCTGAGCACTGGCGACTCGTGGGAGGGCGCCGGAGACACGATGATCAGCAGGGACATCAACCTGTTCGAAAAGGACGCGCCGACTCGCGACCTGTTCATCCCCGAGCCGACGGACGTGCGGGGCCAGCACTGCCGGTTCGGCATGCGCGGCGTCGTGGCGGAGCAGCACTGGGATGGCCACCGCAACTTCATCTACATGCTGCGCGGCATGAAGCGCTACGTGATCAACCCCCCGGCAGCGTGCACAGCGATGGACATGATGCACTCCGGCCCGTCCCGGAGGCACGCTGGCATCGACTTTTCGGACCCCGAGGCCATTTCTGACCCGGAAACGGCTGCGCAGCTGGACAAGGCCCAGGCCGTGGAGACAGTGCTGAGGGCCGGTGAAATTCTCTACATGCCCAGCTTCTGGCTCCACTACATCGTCAGCATGGGGCGCTCTATCCAGTGCAACACACGCTCGGGGGTCGGCCACATGTACGGCGAAGATGCGGCAGGAATCAACAAGTGCGAGGTCGGAAGGTCGCCACCTCCCGCAACGCCCGAAGAGCTCGCCACGGCGACCGCAAAGGTCGAGGCGAAGATCAACGACTTCCGCCTGCCACAGGCGTGAGCGCAAGGCGCGACCGAGGCCCTGTCGGATCGGCGGGACAGATTGGGGCGAAGATGCGCTCGCTGCGGAGCACGCGCCTGCAGTGACTGGAGCGACCACCGCCCGAACAGCGGCCCTGTGCCCCGGGCGCGCGTGACCCGCCCAGCCTTCTTGTTCGTTTGTGTATGAGTGTCAGTTTGCGAGCGTGCCCCCGCTTTGCGAGCGTCTGCAGGGCGCGCTGGGGGCGCAGCAAAGCGTAGCTTCAACAAGGAAAACGGATTGTTTGCGCGTCTCGGCCCAATTTTTCAAGCACGAGCGACAGTCAAGCAAGTCGCGCCCGCTCGGCCTCGGCAGCCTCCTCCCGCGCCAAGTCGGCCTCGGCGGCGCGCAGCTGCCGCCTCAGCGACTCCACGTGCTCGCTGAGCGCCTCGGCGTGCATGGCGTGGAGCATTTCGAGAGCCTCAAGGGCCGCCACGCGGACCAGCGAGCCCTCGTCTTGCGTGGACAGGCTGCGATAGCGGTCCCGGCCAATCCGCTGCAAGAGCGATGCCCCTGGCCCCTCTCCTGCAGCATCGGAGCTTGGAGCCCGCGCGTCCGGATTGCTCTCAAGCCGCCATTGCCCGTCGTCCCCACGAACGAGCTTGGCCGCCATGGCACTGCCGCGCGCGTCCTCCGCGCCCCGTGACGCGCGCTCGCTGCGTTGTCTCGCCGCCGTGGTGACTAGCGTGTCCAGCAGCTTGAGTGCCTCGCCCGCTGTGTCCAGGTTGGACTCCTGCGCGGCCGCCGCGGCCTCTTCCGCCGCCTCGCGCGCTGCCGCCTCTTCCATGTCCTTTATGTCCGGGGTGTCCACGAACGGGTACACGCCCCCGCCGGAGGCCCGGAGGGACCCGGGCGGTGCTGCCCGGTGCCTGACCCCTTCCAGCGCGTCCCAGTCGCTCTCCACGCTGCCCCTCTGACGCTCTCGCCAGTCCCCGCCGTCGCTGCTGCCACGGGACTTGAGGCGCTTGTCGCCGGCGAAGCCGTCCTGCATCATCGCCGCCATTGCAACTGCCGCGTCCCCGCCGTGTGCATCGGCCGGGGCGGCAATATCCACGACAGACCCGTCGCCCATCCTGGCCAGCGCGGTCCTGATGGAGCTCAGCAGCTGCGCGGGGTCGGTCGTCTCGCGCATCGCATACGCACGCAGCGCCTCCTTGTGCTGCCTGGAGAGCAGCGTGTGCGCCGCCGCAGTCTCCTGCGCCTGCTCAATCTGGCGCCGGTACCTGAGCAGCCACCGCCGCGTCTCGCGCAGGACGAAGCCCTCGCTCTCGCCGCGCCAGTAGAGCCGCGACGACGCGTCGCTCACGTTCATCGCAGCCTCGAGGTGCTTCATCACCGCGCTCATGTTCCGGATCAGGGCGGCCTCCTCTGCCGCGTTACTCGTCTCCTGCATCAGCACGGGGAGCACCACGGGGTCGCCGTCCCGCGTGCAGCCGATCATGTCCCCGCCTCGCGTGTAGGCCAGCCCGTGGCGCGAGCTGGGCCTGGAGGCGGGGTCGAAGTCAGGGTGCTTGTGCGCACAGGACGCCTTGCCGTACCCGAGCGCCCGGTAGTACGGGTCCGCGTGCGGGGCCCAGGCGCCGGAGCGCCTTCCGCCTCGCCGCTTCTGCCGGCGAGGCAGCGGCGGCATCGTCGACTCCTCCGGCTCGACGCCGAGGCGCAGCCTCTCCCGGCGCCGCCGCTCCTGCATGGCCTGGCTCTCGACGAAGGCGACGGCTGTGTGGACGCGCATGAAATCGCTGGCCCTGCCTGCCGCCTCCGAGCTCAGCCCTGCCGCCCTGTCCACGTCGGCGTGCAAGTGCGGAGCCGTCGCCGGCGTGCGGGCCAGCAGCCAGGCGCGCAGCTCGTCCGGCAGCGTCCACATTCCCGACGACAGCCCGTCAAGGCGCGACTCCACCGCGCTGGGCAGCGCGAAGCTGTTGTTGCGAGCTGCGGCAGCCGCGGTCGCGCCCTGTGCGCGAGGCACCGGATCCTGCGTACACAGCCGGGGAAGCGGCCGATCCGCCTCGGATCCGCTGCCGCTGCCGCTGCCGCTGCCGCTGCCGCTGCCGCTGCCGCTGCCGCTGCCGCTGCCGCTGCCGCTGCCGCTGCCGCTGCCGCTGCCGCTGCCGCTGTGCCTGCGACAGACGTCGCGCCTGTACATGGCGAGGAGCGTGCCACGGCTGAGCGCGGACACGTTGGGCCACTGCAGCTGGTCCAGGGGCGGCAGCCGCCCCACTAGCCGCCCCTCCTCCGCGCCGACGCTCCACTGCTCGCCGCTCCTCCCCAGCCGCGCCTCCTCCGCGTCCTCCTCTTCCTGGGCGGACTGAACCTCGTTGTCGCGCGCCACCAGCCCCCCGAGGAACCCGTCGACGTCGAAGGCCCCGTGAAGCGCCCGGTGCACCGCCTCGGCGGAGCGGCGCTCCCGCTCCGTCGGCGACCTCACGGCATCCAACAGCTCGGCGTGCGACACGAGCGGGAGTGCGGTCGCGCCGTCGGCTCCGGCGTCGGCGTCGAGGCTGCGAGCGGGAAGAGGGCGAGAGAGGTCCACGCCGGTGGGCTGCTCCACACCGCGGCCGTGGAACGCCGAGTCGCCCGACAGGCCGGCGGGCGCCGCCTCGTCCTGCGTGGGCGCGAGCACCCCTGCAGCCGTTCGCCCTCGGCGGTGGCCGCGCAGCCGCCGCCCCTGCCCGTCCCGGGCAGTTCCCTGCTCCTGCAGGAGCGCTCCGGCGCCGCCGCGCTCCTGCTCGCCGAAGAACTGCGCAGAGTACGACGAGGCAAGGTTGACGTCCGCGCTGGGCGCCACGCCCTCCTGGGACGGCACCGCCGAGCTGTCCCGGCCAATTCCGTGCCACGCCCCGCCCGCGGTGCGGTGCAGCGCCTCGTCGGCCCGCTCCCGCGCCTTCGCCAGCTCCTCCGCGTCATCCCAGGGGCCGCCGACCCCGGCGTCGCCGTGGGCCTCGCCCTCCTCCTCCTCGTCGCCCTCCTCGTCCAGCCACGCGTCCGCGTCCTCCTCGCCGTTGGCGCCGTGGTACCGGCCCTCCTTCCACCCGTCAATCTTTTCCCGGTGCGCCTCGATCATGCCCGAGATGGAGCTCTGCCGATCGCGGAGGCTGCCCATCTCGGGGTGGTGCTTGCGAGGCACGCACTTGCCCCCCAGGCTGCGGAAGCGGGCGCCGCCCGCGGGCGAGGCCGAGCAGTCGTCCTCGTCCTTGGGCTTGAGGTTGTCCTTCATCCCCTTGAGGTCGTCCTCCCAGTTCTGGCGCCGCTTCCAGAACATGTTGGCCTTGCTCGACCCGCGCTCCTTGGTGGCGGACGCCGTGGCGTCCGAGCCCTTCTTGCCAGCGGTCTCAGAGGTCTTCTTCTTGTACTTGGCAACGGGGCCCACGCCGCCCGTGCCAGAGCAGCCGTTCTTCTCGTAAAAGGGCTGGTCGGCCAGCCCGAGCTTGGCGGACCGCATCGGCTGGATGTCGATCTGGAGGTAGTACGCGCGGACGAAGCTGTCGCCGAGGCGCCAGAGGTCCATGCCTGGAATGAGCTGCGCCATGGGCGTGAAGGCGGTCATGCACTGCACGCTGTCGAAGGAGAAGCCCAGGATCGTGTAGTCTTGCCGCTCGAGCTTGAAGCCCGAGCCCATGATGTTAAACGTGATGGACGGGAGAATTTCCAGGTGCTCGCAGGTGAGCGGCGCGGCCACGGCCTCCAGCATGGTCAGCACTGGGATGAGCGGGCCAGACGTGGAGAACGACCCGGTGGTGAAGACGCCACGGCAGAGCGCTGGGATGAGGCACGGGGAGAGGCTGGCCCCGCCGATCTTGAGGCCGGTGATCATGAACATCCACGACGGCGTGAGGAACTTGATGCCGGGGGTCGGCATGATCATCAGCCGCTTCATCCCCGCTCTGGCGAACTGGCCGGGCACGCCGTTGACAAAGTAGCAGCCTCCCGTGTCTCCGAAGAAGAACGCCACCTTGAGCGTGACGCCGCCAGGGAACGCGGGCGGGATTGCCCACAGCTGGAACGTCTTGGGGATGGGCACCGGGACCATGGGGATGGGGTAGAACGTGTTGCCGCAGCGCTGGAAGTCCAGCACCGAGAGCATCGGGTCCATGATGACCATTTGCCACGGCCAGTTGTCCTCCCAGTAGGCTGCGCGACGCATGGCGGGAATGGGACGGCGGGCACTGCAAGGCAGGTCGAGTGGCAAGGCTGCCAAGCGCAGGCATGTCCGCTCCGCCGTTCGCGCGGCGCAACAACGGCATGAACGGGGCGAACGGCGCGCGACGACCAAGCCAGCTCACCGAGGCCGACAGTGCCAGAGTGGTTGAAGGCCATGGGGTTGATCGTCCCCAGGTCCAGGATGCCGAACATAAACGGGGCGCCCATCACAGAGGCACCTGCGGGCCCAACAACGCAGCAGCAGCGCGCAAAGGGAGGAGATCGAGCACTGAGGGCAGAGCGGAGCTCCTTCGCCCGAGCCAAGCGCGGGCCCGCCTGGGCAGCCTCAACGGCGGACAAGCGGCGCTCTCACCAGCGTTGACCATTGTGTGCCCGTTGATCCCCACCATGGAGAGAATCTGGAACAGGCCGGCCTCGAGCAGGTCAATGGGGAACGGGCCCGGCGGGAGGGCGGGGATGAATGCCCCAGCGTAGATCTTGACCTTGGAGCAGCCGACGGTGAAGCAGGCCATGGACATGACCCACGTCGTGGAGGTTGAGGTGTCGATGGTCATCCACAGCTTGCTGCCGCCCACGCTGACCATGGCGTTGTAGTCGGACACCATCTGCGGTCACGAAAAGCACCGCGGCAAAGCATCACACCCCGCAAGCCGTGGCGCGGGCCCGCTGCCGGCACTCGTCAACATGCCATCGCAGCGGCGCCGGCTTGGCCAGCAGCAGCGGACGGCTCACCTCATTTGGCTGCTTCTGGCGGTAGTAGTCAATCTGGCCGTCAGCGCTGGCGCTCTGCGGGTGAGGCAAGGCAATAGGGGGGGTGGGAGGGGACACAGGCGGAGTCGGGGAATGCGACCAACAACACGCTCTCAACGCTTCCAGAAGCGACTCGTGGACGGAGCGCACCGCAGCTGCGTCGGACGCGGCAACCGCGCGCGGCTGGCAGCGCTTTGCAAGCACGCCATCCGTGGCACGCTGTCGCTCGAGAACGAGAGGGCTGGCGCAGGCATGACTCGTCAGCAGGCAGACTCTCGGGGGCGCCACAACGCGGCTCACCTGGGACCCCGGGCCGCACTTCCACCAGTTGCACTTCTTGAGGTGATACTTGTTGGCCGGCCACTCGCACGGGCACGGCTCCTCCGTCGTGGTGCCGTCCTCCTTCCAGTCGTTGGTTGAGTCAAAGTTGTTGGGCGTGACCCAGTCTCCGGGGTCCTCGTCCTTTTGCCTATCCATCTCGTCGCTGTCGATGTCGCGGATGCAGGGGGGCGGCTGGCCAAACTTGCACGGGGGAGTCTTCTCCTCCGGGCGCCACACGCACACGGGGCCCTTGGCCAGAAGCGACGATGTTGGCGCCCAAATGCCCTTTGGACCGCAGTCGCTCCCTTGAACCACAGCGGAGGCGCTATCGGAGGCCGGGCGCGACGCCCCGGGCCTGGCCGGGAGGCCGGCGCCCTCCTGCGCGCTGCCCTTGGCAGCCTTGCCGCTGCCGCCCTGTCCGTTGTCCGCCCCGTCGGAAGCCGCTGCGCCGTCGGAGCCGGTTCCCTCCGGCTGCCCCGGTTCCGTGTCCACGCCCTCCAGGCCTGTCGAGTCTGGCGCCGCCCCAGCGCTGCCCTTGGCCAGCTTGGACCGCACGGCCGACGTGAGGCCGTTCCCGTCCGCCTCACCGGGGCGCAGCTTCCCCAAGGCCTCCAGCGCAGCCCCCACGGCTTCGCGAGAGGCTGGCTCGCGCTCTGCTGGGAAGCCGAACGAGGGCTGCATGGGAGGCGGCGGGGGCGAAAGCAAGTCCTCCGCGCGAGCCCCCGAGATGGCGCCAACCGGTGGCAGGCCAGCGGCGGTCGCGCCGGTCTGAAGGAAGAACGGCCGGCTGGCCCCCTGGAAGGCCGTATCCCCAAAGAGCACCTTGTGGCGGCGGGCGACCGCGGCGCAGTCGCGCAGCGCCGGCTGCTCGCACTGGGCCCGGGTCGTGAACTGCGTGTAGTCGAACGGCACCCCGCCCGGCGGCCGGACGCACGCGTGCTCGCCGGGAAGCTTGGGCCGGTGCGGCGGGCTCTCGCAGGGCTGCTTCTCCCTGTGCCGGAAGCAGGGGTACACGGGGTCGTTGCTGCCGGGCGACGTGGTGCAGCGCCCCCCGCCCTCTGACCGCGCCTTGGGGTCGATGCACTCCTGCCTGGTGCGGAACTGCGTGAAGTCCATAACGGGCCGGCCAACCGTGTTCATCCCGGGGCCGCGCTTGTCCTTGGGCGGCAGGCACACGCCGGGCGCCAGGCAGGCCTCCCTGGAGCGCAGCTTGGGGTCGGAGCACTTGCCAGCGGCCAAGCATGCCGCCTTGCTCTTGAAGCGCGGGTCGGTGCAGCCGGCGAACTTGACGCGCCTCGCGCCCGGCGTCCAAGTGTGCTCCGCCGAAAACAGACACGGCTGGCCGCTCATCGACACCGAGCGCTCGCAGGCGGCAGGGTCGTCGCGCCGGACGTCGTCGCAGCTGCACTCGCCCACCGACTCGCACTCCCTCCGCGTCAGCAACGCGGGGTTGCTGCAGGTGCCCGCGACCACGACCCCCTTGGACGTGACCTCCCCGTGGCCCCCCTTGTTGAACAGGGGGTCGGCGTTGAAGCCCACCACGCCGTCGTGCAGGGCGGAGCCGGTGTCAGCCACGGCAGCCTGCAGCGCGTCCTTGGCAGAGCCGCACGACGGCTCCGTGGGGTCGAGCGACCCCACGCACCGCACGACCACCACTCCCGACGACGCCGACGCTGAGAGCACCGTGAGCCGGTGCGCCGGCACGCCGGTCGCGCCCTCGACGTCCGAGGCTACGGAGGCGTCGAACGCTGGGCGCGCGCCGAGCGCGAGCGGGAACGGGACCGGGGTGTCGGCCATGGACCGCGGGTCGAGCCGAAGCGCCATCAGCACGGGCGCCTCGAGGCGGATCGTGCCCGGGACGCCAGGCTGCTTGCCTTCCGGGCCCCGGCGCCGCACGAGCGGAGAGAGGGTGGAACCGCGGTCCGGCGTCACTCGCACGTCGATGTCGAAGCCGCCGGCAGTCTCGGGCGACCACGCCACCGGGGCCGCCGCCAGCACGCTGCGCTCCGGCGCTGAAAGGTCCTCCGAGGGCGGAGCGGACCCGCGAGACGTGGCCCCCGCGCCCCCGAGCGTGCCCGCAGACCTTGCGGCGGGCGAGGCGTCGTCGGCGCCCTGGCCTGCGTGGAGAGGCGCGACCAGGGCCTGGAGGCCCACTGCAACGGACACTCTGCTGAGCGGGAAGGACCGCTGAGGGCGGCCCGGCGCCTCTGCCGCGACCAGCATGGTGGCGCTCAGATCAGGCGCGACGAAGGTGACGGCGCCGCCCGGCCCGCCGTCCTCCTCCGCGAGGAAATCCTCTTCGGGGGCGGGCATGGTGGACCCCGGCACAGCGCCGCCCAGGTCGTCGCCGCCCCAGGACGCCCGCACCACAACCGACATGGTCTCGACGCCAGCGGCGTACCAGCTGACCGGGGCAGCCTGCCCGCCCCAGGCAACGCGGTCCGGGACCGCCCGCCCTCCGTACACAGCTGCGTGCGCGCCCACCGGTCGGACGTTTGCCCGCGGCTGGGCCGCTGCGGAGCCCGGCAGGTGAGCCAACCCCGCTCCCGTCGTCGGGCCGCCCGGCGGCAGGGCCGCAAGCGCCGACGGCGGCCCTCCCCCGGCCACGTGAAGCGACGGCAGAATGTCCTTGGGTACGACTTCGCGCGACTCCGCCTCGGCCGCCGCCGCCTCCTCCGCCGTGGCGCCCTGGGGCGGCGGCGGGAGCGGAACGTCCAGCGTGAGCGCCACAAGAACGCGTCCCAGCCGCCGGGCGTCGCCGCCCCCCCGCATCAGCGCCGGGGAGGGCGCCGCGTCGCCTGCCACTCGACGGCTCTCGGCCAGCGTCCGGGCGTACGACGTGGCAAAGGCCTCTGCGCTCAGCGGCGCGAACAGGGTTCCGCCGCGCAGCCCCAGCGAAGGCGGAGCAGCGTGGGCCGGGAGCCGGCGGAGCAACCTGTGGTCCGGTGCCCCGGCCGTGTCGCGGAAGCGGGCCGCTGGCGCCAGCAGACCGGCGTGGTACGAGGCGTGGTCGTGAACGGCGGCGGTAGGAGTTCCCAGCCGCCGGCGACCAGCGGTCCCCGCCCCGGCAGCAAGGTGCTCGGATGCAGACGCCACCTGCAGCAGGGACGCAGGCAGCACCGCGCCGACGGCCCCAAACGTGCCGCGGTCGGCAGACCCAGCCACGTGCCGCTGCGAGGGCGACGCAGCAAACGCCGGCAGCAGCACCAGCGGCAGCGACGCGTCGCGCATGAGCGACCTAGCGGCCCGCGCGGAGAGCACAGCGTGCGCCGCCACCGCCTTGGGCCCGCCCAGCTCCCGAACCAGGTCCGGGGTGAACGTCGAGGGCTGGCGCCAGACGTCCACCTCCCAGCCGCGGCCGGCGCCGTCATCGGTCACTCTGAAGTTTGCAAGTCGGCGGGCGTCGGCGACAGCCTCGCCGTGCTTGCGACCGACCACGCTGGCGGCCGCCGTCACGCGGTGGAACCACAGCGAGCCCCCGGCGCCGGCCCGCCGGTGGGTGGCGTCGAGCGCAGACAGCGGCAGGTCCGCAAACCACAGAGCCGAGCCCTCGGCCTTGACCGGGCGGAGCGGAACAGACAGCAGAGCCAGCCTGCCGGCGCGCAGCCGGCCGCCTGGACCGGGGCGGGAGGGC
The DNA here is from genome assembly GCA_008330645.1 of Cafeteria roenbergensis. NCBI lineage: Eukaryota > Bigyra > Bicosoecida > Cafeteriaceae > Cafeteria > Cafeteria roenbergensis. Next base: position 145,262 of record VLTN01000003.1, on the reverse strand, counting down.
TCTGCCGCATCGTCCCCACCGGCGGTGCCGTCGGCCGAGCGGGGCTGCTGGGGCGCGTCCACGGGCACCTCCACCTCCGCCCGCAGCTCGCCTACCCGCACGCCGAGAGCCTCCCCCCGCCCAAGCGCCGCGCGTAGCGCGGACGGGAGCGATGCCGCCTTTGCGCCGGACAGGTGCAGCGGCGCCGACGCCAGCGGCCCGCGGTAGTAGCAGCGGACTGCGCCCGCATCGGGAAGGGCCGGGCCTGGCAAGTCCTCGGGCGTCGACGTCGTCGCCTGCGCCGTGGCTGCGTGCGCGGCCAGGTCCGCCCCGTCGCGCCCCAAGGACGACTTGGCGAGGCTCCCCATTGCCGCGTGGGCCAGCGCCGTGGCGTGGGCAGAGCCGTGCGCGGCCGCCGTCTGCAGGAGCGAAGCCTGCAAGGTCGAGGCGCCGCCGAACGCCGCGTCAAGCGCGGCGTCGAAGGCGGGTGAGCGGGAGAGGGACCCGAGGCTCGTGACGTCCACGCCCAGGCCGCGGAGGGCGCTCCTGGGAAGCGCGGTGCCGCTACCGGCAGCAAGCTGGCGCAGCCGCAGCAGCGCCTTTGCGGACTCTAGCGACGATGAGGAGGAGGAGGACGAGGAGGAGGCAGAGGTGGAGTTGGTGCTCCCGCCAGACGTGTCGCCACGGGCTTCAGCGCCGTCCCCGGCCCGAATCCGGTCGAGACGCGCTCGCTCGCGCCTGGCTTCGAGCGCCGTCCGCCACCCGCGCGGCGCGACCACGCAGCCGAACCGCCAAGCGGACTCGCCGTCGAAGCCCAGCATCACGCTCGCCGGCCCCAGGCTGCCCGCCTGGTCCCCTCCCCCCGCAGCCGCGCCCGCGCCGCCCGGTGCGCCCCCTGCCCCGGCGCCGCGAGGGTGCCCTCCAGCGACGCGATCGGAACCCATGGCCCAGCGGTCTGCGCGAAGGGGCTGCCACTCCTGCCCGTCAGCGGATGCTGTCACGAGGAAGGCGCCGGCGGGGACTGGCGGGAGCACTGCGTCCATGCTCTGCCCGGCCGCGCGGTGAAACCGCGGCAGAGCCCTGGTCACGGTGTCCCCAACGCGCAGACGCAGCGGCGTTTGCTCCGCGATGAACAGGCTGTCGGGTCGGACGCGCATGCTAGCAGCGCCCGCGCCGACGCCCGCAGCCTGCAGCGGGCCGCGAGCCGCAGCGCTCCCGCCGAACGCGGGCAGGGCCGCCGATGCCGACCCGGGCAGCCGGGCGAGCGCGGCGGCCGAGAGCAGGCCGAGGGGCGAGAACCCCGCCGCCGTGGCGTTCGCCACGCGAAACCGCACGCGGGTGGGCTCTGCCGAGCTGAGAACCGCCTTGGAAGCCGCAATTGGCGCGACGCGCGGCACGTAGCGCAGACGAGCCGCGGCGGCGTGGGCGGCCAGGGGGTGAGAGGCCGGCCTGTGGCCGGCACGGGGCACAGAGGCAGCCGCCGCGGCCGCCACGGCGGCGGCCGAGGAGCTACCTCCGGGGAGGGGGGAGACCCTGGCCAGCACGACCACGCCGCCGTCGGCGCCTGACAGGGCGTCCCCGCCCGGCACGCCCGCGGGAATCCGCGCGTCGGCTGGGAGCAGGCGCCGCGCCGCTGCCTCCAGCTTGGGGTAAGCAGCCCTCTCCCTCGCCCCCGCGGCATCCATGGCGCGAGACACTGCGCGGCGCGGCGCGGTGAGCAGCAATGCCACCGGCACCGAGGCGTGAGACGCGAGGGGCGCAAAGTGCCCCGCGCGCTCCGCAGCGCCGCTCCGGTCGCTCGCGCCCCGCTGCACGAACGAGGCGCCCAGCGGAGGGCCCGCCCTCTCGGCCTCTGCGCGTGTGCCCGCGAATAGCACCCCGGACCTGGCAGCCGCCCGCTCAGCGCCAAACACGAAACCGCTGGCCTCCATAGCGCGACGCACAGGTCCCGCGCGGCGAAGTGCCTCGGCGACCAGCTCTGCCGCTCTGCCACCGCCTCCGGCGGCAAGGTCGGCGCTGCTGCCCGCAGTGCCCTCGAGCGCCGCTCGCGTCCCGCGGTCCACAGACGCGTTGGCGGCGCCGCGCGAGTCGAATGCAAAGCGGGGTCCGCCCGCCAGCGACGCTGTCGCCGCTGCGGCGAGCGACGGCACCTGGCAGGACACGACGGCGTCGCCTCCCAGCGCTGCCGCCACGTCCTGGGCGTGCTGCTCGCCGGCCAGCGCGCCTCCGGCGGGCGCTGAGCCGGCCAGGCTGGTCCACGTGGCCGGCACGGGCAGGTCCCCAAACACGCACCACACGCTCGCTTCTCGGTGTCGCCCGACGCGTTTGTCGCCGTCGCCGTGGATGCGAACGCCGGCGGCGCGCGCGGCCGCCCGCAGGGCCCCGGCGGCGCCCCACACGGCCATGCGCGTGCCGCCCTCCATCGGCGCGGTCTCGGGCACGAAGCGGGGCGTCGCGGCCGCGCCGTCCTCAGAGGCCCTGGCCACAGCGCCCTTGCAGGCTCTGCCGAGCGAAGAGGCGGGGTCAGACGCTGCCCCGCTCTCGCACAGCTCCGCAGCCTCGACGTCGCCCGCGGGCACCGCGTACACGGCGCTTCCTCCGGCCCCGCTGCGGGGGCCGGGGAGGCTTGCAGCGGGCCCGTCGCCCTCGCCCCCGACGGCGGTCCAGTCCACGCCAGAGTTCACGCTCACCTCCAGCGCAGCGCGCACCACCAGCACGGGGGCGCCCCTCCCCAGCGCGCCCGTGGCGGCGTCCGCTGCAGCCTGCCCGGCCCCTGCAAGCGAGCGCAGGCCGACCCCCTCCCACCCCGCCACGGCAAGCACAGCGGCAGCCTCCCGCTCGCTGAGCGGCGCCGACGGGTCTGCAGCGTCGCCCTTGGGCTCTGCCTCCGTCGTCTGCACCGAGGCGGCGAGGAGGGCCTCCCCGCCAGCCGCCAACGGGCCAGACGCCTCCGCCGCCGCCGCCGCCGCCGCCGCCGCCGATGCCGCCGAAGCCAGCTCGCTGAGCGACGGGGTCGGGCAGAGCACCGCGCCCGCGTCAGGACCAGCTCCTGCGACGCCCTCGACCTCAACGAGGCCAGCGAACCGGCAGCGCAGCGCGCCGGGAACGCCGCTGGCAAACGCTCCAGCGCCGAGCGGCGCGCTGGCAGACGCCACAGTTGTGACCCCGCCCTCGTCGCCGACGTCGACAGGCAGAGCCGATGAGGCGCGCGGGTCCACAAGAGAGTCGCGCGCCGACACCACAGGCCGCAAGGGCCCGCCCGCCACGCTGGCCCCAAACGGGGCGCCGCTCCCCACCTGCGCCTCAGCCGCGGGGTGGGGGGTCTGCAACGACGCCTGCAGAGCAGGGCGGACCACCCGGATCACGCCGCCGCCCTCCACAGGGGCAGACGGGCTGCCCGCCACCGCGAGCGCGCCTGCCGTCAGCGCGGGCTGGTACTCGAACGTCAGCGGCCGGCGGCCGTCCGCCTCGGCCGACTGCGCCCAGGCGCCGCTGCTGCTGCCGCCGGGCGCGTCGCCCAGCGGGCCCATCCACGACTGCCCTCCGTCCATAGACACCGCCAGCGCAGCGCGGCCGGCCCTGCCGCCCTGCGCCGCCGGAGCGCGGCACTCCAGTCGGTGCCTGCCCGGCAGAGCCCCCGGGCCGGGCTGCAGCAGCTTGTTCCTGCGCCGGGCTCGCTGACGGCTCACAGCCGCATCGAGGGCAGGCCGCGCCGTGGCGACCTCCGCACGGCGCTGCAGCAGCGACTGCGCGGGGTGCACCCCCCCGTCCCCGTCAGACCCGTCGCCCACGAAGCTCCGGCGCATCGACGCGAGCGACTCCCCGTGCGCCCGCCACTGCGCCGCTCGCTCCGCCTCCAGGTCCCACAGCGTCCAGTTCAGCTTCCCGGACCGGAGCGCAGCCAGCTCCGTGAGCCCCATGCCCTCCACCCACCCCGCAGAGGCGTCATGGCGGCTTCCGACCACCGCCGCGTCGCCAAGCTCCGCCGTGTGGGACTTGAGAGCGTGCGCTCTCAGCCTGTCCGCCAGCGAGACCGCGCCGCCCTTGGCCGCCGACGCCACCTCCAGCGCGCCCAGGTGGCGCTCGCGCCCCGCAGCCGCGTGCTGCAGCAGCGCCGCTCCGGCCGCGGGACCCCACGCGGAGGCGCTGGCATGCAGCTGCTCAAGGGCCTTCCTCCGCTCGGCGGCCTCCTCCGCCGCGTGGCGCCGCCACGTCCCAACGGCGTCCGCGGTCTCGTCGTCCCACCCGCCGGCTCCATCGGCCTCCTCGTCGTCCCACCAGCCGCTCCGGAACGCCGCGGGCACCGCCACGGACCCGAACCTGCACATGAAATCCCTGCCCCCGGCGATGCCCACAGCAAACACCGTGACGTCCGTGCCGCCCACAGCGGGCCCGGCCAGCGGCGAGGCGTGCAGCAACACCATCGCGGCGGCCATGGGGTCCCCTCCCTGCGGCGACGCCGACGTCGGCGCCACGGCGTACGCGTGCGGGTGCGGGTGGATGAACAGCGCCGACGAGGCGGCGATGGAGCGCACGCCGGGGGCGCCGGGCCCGCTGCGCGGCTGCAGCTGCGCCCAGAGCAGGTCGGCGCCCTCGTCCATATGCCGCTCCAGCTTGTCCGCCGCCTCTGCGCTCAGGGCAGCCCAGGCGGCAGGCCCGGCAAGCAGCTCAGCCGGGATCTCGGGGCGCAGCCCCGCCGTGGGGTAGACTGGGTCCATGCCGCGGCGGGGGTCGAACGGGTCGGCCACCTGCCGCGACAGCGGGAAGAAGAAGCTGCCGTCGAACGATACGGCGAGAGCGGCTCTGCCGGGCTCGAGCCGGTCCGGGAGGGACCCCACTGCGCGCAGCAGCACCCAGGCAGAGCCGTCAAAGGCCCCGGCCGCGCCCGCGGCGCTCAGCTGGGGCCGGCTGAGCGGCATTGCAGCCGCGCCCTGGCCCGTGGTGACAACGCCAGCAGAGAGCACTGTGTGGGTCACCACGGGCAGCATCCGCACCACGGCCCTCCCGGCAACGCGGAGGCGGACCACGCAGTCCAGCGGGGGCGGGTTGGACGCCGGCACGGCCAGCGTCAAGGTGAGCGGGCTCCCGACAGCGGCCGAGGCGGGGAGGCCGGCCGCCAGCACGGAGGGGGCGACGAAGCGGAAGATGGCCGCGGCGGCATGGCCGGCGCCGGCAGCCCCCTGCGCGCGCGCTGAGCCTGGCGGGCATGGGCTGTCAAAGGCGTGCAGCGTGGCCGCCAGGGGAGCGCGGGTGGACGCGAGGACCCGCCGCCTGGGCGCGGACGCCTCCCCCCCCTGCCCAGCGCCGTCCTCCGACTCCCCGTCGGCGACCACGCACGCGTCGCCGGCGGCCAGCGGCAGGGTCTGGAACGTAAAGGGGAGGTCCGAGAGCACCTTGCCGCCCACCACCGGCCGGAGCGCCGCGCCGCTCACGGGGAACCTGCTCCCCCCCGCGGCCGTGCTAAGCGGCGGAGTGACACACACGATGGAGAACGTTGGCGGGAGGAACGACGTCAGCGCTGACGTCAGCACGTCGCCCGCCGGCTGCCTAGCCCCGGCCGCGGCGGGCCTGGACGCAAGCACGCTCTCGAGAGCCTCCGCGTCAAGGGGAGGGCCCCACTCGATTCGGCCGGGCAGCCGCGCCGCTCCGAGCTCGCACCCCACGGTAACGGCGCCCCCAGCCGCCAGCGGCACCGTTCGCGAGAGCAGCAGCACGTCCGCTGCGCGCGGCCGCGCCTGCGGGGCCTCGCCTTGCCCCTCAGCCCGAGCCGAGGCCGAGGTGCCCGTTGCGTTGCCGCCGTCGCTGGGCGCCAGCAACAGCGTGACCGGGAGGCCCGAGATGGTCAGCGGGGTTCCCCCGGCGGCCGGGCCGGACGTCGGGCTGAAGGCGACGGTGGTGGCTGCGGCCTCGGCGCCCTCCCCCAGCGCGGTGAGGTTCACGAAGGAAGGATCGTGGATGCGAAGGGGCTTGGAGGCGGGGGTCCAGTCCTCGCCGTTGAAGCTCACCGCCACGCTCACTTCGAGCGGCGGGTGGCCGATGACGCCGCCGAGGCGCAGCGGTGCCCGCGCGGGGCGGGCGGCGGGCGCGGGGCGGAGGGCCTGCAGGCCGCACCGCGGCATCTTCTCCCGAAGGAACACCCCAAAGGTGGCGCAGGTGAACCGGGCCACCTCGCAAGGGCTGCCGGGGGCGGGCCGGTTGGCGGACCGGCGACCGTACTCGGGAAGCTCCTCCGGCCGCCGCGCCGCCGACCACTGCTGGTGCGACAGCGGGCTCCCCGGCCCGGAATCCGAACGTGGTCCGCTGGGGGTACCGAGTGCTCCCGCGCCGGGCGGCGCGGCGCCCCCGGCCTGGCTGGCCCCTCGCTGCAGCAGAGCCTGGTCCGGGCCGCCCGTCGCAGCGAAGAAGGCCTCTACGCCCATGGGCCCGCTCTCCGGGCACCCGAGCGAGTGGGCAGCCTCCACCGCGTGACCGGCGCCGTGCAGGTCCCTTCCCAGCACCGCCGCGACCGCCCCGCCCTCGCACGTGGCGTTGACGAGCTCCAGAGTGCTGAGGCAGAGCCTGCTCACCAGCTCGTCGCGCTCCTGCAGCTCCGAGGCCGGGGTCTCGGACAGCGCCTTGGCGGCCGCGTACACGGTCTGGAGCGGCGCTCTGAGCTTGGCAGAGGCGCGAAGCAGGCCCTGACGCAGCGCCGCCAGCCGAGCCATCTCCGGGGACGTCAGCGGGTGCAGGCTGGTGTTGGAGGGGAGGGGCACGGGCTTGAGCCGGCCCATGGCCGCGCCAGCCAGCATCATCGCGTCGGTCCCGAGCTCGGTCGAGGAGGGCAGCGGCCTCGCGGAGCGCGCCTGGGCGTCGAGCGCGTGGGCCGCCAGGTCTGGCCCCAGCGCAGCGCGCAGGGCCGCTGCGTCGTGGTCCTGCGCGGAGCGCGGGCCTGGCCCCGTCAGGTTCGAGCCCATCAGGCCTGACGAGAGCGACGAGAGCGACCCCACGTCCGACGCGTCGCTCACAGGCCTCGCGCCAGCACCATCGCCGAGCACCGTGTCCTCCGGCGACGGCCGGCCGCGCGCCTCGCCGCCTCCGCCCGCTCCGCCCGCCCCTCCCACCGCCGAAGCCAGCGCGTCGGCCAGCGTGAGGGGCGGAAGCTGCCCGTCCCTGTTGAGCGGGCCCCAGCCGCGGCCGGCCGGCCCAAAGTGCCCGTCGCTTGCGCGGTCGTAGCGAACCCACCCGGCGCCTGTCCTGTCCGGCGGCGGCGGCGCTGGCGACACCCGTGCGCCCGACCGCACGAACCCGCCCGCGCCCGCCCAGGGCACCGACGGGGCCGTGCCCGCGCGCGACAGCCGCTCCTCAGAGCCCGAGTCCTGCAGGTCCGACGCCGCGTCACTGGACGGCGGGCTTTGCCCCGCGGACGCCCCCTGCCGCTGCAGCAGCGAAGGCGCTGCCGCCTGCTGCGGCCGGGCCTGGCGCTCGGGCGTCGCCGCGGCGGCGGCCACCAGACGGAGGCCGGGCGGCAGGGAGGCAGGGTGGGCCCGCCAGCCGGCTGGGAGCAGCTGCTCCGACGGCGGCACGATGCAGGCCACCGAGCGGAACCCGTCGTCCCACGCCCCGCGGACCACCACGCTGCCGGGCCCGGTCGCAGGGCCGAAGCGGCACATCGGAACGGCCCCGCGCGGCGGCGCCACGTCGAGAGGCACTCGCACCGCCGAGTCCCCCGCCGCGCTCGCTGCGGGCGGGGCCGGGGCCCCCGCCGAGGGCGGAGCGAAGAACTCAAAGGAGAGGTCGGTGCCAGCCAGCACGGCGAGCGCCTCGGGCACCGGCGCGCGCGGCGTCACAGGCTTGGTCGGGTCGCGAGCGTCTGCCTTGCTGACGAAGGTCCCCTTTGCCGCCGATCGCGTTCTCGACCGCTCCTCGTCCTCCGACAGGCTCTGCTCGAGCGACTCCGTGGCTCTGCCGAGCGCAGCAGGGAGGGCCGACTTTGGGATCATGCCCTCCAGCTTGCTCCTCAGGGCCGCGACAGCGCGGTCGCGCCTGACGCTGGCAGTGGCGCTGGAGAGAGCGTCGACCCCGTCCCCAGCTTGCTCGCCCCCGTCGGCCCCATCGCCGCCGCTGGCAACAGCCTCACGAACGAGAGACGAGTCGCCCCAGCCCGCAGGCACCACGCGAAACCGCACGCTCCCGGGCACAGCGTGGATCGGTGACAGGCACACGAGCGTGTCGAGGCCCAGCCCGCGCGAGTGCGGCGCGGGGCGCGGCGCGTGCATTCTGGCCAGGGCGGCCAGCCGCGCGGCCTGGGGCCCCTTGACCCCGCCGCGCTCAAGCTCCCGCAGCGTCGCCATGCGCACCACCCCGTGCTCGCCCCCGCTCCCGCCGTGGCCCGGGCCGGCCGCCGCGAAGGCTTGCAGCAAGGACGCGTGCTGCTCGTCGTGGAGCCGCCGCGCGCTCACCCCGCTCGGGTCCGTCTCCGGCACGCCCGCATGGTGGCTGCCGTCGGTGTCCCGTGCCGCCGTAGCAACGCCGCCGCCGTGGCGCCCGTGCCCGTCTGCGGCTGCCAGCTGCACCAGGCTGGCGTAGATCTCACGGGCGCCGCCCGCCCCGGCGCCCCCCGCAGAGGAATCCCCGTCGCCCGGCTGACGCCCCGCCGGCCCCGCCTCTTGCTCGCCTGCGGGCGCGTGAAGCTCCACTGCCCGCTCCAGCTCTCGCAGCGACATGAAGCCCCTGCCACGGCCCCCGCTGCGCCACGCCGCGTCGAGTAGCCTCGAGCTTCCCCCTCCCTCCCACCGCGCTCGCGCTCGCGAATCGAGCCCGGCAGAGCTCGGGGCCGCCTCGTGCTGCGAGCCGTGCCAAGAGGCCAGCTGCAGCAGCACGGGCGTCGGCTCGCCTTGGTCGCCCCTGGCATCAGGCTGCGCAAGCCGCGCCCCCGGGACGCCGTGCCTCCCGGCAGTCGAGCTGTTATCCGTCCGCTCCCGCAGTGGCGCGTGCGCCGCGTGGCTGGGACCCAGCCAAGGGCCGCTTGCGGCCGTGTGCGCGTCCGCCGCCGCCCCCTCGTCGCCCCACACCTCCGACACCAGCACGGCAGGAACCCTCCTCGACCCGAACACGCAGTCGTAGGGCACCGCCCTGGAGAACCGCCCCTGCACGAAGACGCGCGTCCCGCCCACCGAGGGCCCTGCCAGCGGCGCCACGCGGCTGACGCGCGGCAGGGCCAGCGCCGGAGAGTAGAGCCGGAACGGCGAGGGAAGCGTGGCCGTGTGAGAGAGCCGGTCCGCGTGGTGGGACACGATGGCGACCGTGAGAGACACGTCCCACGCTGCGACGGGGATGGCCTCCGCAGACGCGTTGGACGCGCCTGCCGACGCCGCAGGGCCCGTGTGAATGGGCGGGACCACGCACGTGACCACGCCCGTTCCGGGGTGGAACGTGGCTGGGGAGGTCGCCGTGCCAAAGGCGCAGCGATACACATCGCCGCCGTCCAAATTGCGCCCGAACACGGTGATCATCGTACCGCCTGTCAACGGGGCGGCCGCGGGCGCCACGTGCGATACATGGGGGCGCTTATCTGCGGCGGGCAACTCAGAGACAGGCCCGGGGGCACGAGAGCAGACGGCGCGACTCGGGAAGGCATGGCGGCAGCGGCGGCGGCGACCAAGTCTGCCCCCAGCTCCGAGCGCGCAAGCACGAGCGCTGCCGTGAAGGAGGGCGCGCGCCTGGCGCCTTTGCTCTCACCAGCGTGCGCGGCTAGCCTGGCCGCGTGTTCGGGCGAGGTTGCTGAGCGAACTTTGAGAGAGTTGGCAAGCTCCAGCACCTCCTCGTGGCTGCGCTGCCTGCGCCGCAGCTGGAGAAGCACGCTTCCGGAGTCGCTGTACTGCCTGTGCTCGATGGGCTCGTGCCTGGCGCGATGAGCCGCCGCCATCAGTTCTGCGCGCGCGCTCGAGCCCTCGCCGAAGGCGCGGTCGAGCGCCGAGAGGTCAGCTGGCGCCGCCAGCACTGCCATTGCGAGCAGCAGGAACGTGGCCAGCCAGGCGCCAGTCACGCCCGCCATGGCAGCCCGCGCAAGGCGTCGGTGCGGCCGCAGCGCCGGCTGCGGCGCGCAGTGAGCGACCGAGCGGCTCTGCTGGTGCGGCAACTCGCTCGCGCACGCGTGCGTGTGCTCCCAGGGGCGAGCGCTGCCGGCAAGAGCCCCTGCGACAGTTGCGAGCATCGAGCAACCCTGTGGCCGAGGGCCAGCTGCTAGGGTGCCCTTTGCATGCGTCCGCTGCAGTGGCGGGTGACAGCATTTTTGGCCGGCAGTCTCTCGAACCGACCAACGCGACGGTGCACGCACGCACAAACCGCCTCACAATGGGTTTGCGGCGTCGTGACGGGAAAGGCGAGCTCAGCCGCGTCCACGAGTCTGGCGCGCACGAGCACCCCGGCGTTTCCCCCAACCAACCCCCCTTCAAGCGGCACTGTTTTTCGCTTTGGTGAAGGCAGCAGGGCGTGTGCGGCACGGCGCGTCGGCTGGGGGACACTTCACCACCGGAAGAGCGCATTCTAACGCCGCACCAACTCACACGCAACACGGCGCAACCGAGGCTGCGACAGCTTTCGCCGGCAGCACTTCTGCTGTGCCCAATGCACCTTGTCTGAAGCACCAGTACTGCAGCACCTGGGCTGAAACTCGGCAGCGCGGATGGACGGTACCGCCGCGCGGGTACGAGTCAAATCGCCTCTCCTCCAACCGGCGACCGGACTGCTCAGCCGGCAAGGGGGAAGATCATCTCCCGGCCGCAGGCCTTGATCACGCGCACCTCGCACTCGCCCTTCTCGAGGAACTCCTCGTGCACCTTCTTCTGGTGCTCGTACTTCTCGATGTCGAGGTTGAGGTCCTCGCGGGTCTCGCCCTCGGCGTCCATGAGGGTGGCGAACATCTCGGGTCCGACGTCGATGATGGTGTAGTTGGTGGTGGTCACAACCTGCGGCGATCGGTGGCACCCACAAGCAGAGGCTCCGAGCGGGCTTCGGTGAGACGGGCAGAGCGGCTTCCACACGTGTGACCATGGCGCGCGCCCCCGCGCGGGAGGCAGGCCGGTGGACTGGGGCGGGGGCACCGCCGGGCGAGGCACAGCGCAACGGGAACGCTTCAGCTCACGGGAGCCTCCATGTTGTGGGAGGTGGGGGAGATGTCCATGTGCTTGCTGCCCTCGAAGATGTCGATGCCTGCGAGAGAGGGAGAGAGAGAGGGGGGGGGGGAAGGGGGGCGGCCACCGTGAGGAGAGGGATCGCAAGGGTGGAAGCAAAGCAACCCGGCCTGCGAGCCTGCCCGGCGCGGGCAGCGACCGGAGAGGAAGGAGACCGCGCTCACCGGTGATGTTGGCCTTGGCGTGACCGTGCTTGCCGGTCTGCGCAGCGGATGGGACGGGCGCGCGCGAGAGGAAAGGGCGCAGCTTCAATTGCGGCGGCGGCTCTGCAGCGAGGCACGGGCGGCGCTTCTTTGCGCGCCTGCGTCCGGGCCAGCAGCCTCGCTTTCCGGGCGACCCTTGGGCCAGCGCCGCAAGCGAAGCGAAAATCCGGGCTCGGGGAGAAGTCCGGGTCTCCAAAACTGCCCACGGGGACTGGAATCGCGAGGAGTTGCTCGCCGCGTGCCAAGACAGAACCACCAGCGGAACTGGGGGTCACGCGAACCGCTCACCTTGGAGGTGGTCACCTGCGCCCAGAGCGAGGCCGGGAGGAGCGGAGCAACAGAGGATGGACAAAGGGCTTGGTGCCGCGACCTGGAAGCAGCGAGGGGCGCGAGGGAGCCGCGGGCAACTGCGGCAAGGCCGAAATCGGCGAGCGTCACGGAAAGGTGCCAGGACTCACCTCGATAACCTTGCAGGGGTGCTCCTTGATCATCACGTGGCCGCCCTTCTTCACCTCTCCGGCGCGGATGGGGATAACAGCGGAGGCACCGGCGTCAGCCATGTCGATAACTTTTGGGTGGTGTGTGCCAAGGCCGCTGGAGCGCGCAGATCAGTTGCACAAACCTCGAGGCGGCTTGCAGAGCCTCCTTCTTCGTCGATCGCACTCGACTCCGGCGGGCTTGCTCATTCCGGCTGCGACCTCCGAGGGTTGGCTGCCCCACAGCCTTGGAGTCGGTTGCCTCGCGTCCTTGCCGACTGCTGCAGGCTGCCGCCCTGGTTGCTCGGGTGTGCGCCATCGCCTGGGATGCAGGGGCGCGTGTGCTGTGCGTGGCTGGGGTGTGGGAGCTGGCGGGAGGCAGGGGCTGCGCGTGTTGGGTGATAGGGCGCGTTCGCGCTGCGGCAGTCCACCGGAGCACCCAAGCGCGCGCAAAGCCACGTCGCGCGCCTGTCCGCGTCGGATGTGGACGCTTGACCAAGCGCGTGGCGCACTGCCAGGCCCGCCTTCGAGGTCCGCAGCGAGGCGGCCACCGGGAACCGCTGCGCCGACGCCAAGCAGGCAGCTCAGCCGGCAAGGGGGAAGATCATCTCCCGGCCGCAGGCCTTGATCACGCGCACCTCGCACTCGCCCTTCTCGAGGAACTCATCGTGCACCTTCTTCTGGTGCTCGTACTTCTCGATGTCGAGGTTGAGGTCCTCGCGGGTCTCGCCCTCGGCGTCCATGAGGGTGGCGAACATCTCGGGTCCGACGTCGATGATGGTGTAGTTGGTGGTGGTCACGAACTGCGCCGGGAGGGGCAGAGGGCCGAGCACAGGGCCGAGGCGGTGGCGGGCTGGGTTGCATCGACGTTGAGGCAGCCGGCCCGGGGCCGGCAGCACGTGCGCGTAGCGTCACTCACGGGAGCCTCCATGTTGTGGGAGGTGGGGGAGATGTCCATGTGCTTGCTGCCCTCGAAAATGTCGATGCCTGCGCTCCGAAAGCGGCAAGGAGGGGAGGGAAGGGAGGGGGGCGCAGCGCTCTGAAGCGGCAACATGTCACGCAGCGTCGTCGCCCTCTGCCGGCCGCCCTGAGGCACCGCCCGAAGCGAGAGGGAGCTCACCGGTGATGTTAGCCTTGGCGTGGCCGTGCTTGCCGGTCTGCGGAGGCACACCTCGGCCGAGAGGGCGGAGCGAGCGGACGCGACGGTCAGCAAATGCCGGGCGCGCATCAGTCGAGCCAGCTCTGCGCCCTAGGCGGCCTCGCCGGGCCCAAGCGGGCCGGGGCCCAATTGCGCCATAGCGAAAGGGCCAACAATTCCCAAGTCCACGTGTGGGGGCAGCACCGGAGCCGGGGCGCGCTGTGGGGTCGGGCCGAAAACGCGGCGCCCAAGCCCGAGATCCCTGTCGGAACCGTTGTCGGAACCGGGGGGTGTGGCACCACGCCTCACCTTGGAGGTGGTCACCTGCGCAGAGCGGAACCAATGGGCAGCGAGCCGCGTTCGGAGAGGGTGGGGATCGGCCCATGGGGCTCGGCTGCCCGGGCGCGCGCGCGGCGGCGCGGCGAAGCGAGAAAGTCTCAGGTTGGCTCTCTCCTGCAACGTCGCTTACCTCAATGACCTTGCAGGGGTGCTCCTTGATCATCACGTGGCCGCCCTTCTTCACTTCGCCGGCGCGGATGGGGAACACGGTGGAGGCGCCCGAGTCAGCCATGTTTCGATCGAAGGAGGCTTTGGCAGTGTGGGCCCGTCCGTGTCGACGCCGGCACTGCTGGCAGAACCTCGTCGCGCTCTGCCGCCAACTGCGGCCGCCAGAGTCGCCGCGTCGGCTCTGCGGACCCGCAGCAAACCGATTTGGAAAGCCCGGGGCAACCACACAACGGGGCGCGGGGCACGCGCTGCCTGGCGCTCACTCGGCCAGCAGCTCGGCGTCTAGGCCCGTGAGTTCTTGAATCAAACCGGACACCTTCGTCTTGCGCTCCTTCTTGGGCCTGCGCACGGAGCCTGGCCCGAGCCCGAACGCGCTGCCCATGCCCCGGGCCTTGCGGCCCTGCCCCGCACCGGCCGCGGCGGCCAGTCGCTCTCCCTTGCCCCCCCTGACCCTGGAGGCGGGCTCCCCCGAGCCGCCGCCCGCTCCGCTGGCCGCGGCCGCCGCGGGCTCCGCGCTGGGGAGCACCGCGTCGTCCGCATCAGACGCGAGCCCGGCCCTCCTCCTGGTGGAGTCGTCAACAATGTTCGCCCAGTCCAGGCCCGCCGGAGCGCCTGCGCTCTCCAGCATGGCGTCGGCCAGCTTCTCCGGGACGTCGAGCTTGCGGCGGCGGCCAGCCTCCTCCAGCCTGCGCAGCCGCTCCTGCTCGGCGGCCTCCGCAGCCCTCGCCGCCTCCTCCTTGGCAAGCCGCATCGCGTGCCTGCTCTTGCGCGCCTTGGGCATGGTGAGGGTGAGGGCGCCCGTGGTCGAGGACCGCGTGGCCTTGCCCTCGGCCACGACCACCTCGTCGGGCCAGGCCATGCGAAACACCTTGCCGCGAGCGACGATGCTCACGTGGCCCGGGTGCGCGTCGACGTCGATCAGGCTGCTGTCGAGGAAGCGGGGCAGCTGCAGGACGAGCACCACGTTGCCTTGCCCGTCCTCGTCGTCCAGCGTGAACTCCAGCTTGGCCTCGTTGCGAGCGCGCACTCGCTCTCCCAGCCGAGCCTCCTCCTCCTCCCGCCGCCGCACCTCGGCAAGGCGCTCCCGGTGCTCCTTGGCGTAGTCCCGCTCCGGGGCGCGCAGGTGGTCGTGCTTCTTCTCGTCCTCCGCCTTCTGCTTCGCCACCTCCTTGGCGATCTTCACGCGCTCCTCCGGGCACCACGGCGACGAGCCGTCCTCGTCGTCGTCCTCGACGTCGCCGTCCCCGGACGCGGCTGCAGCACCGGATGCCGCGGCCCGCGCAGCTGCCTTTGCCGCCCGCTCCGCCTCGGCCGCGCGCGCCTCGGCCGCCTTGCTCTCCGCCCTCGCGCTGGCGAGCGTGGCCAGCTCGGCCTCGAGCTGCGGCAGCTGCTGGACCGCCCGAATGCGCTCGGACCGCGTGACGTCGTCCCCGTCAAGGCGCTCCAGCTGCGGCACCTTGGCCAGCACGTACGGGCGGAACCCCTTCCAGTCGGTGCAGGGGTTCCCCGTCATGTAGAGATCCCGCAGCGAGCGCAGGCCCGCCATGTGCTCGCAAGAGGCCCGCAGCTCGTCGAGGTCCACGAAGTTCACCGTCAAGTCCAGCTTGTTCAGAAACTCGCACTCGCTGCGAACCACGCCAGCCAGACCATGGGCACGCCCCCACCCTCGCAGTGAATGGCGCGCGGCAGCCACAGCCCCAACGCGCGGCGGCGCGCGCACGCGCCCCGCTGCCGGCCCCAGCGCGAGAGCGCCGCCGCCGCCCCACTGCCCGCGGCTGCCACCGGCGCACCTGCTCCACCATGGCGGGCAGCGGCGTGCAGCGCTTGCCGGGGCGGCCGCGACGGCTCGACCTGCAACGGCACGCCTTCACCGTGCTGCCCGCGTGCTCGCTGCCGCCCAAACGGCCAGCCCCGGAGGGCTAGCGCACGCGATTGAGAGAGAGGTGCGCTGCGGCCCTCGCTCTCGCGCCCGCAGCGAGGCTGGGGGTGCGCTGCGACTGCGCGCTCTCACTCGAGTCCTTCAATTTTCGACACGTTGTTGAGAGCCAGGTTGAGGTACTCGAGGTCCTTCATGTGGCTGAGGCCCTCAATCTTGGGAATCACATTGTTTTGAAGGTAAAGAATGCGCAGCTTGCGGCACAGGGAGCCGATCACCCGAATTCGGACCAACTCGCACTGGTGCAGCGAAATCTCCTCCAAGTCGGAAAGCAGCCCATCGTGGTGCTCCGCCTTGCGGCGAATGAGGTCCTCGGTGAGCTCCGACATGCAAGGCCCGCGGCGAGCCGCCCGCGCTGAGTGCCCGGCGGCCGGGCGGCCGGCGGGCGAGCGCCCGCCGCAGCAGGCAGCGCCGTTGCGGAGCGAGGGGCGAGCGGGCTCTGCCGGCGCCGTCCGACAACAGGAGCCTCGCCGCTCCCGGAACGCAGCGTCAGGCGCCGTGCACTGCGCCCGCGCGCCTGTGACCATGTTCGCCGCAGCCGTGAGTCGGAGCGCCTGCTGCCCGTGGCATGCGTGCGGCCACCCGCGGCGCGGCCCGCCCGCCGTCGGGCGCCGGGGTGGGGGGGGGGGGCGGCTTGCGTCATGGCGCCTGGCCCGGTCACGCTGCGGTCGGCCTCGCCCTCCGGCCCTGGCCGCCGGAGCGCGCCGCGCGGCCGGCGCCGCGCAGAGGCGGGCTGGTGGCGCGCTGCTCCCGACCCCAGGCGCCCCCGCAGGGCGCGGCACGCGCGCGCCGGGAGCGGTCGCGCGGCGGCGGCCCGCCCGGCCGGGCAAGCTCAAGCCGATTTGCTCGCTCGCCCGCCGCCCTTGCTTTGCGCAGCTTCGGGAGTCTGCCCGGGTAGTCCTGCCCGTGGCCGCAGTCGTGACTGGTGCCACTGTCATGGCTAGCGCCAACGACGAGGTGGTGCCCGCCCCGAACTACCCCTTCAGCCACAAGGGCCCGTTCTCTTCCTGGTGAGGCGTCTGCTGCCAACACCTGAACCGCGTGCCGCTCGCCCCGCGACCGCCCCCGTCCCGCCCGCCGGCCCCGGACCGCCCCTTCTAGGCGGCGGGCGCGGCTCCGAGGGCCGGGCTGCGGCCGCCGCGCCGCCCGCCGGCGCTGGCGCCCCGCCGCGCCCGGGGCGCGTCCAAAGCGCCTCCAGCAAAGGCGGTCCTCGAGCGATCCGCGCCTCGGCCGGCTCTGCCGCGCTCAGCTGTGCCGCTTCCGGGCCGCCCGCTCCGCCCCGCGAGTCCCGGCCCGGCCCGATCCGGCGGGCGGGAGCGGGCGTTCGTGCGCGCCCGCGTGCGCGGGCGGCGCTGCGAGCCGGGGACCCGTGCTTGGGGGGGCCGCCCGGGGTGCCCGCGAGGTGCGGCTGGAGCTTCCCCGCGCTTCCCGCCGAGCCGCGCCCCTCTTGACCCGCGCGCCCGCGCCTCCCCGCCGCCCTGTTCCGGGACCGCAGGGACACCAAGTCCATCCGCCGCGGATACCAGGTGTACAAGGAGGTGTGCGCGTCGTGCCACTCCATGAAGTACATGCACTACCGCGACCTCGTGGGCGTGGCTTACAACGAGAAGGAGGCCAAGTTCCTTGCCGAGCAGATCGAGGTCGAGGACGGTCCCAACGACGAGGGCGAGATGTTCGAGCGCCCGGGCAAGCTGTCCGACGTGTTCCCCGCCCCGTACGAGAACGAGGAGCAGGCCCGCGCCATCAACAACGGTGCCCTTCCCCCCGACCTGAGCCTCATCGCCAAGGCCCGCCACGGCGGCGAGGACTACCTGTTTGCGCTCCTCACCGGCTACCGCGAGGCTCCCGCCGGCGTGACCGTGAACGAGGACGCCGGCCAGTACTACAACCCGTACTTCCCCGGAGGCAAGATCGGCATGCCCCTGCAGCTCATCGACGGCGCCGTGGAGTACGACGACGGCGTCGAGTCCACCGCCTCTCAGATGGCCAAGGACGTGTGCACCTTCCTTGCCTGGGCCGCCGAGCCCCACCAGGACGACCGCAAGCGCGTCGGCCAGCAGATGCTCACCCTCTTCGCCATCTGCGCCGTCATCGCCGGCTACCACAAGCGCTTCAAGTGGGCACCCATCAAGAACACCAAGATCTCCTACTTCAAGTGAGGCCGTCTCGGCCGGGTCTGGCGTTGAGTCGCCTCGAGCGGCTGCACAGCGCTCGGACGAGCCTGCTGCCCCTTTCCTCCTCCGCCCACGTCTTCTACTCCTGCCACTGTGCTGAACGGACGCGCTCTCCGCGCGCGCGGGTCCTGACCTCTGCCGGTGCTGAGCGTGTGGCTGCGATGGTGCGTGGACCCTGGGACCACCTTGCGTGTGTCTTCCTGGGCTGCGATGTTGCGGCCACAGCCACAGCGCCCCCGTGCCGTGGGGCTTGCGCGGGCACTGCTCGAGGCAGTGTTTTGAGTGGCGCGTGCCAAGCTCGCCGCCCCTCGAAACGCTCGACATGTTCACGCCTGCCCCCCCTCCCAACGCCCGCACTCACACCCACGCTCTCGCCAGCGCACCAGCAGATCGCTCCAAGCGCGCGCCGGTAGCGCCCTTGCTCCCCTGGAGCTGCCACGACTGCTCCGCGGCGTTGTCCGCCTTTGCGCGGCTCACGCGCACGCGCGCGAACCTGGAGCGTCAGGCGAGACGCGGCCGCGCCACGCTCGTGCCCGCTGACAACAGCGGGGCACTACTGCTGGCACGCCTTGAGCAGCCTGCGAAAGTGGTCGTCCGATGGCTCCCCGAAGTACCTGATCCGGATGCGCAGGGCCACGGACTCTTCGGCGTCCTCCCCCACCGCGGCGCACTCGCCCCACACCGCCCCTGGGTCGGCGCCCAGCTCGAGGTCGCGGTGAAACAGCACCACTGCGTCCCCAGCGCGCGGACGCAGCACCAAAACGCCCTCCGATCCGCACCACCGGCTCGTGGCAGCGGCTTTGATTCCCCGCCGCGTTCCGGGCAGCACCGGCAATTTGTCCGCCGCCTGCAGCACTGACTCCAGCCGCTGCCGCGTGGTTTCTCCTCGCGGCAGGCTCCCTCCCCCGAAGAGGGAGGCGCCAGTTTCCGCCTGCTGCAGCGCCTCCCACAGCTGGGGCAGGGACAGGTATCCCCCGGACGGCAGCAGCGGGGCGGTTGCCCCGAGCTCGAGCAGCCGCTGCTTCAGCACGCCCGCCTCCGCCAGCAAGGCCCGGGGGAAGGCGATGCCCGTGCCGTTGGCGCTGGCAGCCTTGAGGAAGAGCCACACCGTGGCGATCTTGCCGCTCTGTAGCGACGGCACGGACCACATTCCGTCCGCGGGCGGAGTGGCTGAGAAGTTGCGCACCTCGAGCGGGCTGGCGCGGTCCCGCTGCGACGAGGCGAGGCGGCGCATGACGTCGCGGGCCTGCTCGAACACGGCGTCGTCCTCCGGGACGCTGTCTCCGGACGCCTGGAGCACGCGCAACATGTGCGCCGTGTTGGCGGCACTGGCGGCGCCCGGCACAAGATACAGCCGCTCCGGCCCGTACTCGTGGTCGGTGCCCTGCTCAAACGCGATTTTCGTAGGAGTGCGCACCGCAGTCAGCATCGGAGGCGCTTCCTGGGGACTGCCCGGGGCAGGGTCAGCCGCGACCGAGGTGTTGGCGGCGGGGACAAGAGCCGGAGCGTCTACACCGGATGTCGCCGTCCGGTCGCGGCAGGCCCGGAGCTCAGCCACGAGCCGCGCGTGCTGCGCCAGGACGAGGCGCAGCTCACTGCCCAGCGCCTGAACCTGCTCCCGCAACCCAGCAACCTCAGCGTCCCTGCCGTTGCGAGGCGGCTCGGCGCTCTGAGATGCAATCGCCCCGCTGCTCGCCACCGCCAGCGAGGCCAGGGCCACCCACAGGGCCAGAGACGCGGCCTTTGCCATGGCTGATGCCGCTGCGGCCGCGCAGCCGCCCCCGAGCTCGAGCCACAGCGCCCGAGTGGACAGCTCGGCCCCTGGGAGCGAGCTCGCGTCGGCTCTGTTGCTGCTGCTTGGCGGAGGCGCGAGCGCGAACACGCCAGCGGAATCCCGCGGGGCAAAGGAGGCACACACACACAAAAAGGAACAGGTTCCAGCCCTGGGCCGCGGCCAGCTTCCGCTTGCGCTTCTGGCGCCGCCGCGGTACTTGGCATTTGCGGCGGCTCCCGAGCGCGACCGGTTGCTGCGCCGGCGCGCTCGGACTGCGGCTCCATAGTTGACGGCGCCTGGAACTCTGACTCGGCGCCCCTATTCCGCCGGTTGCAGACGGACGGGAGGCAGAGCCGCCGCAAGGTGCACTTCGGGGGTGGGGCTGTGATGGACGCCGAAGCGCCCCTCAAGACGCTCAAACCCGCAACTCTCGAAGATTTCGATGTCCCGGAGTTCCTGGACGCAATCAACGGCACGGATGCAGACGTTGCTGCGCAAGGTGAGTCGGCCGGAGTCCCGCGCCATTCGCGACTTGTTGCGCAGCGCGCCCTCGGACGCGCCCAGGCATGCGGCTGGCCCAACCGCGCCCTGCAGCGCAGCCTCCGGCGCCATATCCTCCTGGCCGCGGTGCTTTGCGTCGCCCGAATCGTCCGCAGCTCTCGACAAGGCATGCCGCCTGATGGAGCGCCAGGCCGCTGGCAGCCTTCCCGCGCTCTGCCGCCCTTTCGCCGCTCGCACGGCCCGCTTGGCTCCGTCGGGCTTCCTCCGCGAGTACAGCGAGGTGTCCCCGGAGGGAACCGAGCTGTTCGCGGCGCTGGCGCGCCTGCCTGCGGGGAACACGTCCAAGGCCTCGGTGGGCATCCTTCGCGTGCTCCGTCTGGCGGTGTTGCTGCTCCCCATGGGCCAAGGCCTGCGCATCGTGCGCCGGCTGCTCCGCTCGCACGTGACCTTCATGCTGGCGGCGCTGAACGGCTCGTCTCCGCGGCTGATGCGGGCGACGCTGGCGCTGCTGGGCGCCGTGGCCGGCCACAGCGTGCCGGCCGCCCGTGCGCTGGCCGCGCGGATCAGCCTTGGGTACCGAGCCTTCCCGGTCCTCGCGCTCCTGCGCGCCTCCCAGCCGCACGCCTCGAGCGTCGTGGCCACGGCCAAGGCCAGCGCGCACTCGGCGGGCGACGACGAGGCCGACGACGAGGCCGCAGCAGCCGCCAAGGGCGCCAAGGGCGGCTCCGGGCCCTCGCGGCAGGAGATGACTCGGCGTCTCACCCGCTTGCGCAAGCGCATCAGGTCGCTGCTCGCGCGCATGCGAGGGGGCAGGTCCCGCGGCCCCTCGCACGACGCCGACGCCGCCAGGCGGGAGCGCCGCGCCCGCCAGCGCTCCGGCGACTGGGCCGCCGTGGACGCGGCCACGCGCCCAGCGGACGGAATGGGGCTCGGCGGCGGCTCTGCAGGGGACGACGTGCGCTCCTGGTGGGTCCGCCTCGTGGCCGCGCTGCTGCTCTGCCCCGTGGCAGACGTGCGGCGCCGGGCGGCCAGGGCGCCCCTCATCCTGCGCCTGCTGGTGCGAGGCCTGCCCCTCGACGACCCCGACGTGGCGGCCCTCGCTGCGTCGGCGCTGGCGCAGGCGGCCTGCACCTCCCCGGGCCCGCCCCTGCCCGCCCGCGCGCTCGCCACCTCCTTTGACCGCCCCTGCCTCGCGTCCGTGTTGCGCCTCTATGCCGCCGGCGACGCCTCCCTCGCCATCCTGCCGGCAGCCGACGCTGCGGCCCTCCTGGGCGACGCCGCGGCCGCTGCCCTCCCCCCTGCCCCCTCCTCCAAGAGGGAGCGCCGGGCTGCCAAGTCCGGCGCACAGGGCCCAACGGCAGGCCACGACGCCCGCCTCCTCGTGCCCCTGCGCATGGTCGGCCACGCCCTGGTCTGCCGCGCCCTCGGCCTCAGCCCGGCCGACGTCGCCGGAACCGGAGCCGCCTCCACGCCCTCCTCCCGGCCCGCCCCGGCGTCCTCAGCCTCCGCAACGGCTCCGGGCCGCGCAGGCGCTGCTGGCGCCGTCGTCGTCGCTTCCACGGCAGCCCGCGGTCGCTCCGTCTTCGGCTCCGCCCTCGCCCTCGCTGGCCCGCTGCTCGCCGCAGCGGAGGCGGCCGAGACCGCCCGCGCCGCCGCGCTTCGCTCTGAAGGCGCCGCTGCCGCGGCTGCAGCTGCGGCTGCCTCCAAGGGCATGACCAGCACGGGCAGCAACGCCCGCGCCGCCGCCGACGCCTCGACCCGCCTCGGCCGCGCGCGCGCAGCCACCTGGCTGCTCGGCGCCCTCGCCGCAAGCGGCGACGCCCTGCAGCACCGCGTCCTCCGCACGGCCCTCGCGGCTTACCCTCTCGCCGCCGCTGCCTTCCTCCGCACCCTGCCGCTCCCGCTCGAGCCCCGGCCCTCGCTTCCCTGGCAGAGCTCCGTGGCCCTCGTGGCCTCGCTGCTGCCCCCGCGCCAGTTCGCGCTCGACGCCTTCGCCGACGTGCGCTCCGCCGCTCTTGCCCCGCTCGTGGCTCTCGGCCGCCAGTGCGGCATTCCATCGCTCCGACGAGCCGCAGCAGCGCGCGCCGCTCCCGGCGTGGCCGCCGCCGCTGCGCTGGCAGCACCTGGCGGCCTCGCCCTGGACGGGCGCAGCGTCGAGGCTCTCCTCCACGCCGTCCGCTCCTCCGTGCCGCTCGCCTCGCTCGCCGCGGAGCTGGTCGGCACTGCCGCGGCCGAGGTGCAAGGCGCCTCCGCGGCCAGCGCCGCCGCCGCCGCCTCCCTGGCGCTGGCCCTCCCCTCTGCGGAGTCGGCTGTGGCTGCCCTCTCGGGAATGGGGTCGTCTGCGGCGTCCGCGCCTGCATCGGCGCCCTCTTCCGGCGGCCGGAGCTCGCTCGCCGCTGCCTCGGCGCCGGCCCCCGGCCAGACGCTCTCAGCGCCGCTGCGCTCCGCGCTCCGCGCAGCTGGCCACACCGTGCTCCTCGGCGCCGGTGTGTCGGCCGCAGATGTGGTGTCCGCTCTGGTGCCTGCCCGCGTGCGGCGCGAAACCGTGACGCGGGCCCTGCTGCACTCCCACGCGGCGGTGGCGCTGGGCGGCCTTGCGCTCCTCCGCGGCCTCCTCTTCCGATGCGCAGGCGCCCTCGCCCTTCTCAGGCTCCGCGCCGCGGCTGCGGGCCACGCCCTCGCCAGCGCCGCGCTGAGCTGCGCCAGCCCCGGGGACGCCCTGGCCGCCAAGGCCACTGCCAGCCGCGCCGCAGCGGAGGCCGCCTCCCTCCTTCTCGCCGGCGCGCTTGCTGACCTCGGCCCCGTCCTCGCTGCGGCTCTTCCCAGCGCGCAGACGATTCTGGCGCTCCGCAGCCGCGCGCAGCCTGTGGTCACTGCCTGGCTTCAGGGCACCTGGTCTGCCGACGACGACGACGCAGAGGCCCCAGCAGCAGCAGCAGCCGGCTCTTCGTCCTCATCCTCATCGTCGTCGTCCTCGGCGGCTGCTGGGGTTGTGTCGAAGAGCCTGCGCCTCGAAGGCACGGCGCTCGAGCCCGCCGCTGCAACGCGCATGCTCTCGCTCGTCTGGGACTGCCTGGCAGCCACCGTGCGCGTCACGCAGCCCCTGGCCCTCGACATCGCCGCGAACGGCGAGTTCTGGTGCGCCGACGCCGTCCTCGCGCTCGGCCAGCGCAGCTCCTCCCCCGCCCAGCCGCCGGCGCTCCCGGGTCTGCCTCCCGTCGCCACCGCTGAGGCGGGAGCGGCAGTATCCGCGCTCCCGGAGGGCTTCGACCCGCTGGCGCTCGTGCCCGCCGCGCCGCCGCTTCCTCACGTGGACCCCCTCTCTGCAGCCGCCGCCCAGGCCGTCGCCGCGACGGCCGGTCTTCACGGCCCCCTGGCCTGCCTGCCCGCCGCCGCCGTGGCCCCGCTCCTCGCCCTGCTCTTGACGTCCACTGGCCCCGGCATGCCCGCCGCCCGCTGGCTCGGCGTCGACGCAGGCAAGCGCAAGCGGCGCCGGCGCTCCGCGGCCTCGGGCGCGTCCTCCAGCTCGGACGGCGCCTCCGTGATCTCCGGCTCCGTGGCGTCCTCGGCCTTCTCTGGCGCCCTCATCCCGGCCGCCCACTCCGCCCCCGACAGGGCTCCGCTGTTCGCCATCGCCCTCGCCGCGGCCACCACCACGGACGTCGGGCTCCGCGATCTTGCGCTGCGCCTCATCGCGAGCGCGCTCGCTGCGGCGCCCGCCCTTGCCGGCGCCGCAGCGCCCGCCTCCGCTGCGGCTCTCGGCAGCCCCCAGCACCCCGCAGGCTCAGCCCTCCTCTCGGAGGCTGCCGCCCTTGCGGCAGCGCTCGTGGACGCCGCGGCTTCCGCTGACCTTCGCGTTGCGGCCGCCTCGGCGTCAGCGAAGGCGGCCTCCTCGCCGTCCAAGGCCAAGCGTGCTCGCGCCGCCGACGGCGCCTCCGACCCCACCTCCGTGGACGACGGTGACGACGACGCCGCGAGCCGCACCGCCGCAGCCGAGGCCGCGGCAGCCATGATCGTCTCCGTCGGCCGCGCCGCGTTCGGCCTGGCCTCCGAGGCAGTGGCCAACGGCGGCGACGTTGAGCCGCTCAGCGAGGACCACGACGGCGAAACTGCCGCCCCCGGCGCCGCCGCGCGCGCCGCCGACGCACTGGCCCGCGACGCCATGCTCGCCGACGGGAGCCTCGGCTGGTCTACGCGCGCCCTCGTGCGCGCCGTGGCGCAGGGCTGCGAGGCGGCGGTGTCTCCGCAGGCCGCCGCGGCCGCTGCGGCGGGCCGCCCGCTCGCTTCGGCCGCAGGCGACGACGGCGCGTCGGTCGGCGGTGCCTCCGTGGCCCGTTCAGTGGCCTCTCGCACCGCCTCCTCCGCGGCCGCCGCAGGCGGAGCAGCCGGCTCCGACGCCGCAGCTGCGCTCTTCGCCACGCGCTCCTCCGCCCGCGCGTTCGCCTCCTCCGCCCTCATCGCCGTCCTTGCTCGCACGGCCGCGGCAGCCCCGCTGGCGGCGGCGCTGCTGGAGGCGCTGGCGCCCGCCGCCGGTGCTCGCGTGCTCGCCAGCTGTCCGGCCGTGGCTGCGCTCGCCGCTGCCGCTGCCGCTGCGGCCACCCTGGACACCACGGTCTCGTCTGCTGCCCGCTCCGCGGCTGCTGCGCTTGCCCCTGCCCCCGACTCCTCCAGCTCCCTCGCCAAGGCGCTCAAGAGCCTTCGCCGGGGCAAGAGCGAGGGCGCTGCCATTCCGTCTCCGAGCAAGTCCTCCCGCTCGAAGCGCCGCCGCAGCGACTCCCAGGCCTCCGCCGCCGGCTCGGTCGCCGACGAGGGCGGGGACCAGCCCGCCACCGCCGCGCTCGCTGCGCTCATGGCCCACCTCGAAACCGACGCCACCGACGCGGCGGCGTCCGCGGCCCTCGCCCCGGCCCTCCGCCGCGCGACCGACGCCGAGCCCGCCTCCGCCGACGCCCGCTCCGCCCTCGCTCTGTGGATTGCCGCGTCGGCCGGCCGCCCCCTCGGCTCTGCCGGAGACGGCGCCGCCGCGCTTCTCGCTGTGGCGGCGCTGGCCCCAGTGGCGGCGTCCTCCGGACGCGGTGCGCTCGCCGCCGCCTCCGAGCTCGTTGGCCCTGCCGCTGTTGCCGCCACCCTCCTCCTCTCGGACGGGGCAATGGTGCGTCTCCTTGCCGCAGACGGCGCCGCCGAGGCCGCGGCAGAGGGACGGGCCAGCACCTTGGGCTCGTCGTCGTCGTCGTCGTCGTCCGTGGCCTCCGCAGGCACCGCGGAGGCCGCCGTGGCAAGCGCTGCCACTGCGGTGTGTCACGTCGCATCGGAGGCCCTGCCCTGGCGCTCCCACCTGGCCTGCGTGGCGAAGGCTGCGGCCGCCTCGCCGGGCCTCGCCGAGGCCCTGGTTCTCCCCACCATGCGGGCAGTCGTGGGCGCGCTGGGCCCGATGGCGACCGTGTCAGCCGTTGCGGCCTGCTCGCCTGCGGTGGACTCCCAGTCGCAGGCCCGCGGCCTCGTCGCGTCGCTGATGCGGCCGGTGTGGCGCCGCCACGCCTCGGACGCGGCCCAGGGCCCCACAGGGGAGGCTAGCTCTGCCGCCCTGGGCGCCGCCGCCGCGACTTGCATCGCATCGGCTGGCCGGCTGCTGGCCGCCGCCTCGCCTTCTGCGTCCGCCTCTCTCCTGGCAGCGGCGTTGCTTGAAGAGGCACTTTGCCTGGCACAGGCATTGGCCGCTTCGGCCGCCCGTGGCGCCGACGCCTCCACGAACGCGCTTGGCGCTGTGGCCGCCGCGCTCGCCGCCTGGCCGGCAAGCTCTGCCGCCCTCACGGCCGCATCCCTGCCGGACTGTGGCGCCGCAGCCCTCGCCGGCATCTTCGTCGCGCTTGCCCCGCTGCGCTCCACGGTTGCTGCAGCTGCGGCTGCTGCGGGCAGTGCCTGCGCCACCGCTTCCGCTTCGGTATCCGGCCAGGCCCTCCCGGCAAGCCGTCTCGCTGCGCTCGCGCCCTTGCTTGCTTCCCTCCCGGCGGCCGACGGCGCGGCCCTCCTGCAGCACGCGGCGGACGCCTCAGCTGCCCCCGCTCTCGCAGCTGCCGCTGCCCCGCTCGCCCTGCGCGCGGACGTCGTTGCAGCCGCTCTGGACGCCGCTGGGCCAGCGCTCGCCGCGAGACTCGGCGCCCTGGCGTCCGAGGCCGTGGTCGCTGCCCCGGGCGGCCGCGCCCCCCTCGCCGTCGCCCTTGCCAGGTGTGTGCTCTGCGACGTCGCTGCCCGCCCCCGCGCTGACAGCGCCAGCTTGCTGCACCGGCTGGGCATGGACTCTGACGCCGTGGTGGCCGGCTTTGCCGCGGCTCACGCGGCTGCTCCAGGGGGGCTCGCGACTCGCGTGCTGGCAACCACGGCGCTGCTTCGCCCTGCCGTGGCAGCCGCCGCCCTCGCCAAGGCCGTGCCTTCGCTGGACACCGAGCTGGCCGCCTCCGCTGCTGCCGCACGGTCGCACCTGGTGGTGCTGGCTGCTGTGCTCGCCGCCGACCAGACCGACAGCGCCGCCGCCGCTGCCGCCTGCGTGGACCCAGCAGTGCTCGCTGCTCTGGTCGCTGCCGGCGCAGTCGCCACCACGGACGCGGATGCCGACGAGGGCGATGCCGGGGCTGACGGGGAGGACGCTGCCTGGATCGCGACGGCCCACGCGTCCTGCGCCGCTGCCACAGCCGTTCGCGCCTCGGGCGCCCTCGCTGCCGCCTGCCGCGCCTCGGTGTCCGCGGACAAGCCGAAGCGCGCCGCTCGGTCCGCCAAGACCCTCACTCGCGCCGCTGGAGCGGTCTGTGCTGACATCTCCGCCGCGCCGCTCGCCCTCACCCACCGCCGCGTGGACCTTGCTCTCGCGCTCTCCCTGGCAGCGCGCTCCCTCGTGGGCGAGGTTGACGCCGCCGCCTCTGCCCGCCTCATGCAGGCCGCAGCGTCCCTGCACGTGGCCCTTCTCCGCGCCGCTCTCGGCTCTCTTGCTGCCCTCCTGGCGCCGTCGAGCGCTGGCCCTGAGGAGCCGTGGCAGACGCAGCGTGCCCTCGCACGGTGCGCCATTCGCGCCGCTGTCACCTGCCTCCGCGGCCCCATGGCGGCGGACGTGGTCCGCACGGCTCTCGTCGACGGACCGACCGTCGCCGCAGCCCAGCAGCTCGTGGGATACGGCCTGTGGAGTGCCATGGCGTCGGCGGTGGTGCGCAGGCGGGCACTGACCGAGGAAACGCCGGAGGGTGACGAAGGCGAGGCGGACTCGGCGCAGGCAGCAGCCGACGCCGTGGTCGATGCTGCTGGCGACGCCGCCGACCCTGCCGAGGGCGGCGACAGCTCCGACTCGGACAGCGACGAGGACGAAGACCAGGACGACAGCGACGACGAGGGCGAGGACGACGACGCAGCGCCCAAGCCTGCTGCAGCCGCGGCGGCAGCGCCCTCTGAGGTTTTGGACGGATCGGGCGACTCTGACTCCGATGATGACGACAACGACGACGACGACGACGACGACGACGCGGAGCGTGCCAAGCCTGCGACGGGCAAGGCAAAGCGCGCTCGCCGCGCACGCCAGGCCCGTGAGGTGCCCGACGCCGCCCAGGCCGCCGAAGTGGCCCGCTGGGAAGAGCGCACCGCTGCCGTGCTCGGTGGTGGTGCCGCTGCGCCGCTGCTGCACGTGGTTGAGCTCCTCATTCTCTTCGGCGAGGCCACAGGGGTAGGAGGCAGCGTCACCGAGGCCGGTGCCGGCGAAGCAGCCACGAGCTCCGATGGCTCATCATCCAGCTCCAGCTCCAGCTCCAGCTCCAGCTCCAACTTGGTGGTGGTGCCCTCGCGCGCCGACGGTGCGCCCCAGGGCCCCGCCGTTGTGGAAGTGGCTCGCCGTGGACAGGCTGGCAGCAGCGAGAGTGACGCCCTGGCGCTGGCTGCGCCGTGCGCCCTCCGCGCAGCCCCGGCAGGCCTCCGCGTGCTCGCCCACCACGCGCTGCCGCGCATTCTCACCGCTGGCACGGCTCGCGCCCCGCGCTGGGCCACCGAGGCGGTGCGCGCGGCTGCCGCTCGCAGCGCCAAGCCGATGCTGGCCGCCGCCCCAGCTGGCCCTGCCGCCCCGGCCGCCTCTCGCGACGCTGACGCCGCTGCCGCCCGGGCCATCTCTCGCTCGTGCGGAAGCGCTCTGCCAGCGGAGGCGTCCTCCTTCGAGGTGCGCGCCGACGTGTCTCTCTCCGCTGTGGTCTCGCGTCTCCTGCTTGCCCGCTACGAGACGGACGCCGCCGCTTCGCCGCCGCCCGCCCTCCTGACGCTGCTCCGCACCGGCTACACCGCGTCGCTCAGCGACCGGGACCGCGTTCTCGCGCGCCTTATGCGGCTCTGCCAGCAGCGGTCTGGCGCCGACCCCGCGGCCATGGGCTTCGCCTGGTCCACCGCGGGCCTCCCGCACGTGGACACCACTTCGTGGGGCCGCGTCGTCAGCCGCCTGCTTGTGGACGGCGACGAGGTGGCCGCCGGCTCCTTCGCCCCCCTTCAGGTGCCCCTCCGCCCCGCCGTCGAGTGGGCGTACGCCGGCGCGGCTGCGGCATCGCGCGACGACACGGACGGCCCGGGCAGCGCGCGCCCCGAAGGCGACGGCGCCGCCGCTGGCGGGGCGGGGTCCTCTGCCGCCGAGGTGGAGATTGCCGCGGCGGCGGGCGCTGCATCCGGCGCTGCGGGACCCACCGCGCTGGCCGCCACTGCCGGCGCGGCCGCCAACGCCTCCCGCGTCGCGGCTCTGCCCGTGCAGATGCGCTCAGCCGCCTCGGGCACCCGCCTCCTCCCGCCCGCCGCGGCTGCCATGGCCGCCCTCGCCCAGCGCTCCACTGGCCTCGCCGCGGCCCGCCTCCGGGCCACGGAGGCCTCCTTCGCAGCCAATCGCCGCCTGGCCCCGGCCTCGGTCGGCTCGGCCCCTGCTGACGCCGTGGACGCGGTGCGCGCCTCTGCGCTGCGCATGTCAGCGGGCGTAGCCGGCGCCACCGCCGCCGCTGCCGACGACGACGCCTCCTTCGTGGCCGCCATCCTGGTCGGCCCCGGCGCCGCTGCGCAGGCCCCGCTGCCCGCCGTCGCGAGCCTGTGGTTCCCTGCCGGGGCTGTGTCTCGCCTCGGAGACGTTGTCGAGCGGGCCGAGCCGGCGTGGCCCTCCAACAGCCCCCTCCCGGGCGCGGCCCAGACGTCAGCTCTGTGGAGCCAGGCAGCTGCGCTGGTGGCCGCTGGCGCCGGAGCCGGCCCCGGCCTCGCTGCCGTCGTTCCGGCGTTCCCCGCTGCCGTGGCCGCAGCGCGCGCGCTCGAGTCTGCGCGCCAGGGGGGCGCCGCCGCGGACCTGGACGCCGGCGACCAAGCCGCTGCCTCGCCGCCCAGCGCAGCAGCAGCTCGCCTGGCCTCCCCCGCCCTCACCACCGCGCTCCCCGCCGGCGACTCTGCAGTCTACTCTGCCGCTGCGCTGGTGCCCGGCGCCGCCTCCGGCCCCGTCGTGCCAGGCGACTTCATCGCCGAGCAGGCTGCCCTGGCCGCCCAGTACGACCCCTCCGCCCTCCTCGGCCTCGCCGCGTACCTCTTCACCGCGACCGCCGTCCCCGTCCGCCGCTTCGTCTCCTCCGGCCTCTTGGCCGCGCCGCTGCTGGCGCTCGCCTCCTCGGACACGCACACCAGGGCCGTCGCCTACGGCGTGGTGGGCGCAGTCTACGAGGCGCTGGACCCGGACACCCCGACGGCGACCTTCGCCGAGGCGCCCCACCTTCGCCTCCTCCTCGGAGCGCTCCGCGCGTCGGTGCGCCGGCCCCTTGAGCGCCTGCCCTTCCTCGCCACCCTCTTCGCGGCCCGCGCCGCCGCAGTGCTCCTGCGGCCGACGTCGCCCCTCTACCGCCCCATCGGCCGCCTCCTGGCCCGCCGGGACACGCTGCCGCTGCGTTCCGTGCCGCTGCTGGACTCCGCGCGCACCTCCCACGGCGCCGGCTGGCGCTCGGTCCGCGCCTTTGTTGCCCGCCTCCTCGCCAGCGGCCTTCGCGACAGCGCCTCCATCAACGCCGCCGCCGAGTCGGGGGCGCTTTCCTGGCTGGCCGCCGCCGTGACGTCGCCGCTCTCGGAGCCCGGCCTCCGCGTGCTCGCCGCCCGTGCGCTGGCGCGCGCAGCTTGCCTTGCCGTGCCTCTGCGTCCTCGCAAGAGCGCTGACGAGGAACAGGACACGCCTGCGCAGCCCAAGACGGAGGAGGAGCTCGAGGATGACGACGACGATGACGAGGAGGAGGACGACGACGAGGAGGAGGCTGACGACGGCGACGAGGACGGCGCGGGCGTCGACACGGCCGAGGCTGTGGCAGAGCCAGAGGCTGCCGCCGTGCCCGCCGTCGGCTCCC
The DNA here is from genome assembly GCA_008330645.1 of Cafeteria roenbergensis. NCBI lineage: Eukaryota > Bigyra > Bicosoecida > Cafeteriaceae > Cafeteria > Cafeteria roenbergensis. The sequence continues at coordinate 115,033 of VLTN01000003.1, read as the reverse complement.
TCACCCTCGCGCACCCCGTCACGTTCCCTGCAGCCACGCGCATGTGGCGCGCTCTCGGCTCTGCGGCTTGGGCCCGCGCCGTGCTCGAGGCCGCGGATGCCTCTGGCTCCCTGCGCGCCCTGGGTCGGCTCTTCGTCGACCGCTCGGCCCAGGCGGACCCCTCCCAGAGCGGCGAAGGCGTGGCCCTCGCCCTCGCTGCGGCGGCAGGCGGTGCCCCCGGCGGTGCCATCGGTGACTGGTCCCTCGTCCGCGGCCAGCGCGCCTTTGCTGCCGACTCCTCGGACAGCGCGGCCCCTGGCTTCGCTCTTGCGTCGCTCGCGCCTTCGGCGTCTGAAGAGCGCGCGGCCGGCGTGGCCCCCGCGCCCCCCAGTGGCGCCTCCTCTCTGGCCCTCCGTGACGTGTTCTCCTCCAGCGTGGCGGCGTCTGCCGTCCCCGCCGCAGCCGTCGCCGACGCCCTCCGCGTGACTTGCGCAATGGTCCGCGCAGCCGTTGCCTCTGTGGAGCGCCGCGAGGCCGAGGCGGGCGTGTCCCCCCCCGCCCTCGCCGTCCTCCTGGCCGCTGCCGCCGCCAAGGGCGCTCCGCCCTCGGAGCTCGCCAGCCTGCTTGCCGCCGCCTCCCTGCGCCGCACGCAGTCCCTCGGCGCGGAGCTGCCTGCAGCCCTCACCGCGGCCGTGCGTCTTGCGACTCGCGCTCTGCACGCCGCCGTTGAGGCCGACGCTGCCTCCCTCCGCCCGACCACTGCAGCCGTGGCCGTCCTCGGCCTCCTTCGCGAGGCCCTGGCAACAGCCGCAGCACTCGCAGCCTGGTGCGCCTGCGGCGTTTCCGCAGCGGCTGCTAGCCGCTTTGCGCGCCCGTCAGGCGCCGTTCCGCCTTCGCTGCCGGTGGTGTTCCCGTCTGCCCTCGGCGCCGCAGCAGCCTGCGCTGTCGCCGTGGAGCGCATGGCCCGCTCCGCTCAAGCCGTGAGCGGCCTCTCGCCCCTCGCTGCTGCGTCTGCTGCTGCCGCTGGCTCGACCGCGGCTGCTTGTTCCGCATCCGCCGCGGCCTGCGCCGACGGCGCCGCGGCCCTTGCCGCTCTGCTGGCGTGAAGAGGCCTCCTGGTCACCTCACCCGGTTCGCCCCCCCGCCATTGGGATGGATCGCTGGTTGCTTGCCAGGGCATTGGGCCTTCGCTGCTGCCACCAGATGATGAATCGCGGCTCGTCGGCTGCGGCCCCACCCGCCCCCGGCTCGCTATCTCCGCGCCTGCCCTGCTTCGTGGCTTGCTCTGCTGTCCTGCGTGTCGCTGTGCTGTTCTCCTTCGGCGCAATCATGTGCCGGCTACACGGCGCTTCGGCTCCCCGCCACACGGCCACGCTTTGCCACTGTGTGTCTCTCTCTCATACACGATCACCCGCACAACAGATGCACGAACGCCCGCTCGCGTCCGCCCGCCTGATCACTTCAAACCCCGGGCGTGGCTAATGCGCGCTGCACAAGCGCAAAGCATAAACCGCCGCTGGCAGAGCCCCCACCCGCATAGGGAACCGCTACCTGCGGCCCAAGTGGACTCTGTTGGCGGCCATTGTGGACCCGCCCGTCACAGGTGCCAGCGGGGCGAAGATGGCCGAGGGCGACGCGTCCTGCGCCCCCGTGGACGGGGACCACTGCGACCGCACCTCCGTGGACATGGCAAACGTGGCCGCCGCGGCGGCCATGGCCGCAGTGTCGGACGCCTCGACGCCACGAACCCGCCTGGGTCTTCCGAGGCGCGTCGCAAACCGGAGCGGGCCGACCCCCCCGCCGACCCCGCCTCCGCTGGTCCTGCCTCCGGCCGCCTGCATGTGTCTGGCTGCGTGAAGGATTGCCTCCCGTGAGGCCTCGTCGTCCTCGCCCTCCTCGCTGTCGCCGCCGCTGCTGCTCTTGCTGCTGCTTCTCGCCCTGTCTGTGTGGCCTGGGCTCCTGGCGCCGTTGGCACCGCGAAGCTGGTCGTTCGCGCCAGCCTCCGGGGCCGCCGAACCGGCGGCTTCGAGCTGCGGCGCGTGGGCGGCTGACCTGGCACGGGCCCGCCTCGCCCGCGCTCGCCTCGTCCTGGCCGGCGTCGGCAGCACCGTTCGGCGCATCTCAGACACCACGTCAGAAGGGATAGTTGATGCCCACAGCGCGGCGGCCAGGCCCGCACCGGCACTCGGCGCAACAGGGGCGGGCGCCTCGTCCCCAGCGGCCAGGGTCCCCGCCACGGGAGACCTCGGCTCTGCCCAGCCCTCTTCGGCGGTGCCCCCGTGGCCCGCCGGCGAGCTGGCGCCCGTCGCGTCATCGCCCGACCCGCCCACCAGAACCTCCATTGCGTCGGCTGCGAGCCCGCTGCCGGCGTGCAGCGGCGCCTCCTCGTCGCTGCGTCCGGCGCCCGCCTCCGCCGCGGACCCTCGACCCGTCGACGACGTGCCGGCTTCCAGGTCCACGCTGACCCAGGACTTGCAGTCGCTGTCAGAGCTTCGCGACACGGCCGCGTGGGGAAGCCGCTTCGCCGCTTGACGCCTGCTTGGCTTGCGACGCGGCCTGGTCGGCTCAGCGGCCCCTGCGCCAGCGATTCTGCTGGCAGCGGGGGCGCCGTCGCCGCGGGCAGCGTCGTCCTCACCATCGTCGTCGTCGTCGTCGTCCCGTGTGCTCACGGCGACGAATTCCCTCTCCGGGGGCGCAAAGTCGCTCACCGGAAACGCCCACCTGTGGGCGAGCGCAGCCGGCAGCATCTCTAGGACGATGAGGAGGTTTTGCACTCCCTTGGCCACCTCCTGCTCCGTCCACCCCAGGGACGTGGGCATGAGGCCGAGCTGAACCAGCACCGCCAGCGCGATGCCCTGCCACCACACGAAGAAGATGACTGCCTTGACGCAGAGGAGCTTGGGCCACGCGCGGACCGGGGTGAGCTCCTCGTGCGCCGCCTGCAGCAGGAGCAGGAGGCAGTACACTGCGGTCATTTGCGACATGTTTGCTATGGCGGTGACGTACACGTAGCCCCTGTCGAAGCGCGCGAGCTCGCCCTCCGCGAACACGCCCTGCCCCTCGAGCACCAGCGTGACCGCTGTGAGCACGAGGCGAACCACCACGTACTGTAGCACGCCGGCCTTGCAGCGCCGCAGCAGCACCGCTCCAAGCGGCCACGGCTGCAGGCAGTGGTTCATGGGGAAAATGTGCCGCCCCGCCGACGCGGGCTTGGCGCGCAGCCGCGCGGCGAGTGCAGCCTCGCCCCCGGCAGCCTCGAGCAGAAAGGCGGTGAACGAGTAGATGGCAAAGGCCTCGTAGCCATCGCGGAGCGTTTCGACAGTGAGCGCTGCCTGCAACGACGGCGGGCACAGCAACCATCGGAAGCGGCGCGGAGGTGGACCGAGTGCAGCGCCAGCCGGCGCGACGGCGACCGCACGCGGCCTCGTTGCGCTGGTTGGACGACCGAATGCCAGCGCGCGGTTCCACAGGCGGCACGTGCGGGCTGGGGGTCGGGGCAACGGCAGGGCGCGGACTTACTTCCCGGAACACGAGACAAAGGTAGCTGCTGATGGAAAACACCACCGGCAAGAAAAGAACGCGAACGACGTGCTTCTGAAGCCTCGGCTGCTTGAACGCCAGAAGGTGCTTCACGATGTCCGCCATGGACAGCGGCAGCGTCATGATGACCAGCAGCAAACCAATGGCCCAGGCGACGATGTGCTTCTCGGTGCCTCGCTCCAGCAGCTTGACCACCAGAATGGGCCCCCCGATGAGCACCGCAGCTGCGACAGGCATTGGGGAGGAGGGGGAGGAGGGGGCCAGGGCTGAGCAACGCAGGTCCGGCCAGCGGACGACAAAGCCGAGGGGCCGAAGGCCAGCGTCGCGAATGTTGCTTTGCCAGCAACTGCGGAGCACCCCTCACCGTACGTCAGCACGATCACTGCGCGCGCCAGGCCCCTTCGCGCCCCTGGGCCGTTCCCTGGTGCGTCCCTCCCACAGCACATCCTGGGCCACGGGTGGCTCCTGGAGAGCTTTCCGCGCATTGCCGGGCCGTTTGCGAGCAGAGCCAGTTTTGAGTGGGAGTCGTGCGCAGCACAAAATTCGGATTCGTGGGCCGACGCCCCCTCGCCCTGCCGCCGCCTCGCCCCGACGCGCCGTGCGGCACAAGCGACGGTCATGCGAATGGGGCCGCCGGTCAGATGGCCAGCACCCGCATCGAGGCGGACAAGACCTCCTCGCCTTCCGCCGCCGCTGCCGCAGCCGCCGCCGGCTCTGACGCTGTGGCCTTGAACTTGCCGCGCTTTGCGCCCTTGGAGCCCGCCGCTGCCCTAGCCGCCTCCACGACGTCCCCTTCCGCGGCGGCGCTCGCAAGCCTGGCGGCTTGCTCCGCCCGCCGCCTTGCTTGCTTGGCCTGCTTGCGCGTCATCCCGCGCCCCTTCCCGGCCTTTCCCGCCGCCGGGAGCGGCTTCGCAGGCGCCCCGCCGCTGGCCGCCGCCAGCACGGCCACGGCCCCGTCTTCGTCCCCGCCCGCCTCTTCAAGCGCCGCGTGCGCAGCTGCTAGCGACACCTCCGTGCCCACGGCACCGCGCACGCGCTCCGCCGCCGCGTCCAGCGCCCCGGGACCTTCGCCGCCGGCGTCCTCCTCGTCACTCGGCGGCTCCTCGCACTCGCAGTACGACGCCCCGGCGCCCTCGATGCGGAACGGCGCCGCTCGCCTGTAGCTCGCGTCGCCCGCCAGGCGCACCGAGTTGTAGTGGCTTCCGTCGTGGTAGGAAACGTGAATCGTCCTCCTCCGCGGCGAGAAGTGGGTGACCTCCCACCGCGGGGCATCTGGCTGGTGCACGCACACGTTCACCTTGGCTGCGCGGCTCAGAGCCACCAGCTCCATGTTTCCGCCCCACTCGCCCTCGCACGCCATGTCCGACAGGTACTCCTCCCAGGAGTCGTGCTCGTCGGTGTCAACGAACGGCTCAAAGTCGTCCCGGTGCGCTCTCATGAACGCCACGGCGCGCAGTCGCAGCTCCCAGTGACTCTCTTCCGACCCGGTGAGCTGGTCAGACACCGAGCGAAACAGGCAGTTGCCGTCTCCTCGAACCTCTCGGATTGCCAGCCCAATCGCACCCAGGCTGGCGCGCATCTCGCGCATCTCGGAGGCGAATTTCGCCTTCTGCGCTCGCCAAAGACCATCACACGCACCAGCTCCCTGGCTGGCAGCATACAAGCGGCGCGCGCTGACGACAATGCCGCGCACTTTGCATACAGAACCGGCGCACGGGGCTGCCCTGGACTCACGTTCCGCTCGCTGGCCAGGCATTTTCTCTTCCGCCGCTCAGCAGCCTTTGCCGAGGCGGCAGCTGCCGCAGCCGCCTGCGCCAGCCACGCACGAGAGACACGGCAACGGAATCCAACAATGGGCAGCGCGCGAGCCTTCCAGGTCACGCACGTTGGCCGCAAACGTGCCTGCTGTGCGGCTCACAATTTCGCTCACCTTTCGGTCGGCCTTTTTCCCTTTTGCCTTTCCGCCCTTGGGCATCCCAAGTCCGCCGCGCAGGGGGCTGCTCTCTGAATAGCCGCCCGGGCGGCGCTGGGGCCAGGCGGGGCGGCCGTGAACGAGCGCCGATCGGGCACGTGTGTTGTTGCCCTTGTCGCTCGCAGCGCGGGGCAGAGCAGCGGCAATTCGCCGTGTGTTCCGGCCATCGACCTGCTCACCCCGGAGCCGATCCCACGGCCGGCAGCTTCTCCCGGCGCCAGCTTTCCGACAGCGGCACGCTCGTTCCTTGCGCACAGTCTTCCCCGGCGGCCGAACAAGTGACTCGCCGCCATGGCAGGAGCAAACGCGATTGCCAAGCTGCAGTGGTTTGGCGACGCCCTCTCCGACTCGCCGGGACTGCGGTCCAAGACCCTAAAGGTCGTGCAGTACAGTGCGAAGCTGTATGTTTGGGCAAATGCAAACGGGCTGGTGCGCGAGAAGGATCCCAAGACGGCTGTGGCGCCAAACCTGAAGTCCTTGGCCAAAATCCTCGGCACCTCGCGCAAGGTCATGAACCTGGGTGACTGCATTTCGGACTTCTTCGCCATGCGCGAGGCTGTTCGGTCGGCCTGGGCGGAGCCCGGGAACCCCGACCGCGTCCGTGAAGCCGTGGCAGCGGTGACGGACTTCATTTGCGACCTCACCACTGACCTCCAGCTCTTGGCGAGCATGTCGGACTCGCCCGATGTGAGCCGCGCTGGAGCCCCTGCTCGCCTGCTCTCTGACCTGGCGTGGGCCGGCCCGGCTTGCGAGAGCAAGTCCCCCCACCAGGCTGCTGCCGCCCTCGTCCTCAACCCCTGCCAACGGCCCCAGCGCCAGTGCCCGCCACCCGCCTTGCCCGTGCGTGCCCCTCCCCGACCTGGCACCCCTGCGTATCCTTCGCCACGCCGCGCTGCGCCCCCCTGCTCTTCCCCCGCCGTGCGAGCGCAGTCACTCCCTGCCTGGGTGGAGCGGGCGAACGACATCACGTGGGGGCTGGGCGCCACCCTCGCCGTCATCTCCGCGAGCGGGAAGCTGTCAGACTGCGTCGAGGCCCGATCCAAGCTCGAGGCCGCGGCAGCAGCCAGCGAGGCGGCCGGCGCAGCGGCCGCGCGGCGCCGGCGGCGCAGCCTGGAAGAGGACCGGTCGGCCGTGTCCCCCCTGCACCGCCGCGCCGTCTCGGCCCTCGCCGACGATGACCACGCACCCGCCCACGGCGCCCGGAGGCGTCGTCCTGCAAGCGGAAAGGGACTGGAGGCTGCGCGCAGTGCCGAGCTCTGGGCGCGCGTGGCGCTTGCCCGAGCCCTGTGCGAGCTGGTTCAGTCCGGGCCGGGCGTGTTTGGGCTCGACACGCCCTCCGAGCTGCTGTACCTCGTGTGCGGCCTGGCCAACGGTGCGCTTGGTGTGTGGGCGGCGTGCGCGCAGTGAACCCGCGAGCAGCCTTGACAGTCGGCCAGACTTGCACCGCGCACGGGCAGGGCGCCACGCGTGCCACAGATTGGCTGGCGCGCTTCCGCCGGCCAGGCTGGACGCTGAGGTCCTGGGGGAGCAGCGGGGGGCGACCAATCGACAGCGAGCGTTCTGCGACCGGCGCCCGCTGGCAGAGCCCGGGATGTCGCAAGCGACCGTCGGCAGCCAAAGCCGGGCGGGGCAACGCCGCAAAACAGGCCCGCGCCCTGGTCACATCCGTCAAGACCGCTCGTCCAGCCCCCGGGGCCCGTCCCGCTCGCGCTCGATTCCCAGGCCCCCTCCGACCCCCTCCCCGCCCGACTCGAGCCCGAATCTGGAGCGCCCATGGGATGCTCATCCTCGCGGCAGGTCGGCGCTGACAGCAGCTTGCACCCTGTCGTTGCTGAACGCATCCGCGACCCCAAGGGCGTGGTCGACCTGACGCAGCCGGAAGACGGGCGAGGCGCTCCAGCGTTCCCCGCGCTTGAGGCCTTCCCCATGCCCGTGCTGCGCCAGACGGCAGTCACCGAGCTTCGGCTCACGCGCAACGACTTGACGAGCCTCCCAGACGCCATTTCGGCGCTGGTGAACCTGCGGATTCTAGACGTGGCGGAGAACCGCCTGGCGACCCTGCCCGGGAGCATTGGCGCGCTGTACAAGCTCGAGGAGCTGGACGCCTCGGAGGTGAGCGGGGGAGCGCCGGGTGGCAGCGCGATCGGTCCGCTTCACAATCTGCTGCTCCCGAGTTTTGCTGCGTGCCTGGCTGCCTCGGGCGGGCTACATGCCCTCGCCCGCTGCCGCTGGGTCCCAGGGTCCTGTCCGTCCCCGACGCCGAGCCCCCGAGCCTTGCCCGTGGCCCGCCCTGCCGCAGAATGAAATTACGGAGTTGCCATCCGAAATGGGCACGCTCCGCCTGCTGCGGCGGCTGATCATGTACAAAAACCGCATGACGCAGCTCCCCTCGGAGCTGTGCACGTGCGAGGCGCTGGAGGAGGTAAACTTCTTCAACAACAAGCTCATCCGCGTGCCCCCGTCTCTTGAGCGCCTGGAAAAGCTGGACAACGTGAATTTCGGTGGCAACCGCCTCAAGACCTTCCTCAAGCCCGCTGCCTGGAAGAACGCCACGCGACTGGCGCTCATGTCCAACACGATTGTGACGCTGCCCAGCTTTGAAGGGATGACGAACCTCCGGCAGCTGCAGCTCGGCCAGACGGTCATCGACGAGCTGCCCAAGCTCGGCCACATGCCCAAGCTGCAATTGCTCGACGCCTCCCGCTCTTGCCTCGTTTCGTTGCCTGCCGAGCTGGGCTCGCTCCCCGACCTGCGCTCCCTGGCTGCGTCCGACAACAAGCTCGTGGCAATCCCGCCGCAGCTGGGCGCCAGCAAGACTCTGACCACGCTCAACCTCGCCAACAACAGCATCACGGTAATTCCCGACGAGCTCGGCAACTGCGAGTCCCTCAAGGTGCTCCTGATGCGCAAGAACAAGCTGAGTGCCGTTCCCGGGGCCCTGCTGCGGCTGGGAAAGATCGAGCGGATCGACGTGGAGCTGAACCCGCTCGAGTTCAGGGACGCGGAAACCAAGGAGACGCTGCGCGCGCTACGGGCAGTGTGCGTCGATAAGAAGGGCTTCTGCAAGGCGCCACCGGGGTTTTGAGAACTGCTCCGCACCCCGCCCTCCCGTCGCGGGCCGCCGCCCGAGCCCCTCTCTCGGCTGGCCCTTCAGCCAGACTATTGTTGTTCAATCGTCCTTCTTGCGCGCTGCGTTGTTCCCGGCCCGAGCAGGACCGTCCGTCTCCTCTGTGCTTTGGAGCGGGGACGGCTGGTGCGGAGTGCGTGAGCATAGCCGTGCCGTGGTTCCACATCAGTCGTTTTCGCAAAGCACTGCGTTCACGGAGTCTGCTGCAGCACGCATAGATCCAAGAGCACACTCACACTAGGAGCGCCAGGGGCTGCCGGTCCGGGCTCCTCGCATCTGCCACAAGAGGTGCGAACCGGTCAGAGGCAGCTGTGGGGACGCAGATACAATCGTGCCGAGAGCTGCTCGAAGCGCGGTCAGGCCTGGCTGTCCTCGGCCCCGGCGCTGCGAGCGCGTTTCCTCGACGGGGGGGAAGACTCCCCCGAGTTGGAAATTTGCGCGATGACTAGCGCAGCGTCTGCATCGCTCAGCGTGTGCCCCTTGACCGCAGCGCGGCCAGGAGCCGCTGGCGCGCTTCCCGCATCCGCTCGCCTCGCGGTCTCAGCAGCGGACGAGGCGGAGGACGCGGCGGTGGCGCTGGAGCCACTCGGCGCGGCCGCAGCTGCCGCTGCTGGCGACGCAATCGGGGCCCCGGGCTCAAGTGCTGGCGGCCTGACAACTGCCGGTCCGTGGGCGAGCGGGGCTGTGGGGCGCGTGGGGCCAGCGGCGCGAAACCGCGGGACGGTGGACGCGGCGGCAGCGTCCTCCGCGGCCTGGCGGAATCGCTCCAGGGCTGCGGATGCCGCGGACTTGCCGTGGGTGTGAGGGGCAAGCGCATGGGGGCGCATGGGGCCGCTGACCGAAGGCACCCACGGTGTCTCGCCGCCGTGGGCGCTGGGCGCGGCCGGGTCTGCTGCGGCGCGCCGGGTGGGCCCGCCTTGCTCGATCGAAGCAAGCGACCGGCTGACGCAGGCCTGGACGCTGACGAAGGAGCGGACAGCCCCGGTGGAGTCGCGGAGGGGGGCCAGGAGCACGCGGTTCCAGAAGGGGGCGCCGTCGCGGCGGTAGTTGAGCAGCACCTCCGAGCACCCGCGCCCTTGCTTGAGGGCCTCGCCCATTCGCCTGGTGGCCGACTTGTCCGTCCCCGGGCCCTGGAGGAAGCGACAGTTGCGCCCGATGGCCTCGGAGGACACATAGCCGGTCAAGGCCTCAAAGCCCGGGCTGACGTAGGCCAGCGGCATGTCGGGGGAGCAGGGGTCGGCGATGCAAAAGGCCTGTGAGGTGGACTCGAGGAGCTGCACGAGGGGCCAGTCGGGGCCCGACACAACGAGGGCGTCTCGGAGACGGGGCGAGAGCGCGGAGGCGGGCACGGCGCGGCTTGAGGTCAGGCCCGCGCCGGGCGACCCGGCAGAGGCGACGGCAGCGGCTGCCGCGTCGCTTGGGGAAGAGCCGCCCGCGGAGGACCGGCCGCTGTCACCCTGCTCAGACTGAGCTGTGGCTGAGCCGAAGGGGTGCGTGGAAGGATCGGCGGTCGGCACACTGACTGAAACGAGGGTCGCCGCAGTTGAGTCGCTGCTGTGCGTTGACCGGACGGCAGGCTGCTGAGCCGCCCCGCATGCTGCAGGCGGCGGGAGCACCGGCCTGACCGGGGTGGAGGCCTCTGCCTTGCTCTCGGCCTCCTTCTCCAGCCTGGCAACGCGCAGGATGAGTGCTTCGATGAAGAACTTCTTGCGCAGCCGGCTCTTTTTCGCGTTGACGCGGTTGAGCTCGCGGCGGCGAGAGGCGCGGTCGGAGCCACCCTTGCGGCGCCTGGCGGGCACGCTGTCCTCGTCTGCGAGACCGAAACCAAGTGGGGCCGGGGGCGGGGGAGATTGGACGCGGTGGAAGCTCGGGGGCAGGGGCGGGGGCGCTGATTCACGTGCGCGGGGGTGCTCAGCACCGCCGGGGGGGGGGGAAGGGGGAGCGGAGCGGAGCGAGCGGAGGATCCAGTCACGTCCCCGAGCAGATGCCCGCAAGTGGGCGCGCTGGCCAGGTGCGGCGCGCACGCCTCTCACCGTCATCGGGGTGTGCCGCCTGCAACTTGGAAGCGGCCTCCTGCTCGGCCCGCGCCACGATGCTCCGGATGCGGACATCCACATTGCGCGAGTCGAGCAGTGAGAGCATCTCCGAGGACGCCGAGAGCATGATCTCCGACACGGTCTTGTCGGCCTCTGCAGATACGCTGTGCAGAACTGGGGACGAGGCGGACCCCGCCGACGATGCGCGAGACCTGCCTGCTGCCGCAGACCGCATCCTGGGGCTGCCAGGAGCAGCGGCGGCGCCATCTGCTGCTGCCGCCTTGGCGCCGGCGTCTGCACCCGCGCCGTGGGCGGTCATCGCTGACGATGCTGCGGCCGCGTGAAACGCCGAGGTGTCGGCAAACGCCAGACCACGTGCTCCGGGATGAGCGCCTGCAGGTGTCGCATCGAAGTACCCTGCGGGCGCGTGCCCCGCATATGGCACGAAGCGGTCCTGGCTTCGATCGGGAACCTGGGAAACGTGAACCCACTGCTGCTGCTGAGGCTGCTGCTGCTGCTGGGCATGCAGTGCGTGGCCGGCGCCGGCTTGGCCGCCTGACATGTAATACGGCACCGACATTGCAGATGGGTGGGCCATGTGCATCGAGGAGAACTGCATGGGCGCGTGCCCAAAGGCATCCGACCTGGCAGATTGATGCGGTGGGTGTGCTTCGTGCGGGTGCACTTGGCGCTGCTGCACTTGGTGCTGGTGCTGGTGCTGCAGCTGCTGCCCTCGGTGCATCCCTGCAAGGGCCGTCGCCGCAGAAGTCGCGTCCGTCGCCGTTGCGAAGCTCCCGCGGGCCGCGTACGAGCCAGGAGGGGGACGGTAAGCCAACGCTCCACCCGCTTGCGAAGACGGGGTGCTGAAGTGCGCGTGCATCATCCGAGAGCTCTGGGGACTGCGGCTTCAAGTCGGCAAAGGAAGGAAGCTCAAGGCGCTAGTGTTGCGGCCGCGGCAACTGGACTCGCTTGCCGGCGGGCGCCGAGCACCGAAACAACCAAGATTGGATGCGCTTTACGGTAGGGGTGCGGGGACCCGGACCTCGCAGGGCGGCCCGCAGGGCCTGACAGAAGGATTCGGAACGCCACGTCCGCGTGCGGGCGCCGCTTTGTCATCGTTGTTCCCACCAGTCCGCCCGCCCCTCGGCGGCGCATCGCCACGGATGCGACGCTGTAACGCAGCCATCGCAAGTGGCGCTGGCGCAACGCGCAAGCAGGCCTCCCGGCGGCCCAGCTGACGGCAGCGCGAGTCGAGGACTCGAGGGAGATGGGGAGCGGGCACCACGCGACGGGCCACTGGCAGCAGTCTTGAGCGCCCGACCCCCGCCCCCGCCTCGCTGCCCCCGCCAAAGCCCAATACGGGAGCCAACGCCTGGAACCCGGCCTGGGCGCTCTGGGGCCCATTGGGTGGCGCTACGATGCCATGGAAGCATCGCGCTGACTGCTCCTGACATCTCAACTCCACGCCGCCACGAATCGCGACCTTGCTCCCCAACGCGGCGCCCCGGCCAAACCCAGCGTGGCGTAGGCACGCGCGCCAAGGGTCGGGCGGCGCGGCGCGGACCCGCCGGGCGGAGGGATGGGCAATGACCTGGCCTCCGACGCCGTGCCTGTCCCGCTGCACGTGAGACCTGCAGTCTGCTCGTCACCCCGCAAAGGCGCCCTCAACCGGCCGTAGCCGCGCCCGCGCGGGTCTCACCTGAAGCCAGGGCCAGGACGAGCAAGAAGCAAGGCACTGCGCCTGTCTGGCACCACGCAAGGGGGCAGGAAGGGCTCAGTCGACTTTTTGTGGAGTAGTGACGCCAACGACGTGGCTGCCTCAGAGCAACTGCTCCACTTGGGGATCGTCGATCGGCCCGGCGTTCCAGTCGCTCGACGCGTGCGACGGGGCGCGTGCGCCTCGACCGCCGCCTGCCGGCCTTCAAGCGTGGCGCGTTCGGTCGCTGATTGCGCACACACGTAGCAGGCTGCACCTCGGAGGCGTGCTGTGCTCAGCGGGTGCCCATTTTTGCCGCTGAGCGCACCGCCAGCGCAACAGGCTCAAGTGCTCGGGACACGCAGCAAACGACAGCCGAGGCGGAGCCCGCCCAGCCTTCGCGTGCGCTCCCTGGGGGCGCAAAGTCCAGCGCGCACTCCACGTCGCCAAGCGCGTGGGGCCCAGCCCCTGCCAGGGGAGGCGCCGAGGCGGCAAGCACGCGAGCGTTTGCAAACGGCACGCAGTCCTCCCGGCAATGCCTCTGGGTCAGTTGCCGATCCACACCTGGAAAGTCTGCGCGGGGGGGGCAACTCACCGCGTTTGCGGCGCAGCCCACTGCTGCCGCTGCGAGCGGCGGAGGCCTGCATGCAGCGGCCGCGTCCGAAAGCTCAACTCGGAGGCGGCCGCGAAATTCAACTCCTCCGGTCGCTGCCTCCTCCGCTGCGAGCCCGAGGCTTGAGCAGAGGCTGGCGCTCGCCTTTCGGATGCAGGAATCGGCGGCCCGGCACCCCCTTGACACGGCCACCTCAAGGGCGTCAGCTGCTGCGTCCGCCACCGAGCTGCTTGACGCGGTCTTGGGGCAGCTGCTGTCAAGCACCCACACAGGGACCGCTGCAGCAGCTGCGGCCCTGGACACGCCGGCACCGCTGGGGTGCTCCTCCGCAAGAGACTCTCGCGCCTCGCAAGCTCCTCGAGCACGGTCGGTGACGGTCGCGTCTGCAATTGCTGCAGCGACCGCGACTCCTTCTGCCGCCAGCCGGCACGCACGCCGCCGCAGCGAGGCGAACAGCCCGTCTGCTCGCGAGGCGTGCACCTCTGGGCCCTCTGGGACTGCCCCGCTGTGCTCCGGAGGAACGCGCGCCTCGCCGCCAGAGGCTTGGAGCGCGCGACCAAGGGGCCCTGGCCAGTCCGCAACCAGCACGCCGCGACACTCCAGCGCCAGCGGAAACCTGGCCGACGCGTCCACCGCTGCCGCAATCTTCGCAGGAGCCTCAGCGGCTGGGGCGGCTGTTTCTGCGAGTGCGAGGCCAGCCTGGGCGGCGCTCGGCGGCGCGAATCGGACCCCGTCGTACTCGCCGGCCACCACGGGTGCGGGCACGTCGGAGACGTGCGAAATCTCTGGCGGGCACTCTTGAGCGGCGATTCCCCCGCGGATGCAGGCCGCGACGGCCCTCCCAGTGTCAGCTGGGCTGATTGAGAGCACGTCGCCCCTTTGCGGGGCGAATGGAAGCGCCAGGCCCCCCGGCGCTGGTCTGCGGGCGTGGACCACTGCCGCCACCTCGGACAGCGACGGGCACGACTCGAACCGGAACGCCTGAGAGGCCACGACGCCGTCTCGCCACCCTCCGGGCCCAAGGCACCAGCAAACGTCCAGGCCCGCGGTCCAGGCTGGCTCCCCTTCCAGCGCCTCGGCGTGGGCTTCGCACGGCCGACCCAGCGCGCCCGGTGCGCGATTCCACCGGCCGCCGTCCACCAGAGCAGCCGGCACGGTCACGGCCCACTCGGCACGCTCCGGTCCTTGAGAGGCCAGGTCGCTTGCTCGGGCCAGCACGCAAGGCTGCCAAGCCGCCTCGGGCACCGGCGGCAGGTCCGCGAACACGTCCGATGCTGGCGGGGCAGCCGGGAGCCTGAGCGCCTCCGCCTCCGCCTGACCGCTCCCCCGGCGTGCAGACTGGGCATCCTCCGCCCCGGCCGCGCCCACGGAATCCCAGACAAGCGGCGTGGAAGCGGCAGGCATAGCAGGGAGGAACGTCACAGCGGGCGGCGCCCCAGCTGCTGCGGCGAGCTCAGCGCTGCCCCTCTCAGCATTGGCGCCCTCAGTCTGCGAATCCCCAGCGCCGGCCACAGCTTCCTCAGCATCGACCGGGGAGTCGTGGTGTGCGCCGCAGTCGTCGCCGAGGACAGCTCCCTCAGCGCAGGCCGCCGGGTCAAGCGAGTCGGGTCCTTCGGCGGGATGGCCCTGGCTGGCTGCTCCCTCGCCGGCCAGCCACTCGCCAAAGGCGTCGTCAGACGCTGCATAGGACCCACCCCCTCCCCCATGAGGCTCCTGGGCCTCGCCCCAGAAGTCGCCGCCGGAGAACTCAGCGGTGGCATCGTCCCAGTGCTCGCCACTGCCGCCACCCTGCTGTGCAGCCTCAACAGAGACCCCGTCCCACACGCCGCCGCCCCAGGCCTGCCCGCCCTGCTTGTCCAACGCGTCCAACACAGCTTTGGTGGCGGATGCTGGCTCTGCCACGTAATCAACAGATCCCATAGTCCCGTCAAGTGCCAGGGCCGGGCTGAGTTCTGACCCGCTTGTGATGGCCGCGGCCGCCGCGTGGCTCGTCCCCTCGCCAGCTCTGTCGTCCTGCTCTTCCAGCTGCATTTGGGCCGCGTGCACCGCGTGGGCCACCTCAACGGCCTCCTTGGCTCCCTGCCCGCCGTACAGCCCAGTGGATCCCTCGTGACTGCCGCACTCGCCGCCGCCCACAAGCACAAGCACGATCCGGGTGCCTGGGAGAGTGGTCCGGAGCCCCTGCAACAGCCAGCCAAGGCCCGCGTGCGCAGTTGAGACTACAGCCAGACAAGGCGGAGGCCTCGGCTGTGGTGCTTGCTGCGCAGCTGCGGGTGCCAGGGGCGCCGCCTTGCCCGCCCACGCATCGTATGCGGAGCTCAGCTCGCGCTCTGAACGTGCAGCTGCCTGCTCCCGGGATTCCCGGGTCGCCTTCCTGATAAATCCGGTTGCGACTTCGGCACAAAGAACAAGAGCCAGCGCAAAAATCGCCGCTGTGCTTGCAGCGCCTGCCTCCCAAGTGGGTGAGCCAGACTCGGGCGGAGAACAAACGCCAGGAGCTTCCGCGTGGGATGGGCGTGTCGGCGCACCGGGCCAGGCTTGGTCCTCCAACGTCGACTGATCCGGCATGCTACCCACGACGTCCGCCACAGCTGGCGCGGCCGTCCGCTGGACCGCGTCAGAACCGCGACGCTGCAGCTCGCCCAGCGCTGGCTGCTCAGCGGGCGGCAATGAGCCTGTGCCGGCCGCGGCAGTCACGGCGGCCGCCTCCTCCTCCTCCTCGTGCTCGAGCGAGGCTGCGCCGGCCGCGGCAGTCACGGCCGCCGCCTCCTCCTCCTCCCCCTCGTGCTCGAGCGAGCCTGTGCCGGCCGCGGCAGTCACGGCGGCCGCCTCCTCCTCCTCCTCCTCCCCCTCGTGCTCGAGCGAGCCTGTGCCGGCCGCGGCAGTCACGGCGGCCGCCTCCTCCTCCTCCTCCTCCCCCTCGTGCTCGAGCGAGGCTGCGCCGGCCGCGGCAGTCACGGCCGCCGCCTCCTTCTCCTCCCCCTCGTGCTCGAGCGAGCCTGTGCCGGCCGCGGCAGTCACGGCGGCCGCCTCCTCCTCCTCCTCGTGCTCGAGCGAGGCTGCGCCGGCCGCGGCAGTCACGGCCGCCGCCTCCTCCTCCTCCCCCTCGTGCTCGAGCGAGCCTGTGCCGGCCGCGGCAGTCACGGCGGCCGCCTCCTCCTCCTCCTCCTCCCCCTCGTGCTCGAGCGAGCCTGTGCCGGCCGCGGCAGTCACGGCGGCCGCCTCCTCCTCCTCCTCCTCCCCCTCGTGCTCGAGCGAGGCTGCGCCAGCCGCGGCAGTCACGGCCGCCGCCTCCTTCTCCTCCCCCTCGTGCTCGAGCGAGCCTGTGCCGGCCGCGGCAGTCACGGCGGCCGCCTCCTCCTCCTCCTCCCCCTCGTGCTCGAGCGAGCCTGTGCCGGCCGCGGCAGTCACGGCGGCCGCCTCCTCCTCCTCCTCCTCCTCCCCCTCGTGCTCGAGCGAGGCTGCGCCAGCCGCGGCAGTCATGGCCTCCGCCTCCCCGCCTTGCTCCTCGAGCGAGGCTGCGCCAGCCGCGGCAGTCACAGCCGCCTCAGCGTCAGCCCTCGCCACCGACATATTTGAACTGCCAGGGCTAGCGCTACTCGGAGCCCAGGCGGCCGCCTTGCTGTACGCCCTGTCAAGTCCCATCTCAGAGGAGTCAGCATGGCCGAAGACCGGGCCTCGAGCGCTTGCACTCCCGGACGCCCGGGAATCCAACCCGACGACTTCCGCTTCACCAGTGCCGTTGCCTGCAGACAAGGGACCGACCCCGCTGCCTTGAGCATTCCCCGCTTGTGCTGGGGGCGGCCGCTCATGCTGCGGACTCGGGGCCAGGCTCGATATGGAAACGGCCGCCTCCACGCCCTCTCCCCGGAACCCCGGAAGCAAAGCGGACACCTCTGCTGACCAGGCCTCCTCAGTGGCTGTGGGTGGCGGTGCTGGAGCTTCGTCGTCACCTTTCACTGCTGCGCGGCCTTGACTCAGTTTGTCGCGCACAGAGTTCACAGGCCCGACCACTGCGCGCCCTGATCCCGGAGCGGGATCGATGACGGTGCTCTCGCCGCCGTCAGGCCCCACGGATCGAGTGTCTGCTGTCGGGGGCACTTCAGACAAGTCCAGCCCGGCGTTCGCGCCGAGCAGACGCTCGAAGCGCCGGTCTCGCTCCTCAGCGGCCGCGGCAACAGCAGCTCGGCTGCGCCTGCGGCTCTCGATGAGCTCGCGGATACGATCAGCGTCGCCCAGCCCCTTGAGCTGGCCCAGACGCCTTGCGCGAACGTCCGCCGCGCTCAGTGCATGACTTGCTGTGGCAAACAACGCAGCTGCGCACAACAGCGCCACGGCAGCACGAGCGCCGCAGCCTCGCCCCCAGTGACTGGGCATGCGGTGCGCACGGTGGCCTGTGCGGCCGCACCGCACTTCCCTGACTGTGGCAGCGTGTGGGGCGGCTATTTCGATTTGGCATATTGCTCAGCTCTGCGCGTGCTCACCAGGCGTTGAGCGAAAAGCGCCGAGAACCGCATGGCTCTTGGCTATGCATGGGGCGGCCGCGTTGCGTTGGCAAGTCCCCATCGCCTTCTGCAGGTAATCATAGCGAAGTGGCGTTGCTTCGTGCCCCCCCCCCTCCCCCTGGCACGCACGCTCCCGGCGGATTCCCTCGATTGAACTGGGGAGGGTTTCGACACAACTTCCAAACGGCAAACCGAACCAACACACAAACGCGGCAAGTCAATGCTGGCGGGGGGGAAGCCCTTGCGCCAGCCGGGGGCGCTCCGGCAACCATTCGCCGGTCTCGGTGTGGACGAAACCCAGTGATGGGTCGCCTGCATGGGGCTGCCACTTGGCCATCTCCAATTCCTGAAGCCGGCGGGATGCTGCGTCGGCCTGCGCCGTCGCCTCCGCCACTCCGGCATCGCGCTTGGCCACTTTGGCACGCGTTGCTCGGACGCGACGAACCACGTCCCGCCACGCATGGAAGATTTTTCGGGAGCCAGCGTCGCGCCACCTCACCATGACTGTGCGCATAACCTTGACCCGCTCCTGCGCCTCGGCAAGCGCCTCGTTGCTGCGCCGGGCGATGTACGCCTGCTCCAGCCCTCGCTTGTGAGCCTTGACCCGTTTGCGAAAGCGCGGGGAGAGGGCGCAGTGAATTCCCCATAGGATTCCATTCGGAACCTTGTACCGGGCCTGCGTCGCTGCAATGGCTTCATCAATCTTGGCAACTGCGGCAGCTTCGCTCGCCTCAAGCGCTGCCAGCTCGTCCGCGAACGCCCCGTGCTTCATCGTCTGCCGAAGGTCCATCAGCTCTTGTGTGAGCTTCGCGCGCAGCTGGCCGTTGCTCCCGCTCAGCGCCTGGCTGATCGCGACTGCCCGGGCTGCGGGCGCGTCGTCGGCAGGCGCAGACTTGTCCTCCCTCAAGGCCTTTCGCTTGGCCGAAATGACCGGGCGGGTCGCCGAATCGGGAGACGCCACGAGTCTTGCCAGTGCGGCGGATTCGCGTTTCCGGTCGTTTCCGTCGGTGGTCCATGTGGTTCCTCCCGCCGTGGCACCGCCATCTGCGATGTGCCGCTGAATTCGAGCAAGCTCGCGATCCAGGGTTTCGCCGTCCGGCGGCTGAATTGCCTGCAGCTGCGAAACTATGGCTGCCTCCCTGCGGCCAAGTACTTCCAGCCGTCGCTGGCGCATCGCAGTCTTCGCCTCGCGAGCCTGGCCGAAGCGGCGCCGGATGGCGTCCTTGGCTGGCTGGAAACTCTGGGCCACTGCGGCCATGAACTCGAGGCGGTGCTGCTCCTTCTCGTCTCGGTCGGCCTGGAGCCTGGCGGCCTTTGAAAAGTGGGCTTGGCCGCCATCGGATTCTACGAATGTCGTGGCGGCCTGTCGAGCGTCGTCAACGGCGTCGTCGAGCGCCGCCTCCTGCCACTGAGACTGCTTGTGTTCTTCAAGGTCACGTCGCCGAGTCAGCCGAAGCTTGATGGCCGAGCACTTGCGCATGCATCGGAAGCCCTCTCGCGGCGGCACGCACACGCGCCGCCGGCCATCGACCGTGCACCCGCACTCCCTGAAGAGGCCAAACACGTTCTCGCGGAACACTGAGCCCACCGCATCGCGATATCCGAGCAACACTCGTCGCAGATCGTCTGGTTTGCGGCTCCAGAACGTCCCCGGGGCAGCAAGGACCGGCTCCGACAGCCTGGGCACCGGAGCCGCTGCACCGTCGCTGGGCCCGCTATCACCGCTGGAACCGGCGTGGCCACCCCACGCTGCAGTGACGCCTTGCGAGCCCTGTCCTAGCGGCTGGCCAGAGGCGAGAACCGCTGCGCGAGCTGCCTCTAGGTTGTCCACCTCTCCAAGCACGGGCAGACCGTTCGAGAGCCACAGGAGTCGTGCCTCGGGCCACGCCTGCTGCATGAAGTCGTCCCACACCATAGTGCTATAGTCGGCAGTGTGGTCGTCAAATGTCATTGGCAGCTCGGAGGTGAAGATACTTGACCGCGCGATGCCCTCCAGCGATATGATCCGAAGAACTTCAACAAATTGCAGCACGGTGTCGCGCTGAAGCTTGCCCTCCACAGTCTGTGCGGCGTGCTCGGCCCACTTGAAAAGCCCTTGGGGTCCATGCTCCAGGACAAACCGAAGCGTGGGCCGTTTCAACGGGTTCCCTTCCAGCCGAAGCGTTTGCAGGCCAGACAGGTGACGGATTTGAAGCGGCAGCACCTCGATGCGATTCCAGTCGAGCACGAGCGCTCGGAGCTGCGTGAAGCGCCCGATCGACGTCGGCATGTCCACAATAGCATTCGTTCCTAGCGAGAGGGACGCTAGCGCACCACACTCCATGCAAGCCTCGGGAAAGTCTTGGATAGCATTCTCGTTTGCGGACAGGTGCTCCAGGTCGCGCAGCCGCGAGATCCACGAGGGAATTGCAGAAAGTGCATTCTTGTTCAGATTCAGCCGCTGCAGTCGCATGGATTGCATCGAAGACGGCAGCACTGCAATTTCGTTGGAGTCCAAGACCAGCGAGCGCACGCGCTGAAGCCGAGCAATTGCACTCGGAAGCGTAACCAAGCGGTTACTGTGCAGGTGGAGCATCGACAGGTTCGTCATTCTGCAGATGCACTCTGGGAGGACCTGAAACCGGTTGTTAACGAGGTTGAGCTCCTCCAGGCCCTCCAGGTTCGCGAGGCTGGGAGGCAGGTCGTCCAGCATATTCGAGGCAAGCGAAAGCTTCCGCAGCGTCGGCACAAAGTCGCCTTCGAAGCAGTCGGGAAGCGAACGCAAGCGCAGCCCCACCAGGTTGACAGTGGTCAAGAAACCGCACTGCAGCACTTCCGGGGGCAGGTGCGGTATGTCCCGAAACGCGACGACGAGCCGCTTTGACCGCCGAGCTTCGGCCATTGCTTCCCCAAATGTGGCCAAGAACTCCAGCTGTTTCGCCCGGGCCGCTCGCTCCCCACGCTCGACAAACTGGAGCCGAGCCATCTCCCTGGCCTCCCCGAGGAGCTCTCCTCGGTTTCGAGCCAGAGCATCGGGACACGCTACGACGCTGTCAGCAACTCTGGCAGACGTCGTCGATGCGGTGGAACTGGCCACAGACTGCGCCGCCGAGGTCGTCGACTGCGCGATGTGGGTCGCTCGTGAGTGGCTGCTGCGAGCAGGCCCCATGTCTTCGTCCACAAAGACGTGACGCCGTGTGACGCAGGCGGGGGGACGGGGGCCGAACCCCCTCGGCTCGGTGTCGGCCCGAGCGTCAGCCCATGCTATTGTAGGCCCCAGCTCCCCGTCGGCTGCGCCAGCTGAGCCTCCCACCCGCAGGATCGCATTCCCAGCGGCACCCAGTCTGCCGCGGGGGCGCCCGTGGGCCCGCATCGTGGTTGCCGGGGCCGCTGCCGCTGCTCCCCGGCCGGCCTCCGCGGCGGCAGGGGCGAGCGGCGGCGCGCAAACCCCGGTGAGGCGACGTGCTCCGGGAAGACTTGCCTTGCTGCAGCGGGCGGAGTGCGGACCCAGATGCGCGCGTTCGAAACCCGGCCGTTCCCGGGGGACCGGGAAAACCGTCGCGAACTTGGGCAGAGCGGAATTTCGCTGCAGCACGCCATTGGCGTCACCGCGCTGTGGTGCGTTGCCACACCGCCTTGCGTCGCTGCAGCTGAGGAACACACAGGAAAGGCGACCCGGCGCCGAATGTCAACAATCGAAATCGACGGAAGCCAGGGCGAGGGCGGCGGCCAGGTGCTTCGGCAGTCTCTGGCGCTCTCTTGCATTTTGGGCAAGCCCATTCGGCTGCATCGCATCCGCGGCAAGCGGCCCAAGCCCGGCCTTAAGGCGCAGCACCTCGCGGGGGTCAATGCGCTTGCGGCCATCCACGACGCAGAGGTGGCAGGTGCGGCCGTGGGGAGCAGCGAGTTGGAATTTTCGCCCGGAGCTGGTCGCCGAGGCCGCCACCAGATCGACGTGGGCACGGCCGGAGCATGCACTCTGGTGTGCCAGGCGGTTCTTCCGGCCATCGTGATGGGGGCCGGGCGTGAGCCCACCAAGGGAGGGCCTGCGGCGCGCGCTGCCAGCGACGCGGCGATTGCGGCAGCTGCCGGCATCGCCGCCCACCCTGGCGCCTGGGCCAGGTCGGGTGGCGGCGGTGCGGAGCCCGCAGGAGAGGGGTCGTCAGCACTCGTCTCGGGCGCGGCAGCGGCTGCGTCGTCTGCTCCCCCCGCGGCCGAGGGCGAAGTGACGAGCCTCGTGGTCTCTGGCGGCACGGACGTCGCCTTTTCCCCGCCGGCGGACTTCGCGGCGGTGGCCCTGCTCCCGCTCCTGCGGCGGATGGGCGTTCGCGCGGCGGCCGTGCCCTCTCGCCGCGGCTTCTTCCCCAAGGGCGGGGGCAGGCTTGACCTGGTGTGCCACCCCATGCCCGCCGGGGAGCGGGTCCGGCCGCTGCTGCTGGAGGAGAGGGGCGAGGTCGCGGAGCAGCTCGTGCGCGTTGTGTTTGCGGGCGCGGCGGCGGAGGCGGGCGCGGCGGCGGTCGGTGTTGCGGCCGCAACGGCGCTTGGGTTCCCTGGCGAGGCGATGGAGGTGTTCACGTCGGCGGCAGCTGCAGCCGGGGCGTCGGCTGGTCGGTCCGGCGGCGGGGACAGGCGCTCCAGGGACAAGGGCCGCAATGGGCGAGGGGGGCGGGGGGGCCGGCGGGGCCGCGGTGGCCACGGCCGGTTCATGGCTGAGACAGCGGCCGAGGCGGAGGGCAGCGGAGCCGCCGCGGCGGCTGGCTCCGGGAGCGCGGCGTCCAAGCACCGAGCGTCGGAGTCCGTCGCGGAGGGGGCCGGAGGCTCGGCTGGCATGCGGTGGCGCTGCGAGCTGATCGGGCCTGAGCCCGCCGCCTGCAGCGGCGTGTCGGTGCTGGTTGGCGCGATGACCGACAACGGGTGCGTGCTCACGCGGTCCGCGCCCATCGGGGGGCGGGAGGACCCGGTCAAGGCCGGCCGCGGACTGGCCAGGGAGCTCTTCGCGGAGCTGGCCCACGGCGGCTGCGTGGACGAGCACGCATTGGACCAGCTCATCATTTGGATGGCCTTGGCGGATGGGGAGTCCAGGGTGCGCTGCGGCCCGCCCTCCCTTCACACGACCACCGCGGCGGACATCGCGCGCGTGTTCCTCCCGACAGTGGAGATCACCTTCGAGCCGATCGCCGAGGGCAAGCACGGCCACGTAGCCGTGGTCAAGGGCGCGGGCCTCTCGCCGGGCTCCGTCGCCTCCGCCCGAGCGCCCTAGGGCGCGCCCGGCGGTTTCCCCCCCGGCCTGCGGTGGGTCGTGCCGCGACCCGGCGCGCCGAATTCCGCCCACTGCCCTGTTGCTGCACCCAGGCTGGGCCGCAACACTCGCACTCGAGAAAACGAAAGCAGAGCTGGGCGCCATTGCGAGGGCAGAGCCGGCAGGCGCGGCCGAGTTGCGCCCCGAAACGGGCATCAGGCGTCCACCGTCCTGGTGGGCTGCAGCCATGGCGAGCAGCTCGCTGACCGCGGCCGGAAAGGACATCCTGTCGCTGCCCGTGACCATGCGCATGGGGCTCGAGTGAGACCCGCCTCCCGCCCTCGCCGCTGGGCGCACCCACTCGACGCTGCGTCCCTCTCGCGGCCGGCGCGCCACCGTCGCCAGCTCGCGCCCGGACCCGGGCTGTCTGCGAGCGGGACCGTGCCGCCTTTGGACCTTCGCCTGCGCGCTGCTCGCTTTGGCGGCGGCGAGGCGGCCCCAGGGCGCGGCCTGCCTTGCAGCGCCGCAAGTCGGCACCTGCGAGGCGAGGGTTCAGTCCGTTGCGGCAGCCGGCCCCGCGCCCGGCACGGAGGCCCAGCTGCCGCCGCTGCTGCCGACGCGCGGACTCGCACAGCGGCGGAGACCCGGGGCATGGCGGGCCTGCCTCGAGAGCTTCTGCGGGCCCGGGGCGGCGCCGGCGTCACTCTGGCAATCCGTTGCCGTGCAGTCCGGGCAGCCCCAGCGGCCTGTCGTGCGCGCCACCCGCAGCAGCCAGCGGCGAGGAGCACGACCGGCTCACCGCACTTCCCGCTGCCCGGCCGTTTCCCGTCCCATCGCAGGGGCGCGCCCAAGCCACGCGGCAGAAGCCAAGGCATTCGGGTCGAGCACGGCGTCCCCGTGTTCCGCTCCAGGGTGGCCACGGCAGCCCCTGGATCGCTGACAGAGGTGAGAGCCATGGGTGCTCTAGTCGCGCTGGTGGTGTGGCGGGCTTGCCCCTGTGTGCTGCCGCTCGTCTGGAATGTCGCGCCACCCGCCGCCGCCCAGGCGCCGGCTTTCCACCTGCCCGCCAAACCTCCCCCCCCCCCCCCGCGCCCTTGTCCCCCTCCCTGCGCGAGCGCAGACTATGGCGGCGCGCCGCATGGGAGAGACCCTGGCCGGCAAGCCCGCCTTCGAGCCGGCCGTGGACAAGGAGGTTCCCCGCCACGTGCAACTGGCCGGAATGACCCTCACGTTCTACGCCTACTTCCGGGAGGCCGTCACGGAGTCCCGCCTTGAGGGCGACCGCGTGCGCCACCTGCGCATCTCGTACTTTCTCGAGGACGACACGGCGGTGATCAACGAGGCCCGCGTGGCCGACAGCGGCATCCCTCAGGGCATCTTCCTGCGCCGCGGCAAGGTGCCTCTGGGCCGCACCTCGCACGGCGTCACGGCGCTGGGCAAAAGCCAGGGCATGGTGTCCGCTGGCGACCGCCACCTGCACTGGAAGGATTTGCGCGTTGGCGCCACCCTGACCATTCTCGGCCGACGCATGCGCGTGACCTCGTGCGACCCCGCTACGAGGGACTTCTACGCCACCACGCCGGGCGCGTCCCCTCAGCCGGCGGACGAGAGCGAGCCGGATGACAGCTTCACCACCACCAGGCGCGAGGTTTCGGCCCGCGAGACCGGGTCCGCCCCCGGCGCATGGCACGGCGTGCGCAGCTCGCCCATCCTCCGGTACGCCGAGGCGCGCCTGGGAAACCCCTCGGGGAAGCAGATCCGGGCCGCGCCGGACACCCTCGGGCGGTTCCTCACGCACGGCGGCACGCGCCTCCGGTTCCGAGGCGCGGTGCAGGACCCGCGGCCGTTCGCCCCGGAGCACAAGGTGGTGCTCACAGTCTTCCCCGAGGACGACACGGTGAGCATCGTGGAGGTGTACGGCAACAACAAGGGCTACGACGGCACGTCCGCCAAGCTGTTCAAGCGCGGCCGCCTCCCCCGCCGCTTCGTGGTCCACGACGACCGCACCCGGAGCATCGAGGACGACAACGGCGACGAGGACTACTTTACCACGGCGGAGTTCCGCGTCGGGGCCCTCATCAACGTGATGGGGCGCAACGTTCGGATCACCGAGGCGGACGAGGCCACGCTCAAGTGGCTCGCAGAGCACGGCGAGGAGGTGGCGGCGGCGGCCACCACCGCCACGTCGCGCGCAGGCGTGCGCCTCGGCGGCACCGGGAGCTCGCTGCGCGGCGGCGTCGCCGGCGGAGCCTCAGGGGCAGGGGGGCTCACAGCCACCGGCCGCCGCGTGCGGTTCGGAGCCACTGCTGGCGTGGACGGCATGCCCAACGACGACGACGAGGCCGAGGCGGCTGACGAGGCTGCCGAGCGCGCGGACGCAGCAGACAAACCCGTGCCGCCCCCCGAGGTGCAGCCGAGCGCGTACACGGGCATCGGGTCGGAGGAGGACTCGCTGGGGAGCTTCTTCAGCCTGCTGCCTCGCTACCCGCGCCGCGACATGTCGCGCTCCACAAAGTTCGAGGGCATGGCGCTCAAGTTCAAGGCCAAGTTCGCGCCGCCGCTGGCGTCTGGAGCCGGTGCAGCGCCCGCAGCAGCGGCGGCATCCTCGGCCGCGGCCGCGGACGCGTCCGACCCAACGAGCGGGGCAATCTCCCAGGAGGAGGCGGAGGCGCGCGCAGTTCGCGGCGGCATCTCGCGCATCGACGCGACCCGCGAGTTCATCGTCACCTGGTTCATGGAGGACGAGACCATCACCGTGTACGAGCCGCCCCAGCGCAACACGGGCGTCATTGGCGGCAAGTTCATGTCGCGCCGCCGCCTGCGGAACCCCGCCACTGGCGACTTCTTCCGCGACGACGACTTTGTCATTGGAGCGGAGCTGCAGCTTGGCGGCCACCGCTTCCACCTGTACGACGCGGAAGGCTTCACCAAGCGGCTGCTCAAGGGCGAGGCGAAGGTGTGGGGCTCGTCGGACGTCAAGTTCGTGCTCAACAACTTGCGGAGCAAGTTCGCGGACTTTTCGACCACGATGCGCCGCGCGTTCCGGAGCATGGACAAGGACTTCAGCGGCACGATCACGATGGACGAGCTGGAGACGCAGCTGCGCAAGTGGGGCATGCGCGTGACGAAGCAGGAGCTGGTGCAAATCTTCAACCACTACGACCGCGGAGACACGGGCAAGTGGTCCTTCGACGACTTCTGCGCCGCCTTCACGGACCCCGACTTTGGAGACGGCGCCGGCGGGGTGATGACGAGCGACGCGGACAAGGCGAGCCTGCTGGAGGACGACGAGCTCAAGCAGTACGAGGAGCACATCACGTCCGTCCGACTCAACGACGTCGAGCAGGAGCGCCTGACGCGTCTGCTGGAGAGCTTTGCGGCCGAGTTCGCGGCCCGCTCTGGGGAGGAGCGCATGGCCCAGGAGTTCCGCCGCGTGGACCTGGACAAGTCCAACACTGTGGACCGCGACGAGTTCCGGCACGCCCTCACGGTGTCCTTCCATCTCCGGGACGACGACGCAGCGCTGCTGGAGCGCCAGTTCTTCCCGCCCGGGAAGGAGGAGCTCGACTACGAGGCGTTCATGAAGCACCTGCGCGGCATGATCCGCCGCTCCACCCACTGAGGGGCCGCGAGCAACCCATCTCTGTGTGCGCGTCCCGCTGCTATGCGTGCGTGTGTGTGCGTGTGTGTATGCGTGTGTGCGCGCGACGCTACAACCCCACCCCAACGCGGCCTCGTACTGCTCGGCCCGGTGCGATACACATTGGCGCGCACTACGATGCAGAGGGGCTGCCGCAGCGCGCTGCCGCACCCAGCGCCCAAAGGGCCAGCCGATGCGCACCGGGCAGCTGCTGCTGCGCGTCCACTCAACAGGCGAGGGCAGTGGAGCATGCGAGCGCGGGGCGCTGGGGCCATCCCGGGGCGGAGGCTTCGCTGTGCTCTCCGAGACGGCTCGCCCGGTCCCGACCGACGGCGTGACGCTAGCGGCCGTCGATAGCTGCCGATGCCTCGTGGAAGGACAGGCCCAAGATGTCCCGCATCTTCCACCCGTCGCGCATGTACTCCGCCACTGCCGTGGCGTCTGCGCTCCAGGCAGCCGACTCGGCAGCGAAAGGTGGCGCCGAACGCTCGTACACGCGCACAAAGTGCCCGATGAACCGAATGTACCAGTCCCAGAAGGCCGGGTGGTCATGCAGGCCGTGCTCTCTTGCGGCCAAGAACATAATGCGCATCCACACGCGGCAGTCATCCAGCTTGAAGTGGTCTCCTCTCTTGTGCGCCTCCCTGCGGGGGGAGTTCCACGCCCGCCAGTGCGAGCGCTGGCGGGCGTGTGGAGGGCGTGTCCGCGTCCACCGCCTGCCCGGATCTCCCATTTTTTCCGCGATCCAGTCGCTCAACCTAAGGCCATGCGCTTCTGCGCCGTCGTCGTCGAACATAAACCGCCGGAGCACGCGGTCCTGAAATGCAAGCTCGTAGAAGCGGGTGCACACGGCATGCAGCTTGGGGGGGCCGCCAATGTCCACGAGGAGGGCTCTTGTGGCGGGGGATGGCAGGAATGTTCCGTCCTTGACCAGGAGCGGGATGCGCAAGGGAGGTCCGTCATCAATCGGACCCGGCTCTGCGCTTCCAGAAGCGGCCCGGTCGTCGGTTGCCGCTGCTGCTGCCGCCATTCTGCGCGCCTGCACGCGCATCAAGGCCGCACGCCCGAGGAAAGCTGCATCGGTTGCCGCGCAACTGCCACTCACACTCTTGCGCTTCGGGCGGGGTTTGCTGGGTGAGGACGCCGGCCGCAAGCTCTCACAGCAGGCCGTCCCGATTGTTCGGCCTTGCTCGCGGAGCAACCCACGGTGCCAGCCGACTGAGAGTGTAGGCGTGAGCTCAGGCGGCCCTCGCGGTGTGCGCTGCCAGCCGGGGACGAGTGGTTTGCAGGTGACAGCCACAAGGTAGAGTCGGGAATTGCGGGCAAAGCACCGGGCGCGTCTCTGCCAATGGCGAGGGAGCACGCACACAACTCGTGAGCAGCAGCACACTGGCACCCCGTTGTGCAGTTGTCCGATAGGAGCGGAAGCCACTTGCTGCGGGAAACGGTCGAGGACGGTGCACGTGGGCGGAGCTGTCAAGCCAGCGCAGGGCGGCGCTCGAGCGCACCCGTGGCACGTCCCTTCAGCGGCGGCGTACTCCTCAAAGTTCGACCTTGAAAATTTCCGTTATTAGTCGGGCTTCGGCGATTGCCTTCCGATCATCTTGTGATGAGCCAGGAGTTTTCTTCATCGGAGCTCGCGCGCCACACTGAGGGGCGGGGGATTTCGCAGCATGTTAGCAACCATGCGAGGGTCTCACCTTGACAGCAGCGTTGTTTCCAAGGAGTGGGCGGAATGGATTCGCGCCTGGCCGTAGGGAGACGCTCAGGGTGCCGAGGTCTCTGGCAGGATTGCTGCTCTGGGCGACGGCAGCAGCGGCGCTCGTCCGGCACCGAGAGCGGCAGCGCCGCCCCAAGCCCGCGGCCACGGGAGTGCGAGGCCGAACTCCTCCTCCGAAATTAAGCCGCCCCATCTCGCGCCGGGGGCACGCCCTGGTGGCCTGCACGGGCCAGCCGAAGTGAGGCCGGCGGCCAGAAGGATTTCATGCCTTCCGAGGCGCGCGCTCTTCCGCCGACTCGAGCGGCGAGCACAAGGACCGGAAGAGCCCCGTGTTGAATTGAACCGTTCACGGCGAGGCAAGGTCCCCTAGGCAGGGCGCGCAGCGGCCGCTGCCATGCTGGAAGCGGGCGCGGAGTGGTTCCGGACTGGCAGCAAGGACGCGAGCAGCGCGATGCAGCTCTGCCCGGCCACCTGCAGGCCACAACGTGTTCGGGCGCTGCGGAGCTCGCTTGGTGTGGCCGCAGTCGGTGCAAAGCAAGCGCATTGCTGCAAGACAGTCCGTGCGCAGGCAACAGGCACAGTCGCTAGCAGCTCCCCTTGGCTAGGGACTGCTCGGCTGCGAGCACTGCGTGGAGCATGTCGGCTTCGTCGATGTCATCGTCGCCACAGGCGTTGTCGTCGCCGTCCTCGAGGTCGATCACTTGCGTGTCGGTGGGCCGCGGCGAGCCTTGCGGAGCGGTGATGTCGCCACGAAAGGGGGGCGGCCGGGGGCGGGACCACTCGTCGTCGTCGGGCCCGCACAGGCGAGCTCCGCCTCGCAAGCGCTTCGGAGCCCGCGGGCCGCCAGTCGGCCCGCTGCTAGAGGTCGAGGCGCCGGCGGCCCCTGCCGTCCCGCGCGCAGCAGCCGCTCTTGCTGCTCTGGCGGTGGCCTCCTCCCCATCACCTGCGATCTCCGTGAGGAAGGCCACCGGCATGTCGTGGGACCACCTCACGGACCCCAGGGAGATGCGGCCGTCCCACCCGCCCACGGGCGTTGACGGGGGGGGCGGAAAGCCGGGGGGCGGCGCCCGCCGTTTCGCCTCCTCCAGCTTCGCCTGCCTGGCGGCCAAGAGCCGCATCGCAGACTCGAGCTGCCCCTGCGCTTCCGCCAGCGCCTGCGCGGCAGCCTCAACGGAAGAGCCAGCGCTCCGGGCCGACGCTGCTGGCGAGTGCGCAAGAGGCGTGGCTGACCCGCTACCCGGCCCGGCCGGAGCGGCGGCGCTCGCAGGCTTCACTGGCGTGCGAACGTGGCGCCCGCCCAGCCCCAGCCGCGCAGCCGCATCGGACACAAGCCCGCAGACGGCCTCGGCAAGCTGGTCTGCCTGCCGAGCGCTGACCCCCGGCATGCGGAGAAACTCCGCGTGGGTGCCTGGACGCTCACGCGCGATGGCCAGCATGGTGCGCTCCGACAGCAGGTAGGCGGCAGGCACCCCGCGCAGGGCGGCCAGCGACGACCGCAGCGTGCGCAGCTCGTCCAGCAGTACACGCTCTGCTGGGTCCAACGACTCGACGCGAAGGCCTGCGAGGCTGGCGGTCGGCCTCCCAGACGCCAGGAGCGCGCCCTGCGCCTTGGCTGCACCCGTCCCTCCGCCGGCAGCTGCTGCGGCCGCGCCATGCGCCTGCCCTAGCGCTGGGCTGAGGAGCGGCGCCTTCTGGCTCAGCAGCATGTGCATCGTGCGAGCGACGGTCAGAATCTCGGGAGGCGCCCGCCAGCGTGCGAGGGCCTCCAACTGCGCGAAGCCAGAGGGCGGAAGCTCGGGCGCGGGGGGCACCTCCGTGCCCCGGAAAGCTGCTCTGGCAACCGCCCGGGCGTGAAGCTCTCGCTCCCGGGCGGCGCTGGCCAGCGTGGGCCACACCTTCGCTATCTGCCTCGCAACCGGTGTCGGGTGCAGCACAGCGTAGGCCCGCGTGTACGAGCCTCCGCGGCTCCTCCCCAAGTCCCTGGTCTTGGTTACGGAGTTGGTGAGCCCAAGCGGCTCGCAGGCAGCGATCAGCGCCGCCCAGCCGGGCTTGGTGCCCCGGCGCAGGCCGGCCCCAAAGGCAGGCGACTCGCGGAGCGCTGGCCATCTGTCCAGCTGCCGCGCGAGCGTCTTGTTGGAGCTCTGCCCGCGAACGAACTCGGTGAGCACTGTAGGAGTGGCGTTGCCCAGCGCCACCAGCCCGCAGCAGATCGCGCCAACCTCCAAACGGGCGTCGACGAGCCGGTCGAGAGGAACCTCTGGCTGCGGCGGAGCTGCACCGCCGTCGCCCCCAGACCGCTCGTCGTCGTCGCCAGGCGCGGCCCTGACCACCGCGCCCCGCGGCGGCGAGCCGCCGCAGCAGACGTCGCAAGCGGTCCGGCAGGCCCACCCCGGCGGCACCTCCTCGCCAAAGTGCTCGATGAGCAGGCGGTGGCGGCAGGAAGACCCGTGGGTGAACCGGCGCATGCAGCCCAGCTCCGCGATGGCGGGGGACTCGCCAGCCGGGGCGGCCTGGGAGGAGGGCGCCTGGCGCTTGGCGCTCGACGCGATGAGCCCCGACAGGCGCGTGAAGTCCGCGGGCGCGTGGAAGAGCACGCAGCGGGACGGGAGGCCGTCGCGGCCAGCGCGGCCGGTCTGCTGCGCGTAGCCGGCCAGCGACTTGGACGGCCCAAAGTGGAGCACGAGGCGGATGTCCGGCTTGTCGATGCCCATCGCGAAGGCCACTGTTGCGACCACCACGTGGATGCGGTCCGCGAGAAAGCCCTCGTGCACTGATCGGCGCTGCTCCTCGCCCATGCCGGCGTGATAGGCGGCCACGCAGATGCCAGCGCGAGACACGCGGGCGTTGAGGGTCGCGGCCACCGCGTCGCACGCGTTGCGGGTGAGGGTGTAGACGATGCAGCTGCCGGAAACGGTGGCGCGGCGGCGCTGCCCCGGACCCGGGCTGGACCCAGGCGAGGCCGGGGACGCGGGCGGGGGCGAGCCGGCAGCGTCCGCAGCAACGGACGTCAAGGCCCTGAAGATCAGCGGCGCCATGACCCAGGCTCCGGCGTCGCCCCCGGCGGGCTTGGGCTTGACGTCGTACGCAAGGTTGCTGCGGAGCATGGACGCGCGCACGCGGAGGGGGTCCACCAGCCCCAGCGAGCGCGTGACGTCTGCCTCCACGCGCAGTGTCGCCGTCGCAGTGGCAGCCAGCACAGGCACGCCAGGGAACATGTCGCGGAGCCGGCCCAGCCCGGCGTAGCTGGCCCGGAATCCAGAGTCGTCCACGCCCCACTCGCTAATGCAGTGCGCCTCGTCGATTGCGATGAGGTCCACGGACACGCCCGCCTTGGACCGTCCGGCCTCGATCGCGCTCGCGAAGGTCGACGTAAGTGCTGTTTCCGGAGTGGTGTACACAAGCCAGGCCTCGCCGTTCATCACGGCGTTCATATCGGACGCCTTTGACGTGCTGGACAGTGCCACGGCGGGAATGTCGAGCACTCGCAGCGCCAGGAGCTGGTCGCTGATCAGCGACAGCAGCGGGGAAATGACAATCGTGACGCTCTGGCGGCGCTTGTGACGCCGCAAGAACGCGGTCGGAAACTGGAACATCAGGCTCTTGCCGCTGCCCGTCGCCAGGACAGCGAGCGCATCGCGGCGCTCCCCGAGCACGCCCCGGATCACGTCCCACTGGTTGGGCCGGAACTGGTCGTGGCCGAACACCTCCTTGAGCACTGCCTGGGCGTCGTCAATGCGCAGCCCCGCCATTCCTCCGCGTCGCACGTCGCCAGTGCGCGCAAGAGTCTAGGGCGAGCGCTTCTCTCGTCGCAGGCGCCCCCCGCAGCGGCGCCAGGCGCTGTCGCACGGTGCGAGTTCAAACTGGTGCAAGTGCCCAAACATTGGACCGCCGCTGGGACCTCGCGGCTCTGCCGGCCGCCGCAAGAGGGGTGTTGCAGCACGGCCCGTTCCGCGCCCCGGGACGCTCTGCAGCCCGGGTCGCAGCGGCCTGAGCCCGCCCGCACTTCGAAGGAGCGCACGTGCGCGCACGCGCGCGCGAGAAGCTTTGTTTGAGTGTGTAGGTGCAGCCCCTGAGCCGCAGCCGCAGCGAGCTCCTTGTCCTCCTCGGATCCGAAAATGGCAGCGGCAACCCGTCGCCTGCCGCGGCTCATCACCATCCCCTTCTCGCACTACTGCGAGCGCGCGCGGTGGGCGCTCGACGCCGCGGGCATCGCGTACGAAGAGGAGTCGTCGGCTCCGCTGCTGCACATGGTCAACGTGGCTCTGGCGGGCAGCGGCAAGGGCAAGGCGGACAACGCGTCGTCGTCGCTGTCCACGCCGCTCTTGGTGCTCCCGTCGGGCGAGCGGCTGCACGACAGCGGGGCCATTGCGCGGTGGGCCGCGGACCACGCCGCGGAGGGCTCCCCCAGCCTCTTCCCGGAGGCGCTGCGGACCGAGATCGACTCCGTCGAAGCCCGGCTGCACGACGGCGTCGGCCGCGCCGCCCGCTCCATGGCCTACTGGGCCATCCGGTCGCCGGATCTGTTTTACGCCGTGACCGTGCCCATGCTGCCGCCCTCGCAGCGGGCAGTGGGCGGCCTGATCATGGGCACCATCAAGCCGCTCATCTTCCGCTCGCTGGGCATCACGGAGAAGCGGGCGCTCCGCTCAGCCGCCAAGCTCGAGGAGGAGTTCGCTTGGGCGTCGGGGCTGCTGGAGACGCGCAAGTTCCTGGCAGGGGACGTGTTCACGGCCGCGGACGCGACGTTCGCATCGCTTGCGGCGCCGGTGCTCCTCATCTCCGCAGCCGAGGGCAACGTCGCCGTGCCGACCTACCCCTCCGTGAAGGAGATCGACCCTGCTTGGCGCGATGCCGTGCTGCGTCTCCGCGCCACACCCGCGGGCCAGCATGTGCTGCGCATGTACCGCGACCACCGCCCCGCCCTCAAGCGCGCCGCGGAGATCGACAGGCCGGAGCTGCTCCTCGGAGGGGCAGCCTTGCTGGCGAGTGGGGCTGTTCTGGCGATCGCAGCCTTGGTCTGGGCCGTGTCCCTTCTTGGCAGGCCGTCGCTGCTGTGAGCACGGCGAGCGCGAGTTGGGTGCCCGTCAGTGCAAACTTGCCGTCACCTGGTCCGTCCACAACCCCAGCGAGGGCCCGCATCGCGCGTTTTCAGTCTCCTCCACAACGAAGCGCCACTCGCTGCGCGCATCCTGTCGAGCCTTGAGCACCTGCTTGGTTGGGCTTGGCAGCTCGGGCTCTGTCAAGTCAGCGCCAGCCTCGCGCCGCCGGCACTCCCCGGCGCTGCCTCGCGTGGGTTACCGGTCCACACAGGCGCGCAGGCTCTCGTCGTGCTGTCGAGCGCCGCACGGCCTGCCGGGGCGCCGCCGTTTTTGGTCCGAATTTCGCGCCTTCGCGCCGCGCTGGCGGCATGGGCTGCGGCGCGAGCGTGTCCGGCCCCCATGGGGGGCTCGACCTGCGCCCCCCGGAGCGGTTGCGGGCTGGCGCCTCCACCGTGAAGGTGAGCACGCAAAATGCGGCGCATGATTCCAGGCGGGAGGGCACCGTGGGTCCCGCCGGGGCGGCGGCGAGCCACGCGCCCCTGTCGATGCTGCAGTTCAATGTCCGCGGAACTGCGTCAGCCGCGAGGCAGCGCCCCGCCGCCGCAAATTTCCGAGCAGCGCAGCCCTAGGAGTGTCTTCGGCTCGCTTGTGCGACTCACTCTGTGGTGCTGCGCTTCCTCGCTTCCTCGCTTCCTCTGCGCGCCGCAGGTGGTTCTGGCCGGCAACCAGGGCGTTGGGAAGAGCTGGTGAGCCCCTTGCGAAGCCCAGCACCTGCCACCCGCCGCGTGCCAGTGCAGCTTTTCGAATGCCGGACGCCAGGAGGGACGGCTCCTTGTCCCTCCCACGCCGCGGGATGCGTTGTCCGACCTTCTTGGCTCCGTGCGCCGCCGCTGCCGTCTCGCAGCCTCGCCACCCGATGGGTCCGGGACGAGTTTGACGAGCACAACATGCCGACTATGGGTTCCGCCTTCTTAACCAAGTCCGTGACAGTGTCTGTGCCTTCTGTGGCGGACCCGTCGGTGACGGACGACACTGTGTTGCGGATTCACTTGTGGGACACGGCGGGAGAGGAGCGCTACCACGCGGTTGCGAAGTCCTTCTTCCGCGGTGCCAAGGGCGCCATCTTGGTGTACGACGTCACCAACCCGTCGTCGATGGAGGGCATCCGTGCCTGGGCCAGGATGGTCGAGTCGGAGGCGCCAGACGCGGTCAAGTTCCTCGTTGGCACCAAGAGCGACCTCGTGGAGCGAGCCGCCGTGTCGGAGGATGACGCCCGTGCGATGGCTTCCGACATCACGCTGGGCTTTACCGACTCCTTCCGAGCGTCCGCACTGACGGGCGAAGGCGTGCACGATGTGTTCGAGACGCTGGCGCAGCTGCTGGCCGAGCGCATGGCCTCCTGAGCTGCCCCAGGGGGGAGGCGGGCTGAAGGCTTCGCCGGCCGGTCGGCGCGCACAGGCCACAGCGGCGTCGCCGTCAGGTTGTGGCGGCGGAGGGCGCGCTCGCTGCGACGGCGAGCGTCGCTATCGCTGCTGCTGGATCGCTGGCTCGGCTTCTTGGGGCTCGTTTGAATCCGAGAGCGCGCGGCGCGGAGCCCACATCCCGCAACGACGCTGCGTGACTTGGAGCGCGAGCGTTCCCCGCGTGCGACGACCCAGCGGGCCGGGCCCCAGAGCAATCACAGTCAGTCTGCCGCGTCGGCCCGTGCACGAAAGCGCTTCAGCGCGCGCACGCAAGCACGCATGCCAATACAGCACAATACCTTCTCGATGACGTGAACGGCGTGGGGTCTCGGCTCAGGTGGCCCAAGGAGGGGCCATGGGCGGCGCGGCCACCGGCGCCGAGGGGGACGCAGCTTGACTCTGGTGCAGTGGCGACGGGGCGCTCGCTGGGGTGCCCGGGCCCACTGCGCGTCCCCCAGCCGACTGCCACGGCGACCCTGGGGGCAAAAGGGCTGCCCACGCGTGCGGCGAGGAGGGGGAGGCCGGCTGCGGGGGCGCATGTTGCCGCCAGCTGCCGCCGCTGCCGAGAGCGCCGGCCGGGCTGGGCGGCCCGCCGGCCTCCCTGCTGCTGGAGGCGCCGCCTTGGGGCTGCCAGCCAAAGGCCTGCACTGTCACATGCGCCCCTGGCAGCGCGCTGGGGGCGCGCGCGGCAGCAGGCCTGGCCGCTCTGCCGGAGAACGCCACGCCTCTCGCCGGCGGCGCCGTCCATGCGCTGGCAGCTGCGCCCCGGCCACCGGCGGCAGTGCCCTCGTCGTCGGTGTCGTCTTCCTCGACGTCGTCATCGTCGTCGTCGTCGTCGGTGTCGTCCGCGCCGTTGTCGGCGGCTTCCCCGCCGCCGGGCTCCCTGCCGCGGCCCCCGTCCGCGCCCGGTGGCAGTCCCAGCCCCGCCGGCCCGCGCTGGGCGGGTCGAGCCTGGACCACCTTCAGGTGGCCGTAGCGGTGTGCGCCACCCCTGCCGCGCATACCCAGCGGCGAGGAGCGCCTCCCGGCGCCAGTGTGCTCAGGAGCAGACGCGAACGACGGCGTGGAGGAGCCCCGCGACGAAGCCACCGAGGTGGCGCCGTCCGCTCGCAGGACAGGGGCCGAAGGGCAGGGCGACGGTGGTGGGACACCCGCGCCGCCACCGAACACGCTTGCCGAGGAGAGCCTCGCCGCCAGCTCCCTCCCCTCTGACGCGCCAGCAGCTCCCAGCACGGCGCGGCAGCGCCCCAGGTGACCGTTGGAAGCGCCCTGCACCAGTGCCTCCATCGCAAGCAGAATCACCTCTCGCAGCCCCCACGTGCAGTTCCAGCGCCGTCCCTGCAGCCACCACTGGGCGGCCGCCTCGGCCGCGGGAACGGGCCTGCTGCTGGCGCGAACAGGTGCCCGCCGCTCCGGCAGAGACGTTGACATCCCAGACGCAGCTGCGCCAGGAGCTGCCACTGTCGCTGCTGCTGCTCCTGCTGCTGCTCCTGCTGACGACGACGAGGACGATGATGACGATGATGACGATGACGAGGTAGTGGTGGCGTGGGGAGGCAACGCCGAGGGCGCCCCACCCGCAGCATGGGACCTCGCCTCACCCGTGGCAGCGACAGACACGCGCGGGCAGGCGTGGGGGTAGCGCTCCGGAACGCTGACCAGGAGCACCGCGCCAGCAGCGGGGCCCCGCTGGACCCGCACCTGAACCCTCATTCCGTTATCGAACGCGGCCGAGAAAAGCCCCTCCTTTACAAGGCCCGAGCACTCGCCCAGGTCTGCGCGCAAACAAAGGGTAGTCGCGGCGCAGAGGCCACGGGGCCGTTCGGACGGCGGGCTGAAAGAGCAGCGAGGCAAATGCTTCTGCGGAAGGGCGACACGAGCACATTGCATTGCCTCTTGGCCGAAGCTCACCGGTCAGGACGCGGCGCTCCGCGGCACTGGTGTTGATTCGCATGCGCTTCATGCCAGCCTCCACGTGGGCCGTGTCGGCCGGCCTCGCGGACGACGCGCGCGGGCTGCCGCAGTCTGCATCCATAGCTTCGGCGGCCCGCTTGCGGGGCCTTTGGGGCGCCGTGGGCAAGCTGGGCGGCAAGCCCAAGCCTCGCCTGCGGAGCCCGCGACCACGGGCGAGCGCCATGGCCCTCTGGGTGGATTGGCTTTTGTGCAGCGGAGCGCAGATTGCCGCTGGGAGAGCTTGCTCCGGCTCTGTCGGCGGAGCCTTGTGGAGCGTGTGTGTGCGCGCGCGTGGTGCCTGTGCAATGCGGGGGGGTGGGGGGGGCGGGCGCGCAGCTCCGGCCCAGGGGCGCGCGAACGCGGCTTCGTAGGAGCGGGGCGGGCGGTCGCGCTGGCGCCCAGGGGGCACGCAAATGCCGAAAAACCGCCGCATGCTTGCGGGTCCGCAAACATCGCGAGCCAACCGCGCCCTCTCTCGGCACCCGCGCCAGGATGGCCGCGACCAGCGGCGCTCGCTCCCCGGCAGCGGTGGGCGGAAGTCCCCCACAGGAGATCCAAGAGCTGGATGAGACCGTTGTTGCGACGGTTGTGAGCAGCGGGCGCCGGCGCGGCGCTTGGGGACGCGGCGGAGACCGGGGCCTGCAGTCCTCGCGCTTGCTCTGAGCTGCCTCAGGCTGGCGCGCCGCCGGCCGCGGGGTCGTCGCGCAGGCGCCGAGCCTCCCCAATGCTGCATTGCTCTTGGGCCTGTCCTGCGCATGCCTGAGTCGCAGCTTCGGGACTTGCGCAACGTCGCAGGCAAGCTCCGGCTGGTTCTGCTGCCCACGGGCTCGCCCGAGCAGACGCTGAAGGAGCTGCGGAACTGGGACCTGTGGGGCCCGTTGCTGCTGTGCTTGGTGCTGTCGCTGTGAGTGCCTCTGGGCGCGGACCCCCGTGCGCGCGGGGCCGGGCGCCGCCGCTCCGCCGGCAGCGTTCGTCAACCCGCGAGCTCTTCGCCCGTGCTCGCACCTGCGCCGCCGCAGGTCCCTAAGCTTCGGTGCCCCTGCTGGGCAGGTGTCCTTGGTGTTCTCGGGGGTGTTTGTGCTCATGTGGGCCGGGGCGGCCGTCGTGACCCTCAACGCGCAGCTGCTCGGAGGGTCCGTCTCCTTCTTCCAGAGCGTGTGCGTCCTCGGCTACTGCCTCTTCCCCCTGGTCATCGCGGCCGTGGCAGGCCTGCTGATCCGCAACGGCGTGGTCCGCTCCGTCCTTGTGGTGGCCGGGTGGGTGTGGGCCACCAGGGCCAGCGTCGTGTTCATGCAGTCCCTCCTCCCGCCCTCCAAGCGAGCCCTCGCAATTTACCCGGTGGGGCTCTTCTACCTCGTGTGGGCATGGATGGTGTACGTCGAGTGATAGCCGCGTCTCGCTCGCCTGCGCTCCCAAAGAATGTTGCTTTTGTGCGTTCACGCCATCGCTGCGCGTGGCATGCACCTGACGTGCGCTGGCCCGGCGCCACAGCGCCATCGCTGCGCGTGGCATGCACCTGCCGTGCGCTGGCCCGGCGCCACAGCGCCATCGCTGCGCGTGGCATGCACCTGCCGTGCGCTGGCCCGGCGCCACAGCGCCATCGCTGCGCGTGGCATGCACCTGCCGTGCGCTGGCCCGGCGCCACAGCGCCACGGCTGCGCGCTGACGCGGCCGCGGGGCCGAGCGAGCCAGACGCCTGGGGGTGACTCGCCGCTCGGGGCCAGACTGGCTGGCCCGCTTTGGCTGAAGGCTTGTCGCAGCACGTGGGCTGGTGCACAGCTAGACGGTACGGAGTTCAGTGGGCTGTGGGCTACGCACGGGGTGAGTCGCACACGAACGCACGCTCGCGCACACACACGCAGACCCGCGGAGGATAAGGGCGCAGGGGGGATGCTGCGGGGAGGGGGAGAGTGCCGCGGGCGGCCACGGCGGGCGCACCTAGCTCGAGCCCCAGTTCATGATGCCGGCCATGCTGGAGCGAGGACCAGCGGCCCGGCCGGCAGAGCGAGCACTGCCGCGCTCCCCGCTACGCCCCCCGGCGACAGCCTGGCTCGTCATGCCGGCGGCGGCTCGCTGCCCTGCAGCAGGCAGCCGCGCCCCAGCACCGGCAGCGGCCACGGCTGCTCCTGCTGCTGGTCCGGCCGCTGGCAGGATCACGCGGCTGCTCTGCCGCAAGGGGGCGGGTGCCGGTGCGTCGTCCAGCCACCGGCTGAGGGCCGGCCTGTACTCGGCACGCACCAGGTGGCGGTCCAGGTAGCCGACCTTGAAGTAGGGCTCGCCGACGCAGCGGCCGGCAAAGGGGCCCGTTTGCGCTGCTGCAGCCGAGAGCGGGGCCAGGGGGTGATCGGCCAGCACAGGGCGGGAGGCGTGCGCGGCGGCCGCGCGCGCGGGTGCTGCCGCAGGTGCTGGAGCTGAGGCCGCTGCCGCTGCCGCCGGCGCCTGACGAGCTGGCTCCGGCAAGGGCGGCGGCTGGACAGGGGCGTGGTGGCCGAAGAGGCGGCGGCCGTCAGCCGATGCGCGCGCCTGCACGGTGGCGAAGCGCGTGTCGGGGGAGCGTGCCGATTCGTGGGCAGAGGGCGCGCCGGCAGCAGCGCCCGGGCCCCGGGGCGGGGCGGCGGCTCCGCGGGGCGCAGGAGTTGAGGCAGCGGCCGTGGCGGGCCGGGGGGCGATGGGGTTGCCGAAGATGTCGAATTGCCTGTCAGCTCCAGCGGCCGGCACAAACTGCGGCCACGTTGGGTAGAGATGGGCCAAGGGGCGAGCAGTACCGGTAGCGGCGATGGTGTGCCCTTGCCTGGCTGCTTAGCTGCCGCGTGCGACGCGCGCAAGATTCGGGAGCTGGGCCGGCGCTTGCCGGAAGACCTCGCATGCCTGCGGGGCAAGCATGCCGAGCCGCTCCGCCCCGCACGGGCTAGTGCGCGCGTGCTTGGGAGCGAGGGGGTGTGAGTGTGGGGGGGGAGGGCAA
This sequence comes from Cafeteria roenbergensis, assembly GCA_008330645.1. Taxonomy (NCBI): domain Eukaryota; class Bigyra; order Bicosoecida; family Cafeteriaceae; genus Cafeteria; species Cafeteria roenbergensis. The sequence goes on along the minus strand of VLTN01000003.1, from coordinate 75,570 downwards.
GCCCGGCTCGGGGGGGGGGCGGGGCAGGCGGGTCAGCCCTGGTGTGCTACACTTGCCGCGCCAGTCCTGCGGGGAGGCGGCCTCGCGGCTGCGGCGCCGCCGGCTCTCGCTGGCAGCGCCGGGCATGCTTCGGCTTCCTGTGCTGTCGGCTCACGCGCTTGCTGCGCCCGGTCCGGGGCCGCTCGTGGACGGGGTCCAGGTAGCCGCCGAATAGGTCGCCGGTTGTGCGGCCGCCGGGTGCCTGGCGCTCCTTGCGCGCGGAGCCAGACGGGTCCATTGGCGGGGGGCTGCGCGGAGTCGCTCCGGCGGAAGTGCCCGGGGCGGGCGGGGCGGCCGCGGCCGGTGCGTCCTTCCGCCGTGCGCGCGAGGGCGCTCTGTTTCGGGCGGGCAGCTGGCCAGCTGGCGGCCTGCAGAGCGCCGCGTTCCGGCGACGTGGCTGCGCGCGGGCGGATCACTCCGGCTCGAGAAGATCATGGCAGCAGCTGACGCGTCCAAGCCCCAGATCGGCCTCTACGGCCTGGCCGTCATGGGCCAGAACCTGGCTCTCAACATCGCGGACAACGGGATCCCGATCGCCGTGTGCAACCGATCCAAGGACAAGGTGTGACCCGGCGCTTGTGCCAGTCGCCCCGTCGCAGGGCGCTGCGGGCGACCAGCTGCTTTTCGCGAGCGGGGTGGGTCCGTGGCAAGGCGGTGCGCGTGCTCGGCTTGCCCGGCTCCTCGCTTGGCGGGTCAGCACGCGGTTGTTCCAGGCCCACCGGCAACGCCTGTCCGCTTGCCGCTCGGCGCTGCCTTGCGCAGATCGCGGCCACCGTGGCCCGCGCAAAGGCCGAGGGCGACCTGCCCCTCACTGGCATCGACGAGGTCGGCGATTTCGTCAAGGCGCTCAGCAAGCCGCGCACGGTGATCATCCTCGTCAAGGCCGGCAAGCCGGTGGACGCGAGCATCGAGCTGCTTGCCGAGCACATGGAGGAGGGCGACCTCATCATCGACGGCGGCAACGAGTGGTTCCCTAACAGCGTGCGCCGCGCCGAGGCCCTCGCGGCGAAGAAGATCGACTTCATCGGCATGGGCGTGTCGGGCGGCGAGGAGGGCGCCCGCTACGGGCCCTCCCTTATGCCCGGAGGCCCGCGCGCCGCATACGACCGCGTGGAGCCCATCCTGACCAAGATCTCGGCCAAGACGGACTCCGGCCCGTGCGTGACGTACGTTGGGGAGATCGGCGCCGGAAACCACGTGAAGATGGTGCACAACGGCATCGAGTACGGCGACATGCAGCTCATCTCCGAGACGTACGAGGTGCTCAAGACGCTGGGCGGGCTCTCCAACGACGACCTGGCCGCCACCTTCGGGGAGTGGAACAAGGGCGAGCTGGAGTCCTTCCTGATCGAGATCACCGCCAAGATCTTCCAGGCCAAGGACGACCGCGGCGAGGACAAGACCGCCTACCTCGTGGACAAGGTCCTCGACAAGACCGGCATGAAGGGCACCGGCCGCTGGACCGTGCAGGAGGCAGCGGAGCGCTCCGTGCCCTCGGGCACCATCGCCGCCGCGCTCGAGGCGCGCTTCCTCTCCGGGCTCAAGGACGAGCGCGTGGAGGCCGCCAAGATCATCACCGGCCCCACCGACATGCCCGCTGTGGACCGCGCCCAGCTCATCGACGACGTCCGCCAGGCCCTCTACGCCGCCAAGATCTGCGCCTACGCCCAGGGCATGAACATCATCCGCGAGGCCGCCCGCCAGAACGGCTGGACCGTCAACCTTGGCGAGTGCGCCCGCATCTGGAAGGGCGGCTGCATCATCCGCGCTCGCTTCCTCGACCGCATCAAGTCGGCGTACGACCGCAACGCCGACCTGGCGAACCTCCTCGTCGACCCCGAGTTCGCCGCCGAGATCAACTCCCGCCAGCACGCCTGGCGCCGCGTCGTCTCTCTGGCCGCGGCCTGCGGCATCGCCGTCCCCGCGCTCTCCGCCTCGCTCGCCTACCTGGACCAGTACCGCCGCGCCCGCCTCCCCGCCAACCTCGTGCAGGCTCAGCGCGACTTCTTCGGCTCCCACACCTACGACCGCACCGACGGGCTCACCGACAAGCCCGTCCACTCCGAGTGGGCCAAGCTCGCCGAGGCCGCCTCCGGCACCGCGCCCGCCGCGGCCGCCGCGGCCGCCCCCGCCGAGGAGCCCAAGGCGGACGCCTGAGCTCCGTCTCTTTGTCCTGCCGCCTGAGCACCCTAGCCAACGACCCCTGCCACTCGTGGCGCGCACGTGCGCGCGCGGGTGGGGTGTGGGTATGGCGGGGGAGAGGGGCGCGTTCGTCGTGAGTGGTGCCGCATTGACCTTGCCCGTCCCTCCCACAAATTCTGCGCTTTGATCCGCGGTGGTGCGCGCCAGGCGGCAGCCTGCCTCTCGCACGCCCCCGTCCCGTCGCAACGCGCAAGCACTCATGCACCCACGAAGCAGCCCAGGCCGGGGGGAAGGGGGGGTGGCTCGGCTGGCCCCCGTTGCCCGGTCCCGGCAGCGCCTCAGGCGTTGCAAGAGTCGCTCAGGGACACCACAGCCTTGGCAAGCGAGCGGCCGAGCGCGCCCGCCTCCGTGCACACGGTGCCGCCGCCGCGCTTGGCCTGGCTCGTCATGCGGTTGATGTCCCCGATGCAGCCGGTGCGGCCGTCGCTAGTGGCGGCCCACTTGGAGTGGTCCTGGGTCTCGCGCCAGCCCCAGCCCGCGATCTCGACGTTGCCCACGTCAAGCACCTCGTTCGCGCCGCACTGCGGGTCGCACGCGCCGCCCCGGATCCAGCTCTCCACCACCAGCCGCTGCGCGCCCAGCTTGGGAGCCACGCACTTGCTGTAGAGCTCGTCTGCCCACTGGGACGACTTGGCGAAGACGCTGAACACGGCGCCGCCCGACGACTTGAGCTGAGTCATGTCGCAGTTGGGAAGGCCCGACCACTTCTTGTTGATGACGTCAGTCATGGCGGGCGAGGCGTTGCCCACGCGCTTGGACACGCTGCCGTCGTACACGCTCGGCTTGTCCAGCACCAGCGCCTGGCCGATGGTCTCTAGCGCTGCGGCGCCCGACACGCTGATGCAGAGGAACGACTGGCCGTATGTCAGCTCCATGTCAGGCATCCCAGGGTACCCGTTGGCCTCGCTGGGGCCGGAGGGCCAGCGCGGCGTGGAGTGCACCAGCCAAAACCCGTCCAGGCTGTCGTCCATCCCCACAACGCCTGCGGGAGTGCAAAAAGGGGAAGACGCACGAACAAGAAGGTCAATTTGCGGCCAGTCGAGCCGTTTGCTCTGGCGCAGCAGCGCGAGATTCCCTCGCAGTTGCGAGTGACGGCGCCGCAAGCTTCAACCTGAGGCGCGTTCCTTCCCCCGCCCCTGCGGGCACAAAGGACCCCAGCAGCCTAGCTGCCCAGGGGCAAGCGCTGCGAGGCCCCGCGCGCAGCCGCCGCCAACCGAAGCCTCGGGGCTCACCCTTGGCGTGCGCGTAGGACGACGGGGAGCTGGACGAGGGAGGCTCGTCGTTGTAGAACAGGTACGACAGGCTCTGGTTGCCATACAGCTGCGCCAGCGTGAGGCTGATGCTGCCAGCGCTCGGGTCGGACAGGAGCATGCTCGATTGCGAAAAGTCCGAGGACTTGGGGCCCATATAGGCGTAGCCGAACGAGTTGTTGCGCTTGATCGCGGCAAACCAGTCCACCGGCTGGCCCTGCTCGTCGCGGCACCCGATGCCCGCCACGGCCATATGGCTCAAGGCAAGCACGCAGGCGACTGTGAGGATCATTGCTGTGGCGCGGGTCCCCGGGGCTTCGGAGTGGAGCCCAGCGCGCGGGAGGGAAAGTACTGCAATGTCAACCGCGTGGCCCGCCTGAGTTCAAGAGCAGCGCTCCCCAACTGGCTCTGCTGTGGAACTCGAGAGTTCCGGGTCGGCGGCAAGTGGCGCATCGCACAATTGCGAAAAGCAGCCATGGCTTCGGCCAAGGTCGACGTTGTCGGCGGCATCAAGTTCGCGCGCAATGGCTCGTACCGTCTCCCGACGCGCAGTGAGTCGCTTTGGAGGCGCGTGCCCGGCGGGGCTGCCTGGCGCGGGCAAGGCGCCGCTCTCAAGCCGTTGCGGCCAGCCGCCGCCGCGCCCCTGCTCCGCTCAGAGCCCCAGGCAGCCCTGCCCCGGGTAGCTCGCCATGTTTGGCGCCCGCTGCAAGTCCGTGGCGGAGCCGTCGCGCGGCTGCGGGGCTGCGCAGGTCCCGGCGCGGTCTGTCGGAGCAAAACGAGGTCTCTCTCGCTCGCGCAGGCCGCCGCGCCGCTCGCTGCCTCGCGACTGTGCGGCTACGTAGCTGAGCAGAGTGCCCCTTGCACCGCCGCCGTGGCACTCCTGCCCGCGTTTCGCCCGCGTCCGCCCGAGGCCCCGCTTGCGCGCGCTCCCCCCTGTGCCTTGGGCCTCGCTCGCAGCTGTCAAGCCCAGCGCGGAAACCGGCTCCTGCTTCGACACCACGCGCGTCGGCACGCGGGTGGCCGCGCCAGGATCCCACACTGTGACGCCGAGCAGCGCGTCCACCGGCGGGTTCGGTGCCGCGTCCAGCACGAGCAAGCCGAGGACGGACAAGTTCCTCCGGCGAGGCATGGGCACCGGCGGCACCCACGACGCGGGCCTGGCCAGCACGGCGGCGCGCAGGCGCGCGTCTGGCGCAGCTGCGGCGTCGTCCGCTGCGCCCCCGCGCGCCGGGGCGACTCGTCGCCGCGCCAACCCGCCCACCTCGGCGCTGCGTCGCGCCTACGAGCGGGGCGACCTGCCCGTGGCCATCATGCAGTCCGTGACCAACAAGCTGAGCTGGAAGGTCAAGGTGGAGACGCTGGACCTGGCCCACTACCTGCCACTCTTCTGCGACGGCCTGCGGGAGGTGGAGGAGCCGTACCGGTTCATCGCGGAGGAGGGCGTGTACGACCTGCTTCTGCGGTCGCCGCTGCCCAAGGTCCTCGCGTGCGTCCCCGTCATCGTCGTGCCGCTCAAGACCGCGCTCAACACGCGCATCCCCAGCGTGATCAAGCGAGTGCTCAAGATCCTTCAGACCCTGGTGGAGTGCGGCAACCTCATCGGCGAGGCGCTCGTGCCCTTTTACCGCCAGCTGCTGCCCGTGCTCGCCATCTTCAAGAACAAGAAGAAGAACCTCGGCGACGCGATGGACTACCGCCCCGACGACGGCATTGGCGAGCTCATTGACGAGACTCTTGAGAAGCTCGAGGTCACCGGCGGGCCGGACGCCTTCGTCAACATCAAGTACCTCGTGAGCTGGCCAGGGGGCGGCTGCGGCCCGGCTCGTCCTCGCGCGTCCCTTCTGCTGGGCGGCCTCCGCGCCGTGCTGCTGCATATGCCTGCTTAACCACTCCCCTCCCCCCCCCCCGCCCCCCTTGCGCCTTGCGCCTCCTCGATCCTCCGCCCCCGTCGCAGGTGCCCACGTACGAGAGCTGCATCCACTGAGGCGCTTCGCGCTGCGTGCAACGTGTCATTGTCGTTCCGTTTGCGTGTTGGGCCGAGACCCCCGAAGGGCAAGCGGCTTCGGGCGCCAGCTCGCTTGTTTTCGCGCCCAGCCCTCATACCTCGCCACACACAACGCCGAGCACAACATAAGCGTGCCATTCGCAATTGTCGGGGGGCGGCTAGCGCACGCACCCGACCACTTCTCGTTGCCCGCCCCCCCCCCCTCTAGCGTCTGTCACCCTTGCTGCGAGTGGTGCGCAGCGAGCACCTGCCGAGCCCTCAGCCCCGCGTCGTGGGCGCTCTCCTGCGCCTCGTCGCGGCGCGCTGTGGCCGCAACCAGAGCCTGCGACTGCCATTGCACCAGCGTGGAGAGCACCCGCTCGAGTGCGCCCAGGTCGCCGAGCGAGAGCGCCTCCAGCGCCTCTCGAGGCCACAGCTCCCCTGCTGGCGCCGAGGCTCGGGCGGAGGTGGGAGGGGGCCGCGGTGGGGCCGAGGCCGCTGCCGCGTCGGCGCGGCGACGTGCGCCCGCCGGCGGCGCGGGCGGGGGGGGCAGCCCACCCACACGACGCGCCGGCGTTCCAGGCAGCCCCCCGCGTGCCGGGGCGACGATACCCACTGCTTGCGCGTACCGACGGAGTACAGCAGCGCGGCAGAGCGCTGCCTCCCCAGGGGAGCAAGCGCCCTCGATCCACGCGTCAGGGTCCGCCGCGGGCACGGGGCGCTCCAGAGTGGCGCCGCACGCCACCGCCTGCCTCGGCACGCCGCGCGACACCAGCACCACAGGCACCAAGTCGCCGACCCGGCGGGCCGCAGAGGCCGGTGCTGCTGTCGCCGGTGCCGCAGCTGCGCCGGGCTTGTCAGCCTCCTCCTCAGCGAGGGCTGTGGCGGCAGCAGGGGAAGAGGTGCGGCCGCATGCGTGCCTTGTGCCTATGGCATTCCTCCCGGGCTCAGCATCCGCGCCAGCGCGACGGACCGGGACTTGCAAGGCCATGCCGGCGCCAGCTCTGTCGAACTTCGCTTCGCTGCACTGCTGTCCCCCGCCCCGCTCTGCGTGGTTTCGCGCGAGCGCTGGATCGGCGGCACCCTGCTCAGCGCTGCCTTGCCGTGGCGGCGCTCGCTGCGATGCCGGGGGCGGCGATGACCCAGCGGCTTGAGCGGCCACGTCGGGCGCCGGCTGCGGCGCAGAGCTGCCCGACGGAGAGGGTAGCGTGTCGATGCCGGGCGAGCGGTCGGCGACGCTTGAGGTGTCAGCTGTTGGCGTGCTGCTGGAAGACGACGTGCCGACGGCCTCAGCAATGGCTGGAAGTGTGCGGGGAGGGTCGCCGGGCTCCAGTGGCGATGCCGGGGCGACGGGAGCAGCCTGCAGAGGCGGCCCCGCCGGCGCTTGGGCAGGCTCAGCTGGAGCGGGCGCCGCCTGTGGCGGACCTGGGGGGGCCTTCCCAGGGGCACCGGCAGGACAGGGCGTTCCGGAGTGCGCGGGGTCGACTGCCCCATCCGCTGAGACACGGCTCTCAGCAGGAGCCGTTGCGGGAGGCGCCAGGGCGCGCGGCTCTGCTGCGGGCGGCCCGAAAGGCCGCAGGCCTGTCGGCGCCCCTGCAGGACGCGGGCCTCGGGGGGGAGGGCCTCGGGGGGGAGGGCCTCGGGGGGGAGGGCCGCGCGGTGGGGGACCGCGCGGGGGCGGACCCCTGGGCTGCCAAGCGCTTGCGGCGCCAGGCCGCCGCGACGCAGGGGGCACGCCTCGGGGCGCGAGCGGGGCATCGGCCCCTGGCGTGCCTGGAGGTGTCCCCGCTGGCTGGGCGGCCCCGGAAACCTCTCCGGCAGGCACAGGCCGTACTGAAGAGTCGAGAATCTGTGGGGGGGCTGGGGCCGACTTCGTGTGCAGCTCCCCTGCCGGCGCCAGTGGCCCCGCCGCAGGTGCTGGCGAGCCAGCGGCAGCGTGGCCACCGCTTGCGGGCCTCCCGGCTGCGCTGGACGCCAGGGGCGCACGCCGTCGCGAGGCGGGCACCCGGGCGGGGTTTGCCTCGCCGGGCCCGAAGCCAAAGCCGCTGTGAAGCCGCGATCGGGCCGCTGGCGCAGAGAGAGCTGGCAGCTTGGACGGCGGGCCCAGCGCCGAGACGTCCACAGAGAGGGGCTGCCTCGGCGCCGCTGGCCCTCCGCCCTGGAGCAGGGCTCTCGGCCAGCGGCCGCGGGCAGGAACCAGCTCCCACGCGATGGGCTGGGGAGCGGCGGGCGCCGGGGCGAGCACCAGCTGCGACCCGACGCAGCTGTGGAGAACGCCGGCGTGGCCCTTGGCAGCGACGAACCCGCCGCTTGACACGCATCCCTCGGGGCACACGGCCCACGCGCCCGCCAGGCCGCTCTGCTCGCGTCCCCGCTCGCCTGGCGCTCGCGAGGCGCCGTGCAGCAGCGGCCTCCCGCTTGCCTCTGCCGCGCGCAGCAGGGGCAGCAGCAGCGAGTCCACGGGGTGCAGACCCACCACGTCCGTCGTACCCCTGTGGGCAAACACCGCGCCGCCGGTGGATGCCTCCTCCTGGGACACCACCGCCCAGGCCGGAGGGGGCACTGCCAGCACGGCCGCCCGCACAAGCCACAGAGCGCCCGCGCGGGCCAGGCTGGCGGGGCAGAGCCCAAGGTGCAGGCACATCTCGCTGATCTCCTCCGCCGTCACGGGCGCACGGCGGGGGTCTGGGCCCGCCCTCGAGGAGAAGGCCTCGCTGCTGGGCACCCGCAGCCGGGCGACGACGTCGGTGGCAGAGGCCGACGGGTCCATCTCGACGCTGGACGCGCGACATCGGCGGTTTCGAAGGAAGCGGGGGAGCGTGGCGGGGACGGGCGCGCGAGGAGGACTGGCCGCCGCGGAGCTGCGCTCCAGGGCCGCGACGAGGCGCCACGACGGGCGCGGGGACGGAAGCGGCTCCGGCTGGTCTGCCAGGCCCGCCCGCAGGCTGGGGGCGTCGCCGCTGCGACTGACCCCGCCCAGAAGCGGGTCGATGCACGCGGGGAGGCGGAGGAGGGTTGCCAGCCGGTCGGACACCGGGGCCCCTCCAGCTCCCGCTGGCACAATGGTGGTGGTGGCGGCGGCGGAACTGGCACCGGGGCTGGGGTCAGGCGGGCGGTCCAGCGACCGGCTACCTGGCTTGACCTCAATGCGTGTTGCAGTGCCGCCGGCAGCGCTGGGGCCGGCAGCGCGGACCGGCGAGCCGCGGCTTGCGGCCGGGCGCTGCGGCGAGTCGTCCAGACAAATCCCCGGCTGCGCAGGCGCGACGCGGGACGGCGACCCGCCTGCGGGCGGCCCGGCCCGCCCCCGGGGCGGCGTGGAGGGCGGGGCGGCACTGGGCGCAGCACAGCCTGCTGCGCCGCGGGCGGGCCGGTGACCCGCCGTTGAGGGCAGGGAGGCGCCGCCCCGGCTCGCCGCGGCGCCTCCCTGCGCCCTGGGCGGCGCCACGAAGGACGTGACTGCCGCCGAGGCAGCCGAGACTGCGGCGCCGGCCGCGCTGGCGACGCGGGACAAGACGGAGCGGCGCGGGCCAGCTCTGCCGCTCGCGGCGGCGCCGGCAGAGAGCCGGTCAATGGCCCCAGGGTCGTAGTCCCGCGGCACGACGGAGGCGCGCGGAGGGGAATGTCGCAGCCCGCCGCCCAGCATCGGAGGAGGAGGGGCCGTTGGCGAGCCCTCCGCGGCCTGGGCGGGCGCGCCGGGCAGCACGGGGGGCAGGACCGGAGGCCGGGCCGCGGCGGACGTCCCGGGCTGCCGCGGAGGCTGTGGCGGCTGGGCGGACCGCGGGGCGGCGGCTGAGGCCTGCATTGCGGGCCCGAGCTCCTCCTTGGCCCGCCTGGCCAGCGCGCGGTAGTATCCGTCGAGAGGGTGCTCCCACTGCGAGGAGCCCGCGATGGCCTGCCCGTCGTCGTCCACGCGGTAGAAGTAGGCCACGCTGCCCGGCGCCTGGGGCCCGGCGCGGCCGGCGCCCACGTGGGGGCCGCGCCTCGCAGCCGGCGGCGCCGCCGGCAGGGGCACCGTGGCTGTCTCCCAGCCCTGGGGCAGGGGCGCAGTGAGCGCCTCCTCCGCGACCCACATGGCGGCCTCGTCCGCCTCTCCGGCGGGGTCGAGCCCAAGCCAAAGCGCCATGTCCGCCACGGCGTCGCCGGTGGGGTTGGCTCGCTCCGCACGCTCCGCCAGCGCCCGTGCCTCGGCCAGCCGCCTCTCTGCTGCGCGCTTGTCGCGAGACGCCCCGGGCCCGGTCGACCGGCGAACGCCTCCGCCGCCCCGGCTGCTCAGGCTGCCGCTGCCGCTGCTGTCGCTGTCGCTGTCGCTTCCACTGCGGCTGCTGCCGCTGCTTTCCGAACCGACGCGGCTGGCGTCGCTGCTGGGCCCTGCCGAGCCCGAGCGGGGAGAGCCCTCGCTGCTGGACCAGTCGTCGTGGCGGCTGCGGCGGCGGGCGTGCGTGCGGGCTCGGGCTTGGCCGCGGCTGGCCCCGTGCGGCGGCTGCGCGGCTGCGCGGCCAACTGGCGCCCGCCTAGAGTACTGAGACGCCCGATGCCCGCCCAGCGGCTGCCCCGTCCTGCCACGGCCAGAGAGCGACCGCCCACCTTCGTCGCGCCCGGTGCGCGACTGCCCTCGGCTGCCTGCTGTGCCCAGCAACTCAATGATGGCCTCAGGGCCCAGCTCGCCCAAAGCAGCCTCAAGCTTGGTCACGAGCCTCTCGCCAACGTCGCGCCCAACCAGCCGACCCGATTCTCGGTGGGGGCGGCCACTCCCAGGCCTTGGCGCGCCTCGAGTAGCCTCCGACGCGCGCCGGCTGGCACGAGCAGCGCGAGCCTGCTGCTGGTCCGGCCGGCGGTCACGAGCGCGGCCCCGCCTGTCATGACTGCGACCACCCCGTGGCTGGCTGCCCGCTGGGCCAGAGTCGGTGTCGCTCTCGGACAAGGCCCCAAACGTGAATGCGCTTGCGCTGGCAACGGGAGGAGTGGAGGCCACGCCGCGAAGGTCCAGGCGCGGCACCCGGGCCTGCCTCCCCGCCATAGGCCTCACACGACCAACCCTGCCAGTCTGGCACGTGCGGGGCGAGTGAGCTGGGCGAGGGACTTGGCAGTGCCGGTTCCCAGCATATCGGGAGCCAGCGCCCCACAGAACTCGGCCGGCAGCTGACAGAGTTGGGCTCGCATTGGAGAACGTATTCAGCCTGCTGCCAGCGTGCCCGCGCGCCACTCCTCCAACCATGGCAGCCGCAAGGCGGGCCAAGGTCGTGGCCATGTCCTCGTTCGGGGACCCGTCCACTTGCATGTCGGTGGTGGAGGCTGAGATCCCGGCGCCCAAGCCGGGGTGGCTGCGCGTGCGTGTCGAGGCTGTGTCCGTCAACCCGAAAGACTGCTCCGTGGTGCACGGAGAGGACGGGCTGGGGAGCCTTCTGTGGATGCTGCAAGGACACCCCGTGTACCCGGGCAGTGATTTGGCGGGAACGGTCGACGCTGTGGGCGACGGAGTGACTGACATCAAGCTCGGGCAGCGCGTTGCCACATATCGGTTCTGGCTTTGCGGCGCTGCCCCAGGCGAAGGGGCATTCGGGGAGTACGCGCTCGTCCCGGCAGACACCGCCGCACGCATTCCCGAGGGGCTCCCGGTGCAGGTTGCGGCCGCGCTGCCGTGCGCGTTTCTGACGGCGCTGCAGGTGCTGCGGGACAGGATCCGCATCCACAGGCACCCAGCGAAGCGGCCTGTGGTCGTGGTGTACGGCGCGTCTGGGGGGGTGGGCTCCCCGTGCGTGCAGATCGCTGGGCTCCTCCGCGGACGGGCGGAGGAGCGCGCCGACGGGGCGTTCGTCATCGCCGTCGCCTCGGAGCGCAACCGGCGCCGCTGCCTGGTCCACCTGGGGGCAAGCGCCTTCGTGGCCTACGACAAGGAAGACCCGTGGGCAGCCGTGTCTCGCATCGTGGAGGCCGAGTCCCTGGACGGCGTGCATGCCTGGATCGAGTGCCACATCCCCAAGTCGGGCCCTCGCTTCGCGCAGGCCAGGCCCCTGCTGGTCAGCGCCACACTTGACGCAGGCGAGTCAGAGCGCGGCCGGGAGCCGTGGATGCCTGGAAAGTTCGTCAGCCTACGCCCGAGCATCCCGGTGGCACTCCTGACAGAGGGCCAGCGCTGGCTCGGCCAAGCAATGTCGTCTGCCTGCAGCTGCCTGGCCGCCCGAGGCGCCGCCGCGGCGAGCGGGCCCACTCCCCCCGTGACCTGGTTGGAGCCCGCGAACGACTACTTGGCCGTGCAGCCCGAGCGCGAGGGTCTGGAGAAGCTCATGCACTGGGCCGCGAAAAAGCAGATCCGCGTCGACATCGCGTCCGAGCACAAGGGCCTGGAGCCGGGGCTTGCGGAGGCGGTGGGCGCGGTGAGCTCGAAGCACACGGCCGGCAAGGCCGTCGTCGTGCTGTGAGGCTGTGGACGGCCTTGCTTGCACGTTCACTGACGTCGTGCAGCCCTTCTCTGCTGCATGCAGTTGACAGCGTGTGTGTGCCGCTCGCAACCTATCATTGCCAGCTGCGATCGAGCCCCCAAACCGCACTTGCTATCTTGCGACTGGCGGGACGCTTGCCACGTTCTTGTGCCAGCACACCAGCGCGCCCCACACCAAGGAAGCACCCTGGGCCGGCTGGCGCACCGGGGCGGGCGTTGCGCTCTTGTGGGCCGGGGCGCGCGCGGGAGGTCCCGCGCAAGGCTCGGGCGGCGTCGGCGCTGCGACCGCTCGGCAGAGCTGCTAACGGTTGCTGGCGGCCCGCCAGGCCTGCCCCCGCTGCCGCACACGCTGCGCGAACGTATACAGCTCGAAGTCGCGCGCACCGGGGCCGAGCCTGGCTAGCGGGAAGTCGCGCGCGGGCCGAGGCTCGCCGACAACGGCCCATGCGCGCCACAGCAAGCGGCTGGGCCTCCCGTGTCATCGACGAGGGGAGGGAGGTGGCCCGCGCAGTCCTCGAGCGATGCCGCAGCGACCCTGATGCTGCGCAGTTCCAGCTGCTTGCAGAGGGCGATGCGGCCAGCGTCAGCTCTGGCGTTTTTGGGGAGACTGCCGTCTCTCGGATGGAGCAGAGCGCCATCGCGCCCGGGCGAGGGCCCGCTGGCGGGCAAGACGGGCCGGCATCGCGCCAGGCCAAAGGGCCGCCGAGGGCTCGCTCGGGCGCGCGCGCCTGGACCGACACCCTGGGCTCCCAGGCTCGCGATGCCGAAGCATCGCTGCGCAACGAGTCAACCCGCAGCGTCTCGTCGCCGTTCTTGCGACTCCTGGCCCCGGGAGATGAAGCCGCGCGGCGGCAGCCGTCCCCCCTGGCAGTGACTGCCATGGGCGTGCCGCCTTCGATCGCGGACGCTGGCGACTCGGCGACGGCCTCCGATCTCGGCCGGGACCTGGGGGCCGCCCTCGAGCGGGCAGAGCAGGGGCGCGCGGGGGAGACGGGGCAGCTGGCCCTGGCCTCCACAGGGCGCCAGCGGGAGGCGCTGCTCGCCGCCCTGGGCGTGGACGACGCGTCCGTGTCGCGGATGAGCAAGGCGGGCCTGAGGGAGTCCGTCGCCGAGCTCCGGGGCCATCTCGAGCGGTCGGAGGCCCTCCTACAGCTCTACCAGACAGCCTACGTGAACGACGTGTGGCGGATCCGGGAGCACTTGTTTCGCAAGCGCGAGCGGGCGCGAGCGCGGGCTGGCGATGCGGCCGCCAAGCCGGAGGCGTCGGCCCAGCGAGGCGCCCGCGGGCGTGGCGCGGGGGCAGGGGCCGGCTCGGACAGCGCCCCCAGCCAGGGCGCAGCGTCGGCGGAAGGTGGTCCCGCGACGGAGCGGGGCGAGGCGGCGAGGGCGCCGATCCCGCCAACGCAGGGGCCTCGGTCGTCGTCGGGCGGGGGCGCGCACGCTGCCCAAGGCACAGCGTCCACGCGGGCCCGTGGCGACGGTGACGACGGCGACGACGCTGCGTCTCAGGGCAGCGTGGACAGCCGCACCATGCAGCTCCATGGGGACGCGTCGCCGCCCGGAGACGGGGCGCATCGCGGCAGGCCCGAGCGGTGGGCCCCTGCCTTCTCGCTGGCGATGCCGTCCAGCGTGCAGCTGAGGCAGGTGCTCCGCGTGTTCGGCCTCGACTCCGACTCTGTGCCGGTGCCCCGGGAGGAGTTCGAGCACCTGCAGGCGGAGGCCCAGGAGGCGGCCGAGCTGCGCGTGAGGGTGGCTGCGTTGCGGGGTCAAGCGCGCGCCCTTGCAGACAGGCACGCACGGCTGACAACCTCGGCGCGGTCATTGGCGGGGTCGCTGGACGACACGGGCACGTCCGAGGCGGTGTCTGCGCTGGAAGCTGTCGCGCTGCGGCGCCGGCTGAGGGCGGCACAGGGGGCGCTGTCAGAGGCTGCGGGCGCGCTGCTCGAGGAGCGGGCCCGTGGCGCAGAGGCCGTGGAGGCGCTCAAGGCCGAGCGTCGGCAGGGCGCTGGCCGCGCGGCGCAGCTTGACGCGGCGGAGGACGAGCTGGCAGCCGCCAGAGCCACGCTGGCCGCCGCGGGCGAGGCCATTGCCAAGCGCGACCACGCTCTGGCCGAGTCTCTCAGAGCCCAGCGCGCACTCCAAGGCCAGGTGGCAGCGGCCACGCGGTCGGTGGAGGCGCTTGAGCAGGAGAAGCAGGAGGCACGGGCGCAGGCGACCCGCGGCCGAGAGCTGGCCGTGGTGAACCAAATGCAAGCGGAGGCAGCCAAGGGCGAGTCGGAAGCCCTTCTCCAGCAGGTGGAGGCGTGGAAGAGCCGCGCTCTCGAGGCCGAGCGCGCGCTCTCGGTTGCGAGGGCCGCGGCAGAACCGCCGCAGAGTCAGCAGGCGGAGGAGCCTCCCCTGCCGCAGCCGCAGTCAGCGAACCCGGCCAAGCAGGAGGATGGACAGCGGGCGGCAACAAGCCAGCAGCCTCAGGGTGCTGGCGAGCCGGTCGGCATGCAGAGAGTGCCCGTGTTCGACGACAGCGTGAGGCCTCCCCCTGCGATGCCGGCAGCAAGCGGCGCGCTGCCAGCGGCGGAGCACAGTCCCGATGAAAAGCGCGCGCGGGGGGCGCCGGGACCGCCGCCGCGTCCCAAGGCGCATCCTGACCGCCCAGCGAGGCCGGCTCCAGCGACGAGCCCTCGGCCGTCGTCCTCGGCCCGGAACGGGCACGAGCAGCCGTCCGCACAGGCGGCGGCTCGCGCGGGACCGGCGGATGTCGCCGTCGCGCGTCCGGAGCGCTCATGCACTGTGGCCGCGCCTCAACAGGAGGCGCTGCACGGAGCCCACGCGGCCACGCCTTCCACCCCTGAGGGGGAAGACGGCGAGAGCCACCATGATGAGGTCGAACCGCTGCCAACGCAGCCGCAGAGAGACCCGGCTGAGCCAGCCCCCGACGGCCGTGCCGCTGCTCAGCTGCGAGCAGCCCAGGAGGAGGCCGCGCGCCTTCGTGCCGCCCTCGCCGCGGCTCATGCGGAGTTGTCAAGTGTTCGCAAGCAATTGCGCGCATCTCCCGGTCACCTTCGTGGCTCGGCCGGATATACCGAGCGTTCAGATGCGGCGCAGCCTTCACTGCTCTCGGAGCGCGCCTCTCCGGAGCCTGGTCGCTCGGAGCGCGCCTCTCCGGAGCCTGGTCGCTCGGAGCGCGCCTCTCCGGAGCCTGGTCGCTCGGAGCGCGCCTCTCCGGAGCCTGGTCGCTCGGAGCGCGCCTCTCCGGAGCCTGGTCGCTCGGAGCAAGTGCCTGCGGAGTCCCTGCGCACCGAGGGCGAGAGAAGCAATGTCAACTCTTCATCCGCTGGTGGCGACGCTCCAGAGGCGGGCGTGAGCGCTGGCGGGACTGCAGTGCTCCTCGACAATGGCCGCACCGGGGCGGGGCCAGATTCAGCTGCTCCTGCGGCAGCCACGGCGGGGCTCGAGCCCAGCCCCGCCGCGGCAGCAGAGGCCGTGCAGGCAGCCCCCCGCGACCTTGGCAGTCTCGTGGGAAGCCCAGCCCGCGCGCGCCGCCGTCTCAGTGTGGACGTGCGCACGCCCGGATCGGGGCCGGTGGGGGAAGGGTGGACGATGCCAGCGCGGTCTCTGGGGGCCGAGGTGGCCGCCACCCCCACCCAGGAGCTCCATACGGCCCTGCATGCTCACAGGGGCGGCTCAGAGAGCCGACCGCGCCGCGCCGCCCCGTTTGGCTGGGAGTCGCGCCGGGGCCACGAAGCGTCCGTTCTCCCTGCCAGGCTGGCGCGCCTATCGGCTGGGCACCTCGCCGCACCAGGACTTCGCGAGGCGAACTTCGGGTTGGCAGTCGGGGAGGTCGTGCCAGCGCGGTCTATGGGACGGGCGAGCAAGGCTGTTCAGACGCTTCCCGTGGATGACGTCACGCCGGAGCAGGCTGCCGGCGCCACGCAGGCCGCGACCCTGCGGCGGCGCGCGAGGGAGGAGGCAGTCGCGGCGCTGGCTCAGGCCCGGCAGCGCCCCCCTAGCCGCCAGCGCCAGAATGCCCCCCCGGCGCGGGCAACGGAGGCCACTCTTCCGCAGCTGAGCGCGGCGGCCCCTCCCACCGCGACGGCGCAGTGCGGGACGCAGGCCAGTGTGGCGACCGCCAGCGTCGGCACGATGCTGTCCGGCCCGCTCCAGTTGGGCACCGCAGCAGACTTCGCCCTTCAGGCCCCTGCCGACCTCGACCCTGCCTACGCGGCCGTGGGCGGCGGCCTGCCGGACACTGTGCCGCTCTGCCACGCCCGGCTGCGCTCGCTGGAGCAAGAGCTCATCCGCGTGTCGCTCGGGTTCCAGGCCGCTGACTCCGCTATGCGCGAGCGAACTGGCCTGCTGGAGGCCCTGGCGCAGGTGCGCGCTGCGCTAGCTGCGGCCAAGGCCGCCAAGCGAGCGGCGGAGCTGGAGGGCGAGCGCGCGGCGGCAGAGCTCGGCGAGCAGCGGCTGTCGGTGCAGCGCATCGAGGGGGAGCTGCGCAGGTCGCAAGCCGTTGGCACCGCCTGGGCGCTCAGGGCGCTGCGCAACGCGTGTGGGGCGGGGGAGGCTGCTCGCCTGCTCGCCCAACAGCGGGCCGCCACCGCTCGAGAGGAGGGCCTTCGGGCGCGGCAGAGCGCCGCAGCGGAGCGCGCGGCCGCGGAGCTCAGGGCTGGCGAGCGGGAGGCGAGGGAGGAGGCCGAGAGGATGGCGGCGGCGGCTGCCAAGGCGGCGGCGCAGGTGGAGGAGGAGCGCGCTCTTGCACAGGCCAGCGCGGCTGACTCTGTGAAGCAAGCGGTCTACGGGGCGAGGAGCGAGGTGTTTGGGCTGAGCGAGCAGGCGCAGCGGGCGGCAGAGCGCGTGGCAGCCGCGGCAGGCGCCGAAGTGACGACTCCAGGTGTCGCCGCTGAGAGGCCGAGCAGCGCAAGCGGAGGCGGAGCCAGCGGCGCCCTCGCAGATCTGAGCGGCCCGCTCGAGTCCCTCAGGCGCGCTCTGCAGGGGCTGGAGGCCGCGGGAATGGGGGCAGCGGCCAGGATGGGCGAGGCCCGGGAGGAGGCCGCATCGGCCCGGGCCGCGGCAGAGCAGGCGCAGGCGCAGGCGTCCGCGGCTCGGGCAGAGGCGGAAGCAGCAGCCGCTGCGTCGTCGGCCGCGGAGGCGGCGGAAGCAGGGGAAGGAGGCCGCGGCGATGGGAGCCCGGATGGACCAGGGGGCGACGGGGAGTTTTGCGCGTCAGACGGCGCCGCCGGCGGAACAGGCGCGGGCAGCGCCAACGCCCGCTCGGGAGCAGCCGGGGCTCGCCGCGGCACTGAGGGGCCAGCTGAAGCTGCGCTGGAAGCGGCCGAGCAACGTGTTGCGGCGCTCGAGGCCAAGTGCCTGGAGCTGGAGAGCCGGCCTCCCACGGCCAGCGTGGGGGTGCAGACGCTGCTTGCGCTCGGCCGCGCTGACGGGTCTCGCTCGCGACTGCGCAGCGGAGGGCGGGCCGGCTCAAGCGGCCTCGGGTCGGCCAAGTTCGGCCTGGCTGGCACGGTTGGGCGGCGCGGCAGCAGGCGGGGGAGCATGCCGGGCAGGCCAGAGGCGCCGGAGGAGGCCGCCCCGACCATGGGGCTATTCGGCCAGGGCCACACGGAGTGGCGAGTGGCCCTGCCAGCCGACTACGGCACGTCAGCAGTCCGGCCCGTGCTCACCAGCAGCGAGCGGCGAGCTGCCACCGCAGCCGTTGCGGTTCGGTCCGCTGGGAAATCGCTGCGAGGCGCCCAGGCCAGCCGTGCCGGGTCCATGCGGATGCCGCGCGCGTCCGCGCCCCGGCGGCACTCGGTGGACACTGGCTCCGTGCCGTTGCACGCCCGGTCCACGGCGTCGCTCAAGCCGGCCGCAACAGGGGAGCTGCTCCGGCCGCGGCCGGCCGCGACGAACGCACACGCATCGATGCGGGTTCAGCGAGGCGACGGCCTAGCCGCGCCCAGCCCCCTGCAGGCCAGCAGCCCTGGCCACCCAGGCGGCGGGCACCGTCGAGGCGCACCGTCGCGAAGCGACTCCCGCGTGTCGTCCAACGCGGGCAGCAGTTTCCGGGTGGCGGCTTACACCGACGACAGCTTTGCTGAGGCGGTGGAGGTGACCAGCCCCAGCGGGCTCGAGCAGCGGAGCGTCTCTCCAATCGCAGCGCCCGTTGCGGTGCGGCCCTTTTCCGCCAGCAGCGGCAGCGGCAGCGGCAGCGGCAGCGACGAGCTGGCCCCTAAGGGCCAGTCTCCCCGTCCGTGGGGCCGCAGTCCGCAGGCGGCAGCGAGCCAGCCAGCCACGTCGCTGCCAGAGCAAGGGGGAGGCACGAGTCCAGCCGGGGCGGGCAGCCCTGCCAAGGCGGCCGCCCCCTCCAGCTCGGAGCGCTCTGCCAGGGCGGGCAGCCCCGCCAAGGCGGCCGCCCCCTCCAGCTCGGAGCGCTCTGCCAGGGCAGGCAGCCCCGCCAAGGCGGCAAGCGCTGCCGAAGCAGCGCCGCTGCCTGCCAGAGGGGAGGCACCGGGCGCCTCTCGCCGCGGCAGCAGCAGGGAGCCCAGCAGCAGCGCCGCAGCGGGAGCCACGCTTCGCCAGGCAGCGGCGCGCTCCGAGTCTCCTCTCGCCGGCGGGTCTGCAGCAATGCCCGCTCCCAGCCCGTTGCGCGGGCGGAGCTCCGCGGGGCTTGGAGGGGGTGGCCGCGGGGGGAGTAGCACGTCGGCCGGGCGCCTGCAGTCGCTCCACTCGGCGATGGCGCCTCGAGGGGGCGCGTGGCGGCGGCGCAAGGGCGACGCATCGGGCGCAGCGCTGGAGAGCGCCAAGAGGCTCATGTCTGCCCCGTCGCTCGCGCCTGCAGCGCTTCCCGTGGCGCGGCGTGGGCCCCAGGCGAGGGCCCGCCACCCCGACTCGGCGGCCCAGGGCGAGCTGCCCTCGACGGCGCCGGGCAAACCGCCGAGCCAGCGAGCACAGGCCCTTGCGGCGGCGGGCGCCGCGCGGATCGGCGGGCTGGGGGTGGAGCGCCGGGAAGGGGGGCAAGGTTTGGACGCGTTTGCGTCGCCCCGTTGGCGCGGGGAGGGACCCCACGCTGCGGTTGGGGCGGCGGCGGCGGCGGCGGCGGGTGAGTCGGGCGCATCCCTGCGGCCCTCAACCGTTGGGGGTGTCGGTCGGCAGAGCAGTGGCCGAGGCGCCGGGAACCAGCTGCCCGGCATCGCGAAGAGGCGCCTTGCCGGCAGCCGCGGGGACAAGGGCAAGGCCGGGAGCGCGGCCGGGGCGGACGGCTCCCGCGCAGCCAGCGGCCTCGCGGGCCTGTCTCAGGCGTCGGCGACGAGCCTGGAGAGCTCTGCGTACGCTGCTCTGTGGGACGTTGGAATCCACCTCCCAGCCCGGGAACCGGCGGACAATCGTGTGCAGGTGGGCGGGCCGCAGCGGTCCGGGTCGCGTGGGGCAGGCACGGTGCGTCGAGGAGACGCTGCCAAGACGCCAGATCGGTGGTCAGGGGGCCGATCGCGCGGGCCCCGCATGACTGGGCGATCCCGGGGCACAGCAAGCGCCGCCCAGCTGGAGGCGGCCAGCCGAGCGCGAACGCCGCTGGTGGGCGTGCCCTGGACCGGGTCGGACACCGACCTCCCGCCGCTGCGCGGCGCAGAGACAGTCGCGTGGTCGGTCGCGATCGCGCCCGAGCACACGCACCGCAAGGGCTGGGGCGCACCCAGGGACGCGCCCGCCTATGGCGGCGAGAGCAAAGCGGTTTCGTGAAGGGGGCGGAAGAGCGCGACACGCGGCTGCTCCGAGAGGCAAGGTCTCGCTGCTCGGATCAGGCTGATGCGCGTGCGGCGCTCTGCACTGGCTCGGCGTGCACTGTTCGATATTAAGGGTGTGTGACTGGCAGCTGTCCAAGTCAGCACTCGTGTTCGGGCAGTCTGCGCATCGCTGCGCCGCACTGAACGACGCAGACGCGAGCTGCCAGAATCGGCAGGCAGCACCACGCACACGCCTCGACCCGGGCGCGGCCTTGGTTCTCCCCGCGCAGGCGGAGCTATCCCCTCACGCAGGACGGAACGGCACTGCCGAGAAGTCGTCGCCGGGGCGGCGGAACGCGGGGTGGTACCGAAACTCGTCCACCAGCAACTGCACGGCCCGCGCGTGCTTGTCCTTGGCCGCGTCGTACAGCGTGCCGATCTCGCCCGTGAGCTTGTCGTACTTGGCCTCGAACGGGCCCACATTGGTCGCGAACTGCGAAGCCCACTCCTTGTTGCGCTTCAGCCGCACGCGGATGAGCTCCTGCTCCAGCTGAACTCGACGCAGCCGCTGCGAGTACGCCTCCATCCCTTCGGCGTCCGCCTTGATCTCGGCTTCGACCTGGCCCAAGCGCACACGCAGGCGCTCAACCTGGGCGCCAATGGCACTGAAGTTGACGTTGAGCCTGTGGGGGAGCGGCGGCAGGATGGCGCGCGCTCGGCACTTGTCGTTCGGTGCGGCGGCTGGCCCGCGCACCGCCCCGGGCGCACAACCCTGTCCCTCCAGCGCAGAAGGCGGGATAGCGCGACTGGCACAGACACCCTGCCACAGGACATCGCGCTCTGGCCAATGCGTGGGCTCACTGCGAATACTGCTTCGAGTTAACGCGCCTGGCTGGCGCAGACTTCCGCAGCCCCTCCCGGCGCTCCGAAGCTGCTGCCATGCGCCTGTGCGTCAGCAAAAGCAAGTGTTTGCGACCCGGAACCCAGCCTGCGCCCCCAAATGCCCGCTTCCGTCCTGCCTGGGGCAGCGGAGTGCGGGTTGCAGCCAAGCGCCGCTGCTCTGCAGCCCGTTGCGCGCGCTGCCCAAGTCCACGTTGCGAGCCACTCGCTGGCCGCCAGGATGCCCCCCAAGGCTGCAGCCAAGAAGGGCAAGAAGAGCGGTGAGTCGCGGCTCGGGCGCGTCCTCTGCGACCAAGCGGCTGTGTCAGGACCGCGCGAGAGACCGTGGCAGGTGGCAGCATTTTGTGGACGCCAGTGGTGCTCCCCTCGCGCTGTTGCCCTGTGCAGCTGGGGCGGCCGATGGCTCCGACATTGCGAGTACGGAGGTGCAGAACATGATGCTGAAGAGCCAAATTGAGGCGCTCAAGGTGCAGCTCGGTGAGACAGGGCAATATAATCGCGGGCAGCCGGCAATTCTCGCGGAGCCTGTGCTGCCCGCGCCCGGGTGGCCACCAGGCCGGAGGGCCTTCGGATGCGAGTGTGCCTTGCGGAGTATCGCTCAGCGGCGGGGGGACGGGGGGCACCAGGGCGTTGAGATTGCGCGCCTTGAAACTACGACTGCAGCAGCTGAAGCAACCACCGCCCCTCGAGGAGCAGCCTCACGCGCTTCTCCCTCCTTGCCGCAGCCGACAGGACTGCCCAGGCGATGCGAGCTGAGAAAGAGAAGCGGGCCCTCCAGGCTGTGGTCGCAGACCTGAAGAGCGACTTCAAGGAGACGTCCGACGACACAATGGCCATCACATCAGACATGACGAGGCAGTACAAGGCGATGGAGGAGCACTTCATGGGGGACATCAACGCCCTTGAGAGGCAGGTTCAGGAGCTGAAGGACGAGCTTGCCGAGTCCAGAGTGCACTACGAGGAGCTGCAGGCGGAGAAGGACGCCGTCGTGGCAGCCAAGGACGAGGAGCTGCGCGCCCTGCAGGCAAAAATGAGCGACATGGCCGCAGAGTTCGCAGAGATGCTCCAGGAGACGCTTTCGCGCATGGCCGACAAGATCGAAATTTCGTCCTCGTCCTGGGACGCGGCTGACGCGAGCGTCCCCGTGCTTTCGCGAGGCGGGCCGGCCGCCAGGGGCGGCGCCGGGGCAGGGCCCGCCACAGAGGACGCCTGAGCCTTGCCCCCCAACCAGAGACCAGAGTGCCTCTTGGCTGCCCCGGTCATTGCGTGTTCTCGTTCGTTTGTCATGTCGCGGGCGAGCGTCCCCCGAGCTGGAAACAAGCTGCCTGGCAGAGCTGCGCCTCGGCGTGGCGTCTCAAAAATTTCTTGTCACACTGCAAGTTCAAGGTCGCACCGAGCACACGCCCTGAAGGCACAAACGGTGCTTTGTGTGTGCGTGGGTGTGTGCCGTGGAATTGCGGCCCGCCGCGCGCTTGCACGGCCGCCCTCGTGTGAAGCTGGGGAATGACGGGCGGTTCGGCGTGCCCGCCCAGCCGGCCTGCGGGCGCTCCGGTCGACAGCCCCGAGGACCTTGCCGGGCCGCTGAACCGGCTGTGCTTCTGCTGGGTATGGACTCACGTGGTGGGCCCCGCGTACGGCCGTGAGGCCACGACGAAGGAGCACCTGCCTCCGCCTAGCCTCGGTGACGGACCTGCACTGCTTCACGCCGCTCTGACTGCGGCAATGCGTCGCCACAAGCACGAGGGCAGGGTGCTGGACTGGGTGGGCCTTTTCGCGCTGGCAGTGCGGACTCAATGGCCCCTGCTTCTGAGCGCCTCGTTTTTCATGGCGCTGTACACGGCGCTTGTGATCGTGCAGCCGACGCTGCTCGAGGCGCTGCTGGACAACTTGGCCTCGCCGACGCCAAGCGCCGCGGTTGGGTTCCCGCTGGCCGTGGGCATTTTTGCGTGCGCGGCCGTGTCTTCGGTGTCCGTGCACAAGTTTTGGTTCGACGCTCAGCGCGCTGGGATGCGGGTCACTGCCGCCCTGAGCACGGAGGTGTTCCGGCGCACCGTGGTGCTGGGGCCTTCGGACAGGGCGGGGTACGGCTTGGGCCAGCTGACGCAGCTCATGGGCGTTGACTCAGAGCGGCTCACCTCTGGCATGGTGCTCCCGCTGCTGATTTGGGGGTCCTGGCCGCCGCTGGTGATGCTGGCGGTGGGGCTGACGAACCTCTACCGCCTGCTCGGCTGGCCGGCCCTGGTCGCGGCTGCCCTGCTGGGGAGCATGCCGTTCGTCAACGCGGGCTGCCTCTCGGTTCGCATCCGCAACGCGCAGTCGAGGGTGCAGTCGGCGCGCGACCACCGCATCCGGGCCGCAACGGAGGTGCTGAGCAACGTGCGGTCGCTCAAGGTGCTGGGGTGGGAGGGGCCGTCGCTGGAGCGGGTGTTCGGGCTGAGGCAGAAGGAGCTGCGGGCGATTCGGACGGACTTGCTGTGGCGAGTCACCAGCGCCTTGCTTGTGGTTTTGGTGCCGGCCGTGGCCACGTGCGTGAGCTTTGCCCTCTACGCAGTGGTGCTGGGCAAGCCGATGAGCGCTGCCACAGTGTTCACGGCCACCGCTTGGATCGGCACGCTGCAGGGCCCCATGTGGCAGATCCCGTCTGCCATCCGCGCCGCGGCGACCGCCAGCGTGTCCTTCGAGAGGCTTGCCGACTTCTTCTGGCGCACCAGCGTCGTGGCTCCCCTGCGCGTGCTGGATGGGGGGGCGGACGAGGAGCCGGGGGTTTGCTGGGACGGCACCGACGTTCTCTGGCCCAGCACATTGGACGGGGCGCCGGAGGCAGGGGGGGAGGAAGCGAAGCGGGGGGACGAGCGCGGCGAGCGCCCCCCGCCTGAGGGATGCCTCGGGAGGAGTGGGCGTCTCTCCGTGATGTCTGCTCGGCTGCTGGTTGCGGCGTTCTGCTGCTGCTGCCCGCCCGGACGTCAGCGCACGACCTCACCGGCAGCGGTGACCGGCCCGCCGCGTGGCGCCCCAGTGCCGGGCAGTGACCCGGACGACGACCTGGATGAGCCGGCATCTGCGGAGGGGCCGGCCGTGGCGGTGCTGCGCGGCGTGCGCTTGCGGCTGGGCCCCGGGCTGAACATCGTGCTGGGGGCGACGGGGGCCGGCAAGAGCTCGCTGCTCGCGTCGCTCACTGGCGCGCCCATCGTGCGTGGAACCCCGCCGGCAGTGCGCGGCCGATCCGCGTTCGTCGGCCAGCGGCCCTGGCTGCTCAACGCCACGGTCCGCGAGAACATCACCTTTGTCAGCCCGTTCCGCCGCGAGTGGTTCGACAGGGTGGTTGACGCCTGCGCCCTCCGCGACGACATGGCCTTCTTTCCCAAGGGCGAGGACACGCAAATCGGCGAGCGGGGCATCAGCATCTCGGGCGGCCAGCGAGCCCGCATCGCCATTGCGCGCGCCCTCTACTCTGAGGCCCAGGTGGTGCTGCTGGACGACCCGCTCGCTGCGCTGGACGCAGCCGTGGCGAGGCATGTGCTGGAGCAATGCGTGCTTGGCCTCATGGCGCGACGGGGCGTGGTCGTGGTTATGGGCACCAACCTGCTGTCGCTGGCGCGGCACCCGGAGGCCGTGTCCGTGGCCCTCCTCGAGTCAGGCAAGGGCGGCGACGGGGCGTCCGGCTTGCGCGTGATCAGCAGGGCGGAGCTCGCCTCTCTGCGCCTGGAGAGTGAGGCGCCAGAGCGGCTCGATGGCGCCTCGACGCTTGAGAGCCCCGCGGCGGCGACTCCGGGTGCCGCTGTTGGCGCGGCCGCAGCGGGCCGCGCCGCCCCGAGCGCGAAGGGGACGATCACAGCCGGTCGGGCAGCGCCTGGAGGGCGCGCTTCGGCCGACGGGAAGGTGCTTGCCTCCACGAGCGAGCCCGACGAGCCGTCGGAACACACGCTTCTCTCGCCCGAGCGGCCGCGGCCTGGTGCGCTGACCAGCAGCAGCAGCAGCAGCGCGTCGCAGGTCGAGGCCGTCGCCGACCGGATGGCGTACGCCGCAGACGTCTTGAGGAGCACGGCGGTGCCCGACTCCGATGGCGCAAAGGAGCTCGGCTCGGGAACTGCCGCCCCCGTGTCCGGCAGAGGCCAGGGTGCCGAGGAGACTTCCCAGGCTGGCTTTGTTCGCCTGCGCGTCTTCTGGCGCTACTGCGCGGCGTGCGGCCCCACCGCCTTTGCGATGACGTACGCGCTGGCGCTGGTCGTGCGGGAAGTGTCGCTGCTGGGGTCGGACTTGTTCCTGACGGTCTGGGTAAACTCTGCCAAGGGCAACGCGACCCTCTCAGACCCACCTGGCGGCACCGGTGGCGCAGCGTCGGCGGGCGCGTTCGACGGTGGCCTGTTTCTCAGCGGCATTTGCTCTGACGCCCACGACGCGCAGTGCTTCGCTGTCGTGTACTCTCTGTTCCAGAGCGCGACGGTGCTCCTGGCTGCGCTCATGTGGCTGCTCGGCGTGCTGGGCTCCCTCTCTGCATCCAGGCGGCTGCACGACTCTCTGATGACGTCTCTCTTGCTCGCGTCGCAGTCCTTCTTCGATGCCACTCCGTCGGGCCTCGTCGTCAACCGAGCCGTGAAGGACATGCAGAAGGTCGACCTTTCGGTGGCCACCAACGTCCGCACCTTCGTGTTCAACGTCTTGCGTCTGCTCAGCGCTTCCATTCTTGTCGCGGCGGGGAGCCCCTGGGTTCTCGCTGCCATGGCCGTGCTTGCGGTGCCGTACTACGCGCTTGCGCTCCGGTTCCGCCACGCGGCTCGCGACCTGCAGCGGCTGAGCTCGGCCTCCAACTCCCCCCTGCTCTCGCTGTTTGGCGAGACTGCCGGCGGTGCCCACGTCATGCGGGCCTTTGGGGCCGGCGCAAAGTTCCTTGCCCGCCACCGCGTGCTGGCCATGTCGTACATCACGCGGTCGATGCTGCTGATGGCCGTGGAGCAGTGGGCCACCGTGTGGCTGGAGGTATTCGGCAGCGTCATCGTGCTCGCCACGGCAGTCATGCTGGTCGTTGCGCGGCTGGAAGGAGCCATTCCTGTCGCCATCGTTGGCTTCCTGCTCACCCAGGCCCAGTCGGTACCGAGCCGGCTGCTGTGGGTGACACGCAACTTTGCGTCGCTCGAGCTCGCTCTCGTGTCGGCCGAGCGGGTGTTCGAGTTCATCGACTTGCCTGACGAGAGCAGAGCCGCGGACGGCTTGCCACAGGAGCGGCCAAGCTCGTGGTGCACTCGTGCGTGTGGCTGCTGCAGCAAGCAGGTAGGGCCCGCCGGCGGTGGCTCGGCAGCAGAGGCCTTGCTAGCCGACGAAGGAGTGTCTGAAGCCGCGGCCGCTCTGGGCATGGGCAAGGCCGGAGGGCGCCACTCGCTGCCCGCCTGGGCGGCGTTGAGTCGCTCCGGCAAGGGCACAGCCGGCACGTCCAACGGAGGCCCGCGGGGCTCGGGCAAGGGCGCGCGGCTGGAGCTCGCGAGCGTGCGGCTCCAGTATGAGGAGACGTCAGAGCCAGCGCTGCGCGGAGTGTGCATTGACCTGCCGCCAGGGAGCAAGGTGGCCGTCGTCGGCCGGTCGGGAGCCGGCAAGTCGTCCCTCTTGGCAGCCATCCTGCAGACGCACGCGTTCTCCGGGGACGTGCGTGTTGCCGGGCGGTCCCTGCTCCCAGAGGGGCCGTGGGAAGCGAGGAGGCACTTTGCGCCGCTGTCGCAGGATGCGGCGGTGTTCGAAGCCTCTGTTCGCGAAAACGTCATGGGCTTCGGCCAGGACCCCTCCGACCTGGCAGACGACACGTGCAGAGAAGCCCTGCGGGTCGTTGGACTGGCTCCCAGACTCCCCGACCTCGATGAGCGACTCGAGTCGAGCGGGTCGCTGTCGCGGGGGGAGGCGCAGCTGCTCGGACTGGCTCGCTGCTTGGCCAGGGCGTGGACGCTAGGCTGCGGCGTGGTGCTGGCTGACGAGGCGACAAGCTCAGTTGACAGAGGGGCGGACACGCGGGTGCACGACGTGCTGTTTGGGCTGCCTCAAACGGTCGTGTCCATCTGTCACCGGCTGGATCACATCTCGCGCTTCGACCGCGTGGTCGTGATGCACGAGGGCGTGGCCGCCGAGCAAGGCCCGCCGGCAGAGTTGCTGGGGGACCCGTCCTCGCGCCTCTTTGCGCTCATGGAGCACTACAGAGCCAGCCACGAGCGTGAGCTCCCTGCGTGAAGAGTGCCTAGTGCGTGCCAGCGGCATAAAACGTGCCAAGCGCGTGCCAGCGGCGAGTTCTGAATCCGCCTGGGCCACTGCACGCTTCGCTGCACGACGCCAGCGTCACTCATTGCCAAAACGAGGCAAGCGCACCCGTTACGGACGCCAGACCAGACGCTGGCTCCAGCTGCTGCTTGATCTTCTTCGACTCCTCGGGCGTCAACGCGAGGAGGGCAGCCAGCACAGGGAGCAAGCGGCGTCGCTCGGACACCTCGGTCGTCGTGACGAAGTGCAGCACCGTTTGCCGCAGGTGCTGCAAGTGCGCGTTCGGGGACGGCGACGGCCCCGCTGGCGAAGCCGGTGCCGAGTCCGCAGGTCGTGCGGCCGCGGCACCGTGCGGGCTGCCTGACGGGCTGGTGGCAGCGCTGGCGTACAGCGGGGCCATCTTCGCGGCCTGCGACGCCCCGCGAGATTGCGCCTCCTGCACGGCCAATGCCTGCCTCAGCTGAGCGACTCGAGACTTGAGGCGCTCGTTGTCCGACCGTAAGCGCAGCAGTGCATCGCTGCTCGGGACCTCCGCACCAGCACGCGAGTCGCCGCCTTGGCCCTCACGGCCGGCCTCCAGCAGCACCTGTTCCAGTGATCCGTACTGTGCTGAGCCGGCGCTGGCAGGCGAGCCAGGAAGAGGCGGACTGGCCGGCTCGTCGCGACCCTGGGAAGCGAGCGGCGGGCTCCGGATTGCCGCGAGCGCGTCGGTCGCAAGCTGAGTCGCAGCAGCTGTCCCGGGTGTGTCCAGAGCCGCGCCAGCCCGCCCAGCAGTCGTGCGCGGAGGCGTGGATGGACCGGCTCCAAAGCCGTCCGGGCCAGCGCCGCGCACCGAGCCTTCGCGCTGGCCGCCGAGAATCGAGCCGAGCACCTGCCTCGGCGATCGCGACACTGGCCACGAATCTCGCTCGGCGATGGCGGATTTGAGCTGATCCAGCTCGGCCTGCAGCTCCGTGGCCTTGGCATTGTGCGCCGCAGCAGACGCCGCCGCAGCGCGCTCTCGGTCCTCCATGGATCGCAGGCGGGCCTCTGCATCAGCCAGCGCTTTTTGGACCACGGTCAATGCTGCAGCGTCGCTCGCTGCGTCTGGGCTGGGCGTGCCCTCGCTCGCGGCGGCTTGCTCGGTCAGCTTGCGTCCCTCGGCCCGCATGCGCGCTGCCACCCTCTTGGCAGCGGCGGCGACGCGAAGCGCCTCCTTCGCGGACGCCTCTGCGGCCTCAGCACGCTTTTGCTGCCCTGCAAGTGCAGCAGAGCTCTCCTCGGCAGCGGCTCTGGCAGCCGCCAGTTCCTCAGCCAGCCTTGACCGCTCGGCATCGTTGCGAGCGGCAGCCGCAACTGCCTGCGTCTCTGCCTGGCTGGCAGTCATTGCCTGCTCTTCCGCCGCGGCGGCCAGGGCCTCCGCACGCTGCTGCGCATCCCTGGCCACAGTGAAGGCCTCTCTCAACTTGGTTACCAGGGCAGCCTGCTCGTCGGCGCGAGCCTGGGCGCGCCTCGACACCTCAGCAACCTCTTCCCCCGCTTGCAGGCGGGCTCGCTCCGACTCCGCCTTGCTCTCGGACAGCTCCCCGCTCAGCCGCTCCGACTCCGCCTTGCTCTCAGACAGCTCCCCGCGCAGCCGCTCCGACTCCGCCTTGCTCTCGGACAGCTCCCCGCTCAGCCGCTCCGACTCCGCCTTGCTCTCGGACAGCTCCCCGCTCAGCCGCTCCGACTCCGCCTTGCTCTCGGACAGCTCCCCGCTCAGCCGCTCCGACTCCGCCTTGCTCTCGGACAGCTCCCCGCTCAGCCGCTCCGACTCCGCCTTGCTCTCGGACAGCTCCCCGCTCAGCCGCTCCGACTCCGCCTTGCTCTCGGACAGCTCCCCGCGCAGCCGCTCCGACTCCGCCTTGCTCTCGGACAGCTCCCCGCTCAGCCGCTCCGACTCCGCCTTGCTCTCGGACAGCTCCCCGCTCAGCCGCTCCGACTCCGCCTTGCTCTCGGACAGCTCCCCGCTCAGCCGCTCCGACTCCGCCTTGCTCTCGGACAGCTCCCCGCTCAGCCGCTCCGACTCCGCCTTGCTCTCGGACAGCTCCCCGCTCAGCCGCTCCGACTCCGCCTTGCTCTCGGACAGCTCCCCGCTCAGCCGCTCCGACTCCGCCTTGCTCTCGGACAGCTCCCCGCTCAGCCGCTCCGACTCCGCCTTGCTCTCGGACAGCTCCCCGCGCAGCCGCTCCGACTCCGCCTTGCTCTCGGACAGCTCCCCGCTCAGCCGCTCCGACTCCGCCTTGCTCTCGGACAGCTCCCCGCTCAGCCGCTCCGACTCCGCCTTGCTCTCGGACAGCTCCCCGCTCAGCCGCTCCGACTCCGCCTTGCTCTCGGACAGCTCCCCGCTCAGCCGCTCCGACTCCGCCTTGCTCTCGGACAGCTCCCCGCGCAGCCGCTCCGATGCCTCCGACGCCGCGTCGGCATTCATGCTGTCGACTCCCTGATTTTTGGGATCAGCAGCGTGGCGAAGTGCCTCAAGCTCCCTGATAGCTGCCTCGCGACCGGCCTCCGCCTCCGCACGGCGGGCCTCTGATTCAATGCGACGCGCCTCCGCCTCCGCCAGGGTTCCCTCGGCTGCATCGGCACGCTCTCGGGCAGCAAGCAGCTGCGACTCCATGGCGGCTTGGCCCTCAAGCGCAGCTGCGGGCTCGGCGGTTGCGCTGGAAGCCTCCTCGAGCGCTCGCCTGGCTGCAGCCAACTCGGCCCGGAGCCTGTCGGCTTCAGATCGCTCCTGGCCCAGCTGCATCATCGTCTCGTCCAGCTGCCGGGCAACGTCGCTGTGCTGCTTCCTGAAGCCATCGGCCTGTCGTCGGGCTTTGGACACCCGGTCGGCCACAACCTCGCGAGCGCGGGCCTTGACAGCCTCGAGCTGGCGCTCCAGCGCGGCCACTCGCTCGCTGTCCGGTTTCAGCTCCTCCGTCGCAGCAGCGGCTGCGGCACCTTGGGCAGCATCCGGGACTCGGCTTTCCTCGCCGTCCGGGGCGGCCTCCTTGGCATCCACGAGGCCGCGGAGTCGCGCGATCTCTGCTTTTTGCTTCTTGATGTACGCAAGCAACTGTTGCTTGGTCAGTGCTTGGCCGCGCTGTGGCTGCGGCGTCGCAGGCGGGTCGGCCGCGTCGGCCATGCCACGCCGGCTATGAGCACCAAGGCAGCTGCGCCCGTCTGCCTTGGGTGGCAAGGCGAGCGTTTCGGGAAACACTTGTCAAGCAGAGCTGCGCCTGCTCGCGCTGGCGCTCGCCAGGCCGCCGCACAGAGGCAGAGGGCCACGCCATCGTCATCGGGAGCCGGGAGGCATCGGCGGCTTCTGCGTTTCGGCCCGGCTCTGGCATGCGCCCGAGCCTGCTCGCATGGGTGGCGGCGGCGGCAAGCTTCGGGCTTTGCAGCGCAGCGCCTGGCCCGCTGGACACTGTGGTCATTGTGATGGCATACAACCGGATTCACTCGCTGCGCGCCACTCTCGAGGCGCTGCTGGCGCAGGGTGGGGCAAAGTGGCCGCTTTTGGTGCCACAGAGCTGCTCGGAGGGCAACCATTCGACCGTCGACGCAGCCGCTGCCGCCATACAAGGAGTTGCCAACCGTGTAGTGCGCCAAGTCGCGGAGACCAGCTCAGGAGCGCCTACAGCGGCTGCCGTGCGCGCGACGGAGGCCTGCTTGACGGAGCAACGCGTGGACGGGCTGGCTTGGCCCTGCGCCGTGCACGCGCCGACCCCCGCGGCAGGCAGCAGCACGAATGGGGCCGAGATTCGAGTGCACGGATCCAAGCTGGAGTCCAGCCGGAACTTGCTGCACGGTCTGGCGCTTGCAACCTCCCTCCCGTGGGCTCGCTTCGTTGTGGTTGTGGAGGACGACGCGCTGCTGAGCGATGACGTGGTCAGCTCGCTCACGTATATGCACCGTGAGGTCATGGGGGCAGAGTGGGTTCCGTGGGGCTCTGGCCGACCAGAGCGTGTCCGCCTGGGAACGACGCAGGCCCTGCTGAGGCCAGGGCTGTTTTCAGACATGGGTGATTGGGAGGATCTCTCCACTGCGCCTGCGGTCTCGGCAGCGGAGGCCGAGATCGTGGGGGCGGGGAACGGGGCGAGCCAGCAAGCCGCGGCCGCCCGCGTCGACGTGCGACGAGCCACGGCGCGCACCGTCGTTCGGACGTTCGCGTGGACGATGGACGCGACGCTTGCGAGGCGGCTGCGGGGACTGCTCGCGGCTCAGACGGCTCAGCCCCGCCAGGCAGCCGCGGGCGGGGCTGCGGGCAGCGAGCCCCTGCGTCCCGGTGATGGCGCGGGCCTGGGCCACCTGGTCGAGTGGTGCTCTTGGTGTTCGCCGCTCTGCTACGACCACGCGGTGGAGGCGCTCGTGTCGGGCTCGCTTTTCGCCGTGACGGCAGTTCCGCGATCGGCATCGCCCGTCAACGTGGGTCTGAGCGGCGCGGTGTCGGGCTCCGACTCGACGCGCCGGCAGTATCACGGCCAGCCGGTGCCGGAGGAGCGGTGGCGAACCGCCTTCGATGAGGGCGACCCGGGGCAGCGCGCGGCAACGACGGAGGGTGGGTGGTGGAGGGCAACCTTGCTGTCCCCGCAGGCCCGACCCAACGTGATGCCGCCAGACAGCGCGTACTTCCGGGCCCTGGCCAGCGGCCCTCGGCGCCACGCGCACGTCCCGCTGGAGAGCGTGCACTTTGCTCTGCCGTTTGCCCTTCGCGACCCGACCGTGACAGCTGCGCTTGCTGGTGTGTTCGGCCTCCTTTTAGGGGGGCTGCTTCTCGCGTGAGGGCCCTTCGCTGGCAAGAGCAGCAGTGTACTCGGCGCGCTGCCGCTGCCTCCTGTTGCTCTGAGTTTCGATCGAATTCACTCACCTGGCGACAGCCTGGCCCGCTGACACGCAAAGCAGGCATCACTCGGCTTCCCCGTCGTCCTCGGGCTCGTCCAGCGACCCAAGCGAGCCCAGGGAAAGCGCGTCGAGGTCGTCGTCTTCCGGCGGCGCGTCCCTGGCTTCGTCGCTCCCACTGGCGTTGCGCAGCATCGACCGGTGCGCCGGCTCCAGCTCTGGGGCGCCGAAGCCGTCGAATCCGATCCCTGCCAGCGCCACCGTGTAGTTCTCCTGGCCGCCCGCCGCGTTGCTCGACTGGCTCGCCCCGCTGAAGCTGCGGGCCAGCGACGTCGGGTACTCGCCCGCGGCGGCAGCCGGGGGCTGACCGATGGACAGCGAGAGGCTTGCCGGAGCCCGGGCGCCAGACCAGCTTGGTGCTGCGGCCTGCGGCGCGTCAGGCGACACGGCCGAGCCAGAGGAGGGTGCAAGCATCGGCGCTGAGGTCACCGGGAGGGCTTCACGGGTCACGGGCCCAGCCGGCGAAGACAGCGGGCCCGTGGGCGTGGGAGCCAGTTGCTCGGCAGGCGAGGCCCAACTGGACCGCTGCTGCTGGCCCGCGTATCCCCCAGCGCCACCGCCACCGCCACCCCTGGCGAGGCGGACAGACGCGGCGTTGAGCACCTGGGGAGCAGGGTTGAGCTGCAGGGCGAGCGCTGCGCTCCGGACGCGGTCCTCCGTTGTGGCGATGGTGGACATCACGGCGTGCTGGTCGTCCGCCAGCGACAGCGCGGCGCGGCCCAGCGAGTGCACAGCAGCGGGCAACGCCGCCGATGCGGCGGGCATGGGCGCGCTGGAGGCATAGCGCCTGGAGTCGATCGAGCGGCCCAGGGGGGCGCTGGATGCCGCGGGGTAGGGAACGAGCATCGGCACGCTAGAAGTCGCCGACGGGGTGGACATGCCCCCCGAGGGAGCCGACAGGTCGGAGGCCGGCCCAGGCGGCGGAGGGGGCCCCATGACGTCCGTCATCGGCGGGGACGCCCGAGGCGACCCGAAGCCGTGGAGGTCCCCCAAGGCCATCCGCTTGTCCGGGGCGTCGCCGGAGTCCCCCGAGTCCTCGCCGCTGCGAGCGCGCTTGCCAGGCAGCCTGCCGTAGCCCTGAGCTGCCGACATGGACGTCCGAGACTTTCCGGGGCCGCTCAGCGTGCGCCAATGCTGTCGCGCCTCGTGGAAAGGGTAGGCGCCGTCGCGGGAGAACGAGCTGAGCGGCATAGTCTCGTTGGCCTCGGACGCCGTGGCGATGGGAGACGCGCTGGGCAGGGCGTCCGGGGACGAGTTGCCGCCAGGGGCCACCCCGGCAACGCCGCCACCCAGGGCGGCCTCGACAGCAGCCGCCGCCGCTGCGGCGGCTCGGCTGTCCCTGGAGAAGGCCTCGTCGCTTCTGGCCCCAGGCATGGAGTCTTGCAAACCGGCGCTGTTGGCCGCCGCGTTGGCGATTGCTGCGAGCTCGGGCCGGTCGGCTATCCCCGCGGGGCCCACCGCCGCCTTGAACGCGTCGTACATGTGCCAGATGAGGACGTAGAGGCGCTGCATGGAGCGCTTCAGCAGGAACATGCGTTGGCGGCTCTGCTCCAGCTCCTCCTGCAGCGCGCGGCTGTGCTCCGCGACCCGAAGCATCTCCGCGTTCTGCACCTTGAGGTTCCGCATCTCCATCTCCATCTCGTTCTGCCTCCGGGAGAGCGCGACCAGGCGGCGGAGCACGCGGTCTGCGTCCCTGCGACCCTCCCGCAGCTCCTCGATGCCGTCGCTTGCAGACATGTGCAGCTCCATGGAGCGGTGGTGCACGCCGTCGTCGTCGTCGCTGTCCGCGTCGTGGCCGCTGTGAGCGGGTCCGCCGTGGTGATGCCCCTGGCGCCAGCCGGAGTGGCCGGCGCGATCGCCCCGGTCGTCGCCAGCCCTGCGGCCCGCCCTGCCATCGCCAGCCCGGTCTGCGGTGGCGGCGTCGCCGTCGTCGTCGTCGTCGTCGGCATCCCCGCCGACGCCACCACTGGTCCTGTCGTCGCCGCCGTTGTTGCCGTCGCCGCTCCCCCTGTTGCCTGTCGCCCTGCCGTCGTCGACCGTGTCTCGCCGCGACGCGAAGTGCATACCGGACCCAAGCCCCCCGCGCAGGGAGGGGCCGCCTCCACCAGCAGGCGGCTGGCCTTGGGAAGCCTGCCACCGGTCGTGGCCGTGCCAGCCCTGAGGGGTGGCATCGGCTCTGGCCGGCATGCTGGAAAAACCTGGCGAATCGTGCGGCTCGGAGCCGTCGTCACCGCCGGCCTTGCCCTTCTTCCTCGTGCGGCGGCGAATTTGAGGCAGCAAGTCTGGTCGGTCCCGGCGGAACAGGGGGTGCCTGAACTCGCGGCAGGACGGGTCGTCACCGGTCTTGCGAAAGGAGTACAAGTTGAGTTGACGCACAAACGAGCTGAAGTTGCGGTGCTTGAAGAAGTTGGGAAGAATTTCACTGCTGAACCGCGCAGGCTGCGGGCACGGCGGAGAGAAGGGCAGCGCGGGGAAGGCGAAGGTGGCGGCCCGGGGACAGCAGGGCGATCGGGAGTGGCGCCGGCGGCGCGTGCGCGGTCACAAGGCAGCAGCGGCGCGCGGCCAGCCCCGCCAACCCGACGAACAGGCGCGGCGCTCGCGCAAAGCAAGCCTCACCTGATGCACCAGGATGCTGTCACCCGCAGGGCTCCAGCTCACGAGGTCCTGGTGCTCGGCGCGGTCCAGGATGTCCCACGTTTTTTTCACGAACCCCGGCAGCGGCATGGCCATGACCATCTGCCGCGTGCTTTTGCTGGACATGAACCCATCGGCGCTGCGCTCGGGGGCGGCCATGGCGCCGACGGGCCCGAGTGGCCGCTGCGGGCCGCGCCGCCGCGCGCGCTGCCGCCTGATCTGCGTGACCCTGGGCCGCTGCCGGCCAACGCCGGCTCTGTCCGCCCGGCCCCGGCGTCAGCGGCTTTTCGGGCGCCGGCCCGCCCCTTCCGCACACAAGGGCCTTTGTCCCGGCGCGCGCGTCCGGAGACGAACCGGTGTCAGCATGGCTGCTTCGGGAGCGAGCTCAGGCGACGTGAGCCCCGGCTGCCGCGCGCCAGGGCTTGCGCCGAATTCAAACACCTCGGCGGGCCGGCTCCCGCTTTGGCCGCGTCTGGGCGCAGGGCGGGGCGGTGTGCTGGAGCTCCGCTGCTACAGATGCCCGGGTACCCGTTCGGTTGTTTCCCTCCCCGCAGGCGGCCATGCCGGCAGTGCCTCGCGTCAACGGCGCGATGCTGGCCGGGCACCAGGGCAAGCTGGTCACATTGGTGGGGAAAATCACCAGCGTCTCGGGCTCGACCTTGACACTGGAGGCATCGGTGAGACCTCGGGCCAGTGGGCACTTCGCCCGCCCGCAAGCGTGCCCAGGACTGGGGCTGGACTCTGAAGGGCGCGCTTGGCTCCAGCGTCGCCGCCCCACCGCCGGCGCCGCCCGAGCCCGCCCCGCATCGCTTGCAACCGCAGGACAGCGAGAACGTGACGGTGCACCTGCTCTCTGACTCGGCGCTGGCCTCCGGAGAGCGGCCCACGGACTTCGTCGAGATCATCGGGATGGTCGCGGAGGACGGCTCCGTGCGAGAGCAGCTTGCCGCGTTCCTGCCCACGGGCGGGACCCCGTTCGACCTGGCAACGTACAACGAGGTCGTGTGCCTGGCCGCCGACAAGTTTGCCCCATTGTTCCGCGACTGAGCGTGAGTGGTTGCTGCGTGCATGCTGCTTGTGTGTGTATCTCGTGGGCGCTTGCCGGGCCGCGAGAGAGGCAGGCCCAAACGGCGGAAGGTTTCGGCGCTCGCGCTCGGGGTGCCCGCTCCCCGCTCCCCGCTCCCCTCGCCCAGGGAAGGTCGCGCCCACGCGATGCGCCAGGCCCGGGGGGCGCCACCAGCCGCCGCGGGCGCCTCAAGCACGCGCGACGAAGGCGATGACGCCGTCGAGGCCAAGCACCGCCTCAGGCGCCGGGTCGCGCATGTTGTAGCGCGAGCCCATGACAGCTCCGTAAGCCCCCGCGTTGGCAACCGCGATCCACTGCCCGGCCTTGGCAGTCCCGGGCACGAATCGTGCGTTTGCGCAGAGCACGTCGCCCGTCTCGCAGATGGGGCCCACAACGTGCACAGCGCCTGGCGCTCCCCCTGCCTCGTCCTTGGGCGCGATGGTCGCCGGCTCCCCGAGGAGGAACGCCTCGTGGTGCGAGCCGTACATGGCGGGGCGGACGAGGCTGTTCATGCCCGTGGACACTCCCACGAAGACGGTGCGGCCTCCGCCCGCCGCCCGCTTGGCTCGGACCTGGGTGACCTGCGCAACCAGGGCCCCAGCCGGGGCCACGCAGTACCGCCCTGGCTCCACCCGCACTTCGCGCAGGTCGGGGAGAGCTCGCTTGGCCTCAGCGACCGCGCGGCCGAGGTGCTTGCCCACGGCGAGCAGGTCGAGCGGCGCCTGGCCGGGCCGCTCCACGACGCCCATGCCGCCGCCGCAGTCAAGCCAGCGAAGGCTGGCGCCGATGCCGGCCTCCAGGGCAGCCCCCACGAGGGCGTCGCAGGTGCGCGCCCACAGCTCGGGCTTGAGCAGAATGCCCGACCCGGCGTGGGCGTGCAGTCCGCTCAGCGTCCAGCCGGCTGCCCGGATTGCCGCGGCGGTCTCCTCCAGGGCATCGCGCGGGCACCCGAACTTCTGGCCCGCCCCCGCCGTCGTCACCTTGGCGTGGTGCGTGGGCGCGGCAGCGTCACCCCAAAGGTCGCGCGGCTGGATGTCCACGCGGATGCCCACCTCAAGGCCAGCGTAGTCGCCACCAGCCTCAGCGCAGGCGGCTGCCAGCTCGGCCACCGCCTCCGGGCCGTCCAGCACGATGCTGACGCCGCCCTCGCGCATGGCCAGCGTGGCCACCTGGTGCATCTCGGAGCCGGACGCGAAGTTGGGGGTGTACTGCACCATCGGGCCAGTGTCCTCCGGGCCAGACCCCAGCGCGCTGGCAGAGGCGAGGTCGGCGGCGATGGTGGCGGCGCGCAGGCGCAGCGCCGCCTCCACCTCCGCGCCGCTCACGCACTCGATGCCGCCCGACCCGGCCGCGAGCAGGGCCTCCACGAGCGGCTCGCAGTCGTTCGCCTTGAGGGCGTGCAGCAGGCGGAGGGACACGCCGCTGGCCTCCACGGGCCGCCGCAGCGCAGCCAGCAGCGCTTGGGCGCGGTCGCGCGCCACGGCCGCGCTGTACACGAAGGCGCAGCGGCCGGCGGTGCAGGCCACCACCTCCTGCAGGGCGGCTGCCGCCTCGGGGCGCAGGAACCACGTGGACTCCGTGGCGGCCTCGCCCGGGGAGAGCTCGGGCACGCCTGGGGCCTCGCCGGCAATGGCGGCCCCGCCCAGCGCAATGGCGTCCGCAACGGCCGACGCTGGAGGCAGGGGCTGGTGGGGCGGGCTGGCGGGGGGCTTGGCTGCAAGCGCGCTGGGCGAGCTGGTCATGCGGGCGCGCAGCTCGGTCCACGACGGGCCAAGGGACCCCGACCGCACGCGCTGCTCCGCCTCCCCCGGTGTCGCCTCGAGGAGGCGCTTGTGGAGGCGGCAAAGCAGGCCGTCGCCCTCCCCTTGGCTGACCACGAAGGACATGTTGAGGTCCTCTGCCGCCTCGCTGACCATGTGGCACTCCACGCCGCTCAGCTCCGACAGCGCCGGGCCGAGGGACGGGAGCGCGCCGCGCAGGCGCCGGCCCACGACGGACACCACCGCGCACGGGTACTCCGTCTCCACGTGGGCGGAGCAGCGCAGCACGCCCAGCAGGCGCCGGAACACTGGCCCCTCCGGCCCGCCCGGGACGTGATCGAAGGTGAGCGACACCGCGTACTGCGACGTCGCAATCAGGTCCACGGAGCAGCCGAAGCGCGCGCACGCGTTGAACACCTGCGCGACGAAGCCGACTGCGCCCCACATGCCCACCGTAGACACGGTCACCATGGCGATGCCCTCGCGCCGGGTGACGGCGAGCACCTCGGGCCGCTCCGAGGCGCCGGCCGCCTCGATTCGCGTCACCGCCTCCTTGGGCGCGTGCACGTCCTCCGTGTTCCGGATCTCCACAGGCACGTTGGCCACGGCCGCAGGCACGAGGCAGCGCGGGTGCAGCACCTTGGCGCCCATGGCCGCCAGCTCCTGCGCCTCGCGGTAGCTCAGCCGCTGCAGCAGGCGAGCCGCCGACACCTGCCGCGGGTCCGCGGAGAACATGCCGTGGACGTCGGTCCAGATCTCCAGCCGCGCCGCCCGCAGCATGCAGGCGAACAGCCCGCCGCTGGTGTCGCTGCCGCCGCGGCCCAGCAGGCAGGTCTCGCCTTCGTCGGCGGTGGACGCGATGAACCCCTGCGTGATGACGACGGCGGCGCCGCCGGCAGCGTCCTCGCAGAAGGAGCGAGCGATTACCGGGGCCACGTCGGCCCTGAGGAAGCGGTCTTCGTCCGAGCGCTCCGACATGGGGCCCGGCGCCCCGGGGCCGCCTCCGCCCATCGGGGCGCCGGCGCCGAAGGCCACTCCGCGGCTGCGGGCCGCGCTCGGGGCAGGGTCCGCCCCGCCGCCGGGGGGCGAGGCGTAGAGAGCGGAGTCCGCGGCCGCCACTGCGGACGCCTTTGCTGCGGAGTGGAGGATGCCGTTGAGGGCGGAGGGCCGGCCGGACAGCTCGCCCGCGGGGTTCTCCTCCGCCTGCTCGTCCACGGCGGCTGGCTCCGCGCCGCTTGAGCGCGCGATGGCCTCGTCTGCAGCGCGCAGCTCTGCGTCGAGGTCGACGTCTAGACCGATTCCGGGCTCGTGGGGGGAGGCGTCGCCGTCGGCCTCGCGGTCCAGGTCCCACGCGCCGCCGCCGCCGCCCCCGCCGCCCCCGCCGCCGTCAGCACCCCGCGAGGCAGCCTGGCGGCCGTGCTCCTCCGCCAGCACTGTGGCAGCTGCAGCTGCGCCGTCGTCGCTGACGGCCACGAGGAGCGAGCGGGCATCCACTCGCTTCACCCGCGGCGGAGCGACGCCAGCGCCCGAGGCGAGCTCGCGCTGCAGGAACGCCCGGCCCAAGTGGGAGGACATGAGCTCTCCGAACGCGACGACGCGGGCCCGCACCCGGGGCGAGGCCTCCTTGGTGAGGTGGACTCCCTCGAGCAGCCGGCGCAGCTCGCCCAGCAGCCTGCGCACGGGAGCCATCTCCTTGTCGGTCAGGCCCAGCTCCGTGCCCAGCTCCTCGTGGCGCGTCGCGATCCAGGAGTACTCGCGAAGCCGCTGCGCAACCACATGGTCGTCGTCGTCGCAGTCGCTTGAGGCACCGGGGAGGCTTCCGCCCGACGTCACGCGCGGCATGAGCGCCGGAGACGAGGGGACCGATGCCGCCGGGGCGCCGTTTACCGCCGCCCCGCCCGTGGGCCCGCCCAGGTTGTACAGTGAGGACGGGGCGTCGGCGGCGGAAAACGGGGCGCTGACAGCGTCCGCCAGCGCGCGCTCGAGCGCGTTGGTAACTTGGGACACTGCCGAAACCACGATCCACACGCGCCGGCCCTCGGCCAAGACCTCCTTCGCGCGATTCGCGATGGTGCGCCAGCGGGCGAGCCTTGCGACTGAGGTGCCGCCGAACTTGAGCACGACCCAGTCCATCGGCGGCGATGAAGACCCGTCATCGGCGCGCGCACCGCGGGAGGATCCGCCGCCCCCGCGCCCGCTCCGCCCGCGCCGGGCTTGCACAGAATGCGTGGAGAACGTGCCTACCGGCCTGCGGCCGCGGCTGCTCGCCATCCCGAGGAATGACCCACCGCGGCTTCGGTTGCCCCTGAAGCCGCTCATCGAATCGTCGCGCGCGCTTGCCCGGGGAGTGGTCGGGGGCCTGATAAGTCAGGGACAGCAACGAGAGCGGCGCGGCGTGGACAACCGGCTGCCCCCACAGTGCCGAATCTGCCCCTACACCGCCCGAGCGGAAGGCAGGAAAAAGTGCACCTGTCGCCCTCGGTGACCCCAACTCATGGCTCTGCCAGCTGCGCGCGACGTGTCGCTGCAGGTCGCACAGGCGCCCGCCAACGGACGAGAGTCGGGAAGTTGAGGGCAGCAGGCAGTGCCCGCAGCTGCCAGCCGGCCGGTGCCTCCCCGCCCGCCGTCCATCGCTGCTCAGCTGGCCTCCCAATGGAGCAGCAGACTGCCGCTGACGCCGCTCACCTGAGCGGAGTGGTGGCTTCGTTCGCGCAGTACTCGCTGTTCGCCAACGAGGAGGCCGACAAGCGGGCCAGGCACTTGGCGCAGCTGGGGCCTCCGGCAGCAGGTCTTTTGTGAGCCAAGCACCCGGGCGGCCGGTCAGCAGAGGAGCGCGCCGTGGCGGGCAGCGTGGACTGCTGAACGCGTCGGGCCGCGCGCATCGTTGCTTCCCGTCCGCTTCTCCGCGCCCGCGCAGGCCAGTGGGCGCCATTTCCAAGCGGATCGAGGGCATGCGGGCTGCAGCCGAGCTGAACCAGGCGCTGCTTGACGATTGCATCGACCTCGCGGGGCTCACGAGCCTCGCCGCTCGCGCTGTCGGCGTTCGAAGCGAGACCCCAGATGAGGCGGCTGCCCCAGCCTCGCCAGCCCCCTCTTCGCGGGGCACCAGCCCGGCTAGCGCCCGTCCCACAAGCGGGTGGCTGGATGAGGTCGCAGGGGCCGGCGGCGAGAGGTCCCATGGAGCCTTCGTGCTTGCCCCTCCTCACCACGTTGGAAAGACGCGCAAGGCGCTCCACCAGGTGGCCCGCGAGTGGAGCGAGGAGGGCAAGCCTGAGCGAGACGCGTCCTTCGGGCGCGTTCTTCGCGCGCTCGCAGAGCACCTCCCAGCACGGCCACGTGGCCAGGAAGGCAGCGGTGGAGCAGCAGCGGAGGCCTCGGGGGCCGTCCCCGCAGGCGTCTCGGACAGGACCCGGCGCCCGAGGGTGCTTGTCCCGGGGGCGGGGATGGGACGCCTGGTGCTGGACGTGGCTGCTGCGGGGTACAGCAGCGTGGGGTGCGAGTTCAGCTACCAGATGCTGCTTCTGGGGGCCGCAATGCTGAACGGAGGCAGACAGTGGCCGGTGGCACCGTGGGCAGAGGAGGCGTGCAACCTGTGGGACGCCGACTCGCAGCTCCGCCGGTGCACTGTGCCGGACGTTTTGGCGGCTGAAGTTGCCGCCGATGCCGCCGCCCGCGGCTGGGAGCTTGACATGAGCATGGCGGCCGGCGAGTTCGCCGAGGCGTTTGCTGCAGAGGAGCACGCCAGCGCGTTCGATGCCGTCGCGGCCTGCTTTTTCCTCGACACGGCAGTGGTGCCGTCCGAGTACCTTGCGACGGTGGCCCACGTGCTCCGGCCTGGCGGCCTGCTCGTGGGCATCGGGCCGCTGCAGTTCCATTGGGCCGCGCCGCCAGCGTGCTCCAAGGGAGCCAGCAAGGCAGACCCGACAGTCTTGGGTGCAGACCGCTGGGACCGGTCCGTGGAGCTGACCTGGGAGGAGATGAAGGCGGCCATGGCGCTGGCGGGTCTGCGGCTGGTCAAGGAGGAGCGCGTTGAGCGCGTGCCGTATTGCTCCAACCCGCGCAGCATGCGACCCAACGAGTATGGGGCGGTGCTCTTCGTGGCGGAGCGTACGCCTCCCAGCCGGTGACGAGGCCTGTCGAGCGTGTCGCGCGCTCGTGTGGGGGCGAGATGGACCGGGTGCCGCCTTGGCCGCCCGAGGCGCAGAGCGGAAATGGACATGTTCTGTGCAGGCGCGGCACTCAGGGCGCGATTCGCGCCGCCCACTCTAGCAGGCCCCCAGTCTCGCAAGCATGGCACGCAGCCCCGTCACACGTGCGCGGGCGCGGCAGCGGCAAGAGCCGCGCTCGGGTCGGGCCCGTCGCCGTAAAGGAACTTGTAAGCCGCGTCGTAGTAGCGGTCGACCTTCTTCCGCTGCAGCTTCATCGAGGCTGTGACGAGCCCAGAGGCGGGCAGCCATGCGGTGCTCCCGCCGATGAAGACGTGGGCGGGAATTTCGCCCTTGTTGGCGAACTTGGCCTCGCGCGCCTTGGCTGCGATCATGCTCTTGATGTGGGCCGCCACTTCGCGGTCGCCGATGTACGACCGCTCCGATCCGCGGCGGACAGCCTCGGGAAGGCCCGCCTCGTCGACGATGACGACGGCGACGCTGTCCATCTTGCTCGAGTTGCCGTAGCACACGATGTTGGCCACTCCCTCCACGCCTGAGAACACGCTCTCCATCTTGCCGAGGCTGATGTACTCGCCGCGCTCCAGCTTGACCAGATCCTTCTTCCGGTCAATGATGCGCAGCACGCCGTCGGGGTCGAACTGCCCGACGTCGCCAGTGCGGAACCAGATGCGGCCGTCGGCTTCCTCCACAAAGGACTCCGCAGTCTTCTCGGGTTCGCGGTAGTAGCCAGCCGTCACGTTGCCGCCGCAGATGCAGATCTCGCCCTGAGGCGTGGCGCCGGAGGACACGTAGCCTCCCTCCTCCCAGTCGACGAGCTTGATGTCGTTTGACAGGATGGGCGGGCCCACTCGGGCGGTGGAGCGGTCGTCCATCCACTGCAGGGTGCCGCCACCGCATGTCTCCGTGAGTCCGTAGCCCTGGCGCATGGGGCACTGCATCACAACGTTCATCCACACTTGCGCATCGGCGCTGAGCGGGCCGCCGCCCGAGGCGATGGCGCGCACGTTGCCACCGAGCACCTTGGTGCGAATCCCGTCAAACACCAGGCCGTCGAGGAACGGGGTGGACTTGCCGGCCGAGAAGGCTGCGGTGGAGGTCTTGAGAGCATATGTGGCAAGCCACTTGCGCAGGCCAGTGGTCGAGTTGACCGTGCCCATCACGCCCTTGCGGATGCGGGCAACGACGGCAGGCACGCACGCGATGATGGTCGGCCGCAGGGCCACGGCGTCGCCAACGACGTCGGCTTCCCGGGGCCTGCCACTCTCGTCCACGTCCCCGGGCTGCGGGATGGAGGGGGAGCCGCTGGTGAGCGTGAACGGGCTGCCGTAGCCGAGCGCTCCACCAGCACTGACAAAACAGAGCTCTGCCGCGAGCTCCAGAATCTGCGGGCGAGGTGCAGTGGGGACTATCGGCAGAGGCGGGCGCGTGACAGCCGCATGCGGCGGGAGAGCTGCGGACCCGGCAGGTCTGGCGCGAACGAAGCACGGGGAGCCAAAACAAAACGCAGCGGGTATGGGACCGAAGGGGAAGGCGAGGGGATGGGATGGGAGGGACGGCTCTTGACAACAGGGCCGCTGCCAACGTGGCGGCGCCGAGCAAGGCTCACGTGAGAGGACGGGAGGTACGCGAGCCAGATGTCGTCACTGCAGAGGTTGGGGAGGCTGTCGCCGAGGCCCACCGCGCAGGCAACCAGGTTCCGGTGCAGGACCACGACTCCCTTTGGCAGGCCGGTCGAGCCAGAGGTGAACATGATGACGGCCGTGTCCTCGGGGGAGGGGGCGGGGGGCTCCGGGGCTGAAGGCTTGTCGCCGATCTCCTCCAGCTCTGCGAGCGACACCACCTGCATGGGCCCGCCGCGCGCGTCGCTGCGGGTGCGCAAGGCGTCGAGCTTCTTCGCATCCACGTCGGGACTGTGCGGCTCGTCGAGAAGCACCACACACTTGACGCAGGACAGGTCCATTTCCGACTCGTCGGGGCTGCCTGCCTGCACCACTGCCCCGCCGTTCGCCACGTCGGCCACCATCGCGAGGGTTGCCCCCTCGACGAAGAGCACAGTTGCCTCGGTGAGGTTCACGGCGTAAGCGAGCCCGTCCTTGCCCAGCGTGTTGTACACCGTTGCCAAGGGCACCCCTGCACGGAAGCAGGCCTGGGCGGACAGCTGCCACTCCACGCGCGTGGCCGCGAAAATAGCAGCATGGCGGGGGTCGCTTCCAGCAGCGCCTGCACTGTGGTGGGCCTGGAGGAGGGACTCCACCCCGCGGGCGAGCTTGACGATGCGGGCGTTGGCCTGGGCGTAGGTGAGGAATGAGAACTCGTTGCGAAGCACCACGCGGCGGAACTTCTTCACGACCTCGCCGTCGTCCGTGCGCTGGCGCTTCGTGGTTACGTACCTGTCCACCTCCTCGCGACGCCCGAAGGCGCTACACCCCGCGTGAGCGGCGCTCGTCAGGTCCCACATCTCGCGGAGCGTCGTTGCAGTCCCGGCGGCGTAGCGCTTCGTTGTGGACAGGGTGTCAACGCGCGTGGACCGGTAGGGCAGCGTTTGCCCGACGCGGGTTGCGCCTGTCAGCGCGACAGGGGTCGCTTTCGGGAATGCAGTTTCCTTCGGCAGTCCCGGGGTGTAGAGGCACGGGACGGCGACCAAGCTCACGAGCGCGAGCGCAGCGCCGAGCGCGATCTGCCATCCTTCCAGCGAGGCGGTGCTGTCAACGGCGGCCGCAATGCCCAGCGCCGCCGCGATGCCCACGGCAATCACTAGCCCGATTAGTGTCCCGGTGCACTTCTCGGCGCACGTGCGGTTGCGGGCAACCTGGGGGGAGAGCGGTGCAAGGTCGGGGATTCAAAAGACAGGGTGGCAGCCCTTCAGCCGGGCGCGAGGCCAACGGAGCCCCGCCCGCCGCACCCTAAAACTGCCCCACGGCCATGAGCAGCGCGCGCGCGCCCAAGCGTGGCCTCTCGCTGGGTGGGGCGCCGATACCGCCAACTCACGGCGTCTCGGCTGCCCACACGAACGAACTCGGACTCAACAAAAGCGGGCGAAGGGCGGCCGTCTCCTCGCTGCGGTTGCGGGGCACACCCGGGGGCAGACCAGAACGGGTTTGCGCGTCGGGGCCGTGCCGGCTCCGGGCTTCCATGAGCGCGCAGCGCGCGTGCGAGGCGAGCGCGTGCCTCAAGCAAAGATCGGAGAGGAGGCGCGCCGCTTGAGCCCCAGCCCCCGGCCCGCCGCGCAGGCGCACCTCGGCGGCCAAAAGGCCTTCCCGGACTTCGTGGCTGTCGTCGTGGCGGGGCATTTGGGTCTCCAGCACGACCGGAAGTGTGCAAATCTGCGTGCTGCAATTCCGGCAGAGTTGCAGCCAGCGGCGGCGAACGGGTGGCGTCACACGGAAGGCGCTGTGCGCCCGACACGAGCCGGCCGGCACTCGCGCACGAGGGCAGGTTGAGAGCGGCAATACACGCCCACACGCAGGCCGCAAGAGGCACAAACACAAACAGCTCCGCGCAGCGCGCAAGGGCCTTTCTCAGCTGCCGGCTAGCCCGCGAGCTCGCTGCGCCATGGCTGCGAACTCTCGGAACTCGTCACAGCGACGCGAGGACAGCGACTTCAGCCGTCGGGCTATGGCCGCTCGACG
The DNA here is from genome assembly GCA_008330645.1 of Cafeteria roenbergensis. Classification (NCBI taxonomy): domain Eukaryota; class Bigyra; order Bicosoecida; family Cafeteriaceae; genus Cafeteria; species Cafeteria roenbergensis. Next base: position 30,644 of record VLTN01000003.1, on the reverse strand, counting down.
GTGCCCAAACGAATACTGGTGCTCCCACTTGAGCTTTCGGATTTCGTGCTCCTCGTCCGAGCATGCTTGCCGCAAGTCGTTGAAGCGCGACTGCTGAACCTGGGCCTCAAAGCGCGACCGTTCGGCGTAGGACTGGTGAAGGGTGTGCCACGTGTCGGGCTTGACGTAGTAACGCACGTTTCCCACGACACCGCTGGACTTGGTGTGCATTTCCTTGTTGAGGTGGAGGCTGGGAACGAAGGAGAACGAAGGCTCACTGCGCATCGTGGAAGGAAAGGCGCCGATGGCCAGGACAAGCATCAGGAGGAGGGGCAGGAACTGCAAGAGCCTGGCGATCTGGGGGGTCTCCTCTTGGCCCTCGTCGGCCTCCGCGTGGGCGTGGTGCTGGTGCCCTGCGCGTCCGCGGGGGTCGAAGCCCCTGCCGAAGCGAAACTCAAACCCGTTGCCAGCGGGAGCGAAGCCGCCGAAGAAAGCCTCCCGGACGAAGTCGTCAAAGTCAGCCTCGTGCCCCATGCCTCCGCGCGCCCGTGCGAAGCCGCGGCGGCGCACGCCCGTGGGCTGGGCCGCCGGGCGTGACGCCTCCGTTCCGTCGTCGCCTGTTCGCTCGTACAGGTCCCGGCTGTCCGCGTCGTTGAGCACCGTAAACGCGTGGTTCACTCGCTGGAATGCCTCCTTGGCGCGAGGGGCCGGGTTCTTGTCGGGGTGCATCCGCAAGGCCAGCTTGCGGAAGGCCTTCTTCACCGCGGAGCCGGGGGCGCGCTCCGCCACGCCCAGCACCTCCCAGAGGCTCTTCGCGGCAAGGACGCGGTTCACGAGCTCGCGCTGCTCAGGTGTCGACGTATCCTCCACGGGGGACGCGGGGGGCGGCGAGCGAGCGGCGCTGGGCCGAGGAGCGGGCGCTGCGGCAGTCCTGACGTTGTTCCGCTCAGAAGCGCGACGGCGGGCAGCTGCCTCCGCCGCGGCACGGGCCTCTGCGGCGGCGGCCTTCGCCTTCGCCTCCTTGCGCTTCAGCTGCTCCTTGCAGTGACCCAGGAGAATATCCGCGCCTGCGACGGCCGTGCCAGCCACTCGAAGGCTCCGGTTCAGCAGGCGGGTCGCTGTGTCCCAGTCCTTCTGCATCATCGCAGCCTTAGCTTTGTCGACGCATTGCATTGCCGTGTCCAGCGCCATGGGGTCGGCCATGCTGCAGCCTGCAACGCAGCTTTGTGGCTGAGGGTCCAACACACGCCCGTTCCCGAGACGCGAGCTGCCGAGCGATCGCGACCAGCAGGCTTCCTGCGTCAAAGAAGCATGAGCAGGCAGAGGACAGAGTCAGGACAGGGGGCTGGCGGGCATGGCTGCTCCGAAGGCCGCCAGGCAGCCAACGTGGCACAAAGGGAACGCCGACTTTCCGGAGCGCAGGCGACGGCCAGTTCGGCTTCCAGCCGAAGGCCCCGGCCACAGGCACGAGTGCGGGGTGAGGCCAGCACAGCACTAGCACCTCACCTGCTGAAAAGAGCGCCTTGGGCTGGGGCACGGGTGCCCGACGCGTTGCCCTCAAAAACACAGTCGCCGGCAGAGGCGCGGCTTGTTTGCTGCTGCGGCAAGCCGAACGCTTGTCCGCGCATATTGCACCCCGCTCGCCCCAGGGCGCACCCATCCCTGGGCCGGGACCGCATCTGGCCGGCAGTAGCCTCTCTCCGCCACCCGCTCGGCCTGGGGCCGCAGACGCAGCCGCGGGCCGCCTCGCAGCGCCGAAGATGGACCCCAGCACCCAAGTCGCGACGGCTGTTGGGGCTGGCGTCGCTGGGGCCCTGGTTGCAGCAGCTGCAGGCCGCGTTGCCGCGGTCCAGACTGCGCTCAAGCGCGGTGTGCGCGGGGAGGGCGCGGAGGCTGACAACTCCGACAGCAGTGATGCGCCGGCATTCGGAATTCCTCATGGCGACTGGCAAGGCAGAGGGAAGCTCGACGCCGCAACGATGGCTCTCGTGGCACTGTCCGAGGGCCTCATTGGGATCGCCGCGCCGCGCCTTGCAATGGCCGCCATCGCTGCGGCCTTGCCGGGAGGAACCAAAACGGTTGCCTACGGCAGTGCTCACTCGCGGCAATGCATGAGCGTGTTCGAGCCGTCTGGCCGCAGAAGGTCAGCCCCCGCTCCGACCGAGTGTGCTTTCTCTGCCTGTGTCTTCGTCCACGGTGGTGCCTGGTGCTGGGGGGAGCGGTTCTACTTCGCATCCCTGGGGCAAAACCTGGCCGACGAACTGGGGTGCACGGCGTATCTCCCTTCGTACCGCTCATACCCGCACGGGGACGCAAGAATGATGGCTGCCGACGTAGTATCTGCGTGCCGTGCCGCAGCCAAGCGGGCTGGACCAGGCCTTCTGCTTGTGGGCCACAGTTCAGGGGCTAGCGTTTCAGCAGCTGCCGTCGCAACCATGGCCAAGGATAGCACTGCGAGCCAGGCGGCCGCGCCTTCCGAGCCGCGCATCGTCAGGAAGTTTGTGTGGCTCTCAGGGGTCGCAGACATCGGCGAGCACTTTGCCTTCGAGGCCTCGAGGACCTTGACGCTTCCTTGGGGCCAACAAGTCCGAGGTGTGGAGGCAATTTCACCCATGGCCCCAGCGACCGGGGGCCCGAAGCGATGGCACCTCGCCTCGCCAGAGACGATCCTCCGCCGCCTCAGCCGGCAAGAAGTGGCTGCCATGCCTCCCATGGTAGTCGTGCATGGCACAAGCGACGAAACGGTGCCATTCAGCAGCAGCGGCCGACTCGCGCGGAGTGCAGCGCAACTTGGTCTGTTGAGCGCGTTCATCGCCGTCGATAAAGGCACCCACATGGACACGATCCTGCCCATGATGGATAGCGCATTTGACCGCCCGATTGGAACGACATCCCTTGGGCCAAGCTTGCGTGCGCTGCTGTTCGAGGTGCTTGCAATGCCTGTGCGCAACACTGCTCGCCTTTAGGCCTGTCAAGAGTCTTGGATTGTACATCTCGCCGCTGCGAACAAGTGCCGCGCGGCAATGAAGCATGCACGCGACCAGGATGCCTTCGGCACAGATCGAGTGCAGTTGTGTCCTTTGATGAATTTCTTCGCACCAAGCGCGATGGCCCGGGAGGACCGTGTTGGGAAACTCTATGGAAGCAACAGCGCCTTGCCAGCAATGTGCACTGATCAACACTCAGTCGCTCGTTGGCGAGCCCAACGGTCACCTCAGCTTCAAATGCACAGCAGGACAATCCGGCCTGAAGACGATCCTTGTCCAAGCGGCCTGGAGCCTCGAATCCTCCCACGCTTGCGCTTGGGCACCGTGCCGTGGGGCTGGAATTGCGTGACGAACAGCGAGCTGTTGCAGAAGTGCTCACGCCGTAGCCATATGCGAGGGACCCGGGCTCCAAGACTTTGCAACCTGAGACGACCCTTGATCCGGCGCCGCTGCACAGCATCACGGATCGCAAGTTGACAGACCAACACAACCTGTCAGTCGCCGAGTGTGGAAGAGGATTCCCCTTATGTTTAGCTGTCGAGGTCAAGTGGGTGACACCCTGTCACTGGGCTCAGGAGCAGTCATTAGCATCTCACGAGATGTCTTGGGCGGTTTGTCCACGCTGACGCAGGGCGGCACGGCTAGCGAGGGACCCGGGAGACAGTTCTGCAATGCTCGCAAGAACATCGAGCTACTCGTAGTGACAGCTTCACTGCGTGGCGGGAAATGTCGGACTGAGCACTGCAACAGACCATCCTTCGACATCGCTCCAGCTCAAGTAGTCGCCCTTGCTCGGGCAGGGAAATCGAAATTCACAAGAGTCGTCATCAACAGTGACCCTCAGCGCAGCGCAAAGCATCATCACGGCCCCGACACAGGACTGAGCTGCAAGAAGATTGGCAGAACCAGCACCAGCGGCCATTCTGCCTTGACAACTGGTCCAGCTCGAACCAGCGAGGTCCGCGAGCTGCCTTCCAATCATGAGGACGCAACCTCACAGATAGATCTGGTCCGAGCCCCGGCTTGGAAGCACGGTGCTCAAGGACTACACCGCTAATGATGTGAAAGGCTTTGTGCGTTTGGTCTGCACAGCTATGCTGACTGTCCGCGAGCAATGACCTGTGACAGGGCACGCTTTCGACAATATGCGCATCGTTCGAGCAGTCTTCAATCTAGTTGTCGCCATTGCGTTCCAGCTCACATTAAGACTGCAAGCTCCAAACTTCAACATTCGCAGCGTGGTCTGGGAGCCGGTACAAAGGTTGGATACCGGGCAAGGCGGTCATTCAGAGCAGGAGCTGTGGTACGACTTCTGATTCAGCGGCTACCTATAGACCCGCCGATTGAACGAGACAGCCATTCCCAACGTGTTCCTCGTACTGCTGTTTCCAGCCGGAACGTGACCACATACATCAGCCGGTGGGGATTCGGGCAAGGTCGCTGGGGCGGTTCTTGTTGGGCTTTGCCAATGCCATGGTTATTTGTCCCGCTCCTGGGCAGCACTATCGCTTTGCAAGACATTGCCAGGACAGCTGTTGATATGTCGCGGACAAAGCAACTGGCACGCATTTCCATGCGGCAGATGAGTGGTGGACGGGAAGAGCCCTTAGAGGGCCCATCACCCGTTTTCAACGGTTCGCCCCATCAAGACCGGCCTGACAGGGAGAGCAAGTTCAGTTCTGCGCGAGATGTTCTGCATCCCGTCGAGTCAAGAGTCCCCGGGGCGTGCTCAACCTGGGTCTTCGACTTCTTTCACTCGTGTCCTCCTTGCAGTGATCATGCAGGTCGTTTGCTTCTGTCCTTCGGCTGCGCATTGTTGTGCCGTGCACAGGCCGAGCTGTCTTTGGGGCTTTTCGCGGCAGCGTTAGCCGCCACCGCTTGGATCGGAAGCCTGGACTCGTCGTTCACACATCGGGACACTTGCCACCAGCCTCCACCAGCGTCGCCCGCTGCTTGATTTCCCGGAGTCGGGCTCCGTGGAGGGAATAAAATTGCCACAACACGAGCTGGGCAACAACACAACACAATGGCACCAGGAGCAGCGCGCGCATCGTTCCGTCAGCCCCGCCCGCGGAGTTTGTAGCCGTCTGGACGAGCTGAAATCCGAACAGAGGTGCCAGACTCGAGGTCAGTCGCCCAAGCAACAGCGAAGACCCGACAACAGTTGCAGCCCGCTGGCGTTCCCCAACGAGCTGAGACGCGACGGTCTCGTCCGTGATGTCGCCGATTGCGATCGGGAAGAGTCTGCAGACACTTTCAGATGCAACTCTGTTCGTTAGCATGAAGAGTCCCTGTGTCCACCCAGCCGGCAGGCCAAGCGTGGGCATCATCCCGTTCATAGCCGTGACTGCCACCCCAAAGAGTAAGAATGCCGACCGTGCCACAAAAATGCCATGGAGCACCGAGTAGAGGCCCAGCGAGCGAATGGTTGGGGTCAGCGCAACTGTGACCACGTGCGGCAGCAGAAAGCTGAGGGACACGATTGTTGCTTGCGACTCGGCGGCCATGCCTCCTTGCTCAGGGGCGCCAGCGAAGGCTCCAAGAAAGCTGCCGAAGAAGTTCTTCTCGAACGCGCAGTCAAAGGCTTGCACAGCTGCCACCACCGCAAAGATGCGGAAGCTTGAGGACTTGACCAGCTGCGCTGCGAAGCTGATCGGCTGCGAGCAGCACCGGGTTCGCTCTTCAGGAGACCGTGCCTCTGGCTGGGCGACCGAAGTGGCCCTGTGACCGGCCTTAGGCGGCTTCGCGTCGGCAATACCTTTTGCCGAGACCAGAAACGCGGCGCATGCGACTGCAGCGGTCAGGATGCACACCAGTCGGAAAGTTTTGAGTCCAGAGCTGCTCGTCCAGCCTAGGTGCGCGAGCCACGATGCGGCTGAACCTGCTGCCGCGCACACTCCCGCCCATGCGTTTGCGCGCGCCCTGTCCCCTTGGTCGCGCGTCATCTCGGCAAGCGCGGCCCCGTGGTTCACCTCCACCCATGTGAGAGCGGCGTCGTAGGCGCACAGCGACACGACCATGTGCGCCAGTTCCCCCAGAGAGTCGCCACTGCCCCAGGGCCACCACACCGATAGGAACGCAGCCGCCCACACAAGCCCTCCCGCTGCGATGGCCTTGGCCCTTCGGCTGAGCGGCGAGCCGCCTGCCCAAGCAATGCTGTCCGACAGCCAGCCAAACAGGGGGTCGTTGAGCGCGTTCCATAGGCCAAACAGCAGCTGGGCCGTAACGAACGACGAGGGTGACACTGAAAACCGGTGCATGAATACCTGCACGTAGTACGTCATGAAGCAGCTGTGCAGCGCTGTGGAGCCCAGCATCGTGAGGCCGTACGCCAGGGCCGACCACGAGCTCAGCTGCCGGGCCGACTGCGGCTCCGTCGGCGACACCATGAAATCCGCCGAGCACCCGCTCCCGGCCCACTCGCCCTCCTGCCTGTGTCCGTCCGAGGCGGCGGCTGTGCGGCCGCGAGCGCGACTGAGGGCGCGGCTGGCTTGGCTCTGCCGGTGGAGGCAGCCAGCGGACGCCGTCCCCCGGCGCCGGGCTCCAAGGCACAGCGCTCACGGCAGCTGGGTGGGAAGGCACGCAGGCGGGGCTCATTGCGTTCTCGGGCACGGGTGGCGTGTGTGCGTAGGACCCTGAGAGCAGAATTCGCGAGGCAGGTCTTGAGCCATGGCGGGCGCAACGGCTGCCGACGACAACTGGGAGCTCAGCAGCGAGCTGACTGCCGCTGTTGGAAGGGCTCTCGAGCACGAAGGCCGAGTCCAGCTCTCTGCGTCCGCTGCGCTCCAGAGCCTGGCGCAGGCGCGCGCGATTGAGCTGGCTAGCGAGGCTCCAGTGGCTCCAGCAAGCCTGGCATGGTGAGCTCGACCGGCATGCGGCTTGCCCGCCGCTCGGGAGTGCGCGGCGGTGGCGGCGCCGTGATTGCGCTCGTTTTAACTTTTCATCTGGGAAGCGCTTGCGTGCTCGCTGGTCTTGGCCTCGCAGGTACTCCGCGCGAGGCTGCGAGCGAGCCGTTCGGGAGATTTTCCTCCTTTCTTCCGAGTCCGAAGGCGGCCTGGGTGCGAGGCTTCCGCAGGGAGCAAGCACTTTGATTTTGCCTCCGTCACTGTGGCAGCAGCTGGTGTCGCTGGGTTCGGCGGGGGCAGCGATCGGAGACGAAGATGCCGAGGCGCTCAGCAGCGAGCTGGCAGTCTTGCTGGAGCCGGCGCGGGCGAGCCTGGACGGGGGGCTGGTTGGGGCAGGAGCGTGGCTCCCTTTGGCCGGGGAGGCCGGCGACGAAGTGCTGCTCATCGCGATTGCGGGCCCGGCTTCGGCCGAGCCAGTGGAGGCGCTGGTGTGCAGCGCGCCCGACTCACAGGAGGCATGCGAGCCTTCCAACTGTATGCGTGATGCAGAGGAAACCCGCGTGTCCTTCCGGGCCAGGGCCGGAGCCTCCCTGGTCGCGGTGGGATTCGACGCTGAGGGCATGCCCACAGTTGCTCTCCCAGCGGCCCCCGACGAGGCTGGATACTCTGTCGTCCTCCCGCCCGGCTTGGCGCTCGCCGTGGTGTGTGAGGTGCAGGGCGGGCTCCCTTCCGGCCTGGAAGAGGCGTCTGGAGACTCTTTGCTCGACGTGCTGGCAGCGGTGTGGGGAGGAGCCGTGGGGGTGGCTCTGGGGCGCGGACTCTCGGCAGGCTGGCTTGGCGGGGCATTCGCCGCAGCTGAGGCTGCGGCTGCTGTCCGGAGGGCGGGCTCCGACATGCTGACGGACGAAGAGGCTGCCCGTGAGGTTATGGCAGCGTTCGACGCAGGCGCGACCGCAGCGCACCCAGAAGACGGCGCGGGTGGCAACCCGGCAGCCGAGGCGGACGCGCGGCTGGAGCACGGTGCGGATGGTGACGCGCGTGGCCCAGCGGACGGAGGCGGGGAGCAAGACGCGGCGGGTGGCGACTCGCCCGGCACCCTGGCCAGCGGTGAGGCGGCAGGCCCCCAACCTGGCGGCGAGGAGGAGGAGGAGGCAGCCGCTGCCGCAGATGGGATGGACGGACACGGGGGGCACGGCGAGCTGGACGGCCAAGCTTCCCCGGTCGCTGCGGGCGGACTTGTTGGGCCCAGCGACGCCGAAACCGATGCCGACGCCGAGTTCGGTCGGCGGGATGCCAGTGGCTGGGGCGACAGGCATGCGATGCCATCTTCCGGGGACGAGCAGCGTTTGATGGAGGCGGAGGCAGCCGCGGAAGCGACAGCCGCCCTGGAGGCCGAGAGGCAGGACCTGGAGGACCGCCTTGCTGAAGCCGTGTCTGACCACGAGGCGCTGAGTGAGGACAACAGAGCTCTGCAGCGGCGCGCGCTTCTCTTCTTCCTCGAGAAGAACGAAGGCGCCGGGCGGGCTGCAGGCGGTGCAGCGGCTGCAGCGGCCGCGAGCAGCGCTGACAAGGAGGAGCGGTACAACGAGCTGTTGGCCGAGCTCCGGTCTGCCAACCAAAAGCTGGCGCTCGCGGAGGAGTCGTTCCAGGCCAAGGCAGGCCGACTGCATGCTCGCCTCAAGGGGGAGCGCGAGCGGCTGGACCTGGTGCGCACCAAGCTTGCCGAGTTCCAGGCGGAGGTTTGCGACAAGGCCAGCCACACCGTGACAGGCAAGGGCTTGCCCAAGATACAAGCTGCTCAGTGGGAGGCGGAGGCGGCGACTCTGCGGGAGATGGTCAGCGGCGCCAGGCAGCAGTTCGAGTACGACAGCCTCCGCTTGGGCAGGCTGGAGCAGTCAGCGAGGGCGAGGGAGGACGTCGGCGGAGGGCTCTCCACCATCGACTTTGAGCAGCTGAAGATCGAAAACGCGACGGTCCACGAGAAGATCGAGGACCGCCAGGACGAGCTCAGGAAGCTGCGGTCGAAAATGACAACGACGGTGCAGGTTCTGACCCACGTGAGGGAAAAGCTGCAGTTTGTGCAGGCGGAGGCTGACGCGCTTCATGCCAAGGCCGCTGCCGTGGAGGCCGAGGTCGCCGCACAGCGCGCTGCTCTGGCCGGCAGCAAGCGCCAGCGCGAAAAGCAGCGGACCCTGATCGACCGCCGAAAGACAGCACGAGGCTTTGCTCACAGCGACCGACTCGCCATCGACTTCGAGACTCGCAAGACGGAGGGCGCGGCAATGAAGCAGGAGCTGGAGGACCTGAAGCGCAGGTATGCCGCTATGCAGCGGCGAACCAAGCTGGCGACCACTACCCTGGAACGCACCCGGCAGGATGCGGCTGCGCTCGGCGTCGCAGATGCCGTGGACCTGGCGCTCGGCTGAACCAGCGCACGCTCCAGCGCGCGCCTTGCCCGCCGAGATGCCCCGCAATGCCCAGGGTGCAGAGGGGGGGGGGCGGCTGCAGCCCCGGGCCCATCCCAACGCGGAGACCTACGCTTGCCGCGCCTGGGCCACACACGCTTCCAGCCCACGTCCGGCTGCAATGGTCCGGAGCAGAGCAAGCGTGCCACGCCACCCGCCCGCCACAGGATCGTGATTCGTTCACTCTTTCGAGCCCACGTGCGCATGGCCGCAGCGACTCATGAGTCTGCCCCGAAGCGGCCGATCGCGCTTTGGGAGCGGCTGGTCATGGCTGGAGCCTCGAACGCCAGTGCCGCCACGGTGAGACCAAACGCGCGCGAGCGTGCGCTCGGCCTGGTGGCGCGCGTGTGCCGAGCGCCGGCTGCGCCCCTCGCGGCTGTGGCGAGGCATGGGTGGTGCGAGCACTTTGGGGCCAGGGAGGGCGATGCCTCGCGCGACGCGGCCTTTGGTTCGCAAAGAATCACGCCGTCCGCCCTGGATGCTTGTTGCGGGAGCCATTTGGCAGAGCTCGTGGCGGCGCTGCGGCTTGCAGCGAGTTTTTGTGGTGCCGCCGCACTCTCGGCCAGCCATGCGCCGGGCCACCGTGACGCTGGGGGCCCTGTTCCTCGGCATGACCTGATTTGCAGCTCACGAACCCACTGGATGTGGTCAAGATCCGCCAGCAGCTCGACGGCGAGCTCAAGGGGCGAGGTGCGGCCCGGAAGTACCCCAACTTCGCCTCAGGCCTCGTCAGCATCGTACGGACTGAAGGTGAGCGGCAGACCTGCCCCCAAGGCAGCTGCAGCGCACGCACCGCGCACAGTCCTTGCCATCCTGGAAGGCTTGCGAGGCACAGCAGTCTTCGCGCTTGAGGCACGCAAGCCGACTGTGGACGACCCTGCCAGGACAACCCTTCCCGATCGATCCTGCGTGGACTTGCGTTCTGGCCGCCTTGAACGCGCGCAGGCCTCATGGGGCTGTACAAGGGAATCCTCCCCTCGGTGTTGCGGGAACTGTCGTACTCGGGCGTCCGCATGGGCCTCTACGAGCCGTTCAAGGAGCTCCTCGGCGCCACGGACCGCGCAAACACGCCCCTTTCTGTCAAAGTGGCGGCCGGCGCCATGTCCGGGACGGTTGGCGCGTCCTTTGCGAACCCCTGTGACCTGATCAAGATTCGGTGCCAGGCCTATCAAGGCCCAGGCAGCCTGGGCGTGATCGACGCCGTGAAGCATGTGGTCCGCCACGAGGGCGGGGTGCCCGGGCTGTGGCAAGGTGTACTGCCGTCTGTTCAACGCGCGGCGCTCTTGACAGCCACGCAAGTCCCAGCCTACGACGAGATCAAGCACCAATGCCTGCGAAGGGGCCTGGCTTCCGAGGGCCTTCTGCTTCACTTTGCTGCATCCTCGCTGGCCGGGTTTCTCACGGCCATGGTCACCAACCCGGTGGACATTGTTAAGACTCGCATGATGGAGCAGCGGGCGGCTGCCGCGTCGTCAGGGACGGCGCCGCGCTACTCCGGGGCGCTTGACTGCCTGCTCTCCACCGTCCGCAACGAGGGACCTGCTGCTCTGTGGAAAGGAGCCATGGCATCATGGGCCCGCATTGGGCCTCACACCACGGTGTCGCTCATGGTGTTTGAAGGCCTTCGCTCTGCCATTGGAGCTGAAGCCCTCTAGCGCCTTCAAACTTGGTGGCATCTTTCAGCCAAGGTGAGGTTTGGCTAGCCATTGCTTTGGTTCGCCCGCGTTCGCAGCTCGATGACGAAGTCTGACATACTGCTGTCCTCTTGTCCGAAGTCACCAAAACATGTCGTGTGGACTTTTGACCTTTCACCAGAGAGCTACTTTCGTTCGCTTCGTGCGTGGGCAGGCTTGCACAAACTCCCATCAAGCTCCCTCTCTCTCTCTCTCTGCCACTCCCGCCTTTGTCCTGCACTCCGTGCGCAACCGCAGGTGCCGCTCATCCAGATGTTGAGTTGCGGGCCACCACGGGCAGTCGTGACTGCCACGAGCTGCTCGCCGAAGAATGTGCGCATTGGCTTCCTATACGAGCGCTGCTCCCTCGCGACACACGTGCACTCGGCAAACGGAAAATTTTGCTCAATCTCTAGCACCAGCAATGCGCTGAATGCAGAGCCAGTCGCCGAGGCGGATGGTTGGCGACCGTGCAGCAAGCATCGCCTCACCCCACCGAACGCATGGACGGGTCCCGGGAGCGGGACAGGGCCATCACGGTCGGGCAAGCCCTGGCCCTAGCCACTGAGGCGCTTGAGGCCTCGCCCGCACACCCATGGCAGTGTGAGCAAGACGACGCAGACTCAAACAACACGTGCGGCTGCTTTTGCTGCCCGCTCGGTGCGCCCGACCTGGAGCGTCGCAGAACTCGCTGACCTTGCCGAGCCGCAGGCCACGAAAATTGGGACCATGCCGCTGCCGCGAAACTTGCCTCGGCATCGGCAGCGCTGCGGGAGTCCGCGGCTGCGCTTCGAGCGGTGAGCAGCTTGGCTGCTTGGCAAAGGGACGACGGCCCTGGGCAATGCCAAAACAGAGAGGAGGAGAGGGGTGCGTTTGGCACGAATTGCCCCGTGGCCGTGGTGGGCTCGCGAGGAAGGCCGTCGCTGGGCTGCAGACGCCTGGGCGGGTCGGGCGCGCGAGCGCGAGGTGGCCAGGGAACCTTGGCCCGTCGGCTGCTCCAGAGCGGCACTTGGCGCCGAGGCACATAGCTGGGGTCGAGCTCATGTGCTGGGAGTTGGGCCGCCAGCTCGCGTGCTGCGGGCGTCTCGGTGCGACGCTGCGCGCCACCCAAAGCGCTTCGGCCAAGCCCATTCGGTGGCGGTGCGCAGGTTGCGTCTTCGGAAGGAGCGCTCTCACCCCGCGGGGCTGCCACGACGGAAGGTCCTCCAGGCAGTGCTGGCAATCAAAACCTCAGGTGGTCGACGCCAATGGCCCGGCTACTCGCGACCTCGGGAGCATCGGCCGCACTTGCTGAGCGCCGCCAGGCCGTCGAACATGCGTGAGCTCACTGGCCTGCGCTTCGCAGGCAGTGCTCACAGACTGCTCGGGCCTCGCTGCAAAGGCTACAGCGGCAGCATGCCATGGTGCCGACGGGTGAGCGAGACTCCTCGTGGTGGCCGCATTCCGTCGACTTTGCTCGCCGCAGACACACGCACTCCAAGGGGGTGGCAGCAGCAGCCAAGACTGTCGTTGAGGCCTCCGCGTCCGCCGTTGCGGCAGCTGAGAAGGCTGCAGCAGACTCGATCAGCCAAGCCTGTCCAGCAGCCAACCTCCCCGCGGGTCTCGTGAAGCAGTACGCTGCTGCCAGCGTGCGAGCGGCAGGTGGCTCGGCATCTGCGTTGCTCACCGCTCTACCAGTGCTGCTCGCTGTCGCCGCTCTTCAGCGTGAAGGTGGAAGCGGCTCGCGCTTTGAAGCGGACGCGGAAAAGCGCGAGCTGTCCGGAAACGGCGACGGTGACGGTTCAGACGCCCTCGAGCAGCGGCCATCTGAGCAGGCCGCGCTGCATGGGCTTGTCGTGGTCCACGCTTTCTCACCTGGCGTGAGTGTGGAGGTGAGTATCGGGGCCGTGGACGGCCGGGTGGTCGCCTGCCAGGTGCACATCATTGAGCCGACGGCCCCCGGCATTGACGATCTTGAGGGCACTTCTGCCCTCGAAGGCGACCTGTCAGGGGATATCCAGCTCGCAACTGGCTCGTCTGGGTTCTCTGCGCTTGACGAGGAGGCTGAGCTCCTGAGTCGGACACTGACTTCACCGGACCAGAGCACGCCAGCTGGCCGGGCGCAACTGGAGGCGGGGGCAACTTTGGAAATTGGCGTCCAGTTTCGCGCAGCAGCGGTCAAGCGGCTGCTGCACCGGCTGCAGACGGCCCACCTCGCGGGTGCCACCCGCCTGCCTGACGCCACAGCAGCGCCGCGTTCGCCAGGCCCTGCGCTTGCATCGCCGGCAGCATCCGCTGCGCGCTGGATGCTCGCCGTTGAGAAAGCCTGTGCCTTTGCAGTGCGAGACAAAGCCTTTCTTCCGTGCATTCCGCTCTGGCTGCCGGACAGATGCGCCCCTGTGTACGACGGGGGCACCCGGACCGAAGTGCCTTCCGCTCGCAGATCTGCTGAGACTGGAGCGCCCGGGGAGGGTTTACCCAGACCCCAACCTCTGCCGCATGCTCTCTGGGCAAGACCCGACGGCGCGGGCAATCGGCGGCTCCCGACCACGTGGCAGGGGGCGGTGCAAGAAGCCCTTTGGCACGCATCCACTGCCCAGCGCATCCATCGCAGTCCGGGTCTCTTCGGGGTGTGGGCCCGGCGCGGCCGGCCAAGCAGCGAGACTCCTCTCGTTCCCAGCCCGCTCATTGCGTGGGCTTGCTCGCGTCTGCCAGCCAAGGGCCGAGTGCACTCCTTGCCGGAAGGCTATGGCGCTGCGAGCTCTGATGCTCAGGGTCCCTACGGGCGGTGGGTCAGACCACTCTGGCTTCCGCGTTACTGTCCAGCGGAGATGGATGGCGCAGACTATGCCGCAAGGGTGGCTGGCACTTCGGAGACCCCCGGCTTAGCCACCAGGTCGCCTGACGTGCTCTTTGCCGTTCAGCATGCTTGCGCTCCCGAGATGGTGTGGCTCCCTGGCGCCGGAAGCTGCGCAACGCCGGGCTTGCTCGCGACTCCATTTTTGGGACTGCCGCTGGCTCTCCCGCTATGCGCGGCAGCAGAGACGATGCTCCTTCGAAAGCTGCGGTCTGGCAGTGTGGCTCGTGGTGTGGGACCCCCTGCAAGCTCGACACAAGCCTCGCCTGTGCTGCCACCCGCAGCACGCACGGAAGCCGCTGGCGTCTGCCGTGGTGTGCCTGCGTGGAGGGCGATGGCGCTGGTTCATGCTCCTCGCTTGCTATGGCAGCCTGTTGCTTGCCACGGCCAATGCGAGCCCCTGCTGTGGTCAGAAGGGCACCTGGAGGTCGAGTTGCTGGAGCGCGCCCATGCGGCAGCTGCCCCGGCGGCCACGGCGGGATCAGGTGGCAAGCGACCGGCGAGCGACATGGAACCTGAGTTGTGCGCTCGCCGGGTGTCACTCAGGACAGTGACTGTCGTGTCGACACGCGGCAAGGACCGGCTTGTGCGCTACGTCCCGCTCTTTCCCGCAACAAGTTCATTGAACAGCAGCCAGCAGCAAGCTGGCTTGGTGGACCCAGCGGATGTAGCGGCTCGATGGGCAGCTGCTGTATCGTGCTGCTCGGCACTGCGCTTGGCAACTGACTTGTTGGGAACCTGCGGGGTGGGCCAGCAGCTGTGGACCGCTGCTGAGCTCGATCGCAACGAAGAAGTCCCAAACTCAGGAGGCGTAGCGTCAGCGCCTGCCGCACCTCAATCCGAAATAAGGGGGATTCTAGTGGCTGGCGCAGAGGTTTGCTCCTCCGGCTCGCTGCGGATCAGAGTTCTGGTGGTGCCTCAGTCCGGGTCCATGGGCGGCGCGGCCGGGGACCGCTTGGCAAAGTCGGCACGCTCGGCTGCCGACGGCAACAGTGAACCGCCCCAGTTGCTTCAAGTCTCGATTCTACTCGGAAATGGCGCTGCGCCCTCCTCGGCCGCAGCGATTCCTGCGCCAGCCGCCGCGCCGCAGAGCTTGGTGACATCAGATTCATCAACTGCCGCGCTTGCAACTCGTGGCATCTCGCTGCGGGTTGACTGCCTCAGCGCGGTTCACATTGTGGGGGCTGCTGGCGTTGCCAGTCCTTTCTCTGCCCAGACTGCTGCCGATGCTTGGGCAGCGGCGGGGCTTCTGCAGCACAATCCGTCTGGGCTGCCATGTCCCGGCCACCGCGACCCGGCAGCAACTGCACTTGCGTCGAGAGCCCTGCTGCTGTCTGGCAGCCTTGGCACCATGGCAGCGCTGCTCCTCCACGAGACTGGCCTGGCAAGCCACGGCAAGGGATGACGTGCGCCTGGGGACTCGAAACCAGGCGGGAAACTGTGAAGGAGAACTGCGTGGAGTTTGTAGCCGCTTCGTCCTCCCAGACTCGCGCGCTTGGTACTTGTCCCGTGAACTCTGCTGGCTTGCTTGCTGCTGCACCCAAGACTCCCTGTTTGAATTGGCTGCACCCAGGTGCGCAATGGCTCAGTCCAGGACCACAAACGCAGCCGCGCACAGTGCCCGGCCGTCGCATGGTTGCGAATGAAGACTGTGCGTCGTGAGCTGCGCAAGAGTTGGCGGTGCCATTCCCGAGCTCGCTCTCGCTGCCGCCCCCGCTCACCGCAGTGCGCTGCTCCTGAGGATACTGGCGCCGCCCACGCCCATTGCCCACCACCATGCGTCATCTTCGACTTCGTCTCCCAGTTCGGAGGCAAAGGCAAACGGTCGTGTTGTGACATGTCGGCCTCAGACCTCGCTCCCTCCTTCACTCAAGATCTGCTTGGCACAGGGGCATTTCGTCATGTCTCTACTGCAGTGGAGAGCACTGGCTCTGCTGAGGCTGGCAGGGCGCTGCGTCACCCAGCCTCCAAAGCCATTCACTCAGAAGTACAACGACGCCTCCGACCAGCCCTGGTGTGTGATCGGAGACAAATGTAGCCATGCATCTGACAGTGGCCAAATGGGCACCTGCTAGGTGTTCAGCGCCAGCAGGCTGGGAGTGACGGTGTCTTTCTCGGAGACTGCACCTTCGGGGGCACTGACACCTCGCAAGCCACCTCCCAGCCTCACGAATGCGGCCTTGCCCTCACACAGCCGCGAAGCCGACCGCAACGGGCCCTGGAGTGCTGTGCGAACGCAGGCACGGCACGGAAGGCAACCCGAAGCGCACGCTGCGCGCGCCTTGCCGGAGAGCTGCTGCTTGGCGCGCGCGCGAGACCGTGCCGAGTTGGCAACGTCGCAGGTCATCCAGAAATCGCTCGGGATTCATATTTGTTCGCAGACGAATATGATTCCACGACTGCTGTCTTGCTTCTGGTTGGCAGAGTGAAGGCGAGGATCGCCGATGCTGACCTAGTGGCTATAGATTCGGCTCGGCGGGGACCGCCAGGGTCGCCCGGGGGACGGGAGGGTGGGTCACGCGAGTTCACACACCACATGGGGCGTGCGCGCGAGACGGTTCGGAGGGTACGCCCGGGAAGCCCACGCGGGCTTGAGCACCGGTTGCGCTCGCTTCTCGAAGGGCGCAAGACGATTGACGATCGGCGAGGCGCAGCTCTGCCGCAGAAAGCAGAGCCACATGCACTCGCAAGGTTTTAGCGGTGGCGTTTTGGCGCCAACCAAGTTGAACAGCAGCCCCAGACTTCGGTCAGTTCTACAAGCATGGAGCATGTTTGTGATGTAAATCTTGTGCTGCTGTCCCCTCGAGTTGAGCGGCTGCCGCCCTCAAGACAGGGCAACAACCCCAGGCCCGCTCTGCCCCACGGCAGCCGCAGGCCATCCGACCCGCTCGCAAGCCCGCCCTCTGGGCGGGCACACCGGTTCAAGCCCACGTGGGGGTCGGTTCGGTAACCGGTTGGGTTCATATTTGTCCGCAGACGTAGATTCTACCCCGACAAAATAGACGAGCCATCTGGCATCGTCACGACACTCTCTTGGACTGCGCGGCTCCCCCACAGCGTGCTGGGGGTGCCCTCGGCGTGACTCAGAGGGTCTCGAGCTCAAGTCTACCCGCCTGCGTCGGCGGCCAAGACTAGCAGCTCGCTGGCAAGGCGCGCGCAGCGTGCGCTTCGCTTTGCCCGCCGTGCTGTGCGAACGCTCGCACAGCACTCCAGGGCCCGTTGCGGTCGGCTTTGAGGTTGTGCGAGAGAGCAAAGCCGCATTCGTGACCCGCCCGCCCATCCCGCGGCAGGCTGGGAGGTGGCTTGCGAGGTTTCAGTGCCCCTGTGGGTGCAGACTCCGAGCAAGGCACTGCAACTCCTAGCCTGCTGGCGCCGGACACCTAACAGGTGCCCATTTGGCCACTGCTGGATGCGTGATCACCATTCCCTACGATCACACGCACCAGGGCGAATCGGAGGCGTTGCCGGACACCGGCCGTACCCCGTACCCGCTGCACGCCCGCGCCCTAAGTGGCGCGGGCGCGCTATCGATCGCAGGACCCCGGCTCTGCCTCACGGCAAGCGCGGGCCATTCGACCCGCTCGCAAGCTCGCCCTCTGGGCGGGCACACCGGTTCGAGCCCACGTGGGGCTCACCGGCCGCACCCGTACCCGTACCCGCCGCACGCACGCGCCCCGAGTGGTGTGTGTGTGCTCGATTCGATCGTTTGACCCCTCCCTCCCGTCCCTCGGGCGACCCCGTGTGGTCCCCGCCGCGCCGAAGTGTAGCCATTTAGGTCAACACCAGTCCTTCACCAGCACGCGGCCTCTCAGCGCCCATTCAGGTGAACAGAATGGACAACAGCACAAGATCTTCATCACAAACATGGAGCAGCTTCAGGATCTCTGCTTGAAGGCCGCGTGACCCCAAGTGACGAGGGAATGGCGTCGTTGTCTGCGCTGAGTGCGCTCAGCGCCGCGCAGCAGAGTCCTGCACTCGCGGCAAGAGCAATACTGAAGGGCGTTCCTCCCGATCTGCGACACAGGCAAGCCTCGGTCGACGGCCCAAGCAGCTCAAGACAAGTCGAGAGTGAGTCCTGGTGCTAGGGTACTCTCGGCTGCGGCGAATGACTCACGGCTACTCTGCATTGCGGGGGGCACTACGGTGGCTCACCACGGACGTTGCATCCACGTTGGCACCCTCGTCGAGCAGCAGCCGCACGATGTCCAAGTTGTCTTTACATGCGGCCATCATCAGTGCTGTCAAGCCACGCTGCGATGCCGTATGGTCACCTCTCACGCTTGCGTCCTCATGCTCGTCGACCAGCCGCACACTTAACCTCGCGGCCACGACCACCCACCCAGCCGGCCACCTCGCCCACCCGCATTCGATCCGCTGCGGCATGGGCCCGGACGCGGCGTGCAGCGACGACGGTGGCGCGGCGAGGTGCGTGGGCTGACTCACATAGTCGGCGGTGTCCATGCTGGCGCCACGGTCGAGCAGCAGCCGCACGATGTCCACGTGGCCGTGCTCAGATGCTTCAAGCAGCGCTGTCTTTCCGTACTGCGGGGACGCGCAACCTCAGCCAAGCGCACATCCTCCTGCTCGTCGACCAGCCGCACACTTAACCTCGCGGCCACGACCACCCACACAGCTGGCCACCTCGCCCACCCGCATTCGATCCGCTGCGGCATGGGCCCGGACGCGGCGTGCAGCGACGACGGTGGCGCGGCGAGGTGCGTGGGCTGACTCACGCGATCGGCGGCCTCCATGCTGGCGCCACGGTCGAGCAGCAGCCGCACGATGTCCACGTGGCCGCGCTCAGATGCGTGAAGCAGCGCTGTCTGCCCGTCCTGCGGGGACGCGCAACCTCAGCCAAGCGCACATCCTCCTGCTCGTCGACCAGCCGCACGCTTCACCTCGCGGCCACGACCACCCACACAGCTGGCCGCCTCGCCCACCGGCATCCGATCCGCTGCGGCATGGGCCCGGACGCGGCGTGCAGCGACGACGGTGGCGCGGCGAGGTGCGTGGGCTGACTCACATAGTCGGCGGTGTCCATGCTGGCGCCACGGTCGAGCAGCAGCCGCACGATGTCCACGTGGCCGCGCTCAGATGCGAGAAGTAGCGCTGTCTGTCCGTTCTGCGGGGACGCGCACCCTCAGCCCGGCGCACATCCTCCTGCTCGTCGACCAGCCGCACACTTAACCTCGCGGCCACGACCACCCACACAGCTGGCCACCTCGCCCACCCGCATTCGATCCGCTGCGGCATGGGCCCGGACGCGGCGTGCAGCGACGACGGTGGCGCGGCGAGGTGCGTGGGCTGACTCACGCTATCGACGGCATCCATGCTGGCGCCACGGTCGAGCAGCAGCCGCACGATGTCCACGTGGCCGTGCTCAGATGCTTCAAGCAGCGCTGTCTGTCCGCACTGCGGGGACGCGCAACCTCAACCAAGCGCGCATCCTCCTGCTCGTCGACCAGCCGCACACTTAACCTCGCGGCCACGACCACCCACCCAGCTGGCCGCCTCGCCCACCCGCATTCGATCCGCTGCGGCATGGGCCCGGACGCGGCGTGCAGCGACGACAGTGGCGCGGCGAGGTCCGTGGGCTGACTCACCTCGTCGGTGGCATCCACGCTGGCGCCACGGTCGAGCAGCATCCGCACGATGTCCACGTGGCCGTGCTCAGATGCTTCACGCAGCGCTGTCGGTCCGTACTGCGGGGACGCGCAACCTCAGCCAAGCGCACATCCTCCTGCTCGTCGACCAGCCGCACACTTAACCTCGCGGCCACGACCACCCACACAGCTGGCCACCTCGCCCACCCGCATTCGATCCGCTGCGGCATGGGCCCGGACGCGGCGTGCAGCGACGACAGTGGCGCGGCGAGGTCCGTGGGCTGACTCACGCGATCGGCGGCATCCACGCTGGCGCCACGGTCGAGCAGCATCCGCACGATGTCCACGTGACCGTGCTCAGATGCTTCACGCAGCGCTGTTGGTCCGTACTGCGGGGACGCGCACCCTCAGCCCAGCGCACATCCTCCTGCTCGTCGACCAGCCGCACACTTAACCACGCGGCCACGACCACCCACCCAGCTGGCCGCCTCGCCCACCCGCATTCGATCCGCTGCGGCATGGGCCCGGACGCGGCGTGCAGCGACGACAGTGGCGCGGCGAGGTCCGTGGGCTGACTCACCTCGTCGGTGGCATCCACGCTGGCGCCACGGTCGAGCAGCATCCGCACGATGTCCACGTGGCCGTGCTCACATGCGAGACACAGCGCTGTCTTTCTGTACTGCGGGGACGCGCAACCTCAACCAAGCGCACATCCTCCTGCTCGTCGACCAGCCGCACACTTAACCTCGCGGCCACGACCACCCACACAGCTGGCCACCTCGCCCACCCGCATTCGATCCGCTGCGGCATGGGCCCGGACGCGGCGTGCAGCGACGACGGTGGCGCGGCGAGGTGCGTGGGCTGACTCACGCGATCGTCGCGGCATCCACGCTGGCGCCACGGTCGAGCAGCAGCCGCACGATGTCCACGTGGCCGTGCTCAGATGCTTCACGCAGCGCTGTTGGTCCGTACTGCGGGGACGCGCACCCTCAGCCCAGCGCACATCCTCCTGCTCGTCGACCAGCCGCACACTTAACCTCGCGGCCACGACCACCCACCCAGCTGGCCACCTCGCCCACCCGCATTCGATCCGCTGCGGCATGGGCCCGGACGCGGCGTGCAGCGACGACAGTGGCGCGGCGAGGTCCGTGGGCTGACTCACCTCGTCGGTGGCATCCACGCTGGCGCCACGGTCGAGCAGCATCCGAGCGATGTCCACGTGGCCGTTCGCAGATGCGCAAATCAGCGGTGTATTGCCATCCTGCGCAGACGCGCAACCCCGGCCAAGAGCGCATCCTTCTGCAAATCGACCAGCCGCACACCAATGCCACGCGGCCACGACCACCCACCCAGCTGGCCACCTCGCCCACCCGCATTCGATCCGCTGCGGCATGGGCCCGGACGCGGCGTGCAGCGACGACAGTGGCGCGGCGAGGTCCGTGGGCTGACTCACGCTATCGACGGCATCCATGCTGGCGCCACGGTCGAGCAGCAGCCGCACGATGTCCACGTGGCCGTGCTCAGATGCTTCAAGCAGCGGGGTCTTTCCGTACTGCGGGGACGCGCAACCTAAGCCAAGCGCACATCCTCCTGCTCGTCGACCAGCCGCACACTTAACCTCGCGGCCACGACCACCCACACAGCTGGCCACCTCGCCCACCCGCATTCGATCCGCTGCGGCATGGGCCCGGACGCGGCGTGCAGCGACGACGGTGGCGCGGCGAGGTGCGTGGGCTGACTCACATAGTCGGCGGTTTCCATGCTGGCGCCACGGTCGAGCAGCAGCCGCACGATGTCCACGTGGCCGTGCTCAGATGCTTCAAGCAGCGGGGTCTTTCCGTACTGCGGGGACGCGCAACCTAAGCCAAGAGCGCATCCTCCTGCAAATCGACCAGCCGCACACCAATGCCACGCGGCCACGACCACCCACCCAGCTGGCCGCCTCGCCCACCCGCATTCGATCCGCTGCGGCATGGGCCCGGACGCGGCGTGCAGCGACGACAGTGGCGCGGCGGGGTGCGTGGGCTGACTCACGCGATCGGTGGCATCCACGCTGGCGCCACGGTCGAGCAGCATCCGCACGATGTCCACGTGGCCGCGCTCAGACGCGCGAAACAGCGCTGTCTTTCCGTACTGCGGGGACGCGCATCTCCAGCCAAGAGCGAATCTCTGCCTATCGATCACGATGTCCGCTAGAGCAGCGCAGCAAGGCCGATTATACTTGCCCGGCCAAGACCACTGTGGCGGGCTCCGTGCCTCAAACATATGGACTTGCTCTTGTTCTCGGCGACCCTCATGTCGGCTCCATGCCTCGCAGCAGCAGCTCTTTTGGTCGTTGCGCCTGGGCACGACTTGACTCTCGTCACGAACCGCGCTCACTGCTGTTGGCCACATCCCGTTCACAGGCGCTCCTGCGTCCAGCAGTCTGCTGACTTCGGCAGTGCTGCCCCTGTCACAGGCGTCTGCCAGGGCGAGCAGCAGCTTGTCCTCAGTGGTGGCAGCAGTGGCCATGCCCCGTGTCTGCAGGGGCCTGGGAAGGCTGAGCGCGCCACAGTTGGACGCTCCTGCCTGCGAAAGTGGGCCGCACAGTTGCCGCGCATGACGGCGCAAGCAGCAATGCAGAGCTCCCGCAGCTGCAAGACTTGCTCCCGACGAGCGGGCATCGGCGAGCAGGTTGCGGAGCCCTGGACCTTGCGGGGCAAAGCCAGGCCAGCTGACACGAATGCTCGGGCGCGGGGCGTGGCCGAGACGGAGAGCACCGAAGACAACCGGCTCGGCTTGCCGGTTTGAGCTGCGCCAGCACGAGGCGAGCATTTGCTCCGCCGCAGCCGCCTGAGCTGCTGCAAGGGCGCGGACTGCCAACCGCCGGGTCGGCACCTTGAGACCGGCCCGCACCTGAAGCATGGCTCAGGCGCAGCGAGTGCACAACTTGTTGTCCCCAGCCGACGAGACTGCGGATCCGTGCTGCTTGGCGCGCGCGCGAGACCGTGCCGAGTTGGCAACGTCGCAGGTCATCCAGAAATCGCTCGGGATTCATATTTGTTCGCAGACGAATATGATTCCACGACTGCTGTCTTGCTTCTGGTTGGCAGAGTGAAGGCGAGGATCGCCGATGCTGACCTAGTGGCTATAGATTCGGCTCGGCGGGGACCGCCAGGGTCGCCCGAGGGACGGGAGGGTGGGTCAAACGAGTTCACGCACACACCACACGGGGCGCGCGCGCGAGACAGTACGGGGGGTCGCCCGGGAAGCCCACGCGGGCTTGAGCACCGGTTGCGCTCGCTTCTCGAAGGGCGCAAGACGATTGACGATCGGCGAGGCGCAGCTCTGCCGCAGAAAGCAGAGCCACATGCACTCGCAAGGTTTAGAATGAACATCGTTGGGGGGGGTCAAAAACTCGCATAACCATGCCACACACTCGAGTCACAGACTCACCAATCACCAATCCATCAACTCCATCACCGATGAATCACAAACCCCGCCAAACCCGCAATCCCAAGTCCCAAGTCCCAGATCCCTGCCATCACGCTGCCACGAGTCGCCACTCAGCCGCCCCTGCTCACCGCATACGCTCCACCTGCTGTCGCAGGTACTGCGTCTGCCCGATCAGCTGGGTCGCCAGTCCCTTGGCGATGACCTCGTTCAGCCTCGACAGCCAGCGAAAGGCCCAGCGCGCACGCTCCCTCGGCCGGTCACCGAAGGCCGTGTCCGCCACCTTCTTGAGGAAGGCGAAGGCCGCCGGTCCCATGCGTCCCGTGGTCGTGATGACGAAGGGCACAATGGAGCTCAAGTTGTCCTTTGTAGCTGAGCTCTTCTTGTACTCCCTCATCTTGTCATTCTCACGGCGCTCGAGAAAGGCGTCCATGCTCTGCAGGCCCTGCGTCACGTAGGACTTGCTCACCGCCGAGGTGATCTGCACGTCGACGAGACAGGTGGTCTCGAAGTCGACGTGCACCCGCAGGTCCGGTCGCTTGCGCGCGGCCTCGCTGGACCCCGGCTGGGACCCGAAGCGCGTCTGCCCGTCCTGCCAGCTGGAGGGCTCCACCACCGACTGCAGTCCCGCCGAGCGCACCGCCGCGTGCAGGACGTCGCGGACGTCGTTGTGCGCCCGGATGGTGGAGCCCTTGCCGCAGCGGCAGCGCGCCAGGTGATGTGCCACACCGGAGACCCCGCCGATGTGGACGGTGCCTCTCGCGGTGGTGTCCCGCTGCACGCACGCGCAGTTGATCGACACGCCGTCCGGCACCACGTGGTCGGCCTCGGAGGCTCCGATGCGGTAGCGGGTGACCACCGCGAACTCCTCGTCTGTGAGCCCGCGGGGCCCCATCATCGTGTTGTGGAGCCAGTAGTGCGTTCCCGGCACGCATGCCTATCGGAACGCGACCAGGTCGCTCATGACGCGCAGCATGGCCGGGTCGTCGATGTTGGCGACACGCTTCTCCGGCGTGCCCTTGGCCAGCGCCTCGGCCCTGCAGCGTGCTGTGCAGGCCCTGCGCGCCTTGGCCAAACGGCGCAGGAAGACACACTCGTGCTTGATGCGCAGCATGTCGTCGTGATGCAGCACCATCTTGCGCTGCCAGGGCGCCTCGGTCTGCTCGTTCGCCCGCGCCGTCACCCCGTCGCCGTACAGGCACTTGCGGAGCTTGGCCTTCAGCTCGCCCGGCAGCACGCCCAAGGTGCGGGGCAAGAAGCCCTCGAACCCTGTCGCTGCGGCCAGGTAGCGGGCTCCCTTGCTGGCCTTGATGAGCTCGTCCACCAGGGTGTCTGCCTGCATGCCATCCAACGACGCGTCGTCAGAATCAAGCTCCGCCACCGCTTCCCGCGCCAGCTCCCGCTTGCCTGTGCCAGTGCCTTGCGCACCAGCCGACGCGCAGCAGCGACGCGATCGCGCCCGGAACCCAGGGAATTACAAACAGAGCGATCGGGGTTGCAGGACAGCGGCCTGCGAGAACAAGTCCACACGAGACGCTTGGGCGTGCCGCAATGGCAGCACCCGTCGTGGCATCACTGTCGCATCCCGCCTGTCCGCGGCGCGGCTGGCTGGCAAGCATGCGGAAATTGCGCCTCACTGAATTCCTGGCCCTGAGTTGAACGAGCATTGTGACCCTCGGGCTCTGCGCCTATTCCCGACCCCACCAGAACCCGAGAGATCGCCGGTCCACTCTGCCCCTCCCGACCAACACTCGCCCCCCCCCCCAGCCCCCTCGCACATCTGACAGCATGGCCACCCCTGCTATGAACGAAAATGCAATGGCGAGCGCGCTCTGGGAGGCGGCCAAGTCCGGGAACACCGCCGAGGCCCGGACGCTGCTCGATGAGGGCGCACCGGCGGACTGGAAAAACGATGCCGACGTGAGCGCTTGCTGTCACGGCGTGGTGCCTCCCCCGTTGACAAGGGCATGGAGCGCGATACAGCAAGGCGTGTGTCTCTCTCCCACCAGTTGGGCTGCTGCATCGCGGATCGCGCGGGAAAACATGTGGGGCAGTCCGGGGCGCAGTGGCAATGGGGGCGGTGTCATGGCGAGCTGGGCACCGCCGGGTGGCTCGCGAGAGGCCACGCCGGTCGCATACTGTAAGGGCTGCGTTTGTTGGGGGTACACGACCTCGCAGGGTGGCTACACGGCGCTGGTGAAGGCGTCACAAGGTGGCCACAAGGACACGGTGGAGCTGCTGGTGGACCGGGGTGCCGACCTGGAGGCCAAGACCAGCGTAAGAGCGTTGAATGAACATCGTTGGGGGGGGTCGAAAACTCGCGTAACCATGCCACACACTCGATTCACAGACTCACCAATCACCAATCCAGCAACTCCATCACCGATGAGTCACAAACCGCGCCAAACCCACAATCCCAAGTCTCAAGTCCCAGATCACTCCCATCACACTGCCACGAGTCGCCACTCAGCCGCCCCTGCTCACCGCATACGCTCCACCTGCTGTCGCAGGTACTGCGTCTGCCCGATCAGCTGGGTCGCCAGTCCCTTGGCGATGACCTCGTTCAGCCTCGACAGCCAGCGAAAGGCCCAGCGCGCACGCTCCCTCGGCCGGTCACCAAAGGCCGTGTCCGCCACCTTCTTGAGGAAGGCGAAGGCCGCCGGTCCCATGCGTCCCGTGGTCGTGATGACGAAGGGCACAATGGAGCTCAAGTTGTCCTTTGTAGCTGAGCTCTTCTTGTACTCCCTCATCTTGTCATTCTCACGGCGCTCGAGAAAGGCGTCCATGTTCTGCAGGCCCTGCGTCACGTAGGACTTGCTCACCGCCGAGGTGATCTGCACGTCGACGAGACGGGTGGTCTCGAAGTCGACGTGCACCCGCAGGTCCGGTCGCTTGCGCGCGGCCTCGCTGGACCCCGGCTGGGACCCGAAGCGCGCGCTGCCCGTCCTGCCAGCTGGAGGGCTCCACCACCGACTGCAGCCCCGCCGAGCGCACCGCTGCGTGCAAGAGGACGTCGCGGACGTCGTTGTGCGCCCGGATGGTGGAGCCCTTGCCGCAGCGGCAACGCGCCAGGTGGTGTGCCACGCCGGAGACCCCGCCGATGTGGACAGTGCCTCTCGCCGTGGTGTCCCCCTGCACGCACGCGCAGTTGATCGACACGCCGTCCGGCACCACGTGGTCGGCCTCGGAGGCTCCGATGCGGTAGCGTTCCACCACCGCGAACTCCTCGTCTGTGAGCCCGCGGGGCCCCATCATCGTGTTGCGGAGCCAGTAGTGCGTTCCCGGCACGCATGCCTCCCGGAACGCGACCAGGTCGCTCATGACGCGCGCAGCATGGCCGGGTCGTCGATGTTGGCGACACGCTTCTCCGGCGTGCCCTTTGCCAGCGCCTCGGCCCTGCAGCGTGCTGTGCAGGCCCTGCGCGCCTTGGCCAGACGGCGCAGGAAGACACACACTCGTGCTTGATGCGCAGCATGTCGTCGTGATGCAGCACCATCTTGCGCTGCCAGGGCGCCTCGGTCTGCTCGTTCGCCCGCGCCGTCACCCCGTCGCCGTACAGGCACTTGCGGAGCTTGGCCTTCAGGTCATCCGACAGCACGCCCAAGGTGTCGGGCAAGAAGCCCTCGAACCCTGTCGCTGCGGCCAGGCAGCGGGCTCCCTTGCAGGCCCTGATGAACTCCTCCACCAGGTTTGCCGCTGCCTCCATGTCATCCGACGACTCGTCGTCAGATCTGAGCTCCATCATCGCCTCCAGCGCCAGCTCCTCGATCTCGGCGCGCAGCTCTTCCAGGCCCTCGACAGCCCCCGCGATGTCCGACCTCCACACGTGCGCCAGCTGATAGCGCTTCTTCACCCTGGCGGCATGAAGGTCGGCCTCCTTGCCCACGACGCAGTCCTTGTCCGGCCTGAAGTACCGTGCCTCGGTGCAGGCGTCCTTGTACTCCTTGCTGTCCCGCTCGTAGTCCCGGTAGGCTCCCTTGGCGACCTCCTCGCATCGCAGCAGGATGTCGCCCACCTCCTTGGTCGCATCGCTGCGGTCTGAGCGCTTCAGCGCCCGCATCACGAGTTTCTTGAGCGAGATGCCCTTCCAGTTGGGGTCGTTGCCGTCCGCGTCCGCGTCGGGTCCGTCCCTGGCCAACCCGATCGCCGGCGTTCGCCTGACCGAGTAGACCTGTGCCGCATCCGCTCTCGGCTGTGCGGCATCAGATGTCTCTTGGCCGGTTGGAGCGCCAGCCGCACCAGCTGCCGCTGCGCCGCCGCCGCCCGTCGTCATCTCGGTCGCCGCTCCCGCCGCGCTGGCGGCAGCCGCACCTCCACCGACCGTCTGGCCTCCGCTTGTCGGTGATGGCTGATGCTCCGGTTCAGCCGCTCCCCCGTACCGCTGACGAGCCAGCCGTCCAGCGTACCTGCAAGCTGCTGCCCGTGCGCCGGCCCCTCCTCGCAGTCCTCCTTGGACTCGCTCTCTCCGACCGCCGAGTGGTCCACCCACGGCGTGCCGCCCGCTGCAGCAGCCGCCGCACCTGACTCATCCTCCGCTTCCGCCTCGCCGGCGTTGGCTGGTCCCGCTCCGGCACCACTCCCCGACGCCGGCTCTCCTCCGCCTCCACCAGTGTCGGCCCCGTCGAGGGCCTCCTCCGGCGGTGGCGCCATCTCGAACCGCCCTTTCCGCATGTCCCGAACGGCCTCGATGAAGCCCGCTGTCGCCTCGAAGCGGAACTGCGCCACGCCAGGCAGGCCCATGCCCCCGGCTTTGCAGCCCTTGCTCAGCATCTTCGCCAGCTTCATCTGAGCGTAGCCTCCCTTCTTCAAGGCCGGGTTGGACGCTGCTGATGCGAGCCGAGTCACACCGTCGGCTTCCCGGCCCAGGAGCGCCCACCACGCCTCCCGCCTTGCGTGCTCGTCCGGCAGCCCCCGAACAAGCGCCTCGATGGCCTTGGACATGGCCTCACGGAAGCCGTCCTCGGTCACCGTGCACATCTCGTCCGAGAGCGCGTGGCCGATCGCATCCAGCTCCGTCTTGTGCGCAACCGCCGACAGGTTGGCCAGCAGCGCCGCATGGAACACCGCCAGCTCCTGGCCCGCCGCCGCACCCGCTGCTCTGTGCAGGTAGCTGAACTTCTGGCCCACCACCGACAGCAGCAGGTGGTGCGCCCGCTTGAGCCCGCAGACCTCGATGCCCGCGAGCAGGCGCTCCGCCGCCGGCCCGAACTCCTTCTCTAGTCGCTTCATCGAGTGCTCAAGTGCCACCTCCGGCGGGAGTTCCTCCCCCACAGGACACTGCAGCACCGCCACGCTCCGTTCGGTGAGGTGGCACCCCTCCAGCACCGAGGGTGGGGACCCTGGATCGTCCCTACTCCGCTTCATCTCCCGCTGAATTCTGGCTTTGGTTTCCTCGCGCTGTCCACGTTTGCACAGCACCTGGGTCTTGCTGGTGTTCATCCGCAGCCCCACCGTGCTGAGCCGCTCGGCCAGCATCTGGGCTGCCTTGAAGGCGCTCCTCCTCGGGCCCACCAGCGTCGTGTCGTCGGCCATCTGCAAGATGAGCACATCTGGGAAGGCGCGCCTCACCTCGTCCACCAGGGGGTGCACTGCGATCGCAAACAGTGCGCCCGCTGCCGGGTCGCCTTGACGCACGCCCCTGTTGGACTTCAGCTCAAAGACCTCGCCCTCGTCCGTGGCAAAGAGGAGCGGGCTGGACGAGCCGTACAGCGCCAGCACCGCCGGCACGAGCTTCTCGTCCAACCGCCGCACCTCCTCGATCATCGCGCGCCTGGAGACGGAGTTGTAGGCGTTGGCCATGTCCAACGCTACCACCACCGTTTTGGCTCCTCCCTCCTCGAACGCGGTACGGACAGCATGGACCAGCCTGCACGACCCGTCTCGGCAGCCCAGGAACTGGAAGCGCAGCTGGTCCAGCAGTCCGTGCTTTCCCCAGGATGGTGTTCACCACCTTGCCCACCAGCTTGCCCAGGCCCGAGACCATGGCCACCGGCCTGATCTTGCCGTTGCCCTTGGGAATCGCCATCAGGGTTGACGACCCGAGGACCCTGCGCTCCTCGGCAGAGAGGTCGTTCCTCAACGCCCTTCGGACAAATGACACGAGCGCATCCAGGTCCTTCTCGGCGATGTTCTCCAGCTGCTTCGCGACCATGCCGTCCGGGCCCACGGCCTTCTTGTGCGGCATCGACTGAATCGCCGCCGACACCATTTCCCGGAGCTCGGAGTCGGTGAGGTCCGGCGCTTCTCCCTCCACTGTGCCGTCGACCACCTCCTCCTCGCTCGGGTGCAGGTTCATCAACGCTTCCAGCGTCTCCCTGTCCTGCGCGACGGTGCCCGCCGATGCCATGCTCTTCGCCAGGTCCTTGGCGGAAGTGCCGTTTTGACGCCGCAGATACGCCTTCAGGGCCGCTACCGTGGTGAGCTGCACCCTTATTCCCGCCGCTTGCTCGACGGTCGGGTGGCCCTCCGCGTTGCCTCTGCGCCCAGCACCCGCCAGGGACGCCGCCGCTGCCATGGTGCCATGCTGTAAGGTGGGCTCGAGCGCCACCGGCACGTGCTCGCTCACCGCCTTGCGCTGCCCGCAGTTTGTCCGCGGCAAAGGCCTCGCCGAAGGTGCACTGCCGGAGCAGCGCCTTGATGTACCACTGCACCCACTTCTTGGAGGGACATCCGTGTCTCAGAAAGGCTCCCTTGGCGAGGCTGTCCGGAGAGCTGGTGGAGCACCGCTTGCACCGCCCGTCCCCACACGCCCTCTCTCCGTCAGAGAGTGGCGTCTCGTTGCCTCCTGCTTCCGCCATCGCTCCCGTCACGTCCTCCGCGTCATCCCCCTCCAATCCGTGGCTTGCATCCATGTCCCCCTCCTCGCCCGTCGGTGGCTCCGCTGTCCGGTTCGCTCCGGCCAACTGCCCTGCGACTCCTGCCGCCGCCGGCACCTCCACCTCGAGCTGCGGCATGGTGCTGTGAACCTGTCCTACACTCGGGTCCACCGCCACGTTTGCAGCCGATGGGCCCAGCTCTCCACCAGTTGCGCCAGCCTCCTCCGTCGACTCGTCCTCCTCCCTACTCGCCTCCTCATCATCCGCCGCCGGGTCACCCTCCACCTCCCCCGTTTCACCACTGTCCACCGTCGACCCCTCTAGCCCCGCACTGGCTGCGCTGTCGCCCGCCAGCGACCCGTCCTCCTCCTCGTCCGAGGCGCCATCATCCTCTGGCGTCTCGCTCCTCGGACTCCATCCTCCGTCGTCCATTGTCTCCTCGACTTGGTCCTGGCTGGCTGCGCTGTCGCCCGTCATCTGCCAGTCCTCCTCCTCATTCGCCTCGCCGTCGTCCTCCGACCCCTCGTCACTGGCCTCGTCCGTTGTGCCATAGTCCACGGAGCCTCTGGTCTGGCTCCCAGTAGCTTGGCATCCATCCACCAGCCATGCACCAGTGTTCCCATCCGCCGCGTCCTCACCTCCCGACGCCTCGCTCTCCCCCTCGCTCCCTGCGTCCTCGTCCATAGACGTCATGTCGCCGTCTCCACCAACGACATCATCATCCTCCCCCGACCCGTCCTCGTCGTCACCCGACGCGTCCTGAGTCTCTGGTGGCTGGCTCTCCTCCTCCATGGCTGCTCCGCCATCCACCGGCAGTGAATCCTCACGTGCGCCGTCACCTCCAATCAGCCCACCATTTCCCCGGTGGGGGCCTCTGGTCGCGGCAGCCTCCTCGCCGTCCGAGTCATCGTCGTCCTGGTCCGAGTCCTGCTCCCTGCGTGGAACCACTGGCTGTGGTCGCCTCTTGGTGACCTCCAGGGCAAGCATCTGCGCCACGTTTGACTTGTCT